>CM053786.1:267380611-268580611 GCA_028749045.1 Cupressus sempervirens | reverse complement strand
CTCTTACATCTATCATCACTTGAAATACTAAACTCTCCCTCTTTTACATAAAATACAAAAGTATACATACTTTGAAGTTACGATGTACCTTTTGTACCAATTCATATGCAATATGTTATGCATTTCACACCTAAAGTTATACCCTAATCTGTGCTCAAAATAAGGAATATTAAATTTTGAGCTCTTAAAACCTAAAAAAAATCAAAATAATAGAATCAAACCTACCATGTTGTATTGCTCTAAATTAGCTTTCCAATGCCTATAAGAAGTCTAAAATATGATATCCTAAGAGAAAGTTATGGCCATTTTACTAAGATAGTCTTTTTACCATTTTCCCAGTGAGATTTTTTTTTTTTTTTTTTTTTGTGATTAAGATTCTAAAAGGATTAAATTTGATGGCCATCATAGGATGAAACTAAATATCTTTTTCATTTCCTCTAAACATGGCCAAACTAGGGCATATTATATATCAAAAATAATGGAAACATTGACCTGGATCCATTCGTGAGGTCTATTTTTACCTAGGAGGTCATTTCTACAAGCTCCCCTTAAAACCCTCATTTAAATGAAACATCCAAAAAACCCTTTTGTCCAACAATTTTACATGCCCAAAATCTACCAATATCCCATCATAACAACAAACTGAAAAACCCTTAAATCTACAATAAAAAAAACTCATATATCTTGCCCTTTCTTTTATCCTCTCATGCATTCCCATGGATTCAATCTAGGGTTACAACAACAAAACCATAGCTCTGATACCACTTGTAAGGAAACTTGCAACAAAGAATATAACCATTTCCACATAACTCATAATGGATCTAAAACAAATATGCAATTAAAATCTACATGCAAGAGAATAGACAACATACCCACAAATTTTTTGACACAAGATATACCCTGGGAAACCGTCATTGAGGGAAAAACATAGCCTCCAAAAGCATCCATCACCATGTATTATTTAGCAAAAGAACCATTGAAATATAACCATGGAAGCCTTCAAATCCATAGCCACCATCAAGCAGTCTATGTGAACAAGCATGAATCCACACATCCCATGCTATGCTTCAAACCTTCAAAAATTCTCCCTTGGCTAACTTATAAAGCCTTGTCCCGCTTGACTCTTTCCCTTTCTCACTCACATAAAAACTAGCATTGTGGCTGCTTATATAATAGAAAGTCCCACAAAACCACAAAGTGGTATTACATAAACCATGTGCTACCTGTTGGGACTCAAAATTGAAGCCCCGATTTTGAGTACCATTGAGAAAATCAAGTCCTTAATGCTTTTAGTGCAGTTGTACCTGACTATATATTTGAGGCCTAAGAGGTATTTAATATTTGTAGCACCTTGCATTTATTGCATCTATGTGTTCCACAAAAATAAATTTCCATTCCGAGCCATTTCGTGAAGTCCCATTTTGAGCAATGTTCAAATCTACATTTTTGCCCAAGTGACAAACAATGACAGGAGGCTGTGTTTGCAATTGAATATCTTGCACCTAGTAATGCTTCATGACTCACGACTTTGGGAGTGTCTGGTGTCCATACAGAGAGCCTATGTTTCAAATTTTGAGTCATTTCAAATCTATTTGACTAGGTTTTGAATCCCTCAAAGTTGGTCATTTATTGATGTCATGCTGATGTGAATTGTTTAGAATTCTAGAAGGCCCTGTTTGACTTGTTATAACTTTGAACCAATTGATAAAAATGAGAAAATTCCTTTTGTGTTAAATTTCAGAGGTTAGAGAATTGCTATGTTTCAATTTTGAGCTTATGAGAAATCCATTTGATCAATTTTCAAATGTGATTCCAAATGCAATTTCTAACTTTTTATTGGTGTCAAGAAAGATAATTTTTTCAAAACCCATGTTTGTGATGTCATATCTCAAAATTCATGATAGGTAAGATCAAATGGATTGTACCACTATGTTTTACTCTAAAAATACTTTAAGTGTACCAATTTTCAAGTCTTGACAAATCCATCTGCACACTTTCCTAGGTCCATTCCATTTGCAAAAAAGCTTTTCTGTCAGTGTTTCTAGTCTACAAATTCTGATTAGCCCACTTTGACCACTAACCATTTGCCTCCTGTGATTCATCATGAGCCCAAATCATAGATTTATACTCTCTTTGTCGCAGTGAACCAATGCAAAATTTTTCAAGCCCCCAAGTGTTAGTTTGCCCAATTTTTAAAGCCAAATCTGAAAGCATTTTATGGTTTTCTGACTTGTTTTCTTGCAACAAATTTTAAAAGGGTAACTTCGATAGGGTTGTAGGTATCATTGGGAGGATATTCAGTAAGGAGTGAGAATTATTATGAAGATAGATGTCTATTTACAAGGTGAATGGATAGATCAAATATCTGAATATGTCTCAGGTATTTGTATGTATGTATTTGATTCATAGAATTGTCCAATGGATAAGGCACTGATTAGTTATAGGATCAATTAGTTCTTACTACTACATATTTGGGGATTTTCTGAACTCAACATCATTAATCAAATGCTTTTCCCTTTCATGTTGAAGAGCTACAATAGAATGCCCTCACTCAGCTTATGAATCTCATTATCTTGCATTTAGCTATTGCAGATCTATGTTATTCCATGAGTCAATAGGAGAAATAAGGGCTAAATCTACTTAATAGATTTAGGAATATGTTTTTGCACTGGTACATATAAGAAAATTTGAGGTCCACTTGATTAGATTTTGTAGAGCTTGAAGTAGAAGAAGGTTCTAGCCTTATAGTTGGCCCGATGTATGAAATAACATGTTGAAAATGAGAGTTAGCTATCCCTAGATGTGTCTTGTTGTCATCAGGGTAATTTGAAACCTGTAGCATTTCAAAACTCCAACAAAATGGATCTTTTGACTAAGAATTCATCATGAGATGAGATTCAACAAGGTAAGAATATGTGGAGCACATAATCAATATGTTCAATCTCAGACCCGGGTTAGGTGTTCTTGTCAATTTTTAAGGCTAGTCAATAGATCCCTTGGAACTAAATTGATAGTTGAAAAAAAGGGGTAAAGTCATTTTCAAAAGTTGAATCAATGATGAAGATTGATTCCAATTATAATTAGGCATTTAGTAGATCATTTTGAAGGATTAGGCATTTGAAAATGATTTTTTTTTAGTCAGACCCACTTTGGGGCCCGATTGATTTCATTAAATCAACATGATGTTAAGGTAAGGCATGCAACAAATTTCAAAGATTGATAGTGATTTGAAAATTTCACCATGTATGCAAAATATTCTGAAGTCAAATGGATATGTGAATGTTTTGACATGGTGAACAAGTGAGATGCGGATTTAAATGTATCTATCAAAGTTGATTGCATATGAATCCTTCTGTTACTTAAATAAAGTCAAAAAGTTGCTTGCTTAATGCCATTTAAGTGCAAAGAAATTAGTAAAGTGGTAGTTAGAGATGAGGGCCTAGTTATTTTGTTTGAAGAATGTGTTTCTACACAATTTTAAGGAGAAGATTCCAGATGAAGAACATGCGTTGTCTAGAAGGAGTAAACATGAGCCATCTATATAACACCTTGTTCAGATCTGAAGAAATGAGAGGGAGAAGCCATTAAGTGGTAGGAGAACTAAAAAGGGCACTAGATAGCATCATGATATGATGGTTTAGGGTTAAGTACTAGTCAAAGGTGTAGACACCTAAAAACCTTTAGAAAATAAAGTATTTTTATTTTCTGAAAAAGTCCTGATGACATCATCATTTATTAATTAATTAATTAATTAATTAATTAATTAATTTTTATGCCATTAAATCCCTTTATCTTAATTAAAAATATTTAATTAAGGAATCCCTCCCAAAAATGTTTAAATCTTATTTAAACATTATTTCCTTATTTATTAATTATTTAATTAATAAATTGACCAAAAATCCTAAAATA
The DNA here is from genome assembly GCA_028749045.1 of Cupressus sempervirens. Classification (NCBI taxonomy): domain Eukaryota; kingdom Viridiplantae; phylum Streptophyta; class Pinopsida; order Cupressales; family Cupressaceae; genus Cupressus; species Cupressus sempervirens. Next base: position 268,576,702 of record CM053786.1, on the reverse strand, counting down.
AATAAAAAATTTATTTTTTGCCCAAAAATTGGCCAATTTCCTTATGACCAATAACCTCTTCCAAAATCTTCTAATCCTTCTTTAATTTCGATTAAAGGCTAATCTCATCATTTCCTACCCCTAACCCCAACTCAAAATATTTAATTAAAATTAAATATTAATCCTCATGTTTATTAAAAAAGTTTTAATAAATATCTCCTCAACCCAAACCCTTGAAATAAATAAAACTTTATTTATTTCCTAAAAATCTAATTTATCCTCACCCTAAGAAGTTCTAGACTCTTCTAGAAAGTCTTCATCCTCATCCTAGGAAATTCTAGACTATTCTAGAAAGTCTTTATCCTCATCCAAAATCTAGACTCTTCTAGAAGATGTCTTTAAACCTAATCCTAATCCCCTCCTAACCTTGTCACATTCCCTAAACATGGGTTAAAACTTACTAACCCAAGCCAAAGTTAACAAATATCTCCTCCTTCACCCACCCTCATTAAATGCCATCCACTTGCCTATCCCTAAGCTAATCCTAAACCATCCTAATCCATCCTCTAATCATCTGCACAAGCCTAAACAAGCTTAAAACATTTCTAATCAAGTCCAAGTCGAATTTGCTCTCATCACCCTCAAAATATCTCAACCATAAAACTTTATGAAGTCCACTAGGTCATAAATGACTCTTACAAGCCCTTTTATTGCTCTTACAAGTCATTATGAGGGTCTTTATGAAGATTTTATCTCTTGAGCCTCCTTTTTTGACTCATCCTTGCCCTTTCCTCCATCCTCTCACCATGTGACATGTGTCACTCCTTGATTGGCTATAAGGAAGCACAATCCATGTGCTCTCCTCTCATGCAATCTGAGCCTTCCATAAGCTTTTTCCCATCCTTGCATCTTAGCCCTCAATCCCTCAAGCCTCTTGCCTATAAATTGGATCCTTCCCCTTTGCAAAATAACACAATCCATGAAGTAAAGTTATAATGCTATTTTGAGAGCCAAATCCATACTAAAGCCATCTATCCACACCAAAAATCCACAATCATCCATTGAAGCCCTTTTTGAAGCATAAAGCTTGAGCATACATCCTATCTATTTAGACAAAGCTACTCAACAAGAGAGCTTCTTATTGAGAGAGCCCATTAATGGCTCATATTCTCAATTAAGAGCTCATCTTAGTCTATCTTGAAGTTTATGAATTTTGTTTAGTTTGTAGAAGCTTTATTTAAATTTGGTTTCTATTAGCATACTAACATTTTCTCATATACAAAAGGTTGTTAGAATAAAGTTTTAAAGTATAGAGATGGAGAACACAGATAAAGAATGTGAAGTCAGATAGAACAACCATACATATTACAAAGAAGCCACATGAGAAAAGGAGCATGCATGTTAAGAGTGAGGGATATTTTTTAAAAAAAAGGGGACAAAGGGGTGATGTTGAAAGGAAGATGCAATCAAAGAAAAGAGAAATTTTGGAGGCAACGACTCCATAGACCATGTTAAAAAAAAATTGTAATCCAGGCATGAGATATTCTTTTAAATGGTTGAATTGATAATCTATGATGTAGTAGAAGCAAAATCACCATGTTCAGCTTTTTGTTTGTAATATAACTAAATTTGGGCATTACAAAATTTAATTAATTTCTTATTTGTTTCCCAACTTTTCTTTGTGGTTCTCTTCATGGCTATGATGTCACTCTCTGTGATTCCATGTGCAGGCCAATGTTCTTTTATTCCTTCTGTTGATTCTCTAACTTTCTCAATAATGTCATCATGGAAATTGGAAACCAATTTCACAAGATCTTCTATTTCACCACACTAAAAAAATGAGCCATGAGAATATTAGAAATTGTTCATGATGAAAGAGGTAGAGCCACTCAATACAAGTAGCTTCCACATCAAAAATAGTGACAGGACCACGTCAATGTTGAGGAGTTGAGTTGCAACACTGAGAAGAAACACACAACATCATGAAAAGGAAAGATGCCATCAAAACTCATGCCTTGAGAAGAGAAGATGCATTTGGAGAAGGAGATAGAGTCTATAGGTTAAGGCATGTGAAGAAAGGGAAAATGCAGGGGAGGTGACGTTCAACAATAGGGGTAAAAATAAATTAGACGTAATATCCCACATTGAGTAGGAACTTGCTTTAAAATGTGTTTAAATACACCTGCACACATATTACTTGCTATCTTAAAGGTATCCCCCTTTTTGGGGAAGCCTCAAGCTCGTGCGTGGGTCTCAACTGGAGGAACGATGAATTTTTTTTGAATGGAGATGCTGATGTCATTAGTGACGTGGACCAAATAATGACTCTCGATTAGAGGCACCAGATTGTAACACGTGGAGAATCTAACGATAGTCACTATGTTGCCAAGCAAAGTTGGTCACTAAATAACCATGGTGACATAACGACCAACAAGGTGGTGATGACATGTGGGGCTAGGTGGTGATGACATTGTGTTGAAGTGGCGTCAGTGGATGACTTCACCAAAAAATGTGCTAGAATTTGGTGGTCACCATGTGACCACCAAAAAATAGAGGATTTTCTAGAAAGCGACATGGCGATCTACCAAAAAAACTAGAAATATGGCAGAATGAGATGTGGGACCCACAATGACTAAAGGGCCTATCACAAAGTGACACATGGTGCTATTTGAGAGGTTGAGGGGATATAAGGGATTTTTAAAATTTAAAATAATATCATCCTCTTCAATTTTTAGTCTAAAGATCGAAAAATTTTGTTTCAAAAACTGAATAATCTATAGTTCAGACTATAGTATTTTTAATTTTTTTTTCAAAATTTTGGCATATTAATGTCATAGTTTGGAGCCTACAACTTCAAATGGCCACCACAAGGGTTGTTTTTATCTAAAATAGGCATTTCAATATACCATTGGAACCAAGAGGAAACAAATTTTTTGAATATGAAGTTAGATTTTGCATAGGAATTTGTTAGAAATGGAAAAATAAATATGTAAATAAGCAATACTAGGAAAGAATCTAAGCAAGTTAATGCATGAAAAGATATTACCATAAGATAGGAGAGAGAAAGCTTCAAGATCCAACACCATGAGACAAGATATTTGAAAAGGGGAAAGCAAAGAAAACCCTTTGTGAAATTATGAATGAGGCATGAAAATCCTAAGGGGAGAGAGAGAGAGAGAGAGAGAGAGAGAGAGAGAGAGAGAGAGAGAGAGAGCAATCAATCATACAATAATTGAGAAGAGGAAGAAACCTCATAAGAAATGAGAGAGGAGGGTCATCTCTTAAATAGAGATGAGAGAGAGGAGTTAGAATGTAACTCCCATGTCTATGAATGCCACCATTCATAAGTGTGTGAGGCCAAGTGTGAGATTCCTCTTAAGGAGGAATAATCTAAATTACAAATGACAATAAATATTTGTCCTCACATATTCCACTAGAGGACAAAATAAGATGTAGTGGAAAAAGGACAAAAAAGAAATATATTAGGATACCTTGGCTTATATCCTAATATATTATAACAATAAAGAAAGGAGGTCTAACCTTGGTTTATAAATACACCAAGGAAAGATTATAACTTCTAACAAAATTTAGCAGTTCAGTCTATAAGTGAATTTCTATTTTTTGAGGCACTCTCAATAGAATGGGAAAAATTTGTCATTGATCATCAAAATTGGTTAGAGGGTAGATATGAAAGCTTGTTGAAGCCTGAATGTGGCAATTTTTTTTTTGAAAATCTTGCCTCTAGAGTCCATTTAACTAATTTTTATCTTTGCCTTGATTTGATATCTGACATTAGAAGTGGTTATTATTCCATCAAGTTTAGGAGACACTTTATGCTTTTGGGAGCCAAAATTTTTAAGGATTTGATTTGCTAGTTATAGAGAGATTAGAGAGGTTCTTTTGACTTCTTGAGGAGGTTTTTCAAGTGGATAGATGTCAGACATAGAGTAGATCTGGGAATTTACTCGTCTATATTATTCTATTTCTTTCTCATTGTAATGGTTCCCATTTTTAAGAAAAAAGGACACACTGCTGTGATACCATAGGGGTTCCAGTCTTGAGTTTTCTAAGATCTATGAGACCAATGGTTCCAGTTTTGATGTGTTTTCATTACTGTGACACCACATTTTCTTCAACAATTTCTCTTGTATGAGTAGTAGTAGTGAAGATAATATAGCTAATTCTGATCTATTAGGCATTTCTATGTTTTGATTTTAGGCATATGAATGTATAATTTCAAGGAAATGAATATAGTTGAGCATAAATCTCTTTAGTTTCATTCTAATTCTCATCTTCTTCCTCTTTTATCTACAATGTTTTGTGTTTAAGAACAAGGAGCTTAAACTCATTTGCAATCCCTTAAGGTTGTAAGTTTGGATAAGTTTTCTAGTGGAACAAAGAGCCAAGTAAATGCTTATTTACCTGGACAGGGTTGTAGGTTTCATCAGGAGGATATTTAGTAAGTAGTGAGAATTCTTATGAAGATAGATGTCTATTTACAAGGTGAATGGGTAGATAAGATATCTGAATATATGAATATGTCTCAAGTATTTGTATGTATGTATTTGATTCATAGAATTTCCTAATGGATAAAGCACTTATAAATTATAGGATCAATTAGTTCTTTCTATTGCATATTTAGGGCTTTGCTAAACTCAACATCATTAATCAAATGCTTTTCCCTTTCATGTTGTAGAGCTACAATAGAATGCCCTCACTCAGCTTACAAATTTCATTATCTTGCATTTAGCTATTGTAGATCTATGTTATTCCATGAGTTAATAGGAGAAATAAGGGCTAAATCTGCTTAACAGAATTAGGAATATGTTTTTTCACTAGTACATATAAGTGAATCTGAGGTCCACCCACCTAGGTTTTGTAGAGCCTGAAGTAGAAGAAGGGTCTAGCCTTATAGTTGGTCCAATGTATGAAATAGCATGTTGAAAATGGGAGTTAGTTGCCCCTAGATGTGTTTTGTTCTCATTGGGGTTATTTGAAACCTATAGCATTTCAAAAATCCAACAAAATGATGAATTTTCTAGGGGCTTTATTGAATTCAAATGGTAGATAAACCTTGAGAATTTAAAAGGAGATTCAATATAATGGAAGATGTGCATGGAAAAGGTTGGAACAATAAGTTCTTTGATGTGTTTTCTAGTTTTCTTACTCAAATATCATGCATCCTAGTATCCTTGTTCATTGACAACAATAGTTTGACTAAATTGAAGAAATTGTAGTATTAAAGTCACTTGGGATTTTACCTAGTTACTGTCAGATCACAGAGTTATATTGTTTGCTTCAACTTGTCAAGTATTTGGCATTCCATCTTGTCGATCAGTATTTTCACATACTTGTTATAAATTTTGGATTGGCTTGTAATTTTGTGCAAGCTGATGTATTCTTTCTCACTAAGTGAGTGGCAACTTGAAGTCAAATCTTTGAACTAGTGCAATTCGAGATTCATGGTGTGATTAAAAGAATCAACAGCTGGAAAGAATTTTGAAAGATTTTATCTACATTTATTGACAATGGTTGAAGAAACTATGCGGTGTTTAGTTGTAAAGAGATGTTAAATTGCAGAATAAATCTAAATCTACTATTATTTCCAGTATCAAAGTTGTTTGTAGCCATGACAGATTCAGGTATTTCTATTTTCATGAGATTTTCCTTTAATGAAAATAATATTATTCAGAGGTATTCTCCATTTGATGATCAACACTATACATAGGAGAATTTGTTTTATAAGTTTTCATATTCTTGAATTCGTATTTTGAAAAGAATATGGTTGAGTATGAAAACTAGTAGAGAGAGAAAATATTGTTGCAATTTTATTATAGACTTGTTGAGGTATGTGTATAAGTTCTATGATGGAAAAAACATTGAGATATTAGGATTTTAGAATCCCAAAAATTGCAGCACTTGTTTGATTATGTTCTTTCTATGAGATCAAAAATCAGAGCCTCTATTTAGTGATTTCAGCACTAGGAGAAAGAGGTAGAAGTTTTATTTTAAAATGGAATTAGATCTCAGATCTGAAATTAGTTTACCAAGACATGAAGATATGCTAGAAGATATGGTAGAAATTAAGAAAGATCTCCGCAATAAGATTGTTAGATTTATAAGAAATGTGGTAGGAAGTGTTCAAGGTCTAGAAGATGAGTAGGTTTATGAAAGGTTTAAATCAACACTTATGGAGTTACACGTATCTTTAAGACCCAAGGAATATTCATGGCCTATTGCTTTCCTAGATGTCTTTATGCTAATTTAGTTAACTGGCCATCACATTTGAGGGTACAAAAGATTTTTCATGTTGATAGTCTTTTCAAAAAATTTGAGAATGATTTAAATAGCCAATGTGAATGTGTTGAAAGTAATAGTGAGTCTAGTGAATCCATAGATAATGACAACATTTCTTATGATTATGAAGAGATGGATTCTAGGTCTACTAAATTAGATGATTTTAGTTAGTAGGATGAAGATGGTTATGTGACTGAAAATGAATCGTCTAACAGTATGCATGAGAGTGTGGAAAGTTTTAACTGTAATATGCATAATTCTTCTTTTGGTAAAGATGAGAATGACACACCTAGTAAAGATGTATTGTGCAAAGAAGAGGTAATATGTTGTAGTATGGATTCTAGTTTTTCAGATTGTCATATTAATGGTGCTGCTACTATAAGTTTTTTAGATTAGTCAATTTATGATTAGAACCTAAGAGAAGAGACTTGTGATGAAATCTTGTTGAGTGTTGACAAAATTTCTGAACTGCTAGCTCATGATCTCAAAAGATATGCAAATATTTCTCCAGACACTCATGTTGTCCCTTGTGGTACTTCTTCTCAAGGTGAGGTCATTTCCCCAAGGTTTAATGTTGAATATGATATAAAATCAGAATATCTGCTATCAAGTTTTGGAGGTGTATGAGATAATAGATCAAGTATCAATACACATGATGACTTTTCTAATAAGGGGAGTACCAATAGGGAGAAGTTTCATTTTGTTTCAGATTCTTATCATGTTGATTATACTAAAATTGGTTTGGAATATAACAAAGAAGCAAAGGCTAGAAGTGAAAAATTTGATTCTGAGTTATTACTATATGTTGATGATAAGTTCAAATTTCATTCTAATGAATTGTTTGATGAAGATTACAATCATCATGATTTATGTCAGCACTTTCATGAAAGTTTTTCAGACTTGGTAACTAATCAATTGTTTGAGTGTGAAGAGGTTTTAATGAAAGGTAAATATGATTTTATAAGTAACATGATTGCAAGTAGGCAACAATCAAATTTAATATACTCTTCACATCTGGAGCCACAAGGTGAGTTGCAAGTTTTTGGTACATGCAACTTGGTGAATGGTGTAGAATATGAATTTTTTGTGTTTTCGATCAGCATGCATGAATCATTTTTGGATTTTGATTCTGAGTTTAGTTTGTGTAATCATGAGCATGCTGATGTTTCTTCTCACAGTGAACATGATGATGAAACAATCTTTGAGTTTTATATAAACTATGAGAATGATGAAATTTTTTTTTTGCTTAATGAAGTGATTGAAAGTGCTGATGTATTGGGTGAAACAAAGGAGAATGAAAATTTTAGTTTACCTCAAGAAAATGTCAATGAGAATTAGGTATATGATAGAGATGAAATTTTTTGTTGAAGTTCGGTAGCCCGGGGCCATCGTATGTACATAATAGGAGTAGTTGTTTTTGCTTTCAATAAAGTTGTTTGAGAGAAGATTTTACCATCAAGTGAATGGTCTGATTCTCCCAGAGGTTTGAATCCTAGCCATGCTAGTAAGGGACGTGCATCCTCAGATAGAGCCATTGTTGGGACTCAAAATTGAAGCCCCAATTTTGAGTACCATTAAGAAAATTGAGCTCTCAAATGATTTTAATGCACTTGTACTTGGCTACCTATTCGAGGCCTAAGAGGTGTTTAATGTTTCTAAAACCTTGCATTCAGTGTATCTATGTTTTCCATGAAGATAAATTTCCATTCTGAGCCATTTTGTGAAATCCCATTTTGAGCAATGTTCAAATCTGCATTTTTGCCCAAGTGACAAACAACGACAGGAGGCTGTGTTTGCAATTGAATATCTCGCACCCAGTAATGTTTCATGACTTGCCTCTTGGGGAGTGTCTAGTGTCCATTCTAGAGAGTGTATTTTTTAGATTTCAAGTAATTTTGAATCTATTTGACTAGGTTTTGAATCCCTCAAAGTTGGTCATTTATTGATGTCATGCTGATGTGAATTGTTCAGAATTTTGGAAGGCCCTGTTTGACTTGTTATAACTTTAACCTGATTGATCAAAATGAGAAAATTCATTTTGCATTGCATTTTAGAGGTTAGAGATTTGCTATGTTTCAATTTTGAGCTTATGAAAAATTCGTTTGATCAATTTTCAAATGCAATTCCAAATGCAATTTCTAACTTTTTACTGGTGTCAATAAAGGCAGATTTGTTGGAACCCTTGTTCGTGATGTCATATATCAAAATTCATGATAGGTAAGATTGAATGGATTGTACTACTGTATTATACTCTAAAAATAATTTAAGTGTGCCAATTTTCAAGTCTTGACTAATCCATCTGCACTCTCCTACGTCCATTCCATTTGCAAAAAATGCTTTTCTATCAGTGTTTCTAGTCTACAACTTCTGAGTAGCCGACTTTGATGGCTTTCCATTTTCCTCTTGTGATTTTTCATATGCCCAAATCATATATTTATACTCTCCCTATGAGAGTGAACCAACGCCCCAGTTTTTGTGCCCTCAAGTGTCAGTTTGCCCAATTTTCAAAACCAAATCTAAAAGCATTTTATGGTTTTCTGACTTGTTTTCTTGCAGACAATTTTAAAAGGGCAACTTTGATAGTCAATATCTTTCGACTAATAATTTTTCATGAGACAAGATTCGACAAGGTAAGAGTATGTGGAACAGATAATCATTATGTTCAATCTTAGACCCAGGTCAGGTGTTCTTGTTAGTTTTTAAGGCCAGTCAATAGATCCCTTGGAACTAAATTGGCAGTTGAAAAAAAGGGGTAAAGTGATTTTCAAAAGTTGAATCAGTGATGAAGATTGATTCCAATTATAATCAAGCATTTAGTAGATCATTTTGAAGGATCAGGCATATGAAAATGAATTTTTTTTATTCGGACCCACTTTGGGGCTCGACTGATTTCATTAAATCAACAGGATGTTAAGGTAAGGAATGATACAAAGTTCAAAGATTGATAATGATTTGGCAATTTCACCATGTATGCAAAATATTCTGAAGTCAGATGGATATGGGAATGTTTGGACATGGTGAACAAGTGAGATGTGGATTTAAATGTATCTATTAGAGTTGATTACATCTAAATCCTTTTGTTACTTAAATAAAGTCAAAAAGTTGCTTGCTTAATGCCATTTAAGTGCAAAGAAATCAATAAAGTCACAGTTATAGATGAGGGCCTAGTTATTTTGTTTGAAGAATGTGTTTCTACACAGTTTTAAGAAGAAGATTCCACATGAAGAACACATGTTGTCTAGAAGGAGTAAACATGAGCCATCTATATAACACCTTTTTCAAATCTGAAAAAATGAGAGGGAGAAGCCAATAAGTGGTAGGAGAACTAAAAAGGGCACTAGAAAACATCATAATCTAATGGTTTAGGGCTAAGTGCTAGTCAAAGGCTATCAAAATAGAGTTTTAAAGTAGAGAGATGGAGACCACAGATAAAGAACATGAAGTCAGATAGAATAGCCATACATATTACAAAGAAGCTACATGAGAAAAGGAGTAGGCATGTTAAGAGCGAGGGATATTTAAAAAGAAAGGGGACAAAAGGGTGCTATTTAAAGGAAGATGCAATCAAAGCAAAGAGAAATTTTGGAGGAAATGACTCCACAGACCATGTTAAAAATATTTGTAATCTAGTCATGAGATATGTTTTTAAATGGTTGGATTGATAATCTATGGTGTAGTAGAAGCAACATCACCACATTCAACTTTCTATTTGTAATATAACTCAATTAAGGAATTATGAAATTTAACTAATTTCTCATTTGTTTCCCAACTTTTCTTTGTGGCTCTCTCCATGGCTATGACATCACTCTCTATGATTCCATGTGTAGGCCAATGTTCTTTTATTCCTTCTACTGATTCTCTCATTTTCTCAATAATGTCATCATTGATATCAAAAATCAATTTTGCAAGATCTTCTATTTCACCATGCTAAAAAAAATGAGCCATGATAATATTAGAAGTTGTTCATGATGAAAGAGTCAGAGCCACTCAAGGCAAGTAGTTTCCACATCAAAAATACTGATAGGACCATGTCAATGTTGAGGAGTTGAGCTGCAACACTGAGAAGAAACCCAAAACATCATGAAAAGGAAAGATGCCATCAAAACTCATGCAATTAGAGGCTGTGACATGTGAGGAGAAGATGCATATGGAGAGCAAGGTAGAGTTTGTAGGTTAAGGCATGTGAAGAAAGGGAAAACATAGGGGAGGCGACGTTCAACAATAGGGGTAAAAATAAATGAGAGGTAATATCCCACATTGAGTAGGAACCTACTTTAAAATGTGTTTAAATACACCTGTACATATATTAATTATTGTCTTAAAGACATCCCCCTTTTTGGGGAAGCCTCAAGCTTGTGTGTGGGTCCCAGCTAGAGGAACAATGACAAAATTTTGAATAGAGATACTGACATCATCAGTGACGTGGACCAAATAATGATTCCCAATCAAAAGCACTAGATCATGACACGTGGAGAATCTAATGATAGTCGCTATGTCGCCAAGCAAACTTGCTCACTAGATAACCATAGCGACATAGAAATCGACGAGGTAGTGATGATGTGTGGGGCCAGGTGGTGATGATGTGGTGCTAAAGTGGCATCAATGGATGAGTTCGCCAAAAAATGTGCCAGAATCTGGTGGTCACCATGTCGCCACTGGAAAACAGAAGATTTTTTGGCAAGTGACATGGCGACTTGTTGAAAAAACTAAAAATTAGACAGAATGAGATGTGGGACCCGCAATGACTAGAAGGCCTATCACAGAGTGACACATGGTGCTATTTGAGAGGTTGAGGGGATATAAGGGATTTTTTAAATTTAAAATAATATCCTCCTCTTCAACATTCAGTCTAAAGATTAAATTTTGTTTCAAAAATTGAATAATCTATAGTTCAGACTATAGTATTTTTTGGTTAAATCTTTCAAATTTTTGGCATTTAAATGTAAAATCCATAGTTTGGAGCCTACAACTTCAAATGGCCACCATGGGGGTTGTTTTTATCCAAAATAGGCACTTTAATATACCATTGGAACTAGAAGGAAATGAATTTTCTGAATATGAAGTCAAATTTTGTATAGGAATTCAACAATTTAGTCTATAAGTGAATTTGTATTTTCTAGGGCATTCTCAACAGAATAGAAAAAATTCATCATTGATCATCAACATTGCTTAGAGGGCAGATATGAAAGCTTGTTAAAGCCTGAATGTGGAAAAAATAATTTTGAAAAGATTATCTTGCTTCTAGAGGCCATTTAACTGATTTTAATCTTTGCCTTAATTTGAGATCTGGCATCAAAAGTGGTTATTATTCCATCAAGTTTAGGAGACACTTTATGCTTTTGGAAGCCAAAATGGTTAAGAATTTGATTTACCAGTTATAGAGAGATTCTTTTAACTTCTTGAGGAGGTTTTTCAAGTGGATAAGATGTCAGACATAGAGCAAATATGATAATTCACTCCTCCATATCATTCTCTTTCTTTCTCATTGTAATGGTTCCAATTTTGAAGAAAAAAAGACTCACTACTGTGATACTATAGGCGTTCCAATCTTGAGTTTTCTTAGATCTGTGAGACCAATGTTTCCAGTTTTGATGTGTTTTCATTACTGTGACACCACATTTTCTTTAGCAATTTCTCTTGTATGAGTAGTAGTAGTGAAGATAATACAGCTAGTTATGATCTATTAGGCATTTCTATGTTTTTATTTTAGGCATATGAATGAATATAGTTGAGCAAAAATATCTTTAGTTTCATTCTTATTCTCATCTCCTTCCTTTGTTATTTGCAATGTTTTGTGTTTAAGAATAAAGAGCTTAAACTCATTTGCAATCCCTTAAGGTTGTATGTCTGGATAAGTTTTCTATTGGAACAAATAGCCAAGTAAATGCTTATTTACCTTGATAAGGTTGTAGGTTTCATCAGGAGGATATTCAATAAGTAGTGAGAATTCTTATGAAGATAGATGTCTATTTACAAGGTGAATGGATAGATCAGATATATGAATATATGAATTTGTCTTAGGTATTCATATGTATTTATTTGATTCATAGAATTGCCCAATGGATAAGGCACTGATTAGTTATAGGATCAATTAGTTCTTACTACTACATATTTGGGGCTTTGCTGAACTCAACATCATTAATCAAATGCTTTTCCCTTTCATGTTGAAGAGCTACAATAGAATTCCCTTACTCAGCTTACGAATTTCATTATCTTGCATTTAGCTATTGCAAATCTATGTTATTCCATGAGTCAATAGGATAAATAAGGGCTAAATTTGCTTAATAGATTTAAGAATATGTTTTTGTATTGGTACATATAAGTGAATATGAGATCCACCTGCCTAGGCTTTGAAGAGCCTGAAGTAGAAGAAGGTTATAGCCTTATAGTTGGTCCAATGTATGAAATAGCATGTTGAAAATGGGAGTTAGCTGCCCCTAGATGTGTCTTGTTCTCATCGGGGTAATTTGAAACCTGTAGCATTTCAAAACTCCAACAATACCTAACCCATTGACCCCACATTTAATATTAAAAACTTAATTTTTTTCCACAATATTAAATAATTACATGAAATATTATCACAATATTACTATACAACTCATCAAGTATATCCCATGGGAATCTTTACATGTTGCACGTCCATCTAGGTGCAACATTACATAATAAAATAAAACAATATTATTCAATGTGTGCAACACACATTATCTCAGCAATTGAGAAATACAATTCTGCTTCTTTCTTTTCCAAGATACTAATCTCTTTCCAAGAAAGAATGCTTCTCCATAGGTGATTTTTCTATCATCAATACTTCCTTCCCAATCTACATTAGTAAAGGTTCTTAGCTCAAGGTTTTCTCCTTTCTTATACCCTAGACCATATTCTTCAATTCCTTTTAGGTACTTCATAATCCTTTTTACTACCATCATGTGATTTTCTTTAGGATTTGTAGAAAAACCTTGCACCTATGCCGATTTCTAATGCAATATCAGGTCTAGTGTGTAGCACATACTGAAGTTTTCCAATCCTTGATTTGTAGGTAGTATGCTTTACCTCCTTTGAATAATAATTCTTTGAAAGTTTATGTCTAGTAGTCATAAGTGTTCCAACTGGTTTAGAATCTTCCATTCCAAATGCTTTCAATGTTTCCTTGATGTACTTTGATTGAGTGATGTATATGTCATCCTCCATTTGATGAACTTGTAATTTTATCTCCCCAAACATAGACATTTAAAATTCTTTCATCATTTCTTCAACAAATTATTTGCATAACATCTCATGTCCTCTAAATATGATATCATACATAAATATTTGTGCTAGCAATATCTTGTCATGTGGTCCTTCCTTTGTATACAAATGGTGCAAGAGCATCCAATGATTTCTTGATCAATCCAAGTTTTCTCTTTGTACATGTTTTCCTTTAGGGTATTTTGGAAGTATTTTTTATAAGGTCACGTGGACCATGGTAGGAGTACAATAAGGTTTGAATTGAAGAGTCTTAGGACAATTGTAAGTGCAATTAGGGATCAAAAAGATGTAAAAGACCTTGATTTGCACAAAGATGATGATGATGTTAGCATGAGGTCATTAGGGTCTATATTGGGTTAGGATAATGTTTTTACTATAGTTAAGGTCTTTGGTCAAGTTTGGGGACTATTGGAACTCATTTGGCTAAGTTGTGAAAAATTTACCAAAAAGATGTAAAATTTACATTGTGCAACTTTGCAACTTCAAAAAGTTGCTCAAAAAACATGATCAAAATGTTGCAAATAAATGAAAAGGAGCCCTAAGGAGAAATTATTACCCAACCACACTACATAAGGCATTCCTTGACCAAGATGCAGGGTTAGACACCCATTGTATGGAAAGAAGTTATGAAAATTGGAGTTTTGAAGTGTTTTTATAGCATATTTTGTCTACTTTTCATGGCAGTGGATAGTTAGAGGATTGAAGTTGATCCTTTATGAAAGTTTAAGGGCTATGGTGATTAGAGAAAGAATGCATCAAGTTTTGGCTTGATTGATGAATCTTTCTTGGTAGTTAGGTTAGTTAGAGAGACTAAGGGATCCTTAGACAATAAAGGTCCTATAGGTGACAAGTAGTATGGTGAAGACACCTTAGAAGTCTTCCAAGAAGACTAAGAGCATGAACCTTGTTGATCTCAGATTGGTTTTGACAATTGAGTGTCTACAAACTTAAGTTATTTACTTAGTTCTTAGAAAACAAGTAGTATATGCTGAGCACAACATATATATTATAGAGCATGCCAAGTCCATAGTGAGTGTGAAGCCAATCATGTGTTGAGTCACTCAAGTGCCAAGCGGATAGTGTATGTTGAGTGATTTAGGATCCAAGCAAGAAGTGCATGCTGAGTGACACAAATGATGAGTCACAACATAGAGATCAGTGTATGCAGAGCATTAGAGACTTTAGATGCTGAGTGACATAGTTTTGGCATAGTTTTTTGTAAAGCAAAAACAATTATGGAAACCATTTTTGAGCCAACTTAAGCATAAATTGTGATATTTCGGAGATAAGGACGAGTCTTATGTTGGATTCCAAATGCAATTATATGTGGCCAATCAAAAAAAGGGAAGGATTAAGCAACATTAAAATGGATGAATCATAGCCATTGATTCATACCTAACCATAAGTCACCAAAGTCTTGTTAAGGAAAACTAATCCTAAAATTTCTAGTGTGTGTAAGGTGTATGAAGGAGTGAAGAGAGTAGCTACCATACAAAAAATAGAGCATTCATGGTGGCTAAGGAGTTAAGAAGTGAAATTGCATTGTAGAATTAGTTAGAGCAAAATAGAGGAAAGATAAAAGTTTACAACAAAGAGACATCTAATCAAGAATGATCAAGAAGAAAATAGTTTAGAGGTGATTTTTTATCAAGCAATCAAGTGCTAACCATAAGATCATTGCTAAATTATTCTAGGAGGTGAATCAATCAAATCTCTTAATATAGTAGTCCTAACAGGTTGTATTGAAATCCTCTAACAAGGTGCTTACTTAATTGTGAGTTGAAGCCCTTTAGCAAGGCACACTTCTAATAGGATGTTGAAATCCTTTAATAGGGTGAGGCCTAACAGTCTTTGTAAACCTTTAATAGGATAGAACTTTCATAGGGTAGATCATGTTTCATGGTTAAAACATTGTAACCTTCATTGGATACACTTTATTACTATAGTAGTGAAGATTTGTGGGTGTCATCCCCACCCCAATTTTACATTCTCATTGGAGGGTTTTTGGGTAATCATATCTAGTGTCATGCATGTGTGAATGTTTACTTGCTTTCATGTTTTAGTTGTACATGCTTTACATGGAATTTCAATTTACTTAGTAAATTTATGAGATGGATGTCTAGTGAAAGTTTTTATGGGTCCAAGTTTAAATTACTGATTCACCCCCCACCCCCCCTCCCTCCCCAAAAGTTTACCTTTTCTATTATAATTCCAAAAATTGGTATCAAAGCTTTGTTCTCTAAAAGATAAGCTTTGAAAATTTGAGGAAAGATCTTGAAATTTAAGTCTACAAGTTGGGAAAGATCATTTAGAATCAGAGAATTGAAATACAACTCATTCTACATCAACCGGATGAGTAAGAGAAGAACTAAAGAAATCTTTGAAGAAAAGGAAAGAAATTGATATTGTGGAGATTGACACATAATACAGAGAGATGGACACTACTAAGCTATTTTCTAATGGAGACTCTAATGAATTTGATGCAAAATTTGCAAATCTAATGGAAAAGAATAGAGCCCAAGTAGAAGAAATCAAAAATCTCAAATTAGAGCAAGAATCACAAGCCATACTACTATTTGAAGTCACTAAATAGAAAAAGAAAGTTATGGAAGACAAAAAGCCATGATTGAAGATGAGAAAAGAGTTTTGACAAATAGATTAGAAGAGAAGTCATCAGACTAACCAAGATTTCCAACATACAATTGGATACCCTAAGCCAAATGATGAATGTCAACTATGAATTGAATGTCAAGGACATTGAGATAACAATATTGAAGTTGTAGAATGAACAACTACAAAATGGACTAAAAAGGGAGAAGGAATCTACCAAAAGTATCAATAAGCCTAATGAAGCCACCAAATATGTTGAGCAATTATTAAGATCTCCTAGATCCAATAATGATACATCTAGACTAGGATACACAAGCACTAAAGAAGGATAGTCATCCAAAAATGCTAAAGGAAGGAACAAAAAAGGTAAGAATTCTAAACCTATTTGTCATAATTGTGGTAAGAAAGGACATATTTCCAATGTGTTTAGAAGCAAGACTATAAATCATAATGTCAAGTAGAAGAGCATGGTTCACTATCATAAGTGCAACAAACAAGGACATTAGGCACATGAATGCAGAACCAAGACCATGCAAACAAAAAGATTTGAAGGATATTGCTACAACTATTAGAAGTATGGACATAGAGCTTTTGGATGTAGATCCAAACCCTCGTGGTCATCAAATAGGAAAACAAAGGTAAGGAACAATGGTAACTCTTATAACTGGGAATACAATACAAGATATAGCGTTCATTATTGTGAAGAGTATGGACATGTTCCTAAAAATTGTATTAGGACACACTTCAGAGGTGACTGCAAGAGGTGGTTGAGTCAAACCACATGTTTTAGCTATTTGAAGATTGGTCGCATCAATAGATATTTTCCAACAAGATCAAAGGCACCAAGTTGTGAACTTGATAAAGGCAAAGGCAAGGAAAACACTAAATAAGTTAGAGATGAGATGAACAAGACATGGAAGAAAAAGGGTGGTTGCAACACATCAAGTGAAGAAGGGATCACTTCACCCAATGGGTTAGGTGATTAGACCTCATCAAACTAAGTAATCAAGAGGTATGTGGGACTGATATTTAAGAGTTATATGATACATCAGTTTGAAAGGAATTCAGTACTAAAAAGATTACATAAGAATGAACAAAGATACAAGATGTTAGAAATTAAAGAAAAATCTTTAAGTTTTTCATGTTATTTCCAAGCACAAAATATTTCCTATATGTGCTGAGTAAAATGATAGAAGATACCAAGCTGACAGTCTAGCTAGTTGATGCTAAGCTAGTAATGGATGCTAAGCTTACAACTATGTAAGCACTCAACATTAATTGCAAAGTTTCAAAGGGTATTTTATCAATTATTGACTCATTTCAAAATTAGGAAAGAGAAAGGAGTGTAGAAGGTGATATGGAAATCTATTCAAAGTGATTACACAAGATTTGAGCAATGATTTGCCACCAGTTCATCAAATCTTATAAGGTATTTATCAAGTGCTGAACTACACAGTTTATATTTTCATAGACCCTAGTTTTGCAAAATGGTGTCAAGCTCAAAGAATATAGAGGGTAAGGAGGTTTTGAATGTTCAATTAGTGAGTAATGAGGTCAAGCAACCTATATTCAAAGCTATTCCTAATATTTATTATAGGCAAGACCCCTTTGGTGCATTATCCATGATGCCACCGAAAGTTTTAATGGTGCAAGATGTTAGGAAATGCTATAACTATAAAATTGGTAGCATTGGTGATATGGAGATTAGAAAAGCCTATGATAAACTTTGTGGGAATGGTGTATTGAAGGAAGAGTAAAAAATTATAGAGAAGAAAGGGTTAACACGAGCCCTAGGTTTCCTGAATGTATTTAAAATAGAATGGATAAGGATAATGCTTAGCAAGATGCATGATAGTTCATTATGGATGGATAATGGACCTATCAAAATAACCAAGAGGATAATTCATAGGGTTACTAGTTATCAAACCCTAGATCGGCCTAAGACATTGAGGAGTGTGTTGGTGTTTGAAAATGCTGGAGGGTTTTCAATTATCCTACTAAGAAACTAACACATCTAGTGGCATCTAACTCCCATTTTCAACATGCCATTTCTGACAATAGGCCAACTATAAGGCATGACCCTTCTTCTACTTTAGGCTCTGCTAAATCTATGTGGGTGAACCTCAGATTCAATTTATATCGTACCAGTGCAAAAACATATCCCTGAATCTATTAAGTAGATACAAGCCCTTATTTCTCCTAGTAACTCATGAAATGACATAGATCTACAGTAGCTAAATGCAGATCTAGAATATTCATAAGCTGAGTGAGGGAAAAACAATTAAGTCCTTCAACATAAAGGGGAAAAAATGTTTGATTAATAATGTTGATTTCAACAAATCCTCAGATATGCAGCAATAAGACCTAATGATCCTGTAAATTGATCAGTGCCTTAACCATTGGGAAAATCCATGAATCACAAACATGCATATGAATATCTGAGACATATGTGTATCTTCAGATATCTGATCTATCTATTCAACTTGTAAATAGACATCTATGTTTAGTTTAATCTCATTCTTACATGATATCCCCCTCAATGAACCTACAACCTTGTTGAATCTCTGAAGCATTTACACAATTCCTTGAATTAATAGCAACAATGAAACAACATACAACCTTAAGGGACTGTAACTATGACCTAGGCTCTTTGTTCCAAGACCATAAAACATCATAGCTCAATTGAGAAAGGAGACAAGATTTAAATTGAAACTTAATCATCTATTGCTCTGTATTATTTCCTTGAAATTATACAATCATATGCATGAAATGAAAGACATGAAACAACCTAACAGATCTAAACTATCTGTGTTATCCTTCTACTACTGTTCATACAAGAGAATTCTACTAAAAAATACGTGGTATCATAGTATGGGAACATATCAAAACTAGATCCAAAGCCTGGTATCTTAGTAGTGACTCTTTTTCTCCAAAGATTGGAACCCTTACAAAAGATGAGAGAAAGAGAGATATAGGAGAAGTTAATTCCCAGATCTGAATCTGCAACTGACATCTGTCAACCTAGAAAAACCTTCTCAACAGGTTCAAAACGACTTTCAGATCTTTTCCCTCAAATGCTGAATCAGATCCTTTTTAGTTATGGCTCTAAAAGCATCAAATATCTGAAACTATGATTGAACAACTATCTGATTTGATTCTTGATTTTTACTCACGATAAAAATGAAAATTAGTTTTTTAAAAAATGACTTCAAAAGCCAAGAAAGTCTTCTACAACTGATTTTCTTCACATACTAACTTTAAACAGTATTCAAAACTGCTCTCTAACTGACTTTGATGCTTTGAGATCAAATCTGTTCCTTTCACTGAGAATGCCCTAGAATTTATAAAACTACTTACAGATTGAACCAATGCAGACCTATGCAAAATCTGACCCCAAATTTAGAAAATTCAACTTCTCTCAGTTCCAACGGTATGTTGCACTGCCCATTTCTAATAAAAATTACCCCTAATATGGCCATTTTAATTTCTCATGTTTGAACTATGTTTTTACATTAAAATGAAAAATTTAAAATTTTGCATAGTCATAACTATATCAAATTTGAAAATATTTCAAAATTTTCATTCTATGCATTTATCTCCTCAAAATTTTCACTTGATATTTACTTTGAATCTAAAGATGCCACATGTCAAGTCCCTGTTGGTTCATACCCATCTTGAAATATTTTCAATTAATTAATCAATATTAATTAATTAATTAATTTCATTTCCTCCCCGTAGCACCAGAAACTCCATTCATTCAAACTTACACCTTTACGCTCATTCCATCTCCTTTTACATTCATATGAGGTCTTCACTTTGCATATGGTTGGAATGCCTTTCACTTTACCTTTACGTGCATTAGCTCAGCCTCTTGCTTTACGTTCTTACAGCCTTGGACGCAACACCAGACACCTTCAAAATTTGCCTCCCACTCCTATGAGAAACCTTTCATAGTCGTAACACCAGAGAAGGTTGAAAATTGTTTCCTGAGCGTCCGTCGAAGACTTTCCCATAACATTGGGAAGCCTTAGAAATGTCCCTCTTGAACTTACGTTGGCCATGAGATCGCGAAGCCTTTCAAATCTCTTTCTGATCATACACTTAAGTCAAGCATTTTGCAAGTCAAAATATATTTGACTCAACCCTACAACCATGACAGGCGGGCCCCTTCTACATGGCCGTGCTTGAGATTCAAAATCCACTTGGCTTTGAGATACAATGATCGTGTGTAGATTTATATTTATATCACTTTAAAACCTATCCCCTTCCCAATGTGGGATAAACATTTTCTTATATCTGCTTTTGCTTGCATCTATTCCCTCTTTGTGCTTGTAGTTGCATGTGTGGATTGCTTCTTGCAAAGCGGTTCCCTTTTGAAATGCATGGACGACCCTATTTTTTGCAGGCTGAAGCATGGGGTTGGGTAGATTCTTTCTTGGTTTGTCGCATTTATCGGCTTCCTCTATGCTAACATGGACTCTCTTTGCTTTGTGGGGCTTCTTCAAGCTACGACCTCTTTCTTCATGCGTGAAGTTTCCTTGTTCTTTTGCCCACTGCCTTCTTCACAATGCGTGATCTTTTTATGGCATGTGATGAGTTTCATTTGTTTTAAATTTTCTCTTTGATAGTGGCTTTCTTACCATACTGAATTCATTTCATCTTTAAATGCATAGACTCTGACACTTAGTGTGGGTGGGTTTCTCATTTGAATGTCTTGCTGTCGCCTTTGCTCCAGTCATTTTTCTCAATGTTTCTTTATCTTTTTGCATGAGCAGAGCTCTGTTTTTGCCTTGAATTAGCTTATTCTTCTAACGTTTCCTTCTCTTCTTTTTTACTGCAGATCCCACACATGGCATGGAATGTTTCTCTTTTCAAGTGTGGGTTGTCTATTTGCAAGCTGCAGATTCCTTATCTTAGACTTGCATAACTTCTTTTGTGGTTGAAAAGTTGATTGGATAAGGTCTTTTCCTTGCAATACGCAATCTCTCATAACATGGTAATGTTGCAAGTTATCTGAACAGACCCTTAGAGCTTGGTGAGTGCGGAGTCTCTTTGCTTTAAAATGTTTGCAAGGAACACATAGACTTTGAACCTTTTCCATGCCATGAGTTCACATTTGTTTAATGTAGGTGCTTTTTGGGCATTCATTCTGCATGAGTTCAACGACATGAATCCATAGTGTAATTCCTCTCTTGAAAAGCAAATCTTTTTAAGGACTCACTCCAAGGTTTAGTGTTTGTCTTGCGATGTACCAAAATCCGCTCAGTAGAAGATAAATGTGAATGTTCACGAGGAGGCCTTTGCTGGTTCCAAAAACTCTTTTACCTTGGAATCAAGTAAAATTTGTTCACTGTCTCAAAATATCACACCAAAAGAACAATGTTTTTGTTTTTTTTTGTTTTTCAATGAATGCAACTCTAACAATGCAGCTACTATGAGGTCCTATTCTAACAGGGGGGGTTAGCAAAGAAAATAATGAAACTGAAAGCAAATAACATAAAATCAAATAACTTAAAAGTGAAATTCCTAAACGGACATAAGCTACAGAACACAACACACTGCGAGTTAAACCTTTGAAGAAATCAGTAGGAAACTAATGAAAACAAGAGCAAAGCTTCCTAGAATCCACTGATGCAATCGTTGGTGAGAATCTGTAACAAATCGAATGATGTTTCACTCTTCATCAAATCGCAAGGCTACAAAAAGTGCACTCATGTGAGACAAAAAGTTATGTAGACACAATCGGGTGATTTCTTCTCAAGCTCGTTACGTCAACGAAATTCATATATCTATAGCAAACACTAGAACTAAAAGATCACACAACTAGAAACAACACAATAAACCTTTGGCTCAATCACAATCTCATGAATAAATCCACAAAACAATGACACATTCAGGCAATAATAACTACACTCCAAATGCTAGCACCAAAAGCATAATTTTATTGCATAATAACGATGGCCGTTTTTACATTTTACAATGGGGTATTTATAAGAAATCATCTCCTCAATTTGTGTTGAGAGTGAGAGATATCTTAATGCAATAAAATGCTTTTAAAACATTAAAACAAACTAAATATATACAAACTGGTAATCTAACTGGTGCTTAGAGGGACTCCATCCATATTTTATTCATTAATTGGATGCATGAGCCCTTTACATGTCAAAAACAATGAAAGCATGAGAGAGAGAGTAGGAGGAAGCCATTAATTGAAGTAGAAGTGCATGGATACACCAAAAATAGAAGCTAGCCCTTCACTTGGCGTGTGTCAGTGTTAAACTTGCCATCAGAATGTGTTTCCAATGCATGGAAAGTGCTATTTTTGGAACTGGCAATTAATTGTCAGAACACCTTTGAATTGCGGAGCTACATGAAAATGCAGACTTGCGGAGTTGCGGACCTGTGTACCTGTGGACCTATGAAGCTCAATTTGCCAAAAAATCAAAGTTCCCAATTTTGAAAATGGTTTCTGGGTTTTTCTCAAATGAGGTTTTAGATCACTTTTTGTATATGCTCCATGCCCTTTTTTAATGATTTACACCTTCTTTATAGCCAATTACTTCAATAAACTTACACTCCCTCTACTTCTTCAATCGAAAATCTCAAGGCACCTGCATTGAATCTTGTTCCAAAAAGATGCATAAGATGAGGAACTTGATTTTCTTTATGCGTCCAACCTCTGTATCTTTGACCTTTGTCTTCTCTCCACCTATCCAATCCTTCCTAGCGAGAAACCAAATAATCCAGATTATCCAAGATGATCAAATGTTTGCAACATTTTCATATTTGTCGCAAATTTTCTAGGCATTTTTAAATGACCTTTTTGGAGGTCTTTTGCTCAAAATTTCAAGTCGAAACCTTCGTCAGTCCCTAAAACTGAAGAGCTGAAGGCTCATTGTTTTAGGGAGTGAAATTAGATCTTTAGTTCTTCTTTCTAATAGTGTGAGTGGTTCTGAATTTTGAGGCCTGAGTCAAAAGTTATGATCTCAACAAGTTGAGGATGTAATTTTTACCTTGAAATTTAGCTAAGTCTAAAATTTTGAAGCCCTAAAATTTGGCTAGTCTGAAATCTTGAAGTCCTGAAATTTGGCTAAGTCTGGATTTCTGAGGCCCTGAAATTTCCCAAAATCTTTACCTTATCTCCGGGAGGCCTGAAACCTATCTCAAAAGATTCGTCACATATATTAAAATATATCTCAAGTATAAGGAATTAAATATATCTTATATATTTAATTCCTTATACTTAAACGATATATTTTAAACCCCTCATTGGCTATTCAAGCAAAACTAGAGGTGAAAGGGCAGCTTGGCAAGGGCACATGGTGCTTGGGAGTGCAGCAGCATGAACATGCATGAGGCACCTTGATTGTGGGCGCATGCACACTTACAAACCGGGCACAACACGACATGGCACGCATGTGCAGGTGCGGCGCTCACGCTACAAATCGAGCACGACACGACATGGCGCGCGCGTGTAGGCACGACGCTCGTGCGAGGCGCAGCGCATGGCGCATGTGCGACACTCGTGCGAGGCCTAGTGCGTGGACATAGCATGGTGCGCGGGCGCAAGGCGCAGCGCACGAGCGAGGCATGACGCGCAACGCTCGTGTGCATGAGCGTGCAGGCACATGGTGCATGACGTTGCGAGCACACAGCGCACCACATAGGTTGCACAATCGCGCTGCGATTTTTTTTCAACTCTCCTCTTTTTTATTTTTTGTGATTGTTCAATTTTTTGATTTTTTGTATTTTTTCAATTTTTGATTTTTTTGTGATTTTTTCAATTTTTTATTTTTTTTGTGATTTTTTGGACTCAACTTCTGAACAAAAATTCTTCTCATTACTCGAATTGTGAGTCTAGGAGTCGAAAAAAGTAGGGGGTCCCCATTCCTCACTAGGAATGGGGCGTGTGTTGTGAACACCACAATAGTGCTTTCTTTTTAACTTCCCTTAATCCTGCCATAGAGTGTTTTTTTTTTTACTTGCGGCTTCTTCTTTCTAGTTGCCTCCGATCTTTGGCATGACCTACCCTTTTTAACCTTGGTGTCTTGTTTCAAAACAAATGCCTGCTGCTCCCCTCATTTCCAAAGCATGATATTGTTATGACATCGACCAACCAATCCATAAAAAATCATAAATACATCAACAATAGACTCCCTCTGAGTATTATTTTCCTTAGGCATCAAAACATTCTTTATGATTAAATTTGCAATTTCAATGATTTGACATTGATTGATCTAATGGAATTAGTCAGACCCCAAAGTGGGTCTGGCTAAAAAATTTTCGTTTCCAGATGACTGAACCAAAAAACTGATTCATTCACCCTCTGGCACTGATTTGAAACAAATTTAACCACTGAAAGCGAATTTGAAACTCAATTTACATCTTTCTGCCAACTGTCAATTTTGCGTCAGGAGGTCTATTGATTGCCTTTGAAAACCTACCGAAACCTCTGACCATGCTCTGAAAATTGGCACATTGACTCTCTGTACCACATTCTTGCAGACTGTGGAATCTCGTCTCATGACGAATTTGGGTTCAAAAGATATTGACCATTAAAGTTGCCCCTTTAGAATTACTTGCACAAAAACATATCTGAAAACCACAAAATGGGTTCAGATTTGGCTTTGAAAACTGGGCAAATGGGCACATGGGGGCACAAAAATTGGGGCGTTGAATCTCCATCACGAGGTCAATATAAATATGGGATTTGGGCTCATGAAAAATAACAGGATGCAAATGGTGATCAGTCAAAGTGGGCTGCTTAGAATTTTGCAGACTGGAAATGCTGATAGAAAGCATTTTTTGTGAATGGAATTGACTTGGAAAAGTGTGCAAACGGATTTGTCATGACTTAAAAATTGACAAACTAGGAGTATTTTTAGAGGACAAAACATTGGTACAATCCATTTGATCTTACCAATCATGGGTTAGGAGTTATGACATCACGAATAGGGGTCCTGACAAATCTGCAAATGCTGACACCGGTAAAAAGTCACAAATTGCATTTGGAATCACGTTTAAAAACCGATCAAATGGATTTTTCATAAGCTGAAAATTGAAACATAACAAGCCTTTGGCATCTACAATGCAACACAATAGGAATTTTAACATTTGGGTCAATTGGGTCAAAGTTATAGCATGTCAAATAGGGCTTTCTAGAATTATGTGCAATGTGCATTAGCATGAAAAATTTAAAAGACCAACTTTGAGGGATTCAAAACCTAGTCAAACAAACTTGAAATTACTCAAAATTTGAAACATAGGTTCTCAGGTATGGAAACTAGGCACTCCCAAAGTGACAAGTCACAACAAATTTTTGGGTGCGAGATATTCAATGGCAAACACAACCTCCTATTGCTATTTGACACTTAGGTGAAAATGCAGATTTGACTTTGGCTTGAAACAAGACTTCGTCAAACAGCTCAAAATGATGATTTATCTTCATGTAATAGATAGATGCACTAAATGGAAGGTGTTAGAAACATTAAACACCTCTTAGGCCTCAAACTGACAGCCAGGTACACATGCACTTAAAAGCATTTATGGGGCTCAAATTTCTCAATGGTATTCAAAATCGACCATGTAATTTTGAGAGCCAAAAGAGTGATTCAAAAGAGGTGATTCAAAAAAATACTAGAGCTGTATGGAACAAGAGAGGCATGACTATTGACACAATTACTAATCCTTTGATAGAGTTTGTAGTAAGGGTTATTTCAAACAAATTTTATCAATCTAGTAGATTGAACAATGTTCCTTGTATAGCAATGGACGTGGGATATAAAATTGTCAAGAAAGATCACACATATGATCTAACATAACTACAACTACAACTAGTTGAGAGCCTTGGAGCAATAAGGAAGTGAATGAGTGCACAATGTAAATTTGT
This sequence comes from Cupressus sempervirens, assembly GCA_028749045.1. NCBI lineage: Eukaryota > Viridiplantae > Streptophyta > Pinopsida > Cupressales > Cupressaceae > Cupressus > Cupressus sempervirens. The sequence goes on along the minus strand of CM053786.1, from coordinate 268,550,682 downwards.
TCTATTCTAATATGCATATTCTTTTATGTGCAAAACACTTTTCCTACATTTGGTACAGTTGCATGGAAAACAAATAGATTAGTGGTAGTATAGATTGGTGAGTATATTGAACAATTGGGTGAGAAATTTGAATTTGTGATGATAAGCTATTTTGAAGACTTCAAGCAATCAATGAAGAAGAGATTGAGAATGCCAGTATCTCTAGTAGAAAAGCATTATGAAGATGTCTATTTTCTAGTAGATGCTAACTATACTTTTGTGCAAGCTACTACACTAAGGGTGAGATGGCTATGGCCACTTAGATATGAAATAAATGTGGATGAGGCCTCTACAAATATTATAGCTTTATTGGTAGAAGATGTTGATAAAAATGCTAAGGCATTTGGAAACTATGAAATGGAAAAGTCCAAAATCACAATGGAACTTAAGACTACTTCTGTAATAAAGAAGAAGGATAAATTGGTGAAGAAGCTAAAAGCCAAATTTGGAGAGGGTGCTGAGAAGGAAGAAGAAGAAGAAGAGAATGAAGAGGAAGATGATTCTCAAACACAAGCACCACTTGCACTTACTCAAGGAATGGGAGAAGACTACTAGGAAAAAGGAGACTGAAACTATTGAAGGTACCAAGGGAGAAGAAGCTGAGGAAGCACCTACTCCCATAGAAAAAAAGAAGAGGAAGGCTAACATCCAACCAATGAAAAAATCCAAGAAAGTATCCAAGCCAAGTCAGGCCAAACTAACTACACCTACTACAAGGGCTAGTGCACATGTGACTGCACAAAATCCTAAAGAGAAGACAAAACTTATAGAGCAGGGAGGAAAAGTGTAGAAAAGACCAAGAAGGAAGTACATTGCACAAGTTGAATCAGATGAGGAGAAAATATAATCAAATAACAACAACCAATTCAAAGTGGTGAGTCACAATCCTTTATCAGATCTTGAAAATTTATGTGAAAATGTCAAGAATAGTGCAGACTTATCAAGATTCTCTCATATAGACCTTGATAATCTTGGTAAAGTGGAAAAGAATCAAGTGGAGGAGGATATATATGCCATGATGGAAAAATTCAATACTACCCCACTAGAGATTGCCAACTCAATGCCCAAAAACTTATATGATAGAGTTGAGTAGAAATGACACTATTGTCTAAACTTCGAGAGATAGATTAGAGAAACATCTCTTGCACAAGTGATGCTTGAACTCAATAAGGCATAGATTGCTAAGGATATGAAAAAATATGTAGTTAGGTTTACACCTAAATACAAAGCCTTTTGCATTTTGCAAAACAATATTGAAGATGTTGTTAAGAAGTCCACACAGATGTGGAAGCTTTCATATGGATTGAATATAGTAGAGGAAGGTGAGAAAGAATCCATAGAGGTCAAGGATGATGAAGAAGATGATAACAATGATGACACTATTGAGGGAGGAACTGAAATGCATATAGATGACAAGGCAACAACTAAAGCAGAGCAACAAGACGAATAGAGTGTGCAAGACACACAATCACCTAATGTTAGCCCCCAACATGTAATAGGTGAGAATACTAAAACAATAATAGTGAAGGATTTTTTTAATGTCATAGCTTAGAAAATCAATCCCCTCATAGAGGAAGATCTCAAGAAGATACTTGATTAGTCCACATTATAGGAAAAACTTTGTGATAATCCTGTATTGGTTAGTGTGGATGAATTGCAGAAGACAATGACTAAAACAACAAGGAAAGAGGTGAATACATAAGAACCACCTACTATTACCCCTCAAGTCACTCATGTACAACCTTTGGACAACATACCAAAACTATATCTGAAAAGGTTGATACAATGGAATAGGATATAGTGGAAGCACAAGGCACTACAATAGAATAGAGTGAAGTAGATCAGATAGACTTATCTGCACCACTAGTACAAATAAAAGGTGCATCACAAGGCATTGTGGAACACAAGGAAAAGGCTAAAGAGACTGAGTTGACTCCAAAGGTGAAAGAGCAAGTATCTTTTCAAGCCCTAGTAACCTTACTAGTATTTGGTACACATTCAAGGCAAACTCTTCATAAGACAAGCATAGATGCAACTCCATTTTAGATCTCAGTGCCAAGCCCAAGCTCATCAAAGGTAGAAGAAGTGATACAGTATGGGGATATGAGCCTTGATGAAGAGATTGTGTTACCAAAATATGATTATGACACAATGACAATTGAGCAAATGGGCATTCTCCAACAAGCCCTAGCAAGAAAGAAGCATCAGGAAATGGTTAGAAGGGAGCACAGGTAGACATAGGTATTACAGGACATTAAAGACATCTTTTTACATTCATTCAGTTTTCCAACTCTTGATGAGACCAAGCCACTAATTGAACAACTGACACATATGGTGGAAAAAGGTTAGTGATACAGACCTAGATACAAATGTTAAATTGCTAGAATGATCAGAAAAGAGATTTCAAAGAAAATTAAATGAAAAGATATCGGTGACATAGCACTAACACAAGTTGCATTGGCAACAAAAGTAGAAAGTGTGAAGAAGGTACTTGAGAATATCTTCTCATTGTACACAAAATTGTGCAATCCAACACTATTCACACAAGAGACTAGAAGTCACATTTTGAGCTTGGAAAGTCATATTAGTTTATTAGGTGCCAAACTGCCAATGACACCAGCTTAGAGTGAAAAGCACTTTAGAACATTGCCAGAAACCCATATTCAGTTAGGTGCACTATAAGTAGAAGAAGCCAATATAAGGGCTAAACTAACTAGCATCCAATCAATATTGACCCCTCATATTGAAATTTTGCACAAGGAACTAGGTTATGTTGAAACTCTCATGAAGAAAGATCCAAATCTTTCAACATTAGATGGTCTAGTCCACCTTGCTATCGAGCTGGCCATCCAAATAAAGTCTTTGGATGTAGCAAATGAAAACTAGGATGTAGCTCTCAAGATAATGCTAGATGTCCATAAATATTTTCTAGAAAAACATACTATAAGTGTATAGCCCATTGACATAAGTGTTAAAAAGGGGGAGAAATATTTTGGGGGAGAGTAAGATAAAAGGGGAAGATAAAGGGGGAGAGAAAAAGAAAGAATTTTGGGGAGATATAAGGAGAATGAGAAATGGGGGAGAATGAGAAAAAGAGGAGAAATCAAGTTAAGAGAAACAAGAAGAGATAGAGAAGATAGGGAGAGAGTAAAAAAAGGGATAGAGAAAAGTCAGAATAAGCTAAGGGAGAGCAAGCATAGAACCACATAACAAATAGCATGAAGTCCAAGAGTATTAGTTGAGAAATATTTACTCAGTAGGAGTACACAATTTTCATATAGAACAAACATATAAACTCAGGGGGAGTTATCAATTTTTGAGGTATCTAAGTTGTTACAAAATTTTGAAAATTTGAAGTTTTTTTAAGCTGAGTTATAGATATGTTATGCTCATGAGATTAAGGATATTAGTATAAACTCAAGTATTTTTGACACTCATGTCAAAGGGGGAGATTTTTAATCTCTGATTGGTTTTGACAATTTAGTGTCTACACACTTAAGTTATTTACTTAGTTCTTGCCAAATAAGTAGTATATGCTGAGCACACTATATATATTATGGAGCATGCCGAGTCCAAATTGAGTGTGAGGCCATGAGGCCACTCATGTGCCAAGTCACTCAAGTGGCAAGCAGACAATGTATGCTGAGTGATTCAGAAGTTGAGCAAGCAGTGCATGCTGAGTGATATAGATGCTGAGTCACAACATAGAGATCAATGTATGTCAAGCATCAGAGACTTCAAATGCCAAGTGACATAGTTGTTTGTAAAGGCACAAACAACTATGTAAACCATTTTTGAGCCAACTTAAGGTTGAATTATGATATTTTGTAGATAAGGACAAATCTTATGTTGGATTTCCAATGTAATTACATGCAACCAATTAGAAAAAGGGAAGGATTAAGTGGCAAAATAGATGAATCACAGCCATGGATTCATACCTAACCCTAAGTCACCAAAGTATTCTTAAGTAAAACAAACCCTAAACTCTCTAGTGTGTGTAAGATGTATGAAGAATGAAAGAGAGTAGCTTGCATGCAAAAAAATAGAGAATTCATGATAGCTAAGGAGTTAAGAAGTGAGATTACATTGTAGAATTAGTTAGAGTAGAATAGAGGAGAGAGAAGAGTATACATCAAAGAGACATCTTATCAAGAAGGATCAAGAAGACAAAAACTTAATTGCAGGATCATTCTAGTAGGTGAGCCATTCAAATATCTTAATAGAGTAGTCCTAATAGTTTGTATTGCAATCCTCTAACAAGGTGCTTACTTAATTGTGAGTTGAAGTCCTTTAGCAAGGAACACTTCTAACAGGGTGTTGAAATTCTTTAGTAGGGCAGACCTTTCATAGGGTAGATCATGTTTCATGGTTAAAATATTGTAACCTTCATTGGATACACTTTATTAGTATAGTAGTGAAGATTTGTGGGTGTCATCCCTATACCAATTTTACCTTCTCATTGGAGGGTTTCAGGGTAATCATATCTAGTGTCATGCATGTGTGAATGTTTACTTGCTTTCATGTTTTAGATGTACATGCTTTACATGGTATTTCAGTTTACTTAGTAAATGTATGAGATGGATGTGTGGTGAAAGTTTTTATGGGTCCAAGTTTAAACTACTGATTCATCCCCCTCTCAAAAGTTTACCTTTCCTATTGTAATTCCAACAAACTTGTGATTGGTTTATCCAACCTCCCTATCAGAAAATTACTATTATCATTTATCTTTTCAAAACCAATTCTTACTAAATATCCACCAACCTTTCATACCATGCTCTAGGAGCTTTCTTCAATCCATATATAGTTTTGTGTAGTTTGCATACCATGTCTCTTTTGTTTGGATCAATGAAACCTTTATGTTTTTCAATGTAGACTTCTTCCAAAATTCTATTTATGAAGGCTGATTTTACATCCATCTGATATACTTTAAATCCTTTATGTGCAACATATGCTAGTAGTATTCTGACTCCTTCAAGTCTTGCAATAAGGAAAAATATTTCTCCATAGTCAATAGCTTCTTCTTGTTCATAACCTTTTCATACTATCCTTTCCTTGTTCCTTATTACTTCTCCTTTCTCATTTAACTTATTTCTAGATATCCATTTTGTATCAATCACATTCTTATCATTAGGTCTAGGTACATGAGACCATGTATTATTCTTTTCTATTAGCTCAATTTCTTCATTCATTGCCTCTACCCAACCTTCATTTTCTAAAGCATCTTTTATAGATCTAGGTTCAAATTCACTAAGAAAACATGTACCTTTTAATTTTTTCCTTATCAATTTTCATCTGTCTCTCCTTTATTTATTTGTTTAGGCACATGATGTCTTCTACCATATTTTGCAAGTTTAGGATATCTTCTTCTTGTTTTTGAACTAGGTTCACTTAGTTCTCCATGCTTGTGCTTGTGATCTTCTCCGTTCTTCTCAGGATCCTGTGTCTATGACTTAGATTCATTTGGAAGAGCTATCTGTAACTCAAGTTGTATTGTCTATGACTTAGGTTACACTATTTGAAATGACTACAACTTGGGTTGTATTTCCTATGGCTCGGGTTGCACTATCTATGACTTGGTATGTTCACTTTGTTGTTTCTTGACTTCAACTATTTGTGAGTTGGGTAAAGTCTTAGGTTCCTCCTCACAATGAAAAAAATTTCTATAGTCTTCAAGCTCCTTTCTTGTCTTTTCTTCACTTTTTTCTACAAACTCATCAATATTCACATGTGCACTTTCTATAACTTTGTGAGTAGCAAGATTCAAACATTTGTACACCTTACATTTATTGTAGTAACCTAGGAATATAACTTCATCACTTTTTCCATCAAGTTTTACTTTCCTTATATCTTTCAAAATATAGAATTTTCTTCAAATACTTTGAGATAGAAAAAATCAGGTTTATACACATACCATAATTCATAAGGTGTTTTATTTGTACCTTTCTTTAGTAGAACTCAGTTTAGTGTATGAATTGCTTGTTGAAAACAATTGGTTAATTGTGTACTATCATATCTTTTCTAGTCAGTGTATGCTGAGCTCACTCAAATGATGAAGATAATTTAGTGTGCCTACCAAGAATTCTAGAGTTTTCCAAAGTTCAAAAGCTAGTGACTACCAAGTTCACTTAGGTGTCGAAGAAAAGATCACATAAATTGAGTGTTAACCAAGTTCACTGGGGTAACAAAGGAAATGTTGGATGGAACTAGTTTTAACCAAGCTCACTTAGATACCAAAGGAAATTTTTGAAGATGTAGTGTTAACTAAGTTCACTTTGTTAACATAGGAAATTTTTTCTAAGTTTTTATCTACCAAGCAGGGTTGGCTAACGAAGGATTTTCTTGTTTTGGCATTTTAAGTTCAATAGATTTGTTTGTTAGTTCTAGCTGACTGATGAGATAAATATTAATTATTCTAAGTTGTATTCAAGCTAAATTGAAAATATATTTAATATAAATATAAGGTCAAGTTGAGGATTGAAAGTGTGTAAGTGAATGGAAAAATAGAAGATTCTTAGATGAAGCAAATTAGAAGGATAAGCAGAATATCCTTGTAGAGTTGCAAAGATACATTCAATTAGGAATGATCAAGTATACAAGCTAGAATTGAAATCTATAATCAGAAATTTAGTTGCATTAGAAATCAGGTCATCTCATTGTTACTCTATAGCCATTATACCAGTGATCTAAATCTCTTAATAGAGTTGGCTTAACAACTATTTGTAAATCCTCTAACAAGGTGACATTTCTAGATTGAAGTGTCTAAAGACCTCTAACAAGGCCACTCCTAACAAGGTGATTAAATTCTCTAATAATATAACATCTAATAGTATGTTTTCTAACCTTTAATAGGGTTGGCTCCTAACAGGGTTCACTTTAGAAGGGTGAAAATTAGTAACTAGCTGCAATTGGTGGTTTTTCCCAAATTGGGTTTCCACATTAAATCTTGGTGTCACTTGTGCTCATGTTATTTATTTTATGTGTATGAAACTAAGTCAAATAAGGATAATCATAGATAATATCATAATATTTTCATGTTAAGCATTTTCTGGGTTACAGTTGTTATTTTAGTGCTTACTGAGTTGCAACACTTACTAGTGTAAATCGAATGCCTATGTATTTTCTGAGCATCAATATTTTCAATAGTGTTTATGTCTTGTGCTAATATCTAAGGGATCTTGAATTTATTTTTGTGGTAAATGATTCACCCCTCCCCTCTCAATGTCTCCTCTTATATTTCCAACAATTGGTATTAGAGCTTCTTAGTGTTTACAGAGAAGGTTTCAAGGACCTAAGCTAAAGATCAGGATGTCTTACAAAAGGGAGATCCCCAAGCTAAAAAAAGATAGCTTCAAGGCATGAAAGGAATTCATGAGGCTGAAATTGGAAACTATTGGAGATTTAGGGCTAAAGTACCTAGACACCAAATATATGACACCTATTGGAACAATGACTATTAAAGAAATTGTAGAGAAGAAGAGTCATAACATTATGATGGTTGATTTTTCTTCATCTCTCAACTATGCCAAAATTGATGAAGTCAAAGATTGTGGAACTTTTCATGAAATGTGGATCAAGCTAAAAGCCATATATGGAGGAGATGATAATGTAAGAAGAGCTAAAGTTGAAAGTCTCAGAGGACAATTTGATTATATAAATATGAGAGAAGATGAGAACATCGTAAAGTACATGATGTAGAGCTTTCCCTTAAACAATAAAACTAATGTGGTGTAGCCTTAGGAATCTTTCTAAATACTCCAAAATATATTCAAGAGAGGGCTCAACACCTTTGAAACAATTCTACTTCAAAAGAAAGCCTAGCCACCAAAGTTTCTCTACTAGGCTTCAAAGCACAAAATCTACCAAAACTAGGTTTATACTTGGATAAGGAACCTATAATTTTAGGGGGAGGTGGAAAGGTTCCTTAATTTTCAACCATCACAAAATGGTGGGGTTGGTATGCCTATCTGGTTCCTAAAGGCCTCAAAAAACCATTTTTTCTATTAGGTCAAGGAGCCCCTTTTAGCCTATCAACAAGGTAATTAGGTCTTGGTTTAAAATTCCTCCAAAGTACCCTAAAAAAAAAGGTTTATGGATACCTTTTGGGAGAAGTACAAGATTCCAAACTTGTAGATTCTAGACTGGTCAGATGACGCCTTAACAAAAAATGTAGTGAATTCCTTGTATAAGCCTACTTGCTAAGGTTTATGAATGAAATGCTAGTTAAATTTTTTACCTAGAAAATATACCAATGAGAAAACATAAAGTGAGCCATTAAGATTCAACATCCATAATTAGATCAGCTTCATCCACTCCCCAAGTGCCTACAACACTCTAACACTTGTTGTTCTGCACCAAACACATAAAGATGTTTGGGCTAGGGCTTGCTATAAAATGAAGAATCCTTGAATTCCATCTCCCATACTTTAGGAATTTTATATTAAAATTCACTAACTTGAATTTTATAAATTGGTTTGGAAATCTCATAGTGGGAATGCAAGTTAGAGCCTTATTTTTGAAACTGGCCACCAAAAGGAGGGTTTTGGTGCACCTGAGGAAGATCTTTTAATAACTTGAGTTGTAGAGCACTTCAGAACCTCAAATAAATTGTATTAATTAGGTAGGATTCTTAGGATTCCATCATGATAGGTTTTTCACATGTGCCAATCCATACTTGTTCATACACTCATAAATTGTAGCATTTTACAAGGAAAAATGAGATCTTTATTTGATTTCAAAAGAAAAATTACATTGTCTAACTTCCACCCACCTAAAATGGATATTTAAAGTCCTTCCCCAACCATACCAACTAAAATTTAAAGGTTTTGATCATTGTGGGAAGTTCTAACAAAAGTTGACAACTTTTTGCAAAAGTTGTCAAGTAACTCTTTATTGCATTTAGCAACTTTTTGCAATTTTCACAATTTGCACAATTTGACCCTTGTAGGAATTTTCCTTGTTCCCTAGAGGAATAGAATATGTTTAAAAAATAAATACATTCCTACCCTATGCTAGATCTAATAAATTCCTCTTGACCATAGTCAACACCCATGGTTTATGAAGTACCAAATTGGGACTAGGTGTTACAATTAGGCTCAAATTATCGAATACCTATGGTGATCTTATTACAAATGTATCTTAGGCTTAAATTACCTTGATTAGAAATCATGAAGATTTTAAAAATGTAGATGCCATGGTGAATATAGAGTTAGGTGCTCTTGTACCATACTCCTTTGCTTGAAAAAGTCAAGTCCCGCTTGAGGATAGTTGTTCAACATATGTGCCATGCTTGGAAATACATTCTTCATTCATCCATGTAGTATAAATGTATGGTAGACCTTTCCATTTGACCAAATAGTCAGTATAGTTCTTCTTCCTTATCTTCTTAGCCACCCTTGAATCCAAAATCTTCTCCAACCGAAGTGGTTGACTAGGTGGTAGGTCTTTGATCCATTCTACCTAAGTTAATTGGTATCCTATATGTCATCATTAGAACTTGCATCACCTTTAAAAATGGTGAGATCAACAATATTAAAAATAAGGAAAATCGCTATGTTAGGATGCAATGAAATTTCATAGGCATTTTTTCCATATTTGTGAAGTATTTGACATGGTCCTATCTTTCTCATCTATAGTTTAGTGTGTTCTCTAGGAAGTCTTGCCTTGTTCTGATATGACCACACTTGATCTCCTAATTTAAATGATACATGCCTTATTTTCTTGTTTGCTTATTATTTATACTTTTTAATATTTTGAATCAAAGTATCTCTAACCTGATCATGGATCTTTTTTATACATGTTGAGAATTCCTCACCTTGTGCATTGGTCTTTACATTATTATACAAGTCCCTTAGTTCCATGACTCCCCTAGGATGGAAGCTATAACTAATTTGAAAAAGATTTTTCTGTGTGGATCTATTAACTAAATCATTGAATGAAAACTCTACTTGAGGGAGAATTACATCCCATGTCTGCTCATGCTGTTTGGTAAGGCACCTCAAAAGGTTTCCCAATGATCTGTTCACTACTTTAGTTTTCCCATCTATTTGTGGATGGTAGGAAAAAATAAAGGATAGGTTAGTGCCTACCTTTTTCCATAAGGTCCTCTAAAAATGACCCTATAATTTAACATCTCTGTATGGTATTATGGATGTTGGAAATCCATATATCCTGACAACTTCCTTAAAGAAAAAGTTAGCAACATGAGAAGCATCATTCAAGATTTTACAAAGAAAAAAGTGAGACATTTTTCTAAATCTATCAACAATGACAAAAATGGTATCAAATCCCAGTCTTATCCTTGGAAGGCCTAAGAAAAAGTCCATACTCACATTACTTGATGACTTTGTTGGAATAGGTAGAGGTTGGTAAAGTCCTTGATTTATCCTTACTCCTTTTCCTCTTTGGCATATTGTGCAACATTCAAAAAATTTCCTGACATTAGTAGGTAGTTTGGGCCAAAAATAGTTTCTTCTTACCAATTATAAAGTTTTATCAATCCAAAAGTGCCACAATGCTTCTCTTTGATTAGGTTTTCTCACATGGAGCACTTAGGAATGCAAAGTTGTCCTCATTTGAATAGAAGGCCATTTTGTGACAAGTACTCTAAATATTTGGTGTTATAGGCATGTGATAATGTAGAACATACCTTGTGGATATCTCAAAAGTTTGAATCATGCCTATACAAGTTTTGAAGAGCATTGATTCCCATACTTTTCATTTAAACTTCTTCTACCAAGGTGATTCTCTTGCTTAGGGCATCTGCCACCTTGTTTGTAGTGCCTTTCTTATGTTTGATGGAGAATGTGAAAGCTTAAAGTTTCTCTACCCATTTCATATTTCTTCAACTCAACTTGTCCTAGCTATTGAGAAAACTTAAATCATGGTTTTCTGTATAGACAATGAACTCCTTAGGAAGCAAGTAGTGCCTCCATTTTTTTAGGGCTTGAACCATAGCATATAGTTCTAGGTCATAGGTACTATACTTTCTCTTGGCATAATTAAGTTTTTTTGAGAAGAAAGAAAATAGTCTCCCCTCTTGACTGAGAACTACTCCTATGGCAAGGTTGCTAGCACCAGTCTCAATTGTGAATAGCTTGTTGAAGGTAGGTATTGCCAAGATAGGATATTATGCTACTCTACCTTTCAAATACTCAAATGATGTATCTGCTTGAGTTGTCCATTAGGATTTTGTTTTCTTACCTGCTTGAGTCTATAAAATGTGGCTAATCCATGAAAGCTTTAGACTTCTCCAGATGTCTTAGGTGTTGGCCTATTGAGGATAACCTCTACCTTTTTAGGATCCATCTTCAATGTACCCTTTAAGATGACAAAACCTAATAATGCCAACTCTATTTGCAAGAATGAGAACTTTTCAAGGTTGAATTCTAGTTTTTTTGTCATGCAACCTCTTGAGGACTTGTTCCACATGTTTTAGATGTTCCTCTTGTTAGAAATAGATAATACTAAGAGGGCGAGGGTGGGTGAATAAATATTTTGAATCTCTTTGCCCACAATTGGATATTATTAACTCCTTTACCATATGCATAAGAAAGTAAACCAATAATGGTGAATAGTATAAACAATTATACACAAAGAGAGATCATAACAACATATTTTTTTAACTAGGGAAACCCTGGCCAAGGGAAAACCCTGGTGGGGATGAAACCACTAGATGATTCATTATATAAAGGATATGGTTAAGGATATTGACCCTATTAGGCATCTATGAAGAAAGTATAGTGTCTCAATTTCCTGTTAGGAGCCTAGGTCTTGTTAGAAGCCTCAACCCTATTAGGAGTTGCTTCAACCTTGTTAGGAGTTGGTGGATCATATACAAATGTATACAAGAAGATCCCACTACCCTAACATGCAACTATACATAAGATCTTTAAGAAATAAGTATACATACAATACTAAGATATTTGCTGTGCTTCACAAATATTTCGACTGACAATCATTCATACAAGAGTAGCTATACACATATCAATCTACATCATATCTTGCATAACAATTCTTCATATCATATATCATAATATCATATTTACTTGTTACTCCCATTTCACAAGGTCAAAGCAAGTTCACAATTACTATAACATGACTAATCTACAAAACAAATATATTTCTATAACTAAAAACCGTGTTTCTTATCTTATTTGATTGTTTGGACATATCACCAACACCTTTTTAATACTAATGAAGATCAATATGTCATCAAGATAGATAACTACAAACTTGCCTATGAAATCATGCAACACTTTATTAATTAATCTCATGAAGGTTCTAGGGGTATTTCTTAAACCAAATGGAATGACAAGCCATTCATATAACCCTTCAGTGGTTTTAAATATAGTTTTCCACTCATCTCTAGGTCTGATCCTTATCTAATGGTAGCCTAATTTAAGTTCTATTTTGGTGAAATAGCATGCTCCTCCTAGTTGATCAAGTAGATCTTCAATTCTAGGTATAGGGAACCTATACTTGATAGTTATTTTGTTTATTTCGATAGAGTTAGTGAATAGCCTCCATTTTCCATCTTTCTTAGGGGCTAAGAATCTTTTGGATGAGTCCTTTTGATAGCAAATCACTGATCTTCCTTCAAACCTCTACATTCTGATTAGGGGTCAATTTATATGTGGCCTTATTAGGAAGAGAGGCACTTGGTATGAAATCAATCTAATGTGAGATGTCCCTTAGAGGTGGGAGTTCATTTGGTATGTCTCGTACAAGAATTCTTTTGTACTTTTCTAGTAGGTTATTGATTTCTTTTGGTACTTCTTGATGGTTTGGTTTTGTCTTTAGCTTGTGGACTAGGGCATACCCAATTTGAGAGTCTTGAATAGTTTGTAACATTTCTTGTTCACCTGCTATAACTACTAGTTGTTCCTTGGGCTTCTCTTGGTGATGGCCAGGGCTAGGAGGAAGATTGAATTTTTGACCATCTTTCACAATTTGGTATTTTTTTGTGATCCCATCATGTTTCTCCTTGAGGTCATGCTACCATGGAAGACCTAGAAGAAGGTGACATATGTCCATGTCCACCACATCACAAAGAACCCTATCCTTATAGTCCTTGATTGAGAAATCTACCCAAGCTTATTCATTGATTAGATTTTGTTGGCCTTTTGTTAACCAAGATACATGGGAGGGGTTTGGTTCGGGTATCCTTTCAAGATTCAAATTTTCTACCATCCCTTAGAAACAAGATTTTAGTAGAATCAGAATCAATGAAAATTTTACATACCTTTCCATGGCTTTTGTAGTTGGTCTTGAAGAGAGTTTTCCTTTGTGGAGGTTCCACTAGCATAGATGCTTGAATAAATGTCCTCTTCATCATGAGAGTAGCCCCTTCTTCATGAATAGTACAATCTCTAACTCCATCATCATCATCTTCTTGCATAATGTTAGTCCTCCTCTCTCCTTGATTATTCTACTTCTTAAGATATTTGTTGGTGTAGTGGCTCGTCTGATTGTAGTTATAGCACTTGATCTGGCCATTGCTTCTTCCACATTTTTTGCCTCTTCCATTACCTCTCCTACCTTTGAATGTTCCCCTTGAACTACTCTCTCCTTTGGTATTCTCCTTGTTAGAGTCTCCTTGAGGTATGTTATTTTGTGATCCTCTTCCTCCAAATTTTTTAGCTCTCTCATTCTTCCCTTTGTTTCTACCACTTTGTTCATTTCTTCTTTTGAAATTCTCCTCAAATTTAATTAATAATTGATAGCACTAATTTATAGTGATAGGGCTTGTCAAACTTAGTTCATTTTGGATGGCAAGCCTCAATCCTTGCATGTATCTTGCAAGCTTCACACTTTTAGGTTCAACCATTTTGGATCTCATCACCAACTTCTAAAATTCTTCAGTATAAGTAGGGATGTTCATTTCCTTCTATCTCAAAACCATTCTTTTCTTATGAAGTTTAACTTCATAATCCTCAGGTACATATGTCTCTTTGAGTAGAGCCACCATCTTCTTCCATGCAGTGGCTAGATTATTCTCATTCTTCACCCTATCATCTTGGATGAAGTTCCACCATGTGAGTGCAAATCCTTTTAGTCTAGACTTGGCAATCATCACATTTTGATTTTTAGGGGTATTTTCACATTTAAAGAAATTGGTTAGGGCATCCACCCAATCCATTATAGCACTTGGGTTTATCTTCCCATTGTATGTAGGAAAGTGAAGCTTTGCATCCATGATTCTTCTCTCCATAGATTTGAGAGTCCTCATCAACAATCTCTAGTTTGTAGGGTATTCTTCTTCCTACTAGTCAAGGGATTTTTCATCACTCCCTTGTTGAATATCTCTAGAGTTTCCACTGCCTCTATTCTTGAATTCTTCCCTAATATTCTCTACTTCTTACCTCATTAACTACATCTCTTTATATCTTTGTTCATCTTGACTTAACTTCTAATCATGAAGGTATGTGACTATCTCTGCATTGGTCATCCTTGAGAACAACCCTCTATCATCTTCTTATGCCATGGTGTCAACAAATTTATTGGCCTAAGGGATCTTAGATATGCTTTGATACCATTTGATGTAGAGCTCTCCCTTAAAAAAATAAAATAATGTGGTGTATCCTTAGGATGTTTCCTAAACACTCCAAAATAGACTCAAGAGAGGGCTTAACACCTTTGAAACAATTCTACTTCAAAAGAAAGCTTAGCCACCAAATTTTCTCTACCAGGATTCAAAGCACAAAATCTACCAAAACTAGGTTTTTGCTTGGATATGGAACCTATGAGTTTAGGGGGAGGTGGAAAAGTTCCTTAATGGTCAACCATTGCAAACTAGTGAGGTTGGTATGCCTATATGGTTCCTAAAGCTCAAACAACCTTTTTGCCTATTGGGTCGAGGAGCCCCTTTTAGCCATATCAAAAACATAATTAGGACTTTATTTGAAATTCCTCCAAAGGAACCTAAAAAACACTAGGTTTATGGATACCTTTTGGGAGAAGTACATGATTCCAATCTTGTAGACTCATGATTGATCAAATGTTACCTTAACAAAAAATGCGACAAATTCCTTGTATAAGCCTACTTGCTAGGGTTTATGAAGGAAATGCTAGTTAGATGTTTGACCTAGAAATTTTCCAATGAAAAAACATAAAAGGAACCATCAAGCTTTAGTATCCACCATTAGATTGACTTCATCAACTCCCCAAGTGCCTACAACACTCTAAAACCTACTATTCTGCACCAAACACATAGAGATGTTTAAGCTAGGGCTTTCTAGAAAATGAAGAATCCTTGAATTCCATCTCCCATACTTTAGGAATGTTATAGTAAAACTTCCTAACTTTCATTTTACCAAGTGGTTTGGAAATCCCATTGTGGGAATGCAAGTTAGGGCCTTATTTCTAAAATTGGCCACCAAAAGGAGGGTTTTGGTGCACCTAGGGAAGATCTTCTAATAACTTGAGTTTTAGAGCACTTTAAACCCTCAAATAAATTTTATTGATTAGGGATAGGTTTTTCAAATGTGTTAATCTATACTTGTCTATACACTCATAAATTGCAGTGTTTTACAAGGAAAAATGGGATATTTATTTGATTTCAAAAGGAAAATTATATTGAGTAACTTCCACCCACCTAAAAGGGATATTTTAAGTCCTTCCCCAACCATGCCAACTAAAATTATGTTGTCAAGTGACTTTTTGTTGCATTTAGCAACTTTTTGCAATTTTCCCAATTTGCACAATTTGACCCTTCTAGGAATTTTTCCTTGTTACCTAGAGTCCTAGAATAGGTT
Source organism: Cupressus sempervirens (assembly GCA_028749045.1). NCBI lineage: Eukaryota > Viridiplantae > Streptophyta > Pinopsida > Cupressales > Cupressaceae > Cupressus > Cupressus sempervirens. The sequence goes on along the minus strand of CM053786.1, from coordinate 268,534,891 downwards.
TAAAAACCTAAATAAATTCCTATCCTACGATATATCTAAGAAAGGCCTCATGAACATAGTCAAAACCTAGGTTTATGAAGTACCAAATGGGGACTAGGTCTTACAATTAGGCTCAAATAATTGAACACCTATGGTGATCCTATTACAAATCTCTCTTAGGCTTAAATTACCTTGAGTAGAAATCATGAAGAGTTTAAAAATGTAGATACCATGGTGAATGGAGAGTTAGGTGTTCTTGCACCAATACAATATGACAAAATCAAAGCTAATGTTTGTGTAATCAAAGCTTCAGGAGGGAATATTGAAGATGAGACAGTGGTAAGTAAGTTTCTTAATTTTTTTTTCCCTATATGTGCAACTAGAGTATCTATAATTCAATAAATGAGATGCAATCCAAAGAATAATATAACATTGGATGCAGTAGTTTCAAGATTGACAACATTTGAGATAGATAACTATGATAATTATGTTCCTAGTTCTAGCAATCTTGAGTCTACATTTGAAGCCAAGTTGTCACTCAAGAAGAAAGCTAAACATTCAAAAGCCAAACGATCTAAAAGTGAAGAGGAAGATAGTTCTAAGAGCGATCTTGAAGCCATTAAAGCATTACTTACAAGAAGGTATCCCAAAGGCAAAGGAAAGTATAAAGGTAACATTCCTTTGATCTATTTTTTTTGTGAAGAAGTTGGACACATTGTTGCAAGATGTCCAAACAAAGAAGAGAAAGATGGAAAGAAGCACAAGTATAAAGGAAAGAAGGATTTCAAGAACTTCAAGGATTACAAGGACATAGGCAATAAATCTTGTTTTATGGCTACATACTTAGATAGTAGTGAAGATGATGAAATGGTCTATATTGTTGTAAAAGATGAATATGATAATGAAGGAAATAAAATGACACTTATCTCTCATGTTAACAAAAATGATACATGGATTATTGATAGTGGTTGCTCCAATCATATGACTGGTGAAAAAATAAAGTTTGAACATATGGAACATTATGATGGTGGAAGCATGAGATTTGGAAATAATGAATGATGTTTCATAAAGGGAAAAGGTTGTATCTCACTAACCAATGAACTTAGATGTGATAATGCTTATTGGGTTGAAGGACTAAAGAATAATCTACTTAGTGTGGTACAATTGAATAACATTGGATTCAAGGTAGAATTAATGAATGGGAAGCCCAAGCTACCAGATGGAAAAGGAAATCTGGTTGGGTCTAGTAACCAAACAAAAGATAACTTATTCAACCTAGATCTTAGTGAAAGTTCATGTTACATTGCTCAAGTAGAAGAAAGCTAGTGTATGGCATAAAAGGTTATGTTATGTGAACTTTGATAATCTAATCAAGATAAGAAAAAAAAAAGAGTGAGAGATATTCCTAGTTTAAGGAAACTTGATACGGGCCTATGCAAAAATTGTCAAATTGGAAAGATGGGCAAGACAAGTTTCAAAAGAAAGAACTATCATTATGAAGAAGTCTTGGAGCTGGTTCATACAAACTTATGTGGACCTATTAGAATCAAGAGCTATAGTGGAGATAGGTATTTTATTCTTTTTGTTGATAATTATTCTAGAATGATGACTGTAATGTTGGAATGTTCAAAATGGGAAGAGTAGTTCTAAGAGGGGGGTGTGAATTAGAAGTACAAAACTTCAAACTTTTTCAATCCTTTAAAAATATAACTGAATTTTTTTTTTGCATGCATGTAAACATATAAAGGAACATAAAGTAAATCACATGAAATAACACATAACACCAGAATTGATAACCCAGAAACCCTCCAGGAATAAGAAGGTAAAACTGCGGTGGGGGTGATACCCACAAAAAATTACTACAGTAATAAATGTTCAACCACTTCTGATGGTCTACCCTATGAAAGGCTTGCCTAGTTAAAGGCTTTACACTGTGTCAATAGTGACCTAGTAAGAGGACTTGCAAACACTTACATGAAGTGTCACCTTGTTAAAGGATTTACAATAGGTTGTTAAACCCACCTAATACATAGGATTTTCATCACCTTTTCCAAAGGTTTTCCCACCTAGCTATTAAGCTAACCTAGCAATAAAGGATTTCATCATCTAATACAATGGTAAGAAAGTATTAGAACATTTGACCTGATAGTATGCAATCTCTAATTGCTCAGGCACTTGATCTACTCTCTTCTGATCTTGATCCTCTAAGATCTGATATCTAATCTTGTCCCTTATCCCTTGTGCTATTCTGATCAACTAGATATGAAAATGCTGCTCTGTTCCTCTAAGTCATTCCCTCTTCTCACTAATTTTTTTCTATAATCTCCCCATACACTATTCTCATTTACACATGCAATGGAGTATTTGACCTCCTTTTAAAGAATATGAAGACTTAGGGTTAGGTATAGATCTACGATCCACATTGAATCTCAAATTCCCACTCATACCTTGCATTTTTTTCATTGGTTGCATGCCTTCTCCATTTTTTTGATTGGATGTATGCAGATTGTATAGGGAATATAAATGACTCATCCTTATCCTTTTTCCTTTTTGAAATCTCTTTATGTCGGCTCTAAAAATGGTTTACATCTGAGTTTGTGAGGGCACACACTCATATGCTAATATTTTGTGTTACTCGACACATATTGGACCACTGATGCTTGGCACATACTATCCTAGATTGCTCGGCACCAACTACACTCTATCTTGCTTGGCACATATAGGATTTTGGCTCACTCGACATATACTGCAATCTAGCTTGCTCGACATCAACTATGACTTGAAACCTATATATCACTTGGCACTTATATACTGCTCAACACCTGAAGTCACTCAACACCTATTGAAATGCTAGCTCAACACATACTGTGGCTAGGCATACATGGTGTACTTGGCTTCAATACAAAAAGTGATTAAGTGTGTTGACACTCAAATGTCAAAACTATCTAAGACCAACAATCTCCCCATTTGACATGAGTGTCAAAAACACTTAACTAATCATTTCTATTTTGCCCTTATGAGTGCCTTATCCACAAAATTTCAAAATTGTTCAATTTTTTTTCAAAATATCTTAACTCCCCCTGAGTTGATTTGTGCCTTGTCATTTTTGTAATAAAAATTTTGTGCTGATTGTGCCTGATACTTTGTGTCTTCTATCTTGTGCCTATGTCTTTCTATCTATTTTTATTAGAGCTTATGGAATATTAGAGCTATTTTTCATATGATTGCCAAAATTTCAAAATTTTGTATCTCCCCCTCTTGGCTATCAAAATTTATAGGTATTCTCCACCTATCTTATATCTTCCTTATATTTCCCTTAGACATAACTCCCCCTTTATTAATTCTCCCCCTTTTTGACACTAATGTCAAAGGGTTCTAAGGAGTAATACTATATTTAGCCAAAAAATTACTATTTACCTCCATTATTTTTTTTAGAGCTGCATCCCAGTTCTCCAAGGTAATGTCCAATGACTTGTGTTGGATGGTAGTCTCTATAGCAAGGTGTACAAGTCCATCAAGAATAGAAATATTTGGACCTTTCTTTAAAACTATCTCAGCGTAAACTTGTTCATTGTAGAGGACTTCTAAATGAGGGGTTATGGAGGACTAGATCTGCATTAATTTTGCCTTAATATTTGCTTCCTCTATTGTAAGTATAGCTAACTCCCTTTGTGTGTGAAGCGATTGGGCAAAATGCTTCTCACTCTGAGCTAGATCTCTAGGTAATTGCATGCTAGAGATTTTCAAGTTTCTTTCCAAGCTCATTATTCATTGATTAGTGTCTTGTGTGAAATTGGAAAAATTACACAAATTCCTATACAATGAAAAAATGTTTTCAAGAACAATTTTTACCTTATCTATTGTATGGGCCAACTCTACCTATTCAAGTGCAATGCCAATTGATATCTTTTCATTAACCTTTCCTTGAAACTTTCTTTCTGATCATTCCATGAGTTTAACATTGGTGTCCTAGTCCTCATTTATCACTTGGTCAACTATGTCTAATAGTTACTCAATTATTGGCTTCCCTTCATCTGGTGATTGTAAGATGAAGGCATCCATGAAGATGTCCTTGATGTCATGAAGTGCTTGCTTGTGTTTAAACTCTTTCCTCAATATTTCTTGCCTCATCCTTCTATCCAATGCATTTTGGATTTCAGTCATTTGTGCCATTGTGATAGTTTTGGAATCATAGGAGGGTATCACAATTTATTCATCTAGTTTAGGGTCTCCATAGTGAAGTACCCTAGCCACTCTTGTTGAACTCAAGCCTAGAGTTGAAAATTGCAAGGGAATAGATTTAGTGCTCAAATTCTGAATGGTCTTAGTAGGAGTGCCAATCTTTGGTAGTTCTACCAATGTCTAAATGGTGGCTTGCTCCTTTTCTTTTGTTGTATCTTTCTTTTCATCTGATTTCCTCTCCTCTGCACTCTGCATCTAATCATTTTTTGCACTTGGTGGAGGTGGTGGTGGCAGCATCAAAACTTTAGTTCTAGTAGCAGTGTATGTAAAAGGTTGTTCCTTTGGCTTCACCATTTCTCTTTATGGTGCTGCTACGACTCTTTGTAGTTCATCTACACTCACCAATATAGGGGTTTTACACAACTATTCTTATAGAGTAGATTGGTGAAGGATCTTTGAGAGATCCTCTGCAGTAAGTGGATTGATGTTTTGAGCTGTCTTGTCAGTAATATCCTTTATGATTACTGTCTTTGTAGGTGTAGTGGTTGTGTTAGGTGGGCTAGGAGGTGGAAATTGTGTGTCTTGTACACTTTGTTCTTCTTCCTACTGCTGGTTAGTTGTTGCCATAGTTTCATCTCTCTTAGCTGGTTCCTCCTCTTCTTTCTCTTCCTCACCTTTCTTTTCTTTTGCCTTCTTTTCTTCTTCCTTTGCTTTCTCCTCTCCTTTTTGTTCTTTTGCTTTCTTTTCTTCCACCTTTTCTTTGGGACTAGATTCTACCTTATTTGTTTCTTCCACATTATGATCAGTTATCTTGTATATTGTTTTCCATATCTATGTAGATTTATTTACAACATCTTCAACTTTGTTTTGAAGAATGCAAAAGGCTTTGTGTTTGGGTGCAAATTTCCCACTATGTTTCTTGTTTGCCTTGGTTATTTGAACCTTTTTCATGTCAAGCTTCACTTGTGCTAGGGTAGACTCTCTAATATCCCTTTCCATTTGTAAAAAATAATGCCATTTATGCTCCACTATCTCATATAGTTCCTTTGGCATAGTGTTATCAAGCTCTAGAGCTATGTTTTTGAATTCTACCATAATGGCATACACAGATTCCTCTATTTTATTTTTCTCTTCCCTACTGAGATTATTGAAATTTAATGACTTTAAATCATTTAAATCTGCATTTTTAATTTTATTGTAAATTTTTTCAATTGCAAATTTTGGAGGATGGCTTACCACTTTAAATTGGCTTATGTCCTAAGATTCTATCCTTTCATCATCTATATTTGGTTGAGCCACATACCTTCTTCTTTTCTTGGGCTCTTCAGCTATATGTGCAGTAACTTTCTTTTTTCCTTTACTACCTCTTTGGCCTTTTGAGTTGATGCTCTTGTTGTGGCCCTTGTTGCTATTGTTTTAGCTAGAGTTGGCTTGGTTTGAGCTGGTTTTGTTACTTTTTTGGGCTTGGGTTGAGCTGCAGGCTAAGTTTTTGCCTTTCTCTTCTTTAGATTAGTAGGTGTAGGTGCTTCCTTAGCTTCTTCTCCCTTGACACCTTCCTCTTTGCCTTCTCCTTGCCCTTGTGTCAGCTCTTCTGGCTCTTGCCCTTGCTCATCTTCTTTCTCACTATCTCCTTCTACTTCTTCCACTTCTTCTTCTCCTACTTCACTTTCAATATTTTCTCCAAATGTCTTCTTTATTTTTCTTACCATTTTATCCTTCTTCTTAATAACTAAAGTAGTTTGCAATTCTGTCTCAACTTTGGACTTAACAACACCATAAGTCCAAAAGTGAGGAGCTGCCTTATCAATTTCTTCTGCTAGCAATGTTGTGATTGCTATTGAGGCTTCATCAACATCCAATTCATATCCTAATGGCCTTATCCATCTTATCCTTGGTATTGCTACTTGAATATAGGTGAAATCAATATCAACCAAGAAACATATATCATTGACATGTTTCTCAACTAATGAGATTGGTATCCTCATCCTTTTCTTCATAGACTTCTTAAAGTCTTCAAAATAGCTAGTCATCTGGGCTTCAAAATTATCTCCCATTTGATCAATGAATTCATTAATTTGGGTGACTACTAACTTGTTACAATTCTAGTTCACCTTCCCAATTGAAGGGAATTCTTCCATCACATAAAATAATATGCACATGAGGACTAAGCCAAATTTGCATTGAGTACCTTTTGATCTCCTCATAGCTCCTAGGTTCTCATTGATTTGCTGCAACATGAGTTCAACCAGATCATAGGTATGATCTTTCTTCACCAACTTGTAAGCCACATCAATAGCTATGCAAGGTACACTATTTAGTCTATTGGATTGATAGAATTTATGTGCAATTATCCTCACAAAAAATTTAAGTAGGGGTTCAGTCACAGTATCAATGGTCATTCCCCTATTGTTCCATTTTGCACCAGTATTCTTTTCAATAACTTCCTTTCTCTCACTTCTCAAAGTCTTTGGCTGATCTAGGGTTGGGAGACTAGTAACCCTATGCACTATCCTCTTAGTAATCTTGATAAGTCCTATCTCTAGCCACATACATCCGTCATGAATTTGGCTCAAACAATACATATCCATTCTATTTTAAACACTATAGGGAAAACAAGGGTTTTGGTCAGACCCTTATTCTCAATAATTTGAAACTTGTCCTTCAGTATTCTATTGTGACACAACTTATCATAGGCACAAAAGATTTCTAGGTCACCTATGGCACCAATTTTATAGTTGTAGCACTTCCTTACATCTTGAACCATGACAACTTTGGGTGGAAAGATAGATAGTGTGCCAACCGAGTCATTTTTATAGGCAACTTCAGGGATTGGCCTAAATTTGGGCTATTTAACTTCATTACTAACAAATTGTATCTCATGATCTTCCTTAGCCTTGGGATTTCTTGAGCTAGAGGCCATATTACCAAACTAGGGTTTCAAGTGTATTAAAAACTATAACTCTATGTAGCTTGACACTTGATAAATACCTTTAAATCAATGAGTTTTCTCTGAATTGCTATTGAAATTGATGCAAATGACTATAGAGTAGCTGATTAATTGCCTCTTCACTCTTCTAATCTTTGCTCTTCATTTGAATGGCATAAAATGAATGAAATCCAACCTTATATTTATCAATGACCTAGCATTAAATGCTTCATGCATATAGTTGTAAACTTGGCATTTGAAGGATTCACCATCACTCAGCTTCCATTGTATTTTATTTACTCAGCCTCCACTAGACTTCTTTTTCACTCAGCTTCAACTATCAACTTGATAGTTATTTCAAAATTTTGCATGGCATCTTTTCTCATGCGGATTTCTTCTTTACAGTACTTCTTTATTCTTTGGAACTGATGTATAATTTGACTTTGTATATCAGTCCCATACACTTTTCTTTGCTTAGTTAGATGAAGTGTCATCACTTGACCTCTTGGGTGAAGTGATCCCTCCATTTGATGTGCTATACTCACCTTTATTCTTCCATGTCTTGTTTATTTGTCCTCTTATTTGTTCAACATCAACCTTCTCTTTTCCTGTGTTAACTTCTGTCTTGGGTACCTTTGACTTTGTTGGGCAATTCCTACTAATATGACTAGTTTTCAAGCAACCAAAACATGTAGTTTGGTTTAGTAACTTGCTATAAATTCCCTTGAAATGTGTTCTTATGAAATTCTCAAGGATGTGAACATACTCTTGAAAATAATGATAGCTATACCTGGTATTGTAATCCCAATTGTAGTGATGTGCATGATTGGTTCCTCTTGCAGGCTGATTAGGTGTCCACACAGGATTTGATCTACATTCAAATGCTCTATGTCCATACTTTTTGCAATTATAGCAGTGACCTTCAAATCTTGGTGTCCTCATGGTCTTGGTTCTACATTCATATGGTTGATGTCCTTGCTTTTTGCACTTGTGACAAAAGCTTGCATTTGTGGGCTTATTATGCTAATGACTATTCTTGCTCCTACACACATTAGAGGTATGCCCCTTTTTACCATAGAAGTAATAACTAGGTTTAGTGTTCTTACCTTTTTTTCTTCTTTCTTCTATAGTCTTGGATGATTCTCCTTGTTCAGTGCTGATGTAGCCAAGTCTTGAAGTGTCATTACTAGCCCTTGGTGATTTCAGCAATTGCTCAAAGTACTTGATAGCCTCATTGGGTTTGTTTTAACTTCCCGCTTTCTCCTTTTCTCTCTTTAATTCATTTTGCAATTATTCATTCTACATCTTCAAGGTGGAGATCTCAATGTCCTTCATGTTTAGCTCATGATGAGCATTCATCATCTGGCTTAAGGTGTCTAGCTGCATGTTTGAGATCTTTTCAAATTCAATTGTCTTCTCCTCTAGTCTATTGGTGAGACTTATTTTGTCATCTTCTATCATGGCCTTGTCTTCAATGGCTCTCTTCTTTTTTTTAGTCACTTCATAAAGCATTATGGCTTGCGATTCTTGTTCAAGCTTGAGTAATCTAATTTCTTCAGCTTGTGCTCTATTTTTCTCCATTAGTTCTACTATTGCTGCATCAAATTCCTTGGAATCTCCATTGGAAAACACTTGCATGGTATCAATATCCTTGTAGTGTATGTCATTTTCAGTTGTGGCTATCTCCTTTCTTCTTTTTAATGATTTTCTCAATTCATCTCTGGCTTCATCTACCTTGTGTAGAGTGAGATGCACATCAATCACTTGATTGTTAATGATCTTCCCAAGTTTGAAGACTTCCATCTTTTGATCTTTTTCTCCAAGCTGTTAGTCTTCTCCTTTTAAGAACCTAAGCTCTAATACCAATTGTTTGAATGTTTAAAATGGGAAGAGTACTTCTAAGAGCAGGGCGGGGGGCGGGGTGTAAACCAAAAGTACAACACTTCAAACTTTTTCAATCCTTTAAACATATAACTAAAAAACAAAATTGCATGCATGTAAACATATAAAGGAACATAAAGTAAATCACATGCAATAACACATAACACTAGAATTGATAACTTAGAAACCCTCCAAGAATAAGAAGGTAAAACTGGGGTGGGGATGATACCCACAAAAAATTACTACAACAATAAATGTTCAACCACTTCTAATGGTCTACCTTGTGAAAGGCCTGCCTGGTTAAAGGCTTTACACTGTGTTAATAGTGACCTAGTAAGAGGATTTACAAACACTTACATGAAGTGTCACCCTGTTAAAGGATTTACAATAGGTTGTTAAACCCACCTAATACATAGTATTTTCATCACCTTTTCCAAAGGTTTTCCCACCTAGTTGTTAAGCTAACCTATCAATATAGGATTTCATCATCTAATAAAATGGTAAGAAAGTATTATACTATTTGACCTGATAGTATGAAATATCTAATTGCTAGATTCAAGCACTTGATCTACTCTCTTCAGATCTTGGTCTTCTGAGATCTGATATCTGATCTTGTCCCTTATCCCTTGTGCTATTCTAATCAACTAGATATGAAAATGCTACTCTATTCCTCTAAGTCTTTCCCTCGTCTCACTAAAATTTTACTATAATCTCTCCATATATTGTTCTCATTCACACATGCAATGAAGTATTCAACCTCCTTTTAAAGAATGTGAAAGCTCAAAGTTAGATATGGATCTACGATCCACATTGAATCTCAAATTCCTACCAATACCTTGCATATTTTTCATTGGTTGCATGCCTTCTCCATTTTTTTGATTGGCTGCATGCAGATCATATAGGGAATATAAATGATTCATCCTTATCCTTTTTTTTTTTTGAAATCTCTTTATGTCGGCTCCAAAAATGGTTTACATCTGAGTTTGTGAGGCCACACACTCATATGCTGATTCTATATTACTCGACACATATTGAACTACTGATGCTCAATAGATACTATCCTGGATTACTTAGCACCAACTACACTCTATCTTACTCGACATAAATATGATTCTAGGTCACTTGGCATATATTGCATTCTAGCTTGCTTGGCATCAACTATGACTCAACACCTGTATATCACTCGACACTTATATACTGCTCGACACTTGAAGCCACTCAACACCTATTGAAATGCTAGCTCGGTACACACCGTAGCTTGACATACATGGTGTACTTGGCTTCAATACAAAAATTGATTAAGTGTATTGACACTCAAATATCAAAACTATCTAAGACCAACATGTAATGTATCTTTAAGATAAGTCTAAAGAATTTCAAAAGTCCAAATGGTATTTGATAAGAGTGGAGAAGGAAACTAGAAAGAAGCTAAAGTTTTTGAGATCAGAAAGAGGTGTTAAATTCATTTCTAATGAATTCAATGAATTCTATATTGAAAGAGGAATTAATAGACAAGTATCAACTCCTAGTACACCACAATAGAGTGGTATAGCTAAAATAAGGAACAAATCCATTATGGATTGTGTAAGAACTTTGATGATAGAAAAGAGTGTTCCAATCAAATACTGGAAGGAAGAAATTAGTACTGTAGTGCATACCTTGAATAGAGTATAGCTAAAGAAAGATTCAAATCAAACTCCTTATGAACTATGGTATGGCTACAAACCTAATGTAAATTACTTGAAAGTATTTGGTAGGAAATGTTATATCTTAAAAGAATCTAGGAAAGGTAAATTTGATGTCAAAGGTAATGAAGGCATATTCCTAAGATATTCCTATAGAAGTAAAGCATATGAATATTTTAATTTGTCAACTCATAAGATTATAGAAAGTGCACATGTGAGAATTGATGAGTTTGTAGAAAAGAGTAAAGAATAGAGAAACACAAAAGTTGAAGATTACAAAATTTTTATCTATTATGAACCTGATACATTTCCAAATCCAATTGGAATTTAGAAGACTTCACCTCCCAATTCCCCAAAATCTCTAGAGGCTATCGAGTTGTAACTAGTGCAACCTGAGTCATAGTCTAAAGGACTTGAGTCACAATTAGAAGCTACTGAGCTATTTCCAGAGCAAACTAAGTTTGAAGGGCCTGAGTCATAGGCAGTGGGACCTAAGCTTGATACAAAAGAACATGGTGAGGTTAGTGGAACAAGTTCTAAATCTAAAGTACTTGTATTAGAAAGATATGTTAGAAGGCACCATGCACTTGATTAGATCATTAGATACAAGTTAGATGGAACAATGACAAGAAGAAAATTGAAAGTTACATGTTTGCTTACTTAATTTGAGGCTAGATCGTTAAAGATGCTTTGGATAATGAAAGCTAGATTAGAGAAATGAATGAAGAGATATAACACATAGAAAGGAATAAGACCTAGACTCTTATTCCTAGACCCAAGGATAAGAATGTAATTGTCACAAAGTGGGTTTTTAGAAATAAGCTGAATGAAGATGGGGAAGTTTTCAGAAACAAAGCAAGGTTAGTATGCAAAGGGTATTCTCAAGAAGAAGGTATTGATTATGGTGAAAATTTTTCTCCTATTGCAAGATTAGGTGTTAGAACTTTACTTGCTTATGCTGTACATAAAATTTTTAAAGTCTATCAAATGGATGTGAAATCTACATTCTTAAATAGAATTCTTGAAGAGGAAGTTTACATAGAAAAACCATAAGGTTTCGTAGATCCTAGCAAAAAGAATATGGTTTGTAAAATACACAAGGAATTGTATGGACTCAATAAAGCTCCTAGTTATTGGTATGAAAGACTTCATAACTACTTGATAAAGATTTGTTTTCAAAGAATAAATGATAACAATGACTTATATATCAAAGAAGGGCTAGACAAGAAAATTGTATTGGTAGAAATCTTTGTAGATGACACATTATTTACTGGAAATGATGACTTGTGCAAAGCTTTTTTAGAAGAGATGAGTAAAGAATTTGAGATATCCATGTTTGGAGAGATGAAATTCTTTTTTGGATTATAGATCTAGTAGAAGAAAGATGACAGCTACATTACTCAATCTAAATATATTAAGGAGACACTAAAGAAGTTCGGAATGGAGGATTCAAGACTAGTTGGAACACCTATGTCTACTAGATATAAGATTTCCAAAAATGATGATTCCAAGGAGGTAGATTAGACCACATACAAATCAATGATTGGAAAACTACAATATGTAGTGCATGCAAGGCCTAATATCGCATTAGCAGTCTGTATGGTGGAATTAGAAAATCCTAAAGAAAACCATATTATGGAAATTAAGAGAATCATGAGGTATCTAAAAGTTACTAAAGACTATGGATTATGGTACAAGAAAGGAGGCAATTTGGATTTGAAATCCTTCACATATGCTGATTGGGCAGGAAGTGTTGATGACAGGAAGAGAACTAATGGGGGATAATTCTTTCTTGGTAAAGACTAGTGTCTTGGACAAGAAAAAAGAAAAATTGTATTTCTTAGTCTACAGTAGAGGTAAAGTATGTTACAGAAGCATTTAATTATTTCAATGTTGCTTGGTTGAAGCAATTATTTGTAGGTATGAAGATAGAAATCAAGGATCCAATGGTTATCTTTTGTGATAACAACAATAAAATTAATATATCAAAGAATATTTTAATTCATACCAAGACCAAACACATTGCAATAAAATATCATTTTCTGAGAGAATTGGTGCGAGATAAAGAGGTAAGATTGGAATACGTGAATACTTAAGAACAAATTATAGACATATTCAATAAGCCATTACCTAAGGATGATTTTTTGTATATAAGAGGTAAGTTAGGGGTTATTCCCCTATCTAAATCTCACTAAATGGAGTTTAGTGATGCATCAACCAAAGCATGCTGAAGATTAGTCAAGTTGATGTAGTATTGAAAAGGGTAGATTGCATATGAATTAGTACATGAGGTACATTGATATTCATTAAATATTGTCTTTGGCATGAGATGAAAAAGAGGGAGAACTTGTTGTAATATTTAGAAAAAAATTATAAAGGGAGAATTATGTGATGAGGAATAATTTATAGAATGTAAAAGAAGAAGAACTTGGTTTGATATCAAAAAAGTAGACTTTGTTATTAGAAGAAGATGATGAAGAAAAATTTTTTTGATAGAGGGAGAAACTAAAGGAAGAGGGAGTTCACATTGATAGAGGGAGTTCTCATGGACGAGAATAATAATAAAAACAAGGATATTTTCCATACTTTATTTTTCTCTAAAATTTCATTGTATTATGACATGTTGTGTTGCCATCAATTCCAAAGAGGGAGATTGTTGAAAATAATTGGTTAATTTGTATTGTCTTTGATGTTACACAAATTTTCATATTGTTTCCAATTACTCTATGCTGAGATCACTTGGGTGATGAAGATGGTTTCCTATGTCTACAAAGCATTAGAGTTTTCCAAACTTTAGAAGGTAGTGACTACCAAGTTCACTCAAGCGTCGAAGAAAAGATCACATAAATTGAGTGTTAACCAAGTTCACTAAGGTAACAAAGGAAATTTTGGATGGAACTGGTGGTCTTAGATTGGTTTTGACAATTGAGTGTCAACATACTTAAGAAATTTTCATAGATAATGCCGAATATAATATAGATGCCAAGTTACAATAAGTGCTGAGCCAAAAATTCATCAAGTGCTGAGTCATCTAGATGTCGAGTAGAAAAATAGTACCAAGTCTTTCAACTACTAAGTGACTAATAGGTGCCAAGCAAGACAAAATTTCTATAGGTGCCGAGAAAGAAAAAATTTCTATATGTGTTGAGCATCAATAATCAGTAAGTGCCAAATAACACAAAATCAACATAAGAGTTTGTGCCCTCACAAACCAAGATGTAAACCATTTTTTGGCTGGCGCAAGATGAATCTCAAAGGATCAAAAGATAAGATTGAATCTTTTTGATTCCTTATGAAATCAACATGCAACCAATTAGAAAAATGAAAAGAATTGAGCAAGAAAGATGGGTGAATCACAATCATAGATTCATACCTAACCCTAAGTCATGAAACCTTTTTAAGGAGGTTGAAACCCCATAATTCAATATTTTATGGGAATGCATGAGAGAGTATGTGAGAAGAGAATGCATGTAAGGAGAGAATACTAGAGAAGTTTGAAGGAAGTAAAAAGGGGTGAAAAGACTTAGAAGAAGGACAACATTGTAGTATCAACTATCAAAACAAAGTATCAACACTTTGAACAGAATCATATCAGATTAATGATGATCAGATTAGAATGGATTGAACATCAACCTGAAATTAGTAATTGAGGATTGTAAGTTATTAGGTCAACACATTCTACTATAATTTCTAGCCATTATATTAGGATAATGAAAATCCTATGAAGATAGGTTGGTTTAACAACCATTTTATAAATACTTTAACAGGGTAACATTCCAAGTGAATAGTTGTAAATCCTTTAGAAAGGTCACTTTTAATAGGGTGTTGGAGCCTTTAACAAGGTAGGCCTTTCATAGGATAGATCATTGATGATGGTCAAACTTTGTAACCTTGACAAGTTACATATTTATGTAGTTATAAGTTGTGGGTATCATCCCCACCCTAGTTTTATTTTCTCATTTTGGAATTTTTTTGGGTGATCAAATATTGTGTTTTCTATTTTCATGCATGTCTTTACTTTTGTGTTAATTAGAAATGTTTCATGGATGTATTGATTTGAGTTAAAAGTTTTATAGCTTAAAGTTTAGAACTTCTGATTCACCCCCTTCTTAAAAGTACTCTTCTCACCTATAAATTCCAACAATTGGTATCTGAGTTAAGTTCTTACAAGGAGAATCCTTAAAAATTGAAGAAAAGATCCAAAAATGGAGGTCTAAAAGCTTGGGAAGATTATAGAGAATCACAAGATCAAAATACATCTCATTCTACATTTTCTAAAAGAAGCTAGGGAAGAATTGAGGAAATACCTAAAAAGAAGAAAATAAATTACCATAGCTAAAAATGATACACAGTACAAGGAGATTGACACCAAAAAAAAGTATTTTCCAATGAAAATTCTAAGGAGTTTGATGCAACAATTGTAGACCTAAAAAATAGAGCTCAAGAAAAAGAGATTAGAACTCTCAAGATTGAACAAGAATCACAAGCCATGATTCTTTGTGAAGTGACTAAACAGAAGAAGAGAGCTATTGAAGATAAAGCTATGATAGAAGATGACAAGAGAAATATTACCAATAGACTAGAGGAAAAGTCAATTGAGCTTGCAAGGGTTTCGAACATGTAGCTATATACCCTAAGTCAAATGGTGAATGCCCATCATGAGCTAAATGTCAAGGACATTGAGATCTCCACACTGAAGATGCAGAATGAACAACTGCAAAATGAATTGAGAAGGGAGAAATAAATTGTACAAAGCTTCAACAAACCTAATGAAGCTATCAATTACTTTGAATAGCTACTAAAATCACCAAGATCCAACAATGACACTTTAGGACTAGGATACACCACAACTGAAAAAGGAGAGTCATCAAATACTGTAGAAGAAAGAAGTGACAAAGGTAAGAACACAAAACCCACTTGTCATCTTTGTGGTAAAAAGGGACCTACCTCTAATGTGTGTAGGAGCAAGAACACCAATCAGAATGCCAAACCTAAAAACATGGGTCACTATTACAAGTGCAATAAGCAAGGTCATCAGACACATGATTGCAAGACTAGAACCATTTTGACACCAAGATTTGAAGGTCATTGCTACAATTGCAAAAAGTATGGACATAGAGCCTTCTAAGCCTATGTGGACACCAAACTAACCAACAAAGATCAAAAGTCATGGACAACACTACAATTGGGACTACAACACCATGTACAACTGTCGCTATTGTCAAGAATATGGACACATTCCAGAGAATTGCATAAGAACACACTTTAGTGGCAACTATAATAGGTGGTTGAGTCAAACCACTTGTTTCAACTACCTAAAGATAGGACATATTAGAAGGTATTTCCCAACTAGGTCAAAGGCACCCAACTTTGAGTTCAACAAAGGAAAAGGAAAAGTTGATATTGAACACATTAGAGGAGAAATGAATAGAACATGGAAAAGAAAAGATGGAAGCAACACATCCAATGGATGGATCACTTCACCTAAAAAGTGAAGTGGTTACACTTCATCCAACTAAGAAAAAGAAGGTATGTGGGACTAATATTTAAATGTTTTATCATACATTAGTTCCAAGACTATATTAGCACTAAAAATGATAGATCAACATAAATAAAGATGCAAAGTTAAATCTTCAAAATTTTTGCATTGTTTTCGAATAAGGAAAGTTGCCTTTAGATGTCAAGTAAAATCCTAGTATATGCCGAGTTGACTGCCAAAGTTAGTAGAAGCCAAGTTGGTAGTGGATGCTAGGTGTAAGGGAAACTCCAATGTATGCTAAGTGTTGGAAAATCAATGGAAGCTGAGTGAAACAAAATTGCATAAGGAGCTGAGTGGAAAGTTGTATATGCACTAAGCATTAAATGCTATGAAATGAACAGTATAAGGTCAAGTTTTCAATCATTTTTCATCATCTCAAACATAGATGAAGAGAAAGAAGAGCACATAAATGTTTTCCAAGTAGAGATTGATGCTTTTTCAAAGATTCCAGTCAAGATTCAACATTATTTCACTGATTTAAGGTATTTACTCTAGTGCCGAGCTACATAGTTAAGAAATTTTTATGTCTTGAAACCCTAGTTTGAAGAAATGGCATCTAGCTCTAGGAAACCCCAGGACAAGGAGTCATTTGGTTCAACTGGTTAGTAATGAAGTTAAACAACCATATTTTAGATCAATTCCTAAAGTTGCTTACAAGAATGACCCTGGTGAAGCTTTATTCATTATTCCACCTAAAGTTGTGATAGTGCAAGATGTTAGAAGGTGTTATAACTATAAAATAGGTGCTATTGGTGACATGGAGATTCAAGAAGCATATGATAAAATTTGTGTGAATGGGGTTTTGAAAGAAGAATTTTAGATTGTTGAGAGGAAGGGCTTAACCTATGCCCTAGATTTCCCTATGATTTTCAAAACTGAATGGATAAGAATTGTGCTAAGTAGAATCCATGATAGATGCCTATGGTTGGAATATGGACCCATTAAACTATCCATAAGAATTGTACATAGAGTAACTGGATATCCAACCCTAGAACAACCAAAAACCCTAAGGAGTGATTCTAAAGAAGCCAGGGAGAAGAACACTGGGGCAAAGTGGAACAAGAGAGGGATGCCTATTGACACCATCAAGTATCCTCTTGTAGAATTTTCTATTAGGGTCATATCTCATAAATTTTACCAGTTGAGCTGATTCAATAGTGCACCTTGTATTGCAGTAGATGTAGGATACAAATTTTTTAAGAAGGATCATACTTATGATCTAGCTAAACTACAATTACAACAAATCATGGAGAATTTGGGAACCATAAGAAGGTCCAAGGGAGCCTAATGCAAATTTGGAGAAATTTTGATATGCATATTCTTTTATGCTCAAAATGAATTCCCCTCTTTTGGAAAGGCAAGCTAGAAAACAAACAGGTCAATAGTAGTCCAAGTGAATGAATACATAGAACAGATGGGGGGAAATTTTGAAACTATAGTGACTAGTTACTTTGAAGACTTCAAGAAGTCAATGAAATAGAGACTCAAGATACCTGTCTCTCTTGTTGAACAATACATCAATGAAATTTACTTCTTAGTTGACATTTATTTCACATACATTCAAGCAGTAGTACCAAGGGTGAGATGGCTAAGGCCACTTGGATATGAAATCAATATTGATGAGGCATCCACAAAAATAAAAACTTTACTTGTAGAGGAAGTTGATAAAAGTGCTCAACCCTTTGGCACTTATGATGTTGTCAGATCCAAGGTGGACATGGAACTAAAAATAGCTTTAGTTTTGAAAAATAAAGATAGACTGGTGAAGAAGCTAAATTCTAGATTTGGTGAAGGCACTATAGAAGGTGAATAAGATGATGAAGATGATGATGAAGAAGAAGAACATGATCGAGGGCCACTTTCCTTAACCCAAGGTATGGGAGAATATGTAGAAGAGGTAAAAGGTGCTGAGGAGGAAGAGGAAACCAAGGAAGCACATACCAAGCTAGAGGCAAAGAAAAGAAAAGCCTCCACCAAACTAGCTACCAAGCTAAAGAAAGTTGCTAAGCCTAGCCCAACAAAGCCTACCACAAGGGCTAGTACAAGAGCCACATCAAAGAAGGCTAAGGAACAAGAAAAGAAGAAGGTCACTAAACAAGGAGGTCCAACCAAGAAGAGGCTAAGAATAAAATATGTTGCACCCCCTAAATCAGATGAAGAAAGAACAGTATCTGATGAAAATAACCAATTTAGAGTGGTAAGTCACACCACTAAGTTTGATTTAGAAAACATATGTGATAACATTAGGGATAATGCAAACTTGTTAGGTTTAAAAAGTATTAATTTTAATAAGTTGAATAAAAAGGAACAAAACATGGTTGAAGAGTCAGTCTACACCATGATGGCAAAGTTCAAGAACACTCCACTTGAACTTGACAATTCAATGCCTAAGGAGTTATATTCAATTGTAGAAAATAAATGGCATTATTGCCTCAATATGGAAAAAGAAATAAGAGAGTCAACAGTAGCTCGAGTAATTCCTAAACTCACTAAAGGGAAAATTAGCAAGGCAAATAAGAAGCATGGGAGAAAATTTGCACCCAAATATAGAGCATTTAGTATTCTACAAAATAAAATTGAGGATGTTGTGAAAAAGTCCACACAAATGTGGAAGTTAATTTATGGCCTCACAACTATGAAGGAAGGAGAAGTAGATCCTTTTGAGGAAAGAAAAAATTAGAAGAGGAGGACAATGATAAGGAGGAAGGAGGTTGAAAAGATAAGGAAGATGGTATAGTGGAGAAGGAGACACAAAAGGATGATATGGCAACTGCTGAGGAGCAACAACAAGAATAGAATGTGCAAGACACACAATTGCTACCACCAAGTCCTCCACATGTAACTCCCACACCTAAAAATATAGTAACTATACAAGATGTTCCTAGTAATTTTGGTCAGAACATAAATCCACTAACTTCAGAGGATCTTAAAAAAATTCTTCACCAGACTACACTACAAGCACAACTGTGTACAAATCTAGTCTTGGTGAGTGTGGAAGAACTACAAAAAGCTGTAGCTGATTTCACAAGGGATAAGGTGAATCCACAAGAACCACCTTCTCATATCCTAATAGCTACAAGTGGACAACCCCAAGAACAAGCTATACAAGATACATCTACAAAGGTTGACTCCACAGTTCCAGTCACTACAACTGTTGAGGAGACAGTAAAGGATCAAACATGATAGATGGATACCTCTATCTCTATAGCACAAGAACAAGGTGCACCCCCATAGATCACAATAATTAACAAGGAAAGATCTAAAATTGATAAGGAAAGTCCTATGGAGAAGGAGCAAGAGGCAATACAAACATTGATAAACTTGCCCACAATAGGGACTCCAACTAGAACATCTCAAAAGCTGAGCACTGAGGCAATACCACTTCAAATTTCAGCATCAGGCTTGAGCTCTATAAGAGTAGCAAGTGTACTTCACTATGGAGCCCCTGCACTAGATGATGATATAGTCATTCCCAAGTATGACTATGAACATATGAAAATTAATAAGATAAATGAAGTGCAAGAGGTGCTAGAAAAGAAAAAGAAATAGGATATACTCAGAAATGAGTATAAATAAAGGCAATCATTGATTGAGATTAAAGACATCTTTCTAGATGCATTTAGCTTATAGGTACCTAATGAAACTAAGCCTATTATAGAACAACTATCTAGTATAGTGGACTAGGTAAAGAATGAAGACATTGATACAAATATAATACTATTGGAATGGTCTGAAAAGAAGTTTCAAATAAAGGTGAATGAAAGAATATCAAGTGAAATAACACTTTCATAAGTTGATCTAGCCAAAAAGGTTGAAAAGGTAAAGGCAATACTTGAGAATATATTCTCATTATACTCAAAATTGTGTGATCCATCAATTTTCACACAAGAAACCAACCAGTGGATAATGAGGTTGGAGAGGAATCTAAAGATATCAAGCATGCAACTACCCAAGGATCCAACTCAGAGTGAGAAGCATTTTCAAACTACACTTCACACTCGGAAGGAACTAGCTATGCTAACAACAGATGAGGCAAATACGAAGGCCAAGTTAATACAGATTCAATCTACCATGACCCCACACATGGAAATTTTGTAGAAAGAACTAGCCTATGCTGAAAATGTATTGAAGAAAGGCCCCAATCTTTCTACACTAGAAGGCCTAGTTCACCTTGCAACACAGACAACCATCTAGTTCAAATCACTAGAAATTGCACTAGACAACTGGGATGCTACTTTGAGGATAGTAATGGAGGTAAATAAATCTTTGTTGTCTAAATATTTAGTTAATGTGTAGACCCCTTTGACATAAGTATCAAAAAAGGGGGTGATAAATTTTTTGGGAGATAATATTGTTGAATTGGGGGAGATAAATTTGTAGATTAATTTTGAAGGGGAGAAATAGAAAAGCCAAAAGCAAACAATAACTAGAAGGGAAGATGTGTGAAAGGGGGAGTTAGAATAGAGTAGCTAAGAGAAAGAATGACAAGGCAAGGCAGAGATAAAGAGTATAAAAAAAAACATGAGGCAAATCTAGCATGAAGAATTGAGGATACAACAATGGCACATCAACTCAGGGGGAGTTACAAATTTTGAGGTATCTTTACAAAAATTTTGAACAATTTTTGAAGTTTTGTATATATGCCAAACAAATGCATATTATACACAAAAAGATTAGATTCATCATGTATAGTTAAGTGTTTTTGACACTCATATCAAGGGGGGAGATTGTTGGTCTTAGATTGGTTTTGACAATTGAGTGTCAACACACTTAAGAAATTTTCTTAGATAATGTCGAGTATAATGTAGATGTCGAGTTACAGTATGTGCTGAGCTAGAAATTCATCAAGTGTTGAGTCATTCAGATGTCAATTAGATAGATAGTGCCAAGTCATTCAACTACCAAGTGACTAATAGGTACCAAGCAAGATAGAATTTCTATAGGTGCCGAGCAAGATAGAATTTCTATAGGTGTTGAGCAAGATAGAATTTCTATATGTGTCGAGTATCAATAATTAGTAAGTGACAAATAACACAGTTCACCATAAGAGTTTGTGCCCTCACAAACTAAGATGTAAACTATTTTTTGGCTAACACAAGATGAATCTTGAAGGATTAAAAGATAAGATCAAATATTTTTGATTCCCTATGAAATAAACATGCAACCAATTAGTAAAATGGAAAGAATTGAGCCGAAAAGATGGGTGAATCTCAATTGTAGATTCATACCTAACCCTGAGTCATGAAACCTTTTTAAGGAGGTCAAAACCCCATAATTTAGTATTTTATGGGAATGCATGAGAGAGTATGTGAGAAGAGAATGCATGCAAGGAGAGAATACTAGCAAAGTTTGAAGGAATTAAAAAGGGGTGAAAAGACTTCGAAGAAGGATAGCATTGCAATATCAACTATCATAATAGAGTATCAACACTTTGAACATAATCATATCAGATCAATGAGGATTAGATTAAAATGGACTAAACATCGATCTAAAATAAAAAATTGAGGATTGTAAGTTATCAGGTCAACACATTCTACTACACTTTCTAGCCATTGTATTAGGAGAATGAAAATCCTATGAAGATAGATTGGTTTAACAACCATTTTGTAAATCCTTTAACAGGGTGACATTCCAAGTGAATATTTGTAAATCCTTTAGATAGGTCACTTTTAGTAGGGTGTTGGAGCCTTTAACAAGGTAGGCCTTTCATAGGGAAAATTATTGATGATGGTCAAACTTTGTAACTTTGACAAGTTACATATTGGTGTAGTGATAAGTTGTGGGTGTCATCCCCACCCTAGTTTTACCTTCTCATTTTGGAGGGTTTCTGGGTGATCAAATATTATGTTGTGTATTTTCATGCATGTCTTTACTTTCATGTAATTAGAAATGTTTCATGGATGTATTGATTTTAGTTAAAAGTTGTATAGCTTAAAATTTGGTACTTCTGATTCACCCCCACTCTCAGAAGTATTCTTCCCACTTGTAAATTCAAATAGGAACTAGTGTTAATCATGCTCATTCAATTACCAAAGGAACTTTGTGAAGATGTAGTGTTAATTGAGTTCACTTGGTTTACTATTGGCTAATTTTTCCCTCCTACCAAAATGGAAAGATTTGAATTTAAATAGTGCAATGTTCATATATTAGAAATATCCAAATTAAAGCATGGAAAAATAAAATATATCTTATGACCTTGGATTATATCTTTTCCAAAGTGATGCACGATTTAATATCTTTGTAGGCCCATTTATTTTGTCCACCGTTTGATATAGAAGGATTGAAGGTTGTCACTATCATTATCAGAAAATGAAGTCCCTTTTTTCATAGCAACAAAGTGACATGTTTCCATGTAACTCCATGGGTCCCTTTCCTTGGTCAACATAGTCATCAATTGGTCCATGATCTCCATCGTCCGATCTTTTGTGATCTATGACTGTCACATTTTCACTTTCCAAAAATGCATAAACTTTATCGTATGTGGAAAAGAGACAACATGACATGTATACCTAGTGGACATTTTTTTGTTGCAGCTAGTGAGGTCTTTTGACATGGGTCCAATTGGTAGTTTCTGATTCATTCTTTCATTGTGGCTCTAGTTTTCTTTGTGGATTGTAGGTGAGGTGGAAAAGCTATCAGATGAGTTGGCATGGGACCAATGTTCCTATTGGTTGATATGATGACTAGATTAATGAATTTTTGGGGCCATCAAATGGGATAAGATATGTGGTTGTTGCTTTGTCACTTTATGAAGATGCAAGGTAGTTATTTCATGTGACAAAGTGAGAGTTTGACACATATATACAGTGAGCCCAATTTGAAAGGAAACAAGAATAAGTACATTGTGGTTAAGTCTATAGTTCTATAAGAAGTTATAGTTAAGTCAAAAAATATCTAATCTTTGGATCAACAAAAACCACTCTGTGGTTCCCCCCATGCATAATTATGACTAAAGCTCTCTATCTGACCATCTAGTTGCTCTTCTTCTCCATTCTAGATTAATGGTTGTTGTTTCTGTCTTCTCAAGGTTTGTAGTATTGATTTCCTACATTTGGATTTGTACCACAATCATATATCTGTTAGATTTATAGTGATTATTCTTTGAGGATGTAGTGGTAGTGGTTGTGGAGTAACTTTCAGTTGAAGCTATCTTAGCTATGCTTGAACTATAAAAGCAAGGTTGTAATTATTTATTAGGGTTGAATCTTCTCTAATTCTCTAATATTGCTCTACAAGTTCACTATAAATCCCATTTTCCTTTGGACCAAATGATATTCTACCTTATCTCCTTCAGCCATTGATGAATGTTCAAGACCTATTTGCCTCTCTTCAATGTTTTATGGCTTTCTGCAATTTGCATGGTTGTATCTCTTTTGACCTATGAATGATATATAAGTGAAATATCTTCTTTCTTGTGTTATTCATTTTGGTTGTCTCATTTGCATGTGGTTATTGGATTTAAAAAAGTCTGAATCTATATATCTTTGATGTCATAATAGTTGAAGTGTACATGTATGGGTAGAGATTGGTTTTAGCACTCTATTTTGGTGCATCAACTCCTTAGGATATATTAGGTGTCTTGTGCATGCCTTCTCCCCTTTTCCCCTCTAAGAGTAGTTAGGTGCATCCTGATAGTAAAGGAAGCCAACCTTCACTTGAGACTTAACCTCATAGTTCAAGTCCCATAGCTTGAAGGTTATTTCCATGTTTCATAAGGTTGTCCTTAGGTAAAAAATTTGGACAAGGGTGCAAGCTTTTGTAAAAATTTTTTTTGGCATGCTTGGTGGGACAATATTTAGAAGATTTCAAAATCTAGTGGTGTCAAAAGAGAAGAATTTAAAGTTGATGCTTAGAAGATAGTGTCATTCTCAGTATTCCAGGCCTTCAAGAGGTTCATTTCCATAAAGCACTTGGCAACTCTACATCAGTCACATCTAGTTTTAGACCATAGTTACTGTGATTCATGCCCAAAGTTGAGACAAGGGCATCTTCTAAAGGTAAGTTTCAATATTAAGAGCTTTCATTTTCTAGTCCTAGAAGAAGAAAGATTAGAGTATCTTTATCACCAGTTAGGAGTGCGATAGTAACACATGCACATATAAGATCTATCTCCACTTTTCTTGTTGTTAGATCTCAACCTAGAATACCATCTACTCATATCAATAGATTACTTGTTTACATGGCTAAGGCTCATGCTTTGTCCACCTTTAATGGTGGAAGTCCTCTCCTATTATCCCAAAGACATGACATATTAGTATCAAATCTTAAAAGTATACTTGAGTTAATTGGTGAAATTGATATTTCCCCCTTAGAACATATTCAGGAGGTTGCAAATGTTTGTAATATACATGGAATATCTGAAGATGATTTTGCAGTCATGCTTCTAGCCTCATCCTTCAAAGGAAGAGCACTACAATGGTATAGAGGGTTTCCTCACAAATTCTATAATAGATTGGGATGGGCTAGGAGTAGCCCTATGAAAACATTTTGAGGATGAAAGTGACTACCTTTCACTTTTAGAATAGCTGACTATTATAAAAAGATCCCCCCATCAATGCATGGCTTATTTTAACTACAAATTTTAGAAGACATGGGATAGAATACTTACTATAGTGAAGCCTACCCATGGTAATGCATTCTTACATTACCTTAGATATTTTGATAGTGATATTGCCACTACAATCCAAACTATGGGAGGAGATGCACTACTTTACACCTATGAAATTCCAATATAGATAGAGAACATTTTTATACAAGTAGGATAGTTAGCCCTAAGGCCTCCTATTCCATTCTTTCCTAATATCCCAAATCACCAACCAACAATACCCCATATTCCCACACCTTCCACATCACAACCCCTTTCTCTAGCCCCTCAATTTTTCACAACTTCAAATTGAATGGATGAAATTAAGGAGATGATGTAGTCTATGATGTTGAATATAGATAAGAGATTGCAAGGTCAAGAGAATAAGTTGGTAGATAGCTTCTCTATGATGTAGAAAGTGAGCAAAAAAGTGGTGACTTTGTAGAGACAACAAGATTACGGTAATAAGGCTCCTCAATTGCATTATCAAACTCCAAACAATGGTAGACCTCCAAATCATAATCATGGGAATACTTCTTTTGATCAAAATAGGTAGAATAGTCATGCTTCTACTTCATATGCAAATCAAAGCAAGGCCTTAGTACCTCAAAATAATATGGCTCAAGATCAAGATTTTTGTCCCTCCTACAATTACTCCTATGCTTATTATATGTGTCAAAAAGTTGAATCCTATTTAGCTTTGACCACTCAAGAGCCTATAGTAGGGAAATCATACAAGGAGAGCCAAGTTAAAGATACCTCACATTTGCAATGACAAGGTGATTGTTCCTTCATGAATCAATGGTTGGAGGAACATTGTCACGTGAATCAAGATCCCATTGCTCACAACACTAGAAGTAAGAGAAGATCCATTAAAGATGCTATCCCTCCTCATCCTAATCAGCCCTTGATGTTAAATGAAATATCTCATGTAAAAGTGGAAAATGATCAATCAAATCCTCCTCAACAACAAAGACATGATAGTAGCAAAAGAGATGTGAATGGCCCTCAAGTTATTCCATCTCCACCACTTACACATGTAGATCCCAAGGCTTCTACCAAAGCACCAAATGCCTCATTTAGTATGGTAGAGTAGATGAAGAAGACACATGTGAATATTTCTATGTGGGATGCTTTTGCTACTATACTTATGCAAAAGAGGTTAATACAATAAGAAATAGAGAGCATTGAACCAAGGATCAAGTATCAAGCATGGAGAGTGCCACAAGTCTTATACAACCATCAAGAGAGATATAAATAAGTAAAAAGGTTAGACCTCTTCCATTTTATGTTTCTCTGATTATAGGGGATAAGCTAGTTAAAAATTGCATGATTGATTTAGAAGCTAGTAGTTCAGTGATGCCTAAGTGTGTTGCTGATGTTCTAGAAATGAAATATGAGCCCATTGTTAGGGATGTTGTACAGTTGGATGGTAGTACTATCAAGACTATAGGAATCCTTGGGAATGTTGAAATGGCCCTACATGCATGCCCTAGTTATAATGTAGTTCAAGATATATCAGTTGCTAATAATAAGCCACATTTTGTTGTCTATCTCTTAATAGAAATACTACCCAAATAAGTGGCTACATGTCCTCTGATTGGTGATACATGTTTTTTAGAATGAGATACAAAAATAAATCTTCTATTAGAGTAGAGCCCTTAGCCCTCAACCATATTGAGCCCTACAGTCCTAATTTCATCACTAGTAATTTCCCTATCCTAGAGATAGATGAAAATGACATGGTAAATGAGTCTGCCACTTCCCTAGTAGAGATACATAATTTCCTCTTGGATGAGTGGGCTTATGCATATCAGTTTGATCCTATATCAGAAACCCTAGAGATAGGCCTTGGTACTTATTGTATATCAGAAAAGGATTCTCTTGTCCCTAACCTTATGAAGAATAAGGAGGATATAAGTGGGATTTGGAGCATGTACTTTGATGGGTCAAGAAATAAAAATGGATCAAGGGCAGTGTGATGTTGGTTTCTCTTGCATTAGAAAGGTACTATTTCTCCTTTAGGCTTCAATTAAATTTTACTACTAACATAGAAGAGTATGAGGCATTGATTCGAGGTATCCTACTTGCTTAAAGAAAAGGAATTGAGGTCTTAAGTATATATGGAGATAGTAAGTTGGTGGTTAATTAGATGAGAAATTAGAATGTCACAAAAAATGGTCTACTCAAGTCTTATAAACACATAGTATGGGATTTTCTTGAAAATTTCAATGCATTTAACATTCAAAGCATACCTAGGAAAGAAAATAGACATGCTAATAGACTTGTAGAAGTTGGCACATCTTATGATGTGCCAAGGAGCCTTGAAGATGAAAAGAAATAGAAGACTAGAGTTGTATTTAGGCCTATTATCCTTGATAATAATATTAATTGGCAAGTGTTTGAGTCTAATGCACAAATTGTGAGTTTCTTGTAGAATGAAGTAGAGTTCTTAGAGACAAATTAGTCAAAGCTACATGATCAGTATGGGGATCAAATCATTAATCTTAGTTCCAACAGGTTTCATAAGGGTCTCATTACCTTAGAGAGTGTCTTTAATCCTAGTGACCAAGCAAGAGATAGAGTCATGAACCTTGCTATAAGAAAGGATGATCACATAAAAATCATGGTTGCTAATGGAAAAACCCTAAACATGGGGAAGGTATGTACTAAAATTGAGCAAGAAAGCTTTGTTCATCTATGTCAAGAATTTAATGATATATTTGCTTGGACATATGATGATTTAAAGGGTTTTGGCCCAAGTTTGTTTCAACATACCATAGATTTAGTTGATAATGTCAAACCTGTTAGGTAAAAGGAAAGGCCATTGAATCCCAAGATTGAACCATTGATGAGAAAGGAGCTATCCAAATTGATTGAGGCTAATATAATTTTCCCCATCAAGCACTCCTCTTGGATAGAAAATCTTGTCCCTATTAGGAAGAAGAGTGGAGAAATCAGATTATGTGTAGACTTTAGGGATCTTAATTAAGCCTCCCTTAAGGATAATCACCCCCTCCCTTCCATGGAAAAAATATTTTCTAAGTTTAGTGGTTCAGAAAGATTCTCTTTCTTGGGTGGATTCTCTAGTTATAATTAGGTGTTAGTCAAAGAGTTTGATAGATATAAGATTGCATTCACAATGAAGTGGGATACCTATGCTTACAATAAGATGCCATTTGGGATAAAAAATGCAAATGACACATTTCAAAAGGAAATGGAGATGGCCTTCAAGAACATGATTGAAACATTTATGTTGGTATACCTTGATGATATCACAGTGTTTTCAAAGAATGTACTAGATCATTTGGGCCATCTCAGACAAGTTTTCATAAAATGTAGAGTATGGAGTATCCCTAAATCCAAGAAAGTGTGTCTTTGCTACTAATCAAGGAAAATTATTAGGACACATTGTATCTAAGGACGGTCTAACCATTGATCTAGAGAGAAAAAAGGCAATACTTTCTCTCTTCCTTCCTAGTCATAAGAAAGGGATACAAAGTTTTCTTGGTAGAATAAATTTTGTGAGAAGATTTGTTCCTAATCTTGCTACCATGGTGAAACCCCTTACAAATATGCTTAAGAAGAATATGGTATTTGCATGGGCCAAGGAAGGTAAATAAATTTTTGAAGAGATAAAGGTAGCCATAGCCTCAACCCCTACTCTCATCAATCCAAATTTTGAAAAGGATTTCATTCTTTATACCTTAGGAGGTGAGTCAAGAATTTCTACCCTCTTGACTCAATCAAATGAAAAGTTTGAAGAAAAACCTATTACTTTCTTTAGTGAAGGGCTTAAAGAGTATGAAGACAAGTATAGTTATGTGGAAAAGCAAGTCCTTGTGGTCATACGATCTTTAAAAAGTTTAGGCACCTTCTATCACACAACAAGATCCATTTGCTAATGCCTCATGCTAGTGTGAATGATTTCCTTTTAAGAAAGTATATTAGTGAGAAAAGAGTGGGTTGGGTGACTAAGGTGATGGAGTATGATGTGACCATTTAGATCACCAAGTTGGTAAGAGGGAAAGGATTGTGCAAGCATATGGTCTCATCTCAAGAATCAGATGAGGAAGTTGCTATGGTATTGATAGAACAACAAGAAGTAGGAAATGAGAATCCAAGGAATTGGATGGATGACATGATGACCTTATTGTAAAGAAATGGATATACTTAGGGATTGGATAGTGAAAAAAAGAAGATAGTTCAAATTTTAGTCGATTTGTTATGCCATAGTTGATGGTATCCTATTTAGAAAGGAATTTAATGGAGCTTTGTTAAGGTGTATTGATACTAAATCAAGCCGATAGAATGATTAAGGAGCTTCACAATGGTCCTGATGAAAGCCACTTTTTAGCAAGAAAAACTACCATTAAGATAATGAGGCAACATATTATTGGCCATCCTTATTCCATGATTGCCATAGGTATGTCAGAAAATGTAAAAAATGTGCTTTCTTTTTAGGTAAGAAAAGGCTTGGAACCCTTCCACTTCATCCTATCCAAGTTGATGAACCTTTTTCTCAATGGGGATTAGATTTCATAGGCCCCATCAATCCTACTTCTAGATTTGGTCATAAATGGATCCTAGCTACTATATATTACTTTACTGCATGGATAGAAAAAATTGCATTGAAAGATACTACTGAGAATTTAGTTGTTGAGTTCTTGGATGGAATCATGACAAGGTTTGGTACTCCTTCCACCATCATTTTAGACAATGCAAAATCATTTGTAGGAGCCCAAAT
This sequence comes from Cupressus sempervirens, assembly GCA_028749045.1. Classification (NCBI taxonomy): domain Eukaryota; kingdom Viridiplantae; phylum Streptophyta; class Pinopsida; order Cupressales; family Cupressaceae; genus Cupressus; species Cupressus sempervirens. The sequence continues at coordinate 268,505,368 of CM053786.1, read as the reverse complement.
TTTTGCATGGGCACTTGATCATAGTATATACTTGAGCACTTCTTTTAATTACTATCCCCAAGGTAATGTCTTGATTGAGTCCTCCAACAAAAACTTGATCAGAATCATAAAAAGGACTATAGAAGATAACCAAAGGTTTTGGCATCAGAAGTTAATAACAACACTTTGGGTTGACAAGATAACACCTAAAAGGGCTATTGGAAACTCACCTCTCATGTTGGTGTATGGAGAGGGAAACAAGGCTTCCTATCTCATTGGAGTTTCCATCCCTAGAATTAGCCCATCAATTGGAACTAATTAAAAATGATGCTATGTCGATAAGAATAATAGAGTTGATGGAGTTAGAGGAGAAAAGATGCCAGGCCATGTAGACCTTGGAATCACACCAACAAAAGATGCAAAAGTCCTTTGATAAGAAGGCTAAGTTTAGGATTTTTAGAGAAGGTGATCTTGTACTAAAGTGGGATGTAGACATGAAAAAACTAGGGAGGCACTCAAAATTTGATGCACTATGGAGTGGTCCCTATGTGATTATTAGTTGCAAGTAGGCAAATGCTTTCTAGTTAAGCAAGCCTAATGGTGAAATCTTGCCTATTCCAATCAATGGAATATATGTCAAGCTTTGTTTCTAATAGAAATGAGTGATTCATATACATAATAGAGTAGTTTTCTTTCAATTGTTTCCTATTTTTCCAAGAAGTGCATGAGCACATGGAGGTTGCAAAGGTATATTTTCCTATTTTACAGTTGCTGAGAGAAGTTTTGAGGTTTTACTAGGCATGTTTTTTGTGATTTTAAGGTTTTTCTGAGAAGATCTTCATGATTTCTATGACTCTATTGCCCAACGGATGCTTCAGGTCACTAGTCATGTACATAGCAGGCTTGCATCCCCCTAAGTCACCAGAATTGTTGGCTAATTTTGCTTTTTTGCCAAAATGGAAAGATTTGAATTTAAACAATGCAATGTTCATATATTTGAAATATCCAAATTAGAGCATGAAAAATTAAAATATATTTTATGACCTTGGGTTATATCTTTTCCTAAGTGATGCGTAATTTAATATCTTTGGAGTCCCATTTATTTTGTCCACTGTTTGATGTGGAAGGATCGAGGGTTGTTGCTTTATCACTATTAGAAAAATGCACTCCCTTTTGTCATAGTGACAAAGAGACATGTTTCCATGTAACTCCCTAGGTCCCTTTCCTTGGTTAGAAAAGTCATCAATTGGTACATTATCTCCATTTTTTGATCTTTCATGATCTATGACAGTTGCTTTGTTGCTTTCCAAAAATGTACAAGCTTTATCTTATGCGATAAAGTGACAACATGACATGTATACTTGGTGGGCCCTTTCTTCTTGCAACTAGTGAATCCTTTTGACATGGGTCCAACTAGTGGTTTCTAATTCATTCTTCCATCATGTGTTAGGTTTTCTTTGTGGGCCATACATGAGGTGGACAAGTTGTTAGATGGGTTGGCATGGGATCAATGTTCTTATTAGTTGATATGATGATGGGATTAATGAACTTTCAGGGCTGTCAGATGGGATAGGATCTATGGCTATCACTTTGTCACTTTGGGAAGATGCAAGATAGTTATTTCATGTGACAAAGTGAGAGTTTGACACATATGCAAGACATGCCTAGTTTGAAAGGAAACAACAATAATTACATTACAGTTAAGTCTGCAGTTTCACAAGAAGTTGCAATTAAGTCTTAAAAGGTGGAAAATGTTATATGATATGGTGGTCAAAGTTGTGAAGACCTCATGAGGTGGTGGAAGGAAATAAAAGTATTGGCCTACATGGAAGATTCTATGAGTTTCTTCATTGACTTGCTGATTTTCAGGGTTTTAATGCATCAAAAGGGTTTGAAAAGGGTAAAATAATGGAAAAATCTAATCTTTGGATCAACAAAAACTACTCTGAAGTTCCCCCCATGCAAAATTATGGCTAAATCTCTCTATTTGAACATCTGGTTTCTCTTCTTCTCCATTCTACATTGATGGGCATTGTTTCTATCTTCTCAAGGTTTGTAGTATTGATTTTCTGCATCTAGATTTGTACCATGATCAGATATCTCTTGGATTTGTAGTGATTGTTCTTTGAGGACTTAATGGCAGTGGTTTTGGAGTAACTTTCAATTGAAGCTATCTAAGTTATGCTTGAACTATAAAAGCAAGGTTGTAATTCTTTGTTAGGGTCGACTCTTCTCTGCTTCTCTGATATTGCTTTGCAAGTTCACTATAAATACCCTTTGCCTTTGGACCTAATGATATTTTTCCTTATCTCCTTCAGCCATTAATGACTATGCAAGATCTATTTGCCTCTCTTCAATGTTTAGTGGCTATTTACAATTTGTATGATTTTATCTCTTTTGACTTATGGATGATATATAAGTAAACTCTCTTCTTCCTTGTGTTATTCATTTTGGTTTTCTGATCTGCATGTGATTTTTGGATTTAAATAAGTGTAAATCTATATATCTTTGATGTCATAAGAGTTAAAGTGTGCATGTATTGATAGAGATTGGTTTGAACACTCTATTTTGGTGCATCACCTCCTTTAGATAGATTAGGTTAGTGTCTTGTACATGCTTTCTCTCTTTTTCCCCTACAAGAGTAGTTAGGTGCATCTTGATAGTAAAGGAAGCCGACCTCCTCTGAAGACTCAACCTCATAGTTCAAGTCCCATACTTGGAGGTTGTTTCCATATTTCATAAGGTTTTCTTTAGATAAAGAATTTGGACAAGGCTGCAAGCTTTTGTGACATCATTAACATAGGAAAATTGTTTCTAAGTTAGTGTCTACCAAGCAGGGTTAGCTAACGAAGGATTTTCTTGTTTTGTCATTTTAGTTCAATGGATTTGTTTGTTGGTTCTAGTCAACTGAGGAGATGAATACTAATTATTCTAAGTTGTATTCAAGCTGAATTGACCATGGATATAATATAAATATAAGGTAAAGTTGAGGATTGAATGTGTGTAAGTGAATGGAAGAATAGAAGATGCTTAGAGGAAGTGAATTAGAAGGATAAGCAGAATATCCTTGTAGTGCTGCAAAGATACATTCGATAAGAAAGGATCAAGTATACAAGATAGAATTGAGATATGTAATTAGAAATTTAGTTGAATTAGAAATCAAGTTATCTCATTGTTACTCTCTAATGATTGTAGTAGTGATCTAAATCTCTTAATAGAATAGGCTTAACAACTATTTGTAAATCCTCTAACAAGGTGGCATTTCTAGATTGAAGTGTCTAAGGACCTCTAACAAGGCCACTCCTAATAGGGTGATTAAATCCTCTAATAGGATCACACCTAAAAGTATGTTTTGTAAGCTTTAATAGTGTTGGCTCCTAACAAGACCCAATTTAGAAGAGTGAAAATCAATAACTAGTTGCAACTGGAGGTTTTTTGCAAATTGGGTTTCCACATTAAATCTTGGTGTCACTTGTGTTCATGATATTTATTTTATGTGTATGAAAAAAAGTTAAGTAAGGCTAATCAAAGATAATATCATAAGATTTTCATACATATGAACCTATTATTTCTTCTCTAATATTTATCTTGTTTGTTTGGATATCTTGCATCAATATGACCAACCTCTTTACATGAGAAACAAATCAATATAATTTTTCCAATACATTTACCTTTCCCTTTTGATAATATTTTTGCAAGTAGGGCTTCAAGGACTTCAATATCATCATCAATATCATCTTCTTTTCACTATCAACATGTTTTTGTTTTGAGTTTCCTCCTTTTCTACCAAGGATTAGTTTGTCTTTGAATGTGGATTCAATGTTGCTAGGGTTAGGAGCATAGTTATCAAAGTTGTCCAATTCAAAAGAAGTCAATCTTCTCACAAATGCATCCTAGGTTATATTATTTTTTGGATTGCATCTCATCTCTTCAATTGCTGAAACTCTAAATTGCATAAATAGGAAGAAGAGTTATTAATACCTTATTGACCACTGTTTCAACAATTATTTTTCCTCCTATAACTCTAATTGCACTCATGCTTTCTTTGATTCCTTTATTATATTGGACAATGTTTTCACCTTCTTTCATTTTCATTTGATAAAAATGGCCTCTTAAAATTTCTTCCTTGGCTCTTTGAAAATTTTTATCACCTCCATAGACTTTTTGCAAATTTTCCCACATTTCAAACATAGTTGGAGAGTCTTTTAATTCATCAAACTTAGAATAGTTGAGAGAGGAAGCTATATCAATCATCATTATATTGTGATATTTTTCCTCTTTCATCTATTCCATAGTCATAGGTTTAGGTGGTGACACATATATTTTTTCCATGTAGAACATACCAGTATCTCCAATGCTTGATAGGTGTAGCTTCATCAATTCCTGCCATGCTGAAATTTTTTCTATATTAAGCTTGGGAATCTCCCCTATGTATGACATCTTGATCTTTAACTTAGGTCTTGAAACCTTTCCTACAAGCACCAAATTATCTGATACCAATTGTTGGAAATGAAGAGTAATTGAGAGGGGAGGGGTGAATCAGTTACCACAAAATGAATTCCTTGTTCCTAGATGTCAAATCAAACTTTTCACTAATAATGAAATACTTTATCCAGATTGGTTAAAACTAAGTTCTTGTTGTAACTCAGTTAACAAAGTAGTCTCAATGATAGTTAATCTATTTTAATCTTTAGTAACCTAGTTGTGAAAACATAAAGCATAAAAAAAATAACATGAACATAAATGACACCAAGATTTAACATGAAAACCCAATTTGGAAAAACCATCATGCAACTAGTTATAATATTTTTCAGTCCTTTGAAGTGAGCCTTGTTAGGAGCCAACACTTTTAAAGGTTACAATACATACAGTTAAGTACAACCTTGTTAGAGGATTTAGATCACCCTATTAGGAATGGCCTGGTTAGAGGTCTTTAAACACTTCAATCTTGAAATGTTACCTTGTTAAAGGATATACTTGATCTAACTATTAATTCAACTCTGTTAAGAGATTTCTAAATACTACTAAAATGATTAGAAGGTAATAGTATTTTGACATAATATATGAAGCAACTTATTTTTCAAATACCAATATCTATTTTGGCTTGACCTTTGGATCATTATCAATCAGAATATTCCTTTCTTCTTATCTTCCACACTTGCATACTCTACCTTTTATTTCAATCACATATCCATGTCATTCCATGTTTTATACACTTCATTACACTTCTTGATGTCTCTTATATATCAAAATATTTGTCAATTTAGCTTGAATACCTTTTCAAATAACCATTAAATAGCTAACTAGTTGGCCTATATTAGTTAATTAATTGACAAGTGCAATCTACTGATACTCAATCACTACTAGGATTAATCACTTGGTTAACATTGAAAGTCCTTCATTGTTTGATTGCTTGATAAATATTGAATACTAAATGTCCTTCATTATGACTTCTTAGATAATACTGAATACCCTTCATTGCTCGACTTCTTAGCTAATATTGACATTTGTGTAATATCAATGGCAACATAAAATTTGAAGAATTGTTTCCAATAGCTACCTCATATGGAAGTCATGCAAAGGCACATACAAACTGCTAAGAATCTTATGAAGGATCAACATTTATCCATTGTAGAGAATATAGTGAATCTGGTGGACAAGATTGAGATAGAAAAATAAGTACTGCATACTTTGAAGGCCAACTGGGACAACACAATGTCAATCGTTATCAGATTGCACCATCCATTTCTCAAGGCATTTGAAATCCTACCTAAACTCTGACTAAAAATACATTCAAGTCATAAGTGACAAAAATGAGGGGGAAATGAGAATGTGTATGATCAAGTCTGAAAAAAGTACGTGTATATGAATTTTTTTGACATGTATGTATGTTATCAAAATTTTTCTTTATTTTCTATTTTTGGAGTAATGAGGCGTTAATCAATCTTATGCTTAGCATGTGAGGCATTACCATTTCGAAAATACAAGTACAAAAGTATGTATAGACTAAGCTACATGTATCAATTATATTCTCAGAGGGAGTACTTATTTTGAAGTTTTGGAATGTCAAGTTTTGATCATGACAAAGTGTTTTCTCCACTAATGCAAAAGGGGGAGATTGTTGAGCCTAAAGGCTACCTAGTATTGTCAATTAGTGCAAAACACTTAGTCACTTACAAGGTAGAGTTAGTTGGTCAACACTGCAACCAACTGATTCTATTCAGGCTGATTAATACTATGTAACAAATGTGATGTATATATTGGTTGTTTTTGAGTTGCAGTTAATGTTGAGAAATCCAAGTGTCACCAAGTACTCTAGTAATTTCCAAGTTGTTTAGAAGAAACATAACTTAACTGATAGAAAGACCAAATAGTTTAGTGTAGGCCAATCAAAATAGTGGAGGCAAAGCATAGTTAAGGCTGAAGGACAACATGAAGAATTAGTCTATGTTGAGCATCAGTATACTATATATGCCAAGTAATAGAGTTTTGTATAAATATTTGGAATGACACAAAAATTGATGTAAACCATTTTTATTGAGCTAGAAGAATGTTTGTATGACTATGGAGATAATCAAGGAGTTGGTTATGCATGTAATGAAGGACCATTAATCCCTATGTGAGGTGATTAACCAATCAAAAAATGTTAAAAGGACAAAGTGACAAAAAGGATAAATTGAGATCATTGATCATGATCTATAAGATTCACCAAAAAAATATTTAAGGATGATTTAATTCATGAAGGGTTGTGAGTTAGAAGTTTGAATGCAAAGCCAAAGGTAAATTTAGTGAAGTTAAGTGTTGGGAAGAAGTGAGGCAACCAAGCAGTGTAGAGAACAAACAAAGAATATCAATTATAGAGAGGTGATATTAGATTGGAAAGAGGTGATATGTAATCAACATTCAAGTGCAGACCAAAAGATCAAGGCATTGATTCATTTCAACATGTTTTTTAGAGTAAATCTCTTAATAGAGTGCTACCTTAATTATGTAGTTGAAATCCTTTAATCAATTTAGACTGAATAAGTCTTGTAATCTATTAAAAGATAAGACCCCTCATAGGGTAGATCATCATAAGCAATCAAACTTTTTAGCCCTAACAAACATACTTTATTGCTGCAATAGTGAAGATTTTGTGGGTGTTATCCCCACCATAGTTACCTTCACCTTGGAGGGTTTCTACATCACCAAATATTTGTGTTATGTGTTGATTCATTTCTTTATGTTTTTCTCATGATATTAGATGCTAGATCTAATATTAAATCATAGTAAACATTTTTGATTTGACATATTGTTAAGATGAGATCAGGGTTTATGGTGAAGATGGAAAATATGGTTCATGTTTGAAGCTGTTTAAAGTTTTTGAAGATCTTGATTTGCCCCCCTCTCAGCATTTTACTTTCGTAATTATATTTCCAACAACCCCCACCATAGACAAGACTAATAGAATGAGGACATTTTTACTGAATAAGTTCCACAACATCTCTTCAAGAGATGGACCCCAACTTCTACAAGGAAAATTCATGTATGGGAAAACTTGATATCAACCTAAGATATGAAAAATCTATAAATATTTGATAAATGACATATGCTAAAAAATGTGATATACAACTAGCATAAAGGAGTGGAGATCCTTTATGAGGGATATCCTTAGGGACATGTTCATGGGTGGGTACAAGAAGTTGACTCCCACGTTTCGACATAAACTGGAAGTATTTTTTTTCTAATTTTTACATTTCCTGTCACTTGATTTCAAAATTTGAAGCACATTAAGATTGAATCTCAAAAAACTTCACTAATAGAAAATGTAGTGCGCAAAGACTAGTTTTAAAATATGTAATTTTTTAGGAATACCCACATGGTATAAATTATATTTTGGTAGGCATGTCCAAAAACCACTTTTTCAAATTGTCTGTTTCAAGATCATACCACACACATGTACGTCCACCAATTTGTGGAGAATAAATGAAATTTCATGATTCCTTTTGGAGAGAGGTACCTAAACACTAATGATTGATGAGAATATATTCTGAATTTTTTTATTGAATATTTATTTTGTTATAAATATTTATTTGACAATAAAGTGGATTTTGAAAACCTTGAGTGTACGACCACCATAATTTGATCAAAACTTCACTTTTTTCAATTTTCTTTTCTATTGAAGTAAATTTATTTAAATTGATGAAATATAATTTATTTTTCAAAAAAAATTAAAATTGAAAAAGTTATTAAAATTTTGATTAACCATACTACTTGAAGTTTAGATACCAAATTGGCTTGATAAATATGTTTAAAATAATAGAATAAATCATATCACTATAAAATTTATATTTTTAGAACCTAGACAAAGATCGCTATAATGGGTTTTTGTTTCATCAAAAAATTCATTTAGAAAATCCTCCAAAAAATTATAGCAAGGCAGAAATTTCATGTTCTTATGCCTTAGCCAAAATTTTGTTGGCACAAGCATAGGCTTGGTAGGAAAAAGAATAGGCTAGGTAGGACCAATCCTATCCCAAGACAAAACTTAATGCATCCCATGGCTTGTAAAATTTGAATTTTAAGAAATGGGTACCCATTTTTGAAAGAGGAAGAAAATGAGATTTTAGGTGAAAAAAAATTAAATTTTTGAAATTTTAGAAATGGTTACCTATGCTGGAAATAATGGGTACCCATTTTGAAATGGGTACTTGTTGTCTAGTATGAAGCCTAAATAGTCCCCAAGTGGGAGATTATTAGTTTATGGTGACTGATTAGGGAAGTACTATAAATACTCCATAATTCCTCAACAGTGATTTGATTGACATTTTTGGGGCGACATTTTGTAACTCATTTTAACCCTAAAGTTGAAAAATACTATATACATATGGCTTAGGATTAGAGATTTCATATGGTGTGATGTGATAATTGCTTCTTGCGGTAGTATTGAGTTGTAAGGGATTATAGATTGTAATTAGGTTGTAATCATTGGATAATAATAATATTGGAATCCCTGTTTGGTGGATGTAGTCTAGGGTTTGGGTGAACCATGTTAAATCTTGGTGTCTTGTGTCCTCTTCTATGTGATTTATTTTTTGAGATTAGTTATATTTGCATGCAATTGTTATTTATGTCCATGGTTAATCCTAACACTACCTATTTTGAAAATAACGAGTACCCATTTTGGAAAAACTAGGTAACAATTTTTTCAATATGGCATCCAACATCCGAGCCTAAAGCGGGTACCTATTTTTCAATAAATGGGTACCCATTTCTAGAAATAAAGTATATTCCTAAAGAACTTCCATGACTTTGGTACTCAACTTCTTGTATTTACTCTATAACATCAGGATCCCTTTGACATTACACGTTCACCATAAAGAGATGTGAGATTCTGGGAGACATAGATATCTTCAAAACCATACCAATAGATCTCAAACTAAGGGAAGAGAGTGAAGTGCATGAGCTAAAAGAGTGATGATAGAGATTGTAGAGCTAGTTAGAGAGAAGATCATCCAAGAGACATACCTACAACTCAACTACACACAAAGAAACACCACCATCCCATCACTAATTGTAGAGATCTAGCACTTACTATCCTATTGGTGCAAGAAAACTTGAAGGTTTGGGGTAGATCCTCAAATTTTTCTTGGAGACCATTTATTGGAGTCTTGAATGTAAGAAGGAAAAGTGACAAGCCCATTTGGATTTTATAGTTATTTTTGATGTCATATTATCATAGTTGTGTCATTTAGGATAAATGTTGTCACAATTGTCATAGGGTGAAAATTTTCCAAGTTTGTTTAAAAGTGGGGCATGAAGTCAATTTTAGAGTATTAGGAGGGCTTATGATTTCTTAGGAGTTTATTTGAAACTTGAGGAAGAAAAGTTACACATTGGATGATAAGAAAGTTGGAAAGTTACATGCAACTTAAAAAAGTTGTACGATAACTTTGCAACATTATCAATGTTGCTTGAGAAAGAAATTAAAAAATTTGCATTGTGGGGGAAAATTAGCGATAAAGGCCACTATTTAGTTGGGATTTGGATAGGAAGCTCATATATATCCATTAGATCAATGATAATTAGGTTGGTCAATAGAAATTTCATTTCTTGCGATTGTGAGCATTGTGGTAAATCTACATTCCTTGTATAGTTATTGTTAGAATGATTAGAATAACTGGGGGGGGATGAATTACTTATCTTCATGTATAGATGTACCAATTTAAATTTTAAAAAATTCAAAAAACTTAATCAAACTCATAAATTCACTCGGTCAATATAGCTGATCATCAATAATCCAACTTATTTATTCAACACTTAGCTCTCTCTTTAGTGTTAGCCAAATTGTAGAAACATATAACATTAAATAGAATCAAACATGAAAAATTCTTTCACACAAGTATCAAACTAGAATTTAATGTGTAAAATTAATTTGGGGAAAACCACCAAGTAACATGCTACCACTTTTATGCCCTTTTGAAGTGAGCTCGGTTAAGAGCCAATCATATTAAAGTTACAAAACACCCTGTTAGGTGTGACCCTATTAAAGGATTTAATCATGTTGTTAGGAGTGGCCTTTTCAGAGGTCTTTAAAATATCCCATTAGAATTTCACCTTGATTAAAGAATTTACAATATGACTATTAGGTCAATCTTGATTGAAAGATTTTACTACCACAATGGTTAGAAAGTAACAACTAGGTTGATCTGATATAATCAAACTTACTTTACATGTTCAAATATCCTTTTGTCTCATTCCTAGTTCATTGTCTAGTCTTCATCACATTCTCCATCACTAATCTACTTGGCAACAGTTAAAGCAATCTCGCTTTCAACAAATTTTCACTTTTCCTTTACAAATATGTTCTTCCACTTGTTCTTCACAAATTTTCCATCCAATCTTGCATGTATAACATCTCATATGCTTCCTTAAATAGATAGGTTTAATATTTTTCCTCTTAAAAATAATTGTAGATCTTAGGGTTTGATCAAATTCATTGAATCTGTCCATTGTTGTATTCTTCTACTTCTTTCTTTGAAACTTCTGGAAACTTCTCATTGAATCCTCACCTTAGATCACTTAACAAAATTGATTCATGCATTGAACATGCTAGCTCATCAATCCTTATGTTTAACACATTTTGATTATTTCATAAATTAAACTATGTTGGCCTCAAATCTTGATTCTTTGAAAAACTATTGATTTGCTAACACTCAGTCACCACTATGTTCTTCATCTCAGTCAACACTAGGTAGGTCGGTCACTACTAATCTATCTCACTTGGCTTACACTAGATTTCTTGGCCATCATTGTGCTCAATCATTCAGTTTACCTTCATCTTGCTCAGTCTCTACCATCACTTGGTTGATATTGTTTTTCTTGACTATTACTTAAGATTCTTAATTTCCTACTTCAACTTCTTCATTGACATAGTAACCTATTACTTAGTCAAGCTTAGTGTTTTACTTATTGAGAAGAACCTCCTTATAGCAATATCGTGAGAATGCTCGAAATAACAGAATACAAAGTGATAGCAGAACTCAGAATAAATCTACTGATCGCAGGCCACTTCGAGGGGGTAACCTCCTTTGAGCAAGCTCAATACAATAAATTCGTCCGTGCCCATCAAGGGCCTCAACCTATTCTTATATACTGGGTACGATCTAGAAAAGTAATACTACCTATGCATGTGGGATAATAAAATAAACTCACGGGACGACTTACAAAGCATATGCGTCCAACAACTCTACTCTAACAAAATAAACAGAAGGAACACACAGGTTCCTAACATCCCCTCTCCCTTAGAAAAAAGCTTTGTCCTCAAAGCTTAAGGTGTGGAAATTGTTGTTGAATCTGAAGAAGGGGTTCCCAGGTAGCATCCTCTGGTTGCATGCCATGCCACTGAATCAAGACCTCAGAGATGGAGCGAGAGCGAAGCTGGCGAGTGCGCTGGTCAATGATTGCCACCGGCTCCAGGATAATGGATCCTTCCGTATCCATTTCAGGGAGAGTAGTTTGTGCTCTGACAGTGGTACCCAGAACTTTCTTTAGACAAGAAACATGAAAAACTGGATGAATGCGGGAAGAAGGAGGAAGTTCCAGTTTATAAGCAACTGAACCAATCTTCTGCAGAACCTGATAAGGCCCATAAAATTTTGGGGCCAGCTTATGACGCCCTTTCAGCTTTAGGGAGGATTGTTTGTATGGCTGTAGACGAAGAAAAACCATATCCCCAACTTGAAATGAGCGCTCAGAACGGTGTTGATCTGCTTGCTGTTTCATCCGATTACGGGCCATGTGAAGATTATCCTGTAAGGTACGAAGAATCTGATCCCTGCTGCGGAGAACTATGTCAACTGCCTGGACTGGTGAGCTGTTGGGAGTGTAGGGAAGGAGCACTGGAGGTGCCTGACCATAGACTGCTTCATATGGAGTCATTTTAGAGGCAGTGTGGTAAGAGGTATTGTACCACCATTCAGCTAAAGGGAGCCACTTGGCCCACTGATGTTGCTGTTCGGAAGTGAAGCAACGAAGATAAGTTTCCAAGCATTTATTGACAATTTCCGTTTGACCATCAGTTTGTGGGTGATAGCCCGAACTCATCTTCAGTTTGGTGCCAGTTTTCTGAAACAGTTCAGTCCAAAAATGACTGGTAAAAGTTGCATCACGATCAGAGACAATGGAAGAAGGGAGTCCATGAAGACGAAATATCTGGTCCATGAAGATTTGTGCAACAGAGGAGGCAGTATAGGGGTGGCTGAGGGCACAAAAATGACTATATTTTGAGAGACGATCAACCACAACCAAGATCACTGTCTTGCCACCGGATTTAGGAAGCCCTTCAATGAAATCCATAGAAATATCAGTCCAAATCCGTGTAGGGATGGGCAATGGTTCGAGCAAGCCAGGAAGGAGGGTCGTTTCACCCTTGTGGCGTTGGCAAGTATCACATTCAGCCACCATCTGTTGAATCGTCTGTTTCATTCCTTTCCAAAAGAAGTTTCTCCTTGCTCGCTCATAAGTTTTGAGGAAGCCTGAGTGCCCTGCTGAAGGAGAAGCATGGAGTTCATAAAAAATAGCCTGATGTAGAGCTGGGTTCTGAGGAAGCACTAGCCGACCCTTGTATCGAAGAGAAGCACCATCCCAAGAGTAATGTGGTATAGCAGAAGGATTATTGGCTAGCTGGTGAATGATTTGAGATAAAGAAGAGTCACTGTCATAGCCCTGCTGAACAGACGCTAACCAATTGGGAATGGGCTTAGAAATAGCGGAAAGGGAAGCTTGATTATCAAATGTGCGAGAAAGAGCATCTGCCACAATATTCTCCTTACCCTTCTTGTAGGTGATCTCATAATCATACCCCATGAGTTTGCTGACCCATTTCTGTTGTGTAGGAGAGGATACCCGTTGTTCCAGGAAGTATTTCAGACTTTGGTGATCGGTTCTGATGCAAAAATGACTCCCTAAGAGGTATGGCCGCCATTTCTGTACAGCATGCAAAATAGCCATCATTTCTTTTTCATAAGTAGAGAGGGCTAGATTCTTACCAGAGAGGGCTTTGCTAGTGAACGCAATAGGATGGTCATCTTGCAGGAGAACAGCACCCAATCCATTGCCACAAGCATCACTCTCAATAGTGAAGGGTTTGGAAAAATCTAGCATCGCGAGAACAGGTGTACTGCACATAGCCTGTTTCAGTTGTTCAAATGCAGTCTCAGCAACAGGGGTCCAGGAGAAGGCATCCTTTTTTAATAGAGCTGTCAATGGTGCTGCAATTTTCCCGTAATCTTTGACAAACTTGCGGTAGTAGCCAGTCAACCCCAAAAAACCCCGAAGGCTCTTGAGAGTTTTAGGATGCGGCCAAGTTTTCATGGCATCTATTTTTGTAGGATCCACCCGCACTCCATGGTGTGCAACAATATGCCCGAGATACTCCACTTCCTCCTAGCCAAACACACATTTAGATAGTTTTGCATAGAGTTGATGATCAGAGAGAAGTTGCAAGACAAGCTCCAGATGATGGAGATGCTCAGCCCAAGTTTTGCTATATATGAGGATATCATCAAAGAAGACCAGAATGAATTTTCGGAGGTATGGTCGAAATATGTTATTCATCACTGCCTGAAATGTTGAAGGAGCATTCGTGAGGCCAAAGGGCATGACTAAAAATTCATAGTGACCATCATGTGTGCGGAAGGCAGTTTTAGGTATATCCTCCTCATTAACCCGAATTTGATGATACCCAGAACGAAGATCTAACTTGGAGAAAAAATGAGCCCCATGAAGTTCATCAAGAAGTTCATCAACAACTGGAATGGGAAACTTGTCCTTTATAGTGAGATGATTAAGTGCTCGGAAATCAATGCAGAGTCGCCATGACCCATCTTTTTTGCGAACAAGCAGAACTGGAGAAGAAAAGGAACTGGTACTAGGGCGAATAATACCTTGCTTCAGTAAGTCACGGACAAGTATCTCGATTTCGGTCTTCTGATGAAATGGGTAGCGGTAGGGCCTGATGTTGGGCGGAACACTGCCAGGAAGGAGCTGAATACGGTGGTCCTTTGGACGAGAAGGAGGTAATCCCACAGGTTCAGCAAATATACCAGAATACTTGTCCAAAATGTGTTGGAGATCGGCAGGAGTGCTAGAGACTGCTGATGGCTGCATCTGAATGGAATGGAGCTGAGCGATGACACCATGTGAATTCTTCTTAAGAAGTTTTTCCATACGGTGTGAACTGATGATGCTGAGAGACCCTGGTTGTAAGCCTTTCAAAGTGTGTTGGTGCCCCTCGGCTGAAAACTGCATCCAAAGTTCAGCAAAATCCCAGAGAATGGGGCCAAGAGTGCGTAACCATTGGGCACCCAAAACCACATCACAGCCACCTAAGGGTAAGGCAAACATGTCAGAGCGCATGTTATAATCTCCAATAGAGAGACGCACATTGCGACATTTCCCTTTACAAGGTAAAGTGCCCCCATTGGCAATCATGACTTCAAAGCTAGAGCAGGGATGGATAAAGCAATCAGCCTGTTTGGCTATTCGTGGATCAATGAAGTTATGAGTGCTACCAGAATCAATGAGTATAGTAAGAGGGATCTTCTTGAAGAAACCCTGGACCCGCATGGTTTGTGGAGTAGTGACTCCTGCCAAAGCATGGACAGATATCTCTGGTGGAGCTTCTGGGGAAGGAGGTTCAGGCTGGTGAGGCTCAACCTCAGCATCCACTGTTTCCTGAGCATCTACATATTCTTCCAGTTCTGGTGGAGAATCCACATCCAAGAGATAGAGCTTTTGCTGAACACATCTATGGCCCCGAGACCATTTCTCATCACAATTATAACAAAGCCCTTTGTCTCGCCTAACTCGCATCTCTGTTTCAGACAAGTGCTTGATCGGAGTAGTTCTGGGAGCTGGTATGACTGGAGGGTTGTGAGAACCTGTATTTCTGAATGGAACAAAATTAGATCTGGAGCGTTGTAGAGCACTAATCTTGTCTTCCGCTAACTTAGCCAACCCAAGGGCTTCCATCATTGTAGTAGGTTGAAACATTTTGACTTCTGAGCGAAGTGCATCCTTCAAACCACTGACAAAACAACTACGGAAGAATTCATCAGACAAGCCCTCTGTGTGATTAGCTAATTTTTCAAACTCTGTCTGGTATTCTCTTACAGTGCCTGTTTGACGCAGTTTAGTGAGTGCTCCTGTGAAATCATCAAAGGAACTAGGGCCAAAGCGCTCCAAAATGAGGGTGCACAATTCACTCCACGTTGGGCCTACATTAGCCTTGATGTACCAACGGAACCATTGAAGAGCTTCATGTTCCAAATGAAAAGATGCAAGGGAGACTTTGTGGTTATCCAAAGTATTATGCAAGCTGAAATACTGCTCTGCCCTATAGATCCATCCAGTCGGATCAGAACCATCGAAGCGTGGAAAATCAAGCTTTGGGCCACGGAAATTGCTAGAAGAGGACCCAGTATCTCCTGAATGGTTTCGGCTCATGGCTGACTGCTGAAAGTTAAGACCCAGAATTTTGTCATCCAGATCTTGAAGTCTGGTTTTGAGGGATGCAATTTCCTCTTCCATGATTTTTGCTCCTGTACGCGTAACAACCATAAAACAAGGGTTTTTTTTTTTTTTTTTTTTTTTTTTTTTTTTTTTTTTTTTTTTTTTTCTGAACAGTCGACTTAGAAAAATTCACTCACAGACAGAACAACTGAAAAGAGTTATTGCAATAACAAGAGATATTAGAAGTGAGAGGAACCTGAAGGCCACGACAGAAAAAAATTTGATGTAATTTCCACCCAGCGAGCCCAAGAGAGTGCTCTGATACCAGATGAGAAGAACCTCCTTATAGCAATATCGTGAGAATGCTCGAAATAACAGAATACAAAGTGATAGCAGAACTCAGAATAAATCTACTGATCGCAGGCCACTTCGAGGGGGTAACCTCCTTTGAGCAAGCTCAATACAATAAATTCGTCCGTGCCCATCAAGGGCCTCAACCTATTCTTATATACTGGGTACGATCTAGAAAAGTAATACTACCTATGCATGTGGGATAATAAAATAAACTCACGGGACGACTTACAAAGCATATGCGTCCAACAACTCTACTCTAACAAAATAAACAGAAGGAACACACAGGTTCCTAACACTTATATTTTTGACTATTATCAGTAATGTCTTCTACACTTTAACTCATCTATCTTCTTAATATAATGATCAAACAACACATTATTTTGTCAAATACTAATTGATCAATTTCTGTTTGTAATTCCATCATACTTACCCCTCTTTACTCAACAACTTTACTAGTTCACCTTGTTATCTCTATTTTCAAACCCTCTTCATCTATCAAATAATATGACACTCTAGATTGTTAGAAAATGTCTTACTAGTAAGGTTTTAAATCAATGACAACATAACAATTGTTCCAATTATAGTTTTCAACATTCCCTCTCTTTGGCATTGATAGAAACATCTCTCATTATGATGCAATGAAAAAAATGTTCTCTATATTTTCACTATCAACTCCCTCTATAGTATGTATTATATCTTCATTTATATCCTTAGTTTCATTCTAGTTCTCATCCATGCAATATCCTATATGCTCCCTCTTTGATTATTTATACTTCTCCCTCTATGATACCAATTGTGCTTCTTCATGCTCACATCAACTATAATACCAATTGTATTGGATCCCTCTTTGAAATATCTATTAGATATTGAATGGTAACTTGATATTCTTCTCCCTCTTTGAAAACAATTCCAAGATACTTGTACATTATTTACTTATCCTTTGTACTAACTAATATTTGAATTATCTCCCTTTCTTTCATCTTTGACCTTCTTTTCACAACTTTAGGTAGCTCTTAAAGTGTGACCTCCTACATCAATCTATAGGATATTTTGATCATAAAAAATGATGCCATGCTGCATATTTTCTTAGTTTTCTATAGATAGAGGAATGACCCTTAACTTGCCTTTTAGATACACAAGTGAATGCTTGGGTGATCCCTTTTTGAATATATTAGCTACCTATTCTTTTCTGCTCACATATTCTAGTCTTACTTCTTTATCTTGCACTAATTCCCTTAAGTAATGATACTTGATTGCAATGTGCTTTATCTCTGAATGCATCACAAAATTCTTAGATATGTTTATAGCACTTGTGTTATCATAATATTTCACCATAGGTTCAGTAATCTCTTCTTTTATACCTTCCAAAAATTTCTTGATCCACACTATATTTGAGCAATTAACTGCTACTGCAACATATTCATCTTCTACTGTGGATTATGAAATACAATTTTGCTTCTTACTTGTCCATGAAATCAATGTCCTACTTAGGAAGAAATAGCTCCCACTTGTACTCTTTCTATCATCAATGTTTCCAGTCCAATTAGCATTTCTATAAACTTTTAGCTCAAACTTGTGATTCCTCTTATACCATAAGCCATAGTCCTCTATTACTTTCAAATATCTCAATATCCTTTTCACATCCATTAGGTGATTCTCCTTAGGATTAGCAAAAAATATTGCAATGATTCGAACAAATAATGCAATGTTAGGTCTTCTATGAACAACATATTGCAATTTTCCAATCATTGTCCTTTACAATGTCTAATTTACTTTAGTAGAATCATCATTCTTTGAAATTTTATGTCTAGTAGCCATAGGTGTTTCAACTAGTCTTGAATCTTCCATTCCAAAGGGTTTTAGTATCTCTTTGATATAATTTGGTTGGGCAATGTAGATACATCCTTTCATTTAATAGACTTGCAAACCAATAAATAATTTTATCTCTCCAAACATTGACATCAATAATTCTTTCTTCATCTCATTAGAAAATAATTTTCACATTAAATATTTTCCTCCAAATATGATATCATCAAAAAATATTTTAGCTAATAATATCTTATGCTTAGACTCACTTTTCAAGTATAGATTACTATCATCATTAGTTCTTACAAAACAAATTTTAGTTCTTGCAAAACTAGTTTTTACCAAATATGGATATCATATTTTATACCATGCTCTAGGATCTTTTTGCAAACTATAGAATGCTCTATGCAAATTTCATACCATTTTATTCTTACTAGGATTAACAAATCCCTTATAATATTCAATGTAGATATCTTCTTGCAAGATTCTATTACAAAATGTAGATTTGACATTCATTTGATATACCTTGAATCCTTTGTAACCAGCATATGCAAGTAATGTTCTTACTCTTTCCAAACTTACAAATGAAGAAAATGTCTCTCCATAGTCAATTCCTTCCTCTTGTGCATATCCCTTACAAATAAATCTTTCTTTATTCCTTGTAACTTCACCTTTCTCATTCAACTTGTTTCTAAATACCCAATTCATTGCTCTAATCCAATCTTCAATCTCCAATGCATCTTTAACTATTCTTGGATCAAACTCATATAGTAAACATGTTTCACTCTTCAACTTGTTTCTTGTCACAAATGTTGAATCTTTGTCTCTAAAAATTTTATCAAGTGTGTGGTGTCTCGCATATTTTGCCAATATAGGTTCATATCTTCTTTCTCCTTGTGGTACCTCACTTGGTCTAGCTTATTCATCATCTCCAGATGTTTCCTACTATAACTCGACATTATCTACCTAATGTTTGATATCCTCTCTTTATGACTTGCCCTCTACAACCTAATACTTGGTAGCTTGCTAAGGCTTGGTAGAGCTTCTCTATTGTAACTTGGCAGTGCCAATATGTAGATGCTTGGTAGTCTTTTTCTATGGTTCAAGTAAAGTACTTGGTTCTCCTTCCTAGATGTATACAATTTTTTTGTAATCTTTAGGTTCCTTCTTGCATCCTTTTGTATTCTTATGTGAAAATTCATCAACTCTACCATTTGTACTTTCTAAATTTTTTTTAGTGTTAGAATTCAAACACTTGTATGCCTTTCTTTTAGTGGAATATCCTAAGAAATACCTTCATCACTCTTTGCACCAAGTTTTCCATTCATTGAATCTTTTGATATATAACACTTGCTTCCAAATTCTTTGAACTATTTGATATTAGGTGCATATTTGTACCATAGATCAAAAGGGGCTTTATTTGCACCTTTCTTGACTTGAACTCAGTTCAGTGTATAAACAACAATACTTACAACTTCTCTCCAATGCTTTTGTGAAACATTCTTTTCCTTCATCAATGTTCTTGTGGAGTCCATGAATGATCTTGTTTCTTCTTTCAGCTATCCCATTTAGACGTGGAGTCCTTGGTGTAGAAATTTGTCTTTTGATTCCTTTGTCATTGAAGAATGTATTGAAATACTCTAATATGAAATCACCTCCTCTATATGATCTCAAGCATTTTAAACATTTACCTATTTCCTTTTTAACTCTAACCATATACCACTTAAACATTTGAAAAGCATCAAATTATTCTTTGAGAAACATCACAGTCATAATTCTAGAGAAATCATCAACAAATAGGATAAAGTACTTTTCACCATAATAACTTAGCACTCCAATAGAACCATATAAATTAGTATGAACGAACTCCAAAATATCATCAGAAGATAGGTCTTTCTCTCAAAAATAGACTTTGTTATTTTTTATTTTTCCCATTTGACATTGTTTGCACATCACCTTATTAGGTTTTCTCAATCTTGGTAATCCTCTTACTCTTTCCATATTACTAATGTTTACCAAATTATCACAGTTCACATGACACAAACTCTTATTCCATAACCAAACATCTTCAAATTATGCAAATAAACATGTATTTTCAGATATGTCTAGATAAAACAAGTTACCTCTTGTTTTCTCTTAAGCTCCAATTAGTTCACCAGTAGTGTCATAGATTTTTTCCTTCTTGTTTTGAAATTCAAATTGGTAACCTAGACTATTTAGCTTTTCCACACTTAAAAAATTATATTTCATTTCATTAACCCAATCTACATTGTCACGTTTGATCTCATCATTCAATATAATAGACCCTTTACCTTTCACATAACATGGTGGATTATTTCTAGACTTAACACAACTTCCATTATAGTGTGAACTAGATTTTCAAACTTACTTGTATCACAAGTCATATGATGTGAGGAACCACTATCAATTATGCATCTATCATTCTTACTCACATATGAAATAAGAGTAATTTTATCAAATTATCATCTTCACCATATTCATCTTTCATTGCAACATAAACAAGTTCTTCATCATGTTCATCTGAATCACTTTTAGAACCATCTTCTTTAGTATTGTAACAAGATTTCTTATGTTTTTCCTTATAGTCTTTATTACCATAGTTGTCTCAGTTGTTTCTCCTTCCTTGGTATTTGTTGTCTTTTCTTTCCTTCTTTTCATCTCTGTTAGGACAACTTGCAACAATATGACCAACTTTATTACATGTAAAAAAAATTATAGGAATTTTACTTTTGTATTTTCTTTTTCCTCTTGGTAGCCTTCTTGCCAACAATGCTTCTAAATCATTAAGATCATCGTACGATTCACTATCACTATCCACATGCTTACTCTTTGAAATTTTCCCCCTTTTAGATCCATCAATAGTTGGTTGAGACTTGAAAGAACATCCAACATTGGAAGATGAATAAATATCAAAATTTGACAATTCAAATGTAGCACGTCTACCAACCATACTATCAAGGGTTAGATCAATACCAGATGTCCATCTCAGTTCTTGTATTGTAGATATTCTAATGGAATAAATAGGAACTAAAGTTCTCAATACCTTTCTAATCATAGTCTCTTCCATTATGTTTCCTCCAATACCTCTAATTGTATTAATCACTTCTTTCATTCAACTACAATACTATGCAACAATTTCTCCTTCTTTCATTCTCATGTCATCAAAATTGCCTCTCAAACTTTCATCTTTAGCCCTGAACACATTTTTGTCTCCTCCATGAATTTGTGCCAACTTATCCCACATTTTATTTGTAGTAATGTAATCCTTCACATCATCAAACTTATGGAAGATACCAAATCTATCATCATTTGATTGTGCTCCTTCTTTTCCTTTATTTTCTCAATTGTTATGGGTCTAGGAACTTCAATGTATTCTTCATTCAATTAGTATAGAAAAAAATCTACATCTTTAGATAGATGCAATCTCATCAAACTTTTCCATGCTAGGAAGTTCTCTTTGTTCAGCTTGGGTACCTCTCTCTTATGCATCTTGATCTTTAGCTTAAGTCTCTTCAAAATTTCCTTACAAGCACCATTGCTTTGATACCAATTGTTAGAATGATTAGAATTAATGAGAGTGAGGGGGGGGTGTAGGAATTATTCATCCTTAGGTCAATGTATACCAATTAGATATTTAATAACTTCAAACAACTTAATCAAACTCATAAATTCAATTAGTCAATATAGCTAATCATCAGTAATCCAACTTATTCATTCAACACTTGACTCTTTATTTAGTATTAGTTGAAAAGAAGAAACATATAATAGTAAATAAAATGAAATATGAAAACAACATTCACACAAGTATGACACTAAGATTTAATGTGGAAACCCAATTTGGGAAAATAACTAATTAACATGCTACCACTTTTTCACATTTATGAAGTGAGCTTGGTTAAGAGATAACCCTATTAAAGGTTACAAAACACACTATTAGGTGTGACCCTATTAAAGGATTTAATCACCATCTTAGGAGTGGCCTTGTTAGAAAGCTTCAAAATATCCCATTAGAATGTCACATTGATTAAAGGATTTACAATATGACTGTTAAGTCAACCTTGATTAAAGGATTTTACTACCACACTGGTTTGAAAGTAACAAATAGGATGATATGATAAAATAAAACTCAATTTTCATGTTTATATATCCTTTTGGCTCATTTATGGTTAACTGATTGCTCTTCATCACATTCTTCATCTCCGATCTTCTTGGAAACACTTCAAGCAATCTTACTTTCAACAATTTCTTGCTTTTCCTTTGCAACTCTATTCTTCCACTTTTCCTTCACAAATTTTCCAGCTAGCCTTACATGTGAAACATCTCAAGCCTGTTTAAATAGATAGGTTTAATCTTTCATCACTTAAACATAACCATAGATCATAGGGTTTGATTAGATCCATTGAATCTATCCATTATTTTGTCCTTATACATATCTCCTTGAAACTTCTCATTGAATCTTGGCCTTAGATCACTTAAAAAATTCAATTCATGCATTAAGTAATCCAACTCATCAATGCTTATCTTTTACATGTTTTGACTGTCTAATGAATTCAATTGTGTCAGCCCCAAATATTGATTCTTTCAAAATCTATTGATTTGTTGACATTCAATCATCACTATGTTCTTCAACCTGTTCAACACTAGGTATCTTGGTCACTACTAATCTATCTCACTTAGGTTACCTTGGCTTTCTTGACCATTACTGTTCTTAGTTGTGTTGATATGAGATTTTTTTGAGGCGAAGAACCTATAATGGAACAATCATAATTTTGTCACTAATGTGAAACCTACAATTTGCTGGTATGACAACTACTTAGTCAATGTGAGTATTATCATTTGTTTGATTGATGAAGACAAATTGATCAAATGAGATAACAAGAACACCTTGAGGAAAGGCTAAGTTATGGTATGAAAAATGAGTATAAAGATTAGTTAAGATAGTGATGATATAGTGCATTTATTATCTACTTAAGGTTACAAAGGTTGGATACAATGATTAAGTCTAGAAGAACAAGTAAGAAGAATTGTGTTTGCCAAGCTTGACCGAGTGCATAGTAGGTGCCGAGAAAAGTTAGCGCAAGATGAGAAGAAAATTAGTTGGAGCCAAGCAAAGTGAAGGTTTAGTGTATGCCGATTGAATATAGTGTAAGCTAAGTAAATTTTAGTTGATGTAGGGCATTAATAAACTTTAGTGTTTGCCAAGTAAACTAGTGGAAGATGAGTGGAAGAACAGTATGGAAGTTAAGTAACAACATATTGATGTTGAGTACCAATATTCATGATAAATCATAGATTTGACAAATCTGAGCCAACTATTTTATTTTCTTGAATTATGTGAAGCATGTGGAAGATAACTATGATGAGTTGGTGACACAGAATTCAAGGTAAACCATTTTGTGGTGAATTCAACGAGGATTGAATAAAAAGTTTCTAGAGGAACCAAATGGAAAAGTGGGTGGATTCATTGTATCCTACCTAATCGTACCTAACCCTAAAATGGATGATTTTGGTTAAGCAAAAAAAGATCTTAAATATCTATTTATAGAGAGAGCTAGTCAGAAGGAAAGGTTGTTATGTGTGAGAACCTAAGGAAGACAAGAACTCTAGGGTATTGCTTCATTTAGTGGCCGAAAAAAAGAGATTGCAAATGACATGAAAAGAAAGAAGGCTTAAGAGTATGAATTCTTGAAGGGTGAACAAGATATTAGAGCTAAAGTGTGTGAAAGCCAAGTAGAATGGAGGATTGAAACAAAGATCTATAATATGCAAGTGAGTCGTAATTTGTTGTCATATCAAGCCTTACTGTTACTTTCTAATCATTGTATTATGTAATGAACCATTTTTGGGGGGTCCATCATTTATTTACGTCTTTCCTTTTAATTATATTCTTTTTTCCATATTTTCTCTAGTTGATATAATTTACATACTAATATCGTATATTTTTTACTTCAACTGCTAGGCTATTTTGCAATTCTTGGCTAACCACTTTCCTTGTTAGGCTGACTATGATACTTATTCCTTGTCTTGTATCTTATTCGATGCTCTCAAATTTCTATCTTTCTTAAGACACCATCTTTTAATGCAATACTTTGTCATGTCTACTTTCTTGGTTGTTGCGATTGGTGAATAGGAATATTGAATTCATTCTTGATGCTCTTGGTTCCCTTCCCCATCATTAAGTTATCATGAGTTAGATATTATCATAATGATACTTCCACTTTCAATGATTGTCCCCACATATCATCTTATGCCTCTCCTTGCTTTGCCTAATATTTGTTTGTTTCCTGTTTGACCAAATCATCTCTCTGTAGACTCCTTTGAATAATTGTGATTGTCTCCACATCTGATATTTCCTATCTTTCCCACTATGGTTTCTGTCTTTTTGACTCCCTTGTCAGATGTTACTACCTCTGCTGAATTGGTCTGTGTATATTTCCTTCCCTATTTATATTCCACGCCATTTCAATGATCTCTTGCTATGATTTGATAGTTAGATAAATCTTTTTTCATATATTTCATTCTCCTCCAATATATTATAAAATCTCCTATTCAATGATCCTTTAAAAGATATTGAATGTCTCCTTATATCTTGTAATAAGTCATGTCCCAAAAGATAGGTATGTTGAACTTTTCTTGCCTCAATTGCAACACTCCATGATTTATACTAATCACTCCTTAGCCACTTAGTTGTCTCTTAAATATTGATTTTAATTATTTTTTGGATGTAATCAAGTTCTTTCAATTCAAGTTGATTATTCTTATGTAGACAATGATATTTGTATTATGCTTTAGCCATAAATAAAAGGCATAATCCTCCATGCACAGGCGTCCATTTATCAATGCCAAAGTTTCTTTGAAATACGATTTAAACATTAGTCGATAGTCACTAATACTAAGTATCAATTCTCTTTACCATGAATATTAACTATATTTTAATCCTTTTATACAATATATTCTTACATTTAATATTTTAAATGCTCATATTTAATATTTGTTGTACTTTGGAAAGACACTTTTGATGGTATATATTATACTATTATATTATCATTATCTTTAATTTAAAATATAATTCATGTTATAATAAATAAGTGGTAATATTGGTTTAACTTATTCAATTTTATATCTTTCATGCTAAATAATTTTAATTTGGATAATAATACTCTATAAGTTATTATTATTATTTATTTAACTTCATCAATATAATTATTATAATTATAATAATAATTTATTTATTTAGTCTTATATTGACTCTATAAGGTATTATTATTTGATTTATTAATAATGATTTGACCCTTAATATTACCTTATTACTTTAGTAATGTATTAGTATTATATGAATAATATACTATTATTTATTCTTTAATAATATATTATACCATTAATGATATATCAATATTTCATTTAATATATTATAACATTAAGAAACAATATATTTATTTATTCATAATAATTTACTTATATTACTCAAATTAGGGGACATGACATATTAGTCTAGGGTAAATCCTTTGGAGTAATGTTAACCTAATAGTCATTTGTAAATCCTTTAATTGGGTGACATTCCAAGTGAATCATCTAAAGTCCTCTAACAAGGCTCACTCCTAATAGGGTGATTGAAATCCTCTAACTAGGTTACATTTAACAGTGTGCATTGTAACATTTAATAGGGTTGGCCTTTCATAGGGCATCATTTCAGAAGAGTGAGAATTAGTAGCATGTTACTGGTGGTTTTTCCCAAATTGGGTTTCCACATAATATCCTTCTGTCAAATGTGTTATTGAATCAGTTATGTTTCATGTTTACATTTTTGCAAAGTTGTTTTGACCTAGGACAGTAACCGACATAGTTTAAGTATTGTATGATCTAATGGATGCATGCATAATAATGTTTTATGGATATAGGTCTATTAAGCATTGAAAATTTTATTTGTACATCTAGACCTTGGATAATTGATTCAAACCCCTAGTTATTCTAAAGAATTCCAACAATTGGTATTAGAGCCATCTACTTAAGAGGACTAGTTTGAAGGTATTAGAAGTAAAAGATCAAGATGTCAAAAAGAGAGGTACCCAAGCTTAACAAGGACAACTTCCTTGCATGGAAAATTTTAATGAAGCTACACCAAGGAGGTCTTGGAGACCATGCAAAACCTACCATCTCTAATAAGCATGTCAATCCTGTTGGAGCCCTAACTGTTGATGATTTAACAAATAAGAACAAATAGAATCATGAAATGTTGGAGATTGCATCTACCCTAAGTTATTTTGAGTTTATGACATCAAGGGTTGTGATTCTACAAAGAAGATGTGGGATGCTCTTTACACCATTTATGGAGGAGACAAAAATTTTCTTAGAGCCAAATCTAAAAGTCTTAGAGGTTAGTTTGATGATATGAGAATGGAAGAAGGTGAGAACGTTGCTCAATATTGCTCTAGAATAAAAGATGTTGTTAATTCTATAAGAGGAGCTATTGGTAAGATAGATGATGATACTATATTAAGAAAAGTACCAAGAACACTACTGCCCATCTATGTTATTAGAGTTTCTATCATAAAAGAATTAAGACGTATACCAAATTCTAATCTAACTCTAGAAGGTTTGGTAGGTAGGTTCACTACCTTTGAGCTCTCTAATCTTGATTATTTTAAACCTGACAATGTTAAATTTTCTTTCAAAGCTAAGATTTCATTGAAGGAACCTAAAGAGAAGAAGAAAAAGCTCAAATATATTTCTATTGATAGTGACATAGATGAGAAAGATGTAGAACAACTTGAAGCATTGCTAGCAAGGAGATTTCTTAGAGGCAAAGACAAATTAAAAGGTAAGTTAACTATCATGTGTTTTAATTGTAATGAGGTTGGTCATATTGCTGCTAGATGTGTAGAGAAGAATAAAAATAGAAGTGGAGACGAATACAAAAGTAAAAGAGATGAAGACAAAAAAGATTACAAAGACAAAGACAAGAAGTCTTGCTACATTGCAGAAGAGGAAACCAAAGATGGATCTGATGACCATTATGATGAAGTGGTATATGTTGCAATGAAGGATGAATTTGATGCTTTTCAAATGTTTAAGTGGTACTTAGTAAGAGTTGAGAAGGAGATAGGAAAAAGCCTAAAATGTCTGAGATCTAATAGAGGTGGAGAATTTACATCAAATGAGTTTGAGATGTTCTATAATGAAAGAGGAATTAAAAGACATACATTTGCACCTAGGAGCCCTCCAAAAAATGGAATTACTGAAAGGAGGAACATTTTTATAATGGATTGTGCGAAGATAATCATGATGGAGAAGAATGTTGCTTTGAAATACTGGATAGAGGTTGTAAGTCCAACTGTCTATACCTTGAACTATGTGCAAGTCAACAAAAGTACTCTTTCAACACCTTTTGAATTATGGTATGGATACTCACCCAATGTAAAATATTTGAAGATATTTGGAAACAAGTGCTACATTCTTAAAGATTTTAAGAATGGTAGATTAGATGCTAAAAGTGAAGAAGGTATATTCCTTGGCTATTCCACAAGAAGTAAAGCTTATAAGTGTTTAAATACTAACACTAACAAAGTTGTGGAAAGTGCAAATGTGAAGTTTGATGAATATACAAAGGTATATAAGGATGAAACTATGAAGCAACTAGAGGAATACAAATGTTTTGTATACTTTTATGAAGGTATGTGTGTTGATGAAGATGTTGTAAAAAAAATTGCAAATCAACAAAAAGTTTCACTGACTACCGAGTCACATACAATGGATGCCAAGTTGCATTCAAGAATCGAGCTACAGTTAGGTGCCAAATTGTAGACTGAAGCTGAGACTCATTTTGATGCTATGATTAGTGTACATGAAAGAGATGTTGAATTATCTAATAGAGAAGCACATAGTTATCTATAAGTTGACATACCTAATGAATAAATTAGAGTAGAAACAAGATTGTCAAAGTATGTCAAAAGACATCACCCTCCTGAACAAATTGTTGGAGATAGAGATGATAGAGCAATGACAAGAAACATGATGAGAAGTGATACATGTTTGTTGAATATGCATGAGCCTAAGATAGTGAAAGATTCCTTAGAAGATGTGGACTAGAGTAAAGCCATGAAAGTAGAGATCAAATAGATTGAGAATAACAAGAACATGGTATGTAGACTACAGAAAGCTTTATATGGTTTAAATCAAGCCCCAAGAGCATGGTATAAAAGGATTCACAATTATCTTGTGAAGATTGGATTTGAGAAGATTGATGATAACAACAATTTGTACTTGAAGATTGAAGGAGATAAACGTATTTTACTAACCAAAATTTTTGTTGATGATATCATATTTGGAGGTCAAGATGGATTATGTAAGGCATTTGAAAGCGAAATGAAGAAAGAATTTGAGATGTCTATGTTTGGAGAGATCAAGTTCTTTATTGGTTTGCAAGTATATAAGATGAAATATGGCAAACAAATCACTTAGTCTAAGTATGTAAAGGAAATATTGAAAATTTTTGGACTAAAAGATTCAAAGCCAGTTAGCACACCTATGGTGATAGGACACAAGTTGTCAAAGAATGACGATTTAGCTAATGTAAATCAAACATTGTACAAGTCTATGATTGAAAAATTGCAATATGTAGTACATAGTAGACCTAACATTGCATTATTTGTTGGGATTTTTGTAAGACTCTTTGCTAATCCTAAGGAGAATCATTTGATGGTTGTTAAGAGAATAATGAGATATCTGAAAGGAACAGAAGAATATGGTCTACACTACAAGAAAAATGAGAAGTTTGAGTTGAGATACTATACTAATGCTAAGTGGGATGGAAACATTGATGATAAAAAGAGTAGTAGTGGAGGAGCATTTTTATTAGGAAACAGGTTGGTCACCTAGACCAGCAAGAAACAAAATCCCATGTCTCAATCTATTATTGAAGTTGAATATGTGGCTGCTGTAGTAAATTGTACAAACATTGTATGGATCAAACAACTACTCAAAGGTATGAAGGAAGAAATCACTAAACTTGTGATATTTTATTGTGATAATACAAGTGCTATAAATATATCAAAGAACCCTATGATGCACACAAAGACTAATTACATTGCAATCAAGTATCATTACTTGAGAGAGTTAGTTCAAGACAAATAAATGAAGATGGAATATGTGAATACAAAAGAGAAGATAGCTAGTATCTTTACAAAAGCTTTACCTAAGCATACTCATGAATGTCTAAGAGGTAAACTAGGGGTAAAACCCCCATCCAAATCTACTTAAGAAGCATGAGTAGTGCCCTACATCAACCGAGCTGAATGTTGTATTTTATAACTTGATGTAGTGGATATTACTTTAGGAGCTACCTAAAATAAAGAGGAGCTAAAATAGCTAATTTATAGTCACAAGAAAGGTGACAGAGGGAGACACTGAAATTTTAAACATCTACATGTTGAGATGACACATCTTTTCCATTGTTGTCAAAGAGGGAGAAATAAAGAATACCAAATAGAGGAAGAAATACTTTAGAAGGAGAAAGAAATATGGAATATCTACTTAGGGGGAGATAGTGTACCTGATAGTTACTAAAGGGGGAGAAATGACTAAAAGAAATACATCTACCTAGTAAGAGGGAGACAATACTGAGGGAGATATAAGAACTATGCAGACATATAAAAAAGAAGGAGTGATCAAGAGAAAGTCAGAAGAAGAAACCTTGCAAGATTACAGATGAAGGGAGTCATAAGGAAGAGTTTATTGTCCATTGATGAAAAGAAAATTTTGTAGCCTATACAAAAGATGAAAGATGCTGATAGAGGGAGAGATTTTACTAAAAGGAATTTTTTTTTTTGGTATTGTTGTTAATATTGGTTTTCCATCAATGCTAAAGAGGGAGATTGTTGATATAAGATTGTTTTGAAGTGAAGAACATGTAATGGAACAATCATTATTTTGTCACTGATGTCAAACCTATTACTTGTTGGTAAAACAACTACTTAGTTGATGTTAGTACTATTATTTGTTTGATTGATGAAGAGGATTTGATCAAATGAGATAATAATATCACCATGAGGAAAGGTTAAGTTATGGTATAAAAAAGGAGTACAAGATCAATTAATACAGTGATGATATAGTGTATTGATTATCTACTTAAGGCTGCAAAGGTTGGATACATTGATTAAGTCTAGATGAACAATTAAGAAGAATTGTGTTTCCCAAGATTGACCGAGTGCATAGTAGGCACCCAAAAAAGTTAGTGCAAGTTGAACAAAAAATTAGATGGAGCCAATCAAAGTGGAGATTCAATGTATGTCGAGTGAGTATAGTGTAAGCTGAGTAAAGTTTAGTTGATGCTGAATATCAGTAAACTTTAGTGTTTGTCAAATTAAATAGTTGAAGACAAGTGGAAAAACACTATGGAATTTGAGTAACAACATTTTGGTGTTGAGTGCTATTATTCATGTTAAATCATAAATTTGACAAATTTGAGCCAAATATTTTGCTTTCTTAAATTATGTGAAGCGTGTGGAAGATAACTATGATGAGTTGGTGGCATAGAATTTAAGGTAAACCATTTTGTGGAAAATTAAAGGAGGATTGAAGAAGAAGTTTCTAGAGGAACCAAATGGAAAAATGGATAGATTCATTGTATTGTAGCTAATCCTACCTAACCCTAAAATAGATGATTATGGTTAAGCAACAAAAGATCTTAAATCTCTACTTATAGAGAGAGCTAATCAGAAGTCAAGGTTGTCATGTGCGAGAACCTATGGAAGACAAGGAGTCTAGGGCATTGCTTCATTCAATTGCCAAATAGAAGATACTGCAAATGGCATGCAAAACAAGAAAGCTTAAGAGTATGAATTCTTGAAGGGTGAATATGCTATTAGAGTTGAAGTGTGTGAAAGCCAAGAAGAATGGAGGATTGAAACAAAGATCTATAATCTGCAAGTGAGTTTTAATTTATTATCAGATCAAGCCTTACTATTAATTTCTAATCATTGTATTAGTCTAGGGTAAATCATTTGGATTAAGGTTGACCTAAAAATCATTTGTAAATCCTTTAATCATGTGACATTCCAAGTGAATGATCTAAAGTCCTCTAACAAGGCTCACTCCTACTAGGGTGATTGAAATCCTCTAACCAAGTCACATTTAACAGTGTGTATTGTAACCTTTAACAAAGTTGGCCTTTCATAGGGCATCACTTCAGAAGAGTGAGAATTAGTAGCATGTTACAGGTGGTTTTTCCCAAATTAGGTTTCCAGGTAAAATCATTGTGTCAAATGTGTTATTGAATCTATTATGTTTTATGTTTACATTTCTGCAAAGTTGTTTTGACCTAGGACAATGACCTACAAAGTTTAAGTATTGTATGATCTAATGGATGCATGCATAATAAGGTTTTATGGATATGGGTCTACTAAGCATTGAAATTTTTTATTTGTACATCTAGACCTTGGAACTTTGATTCACCACCCCTCTTAATTATTCTAAAGAATTCCAATAGGTTTTTTCTTCAATTTACCTTCACATTACTTGGTATCTACCATCGCTTGACTAATACTATTTTTCTTGGATATTAATTACATTCCTTAATCTTCTACTTTAACTTCTTCATTGACCTAGTAACTTGTTACTCATTCAATCTTAGTATTTACTCATCTTTTTGACATCTATCAATAATCTCTTCTACACTTCTACTCATATTTCTTCTTTACTTAATATAATTATCAAACAACACATTATCTTGTCAAATACCAATTGATCAAGTGCCCTTTGTAATTCCATCTTACTCCTCTTTACTCAACAACTTTACTAGTTCACCCTTTTATCTCTCTTTTAAAATCCTCTTCATCAATCAAATAATATGGTACTCTACACTATTAGAAAATGTCTTACATGTTAGAAGATTGGTTGGAAGCATGAATCATAATGATATTCATATGGGGGAGTATTGTAGATATGTTACTAGGATGATATGTCACATTCATGATTGAGTTTGTCATTGATGTCAACATAGCAATTTTTTGTGGTATCTAAAGTATTCTAACTATCCATGGTTATAGGAGATACTTTAGAGTATCTGGCATATGTAGTTAACATTAGAAGAAGAAAGGATAAGTCTAGAAGAAGTTATGTAAGTTTTAGTGATGTCTATTTTGAGATAGAGTTTACAGAGGCATATTTTGATAAAATTGTTATATCTCTTAGCAGAGTTGATATTCTAAGGATCAAGGTTGAGGACATGAAGAAGACATGTTGAGGATGATGTGGCTAAGCTTTCTCATCATAATATTGTGTGTATGGAGAGTTATTCAAGTTGCAAGGTGGAAGATTTATGTTATCACTAAGTGTAACATGTTCTTAATGTGGTCCTATAATAATTAATTGAGGTCTAACAACCAAATCAAGGAATTGTTTTATGGAATCAGTATAAAGGAAGGAAATTTTCCTTTATCATGGAAAGTGGAATGAGATGGTCTTATGATTGATGATAAGAAACAACAAGTGCATAATGTAAAGTTAAGCAGAGCAGTGTAGAAGTGAAGGAAACTTCATTGCTGAGGTTTTGCTAAGTGATCTGAGGTTTGGTATTTGGATATGAGGTTTGTGACCTAGTCTACAAGATTTGATAGTGATTGGTCTAGTTAACAGGATAGAGGAAGGAAGATAATAGTAAAATACTTCTTTGAGTAGTGAGTTCTTCTTGTAGTTGAAATTGCATGTTTGGGAAATGGGCTCATCTTGCATACATTGTACTACAACTCCTAACAGGGTTGGAATCTTTTAATAAGGATTCAAAGTTTCCTAATAGGGAATAGGGTCCATCCTTAAAAAAGGAATATTTATGTTAGTACATCATCTTATGGGCATCACTCCCACTGGGGTTTTTCCTTTGATCAAGGGTTTCCCTAATCAACATATCTGGTGTAATTGTCTATGTGCATTTTATTATGGCTTCTATTTACTTTGGTTTAATGGTTAATCTTGTTTAAAGAAGATAAATGTTTTAATTGTCAGATAACCAATTCACACCCCCTCTTAGTTATCTTGGTGAAATATGTTCAAGAAAGATAATCCAAAGTTCAATGGAACAAATTATGACAATTGGAAAGAAAAGATGAAGACACATCTATTGTGTATGGGTTCGGGATATTAGATCTTGACTAGATTAACAAAAATAATCATTGCTAAAAAGGATTTGGAAACTTGTACAGAGGCAAAAAGAGATCTTTTCATGTGTGACATGAGAGCTAGAGAAGCACTATTGACTGCACTTCTTGAAATTGAGTACAATCAGGTAAAATCACTTGCTACTTTACATTTGATTTGGAAAGCTTTAGAAAATTTTTAAGGTGATGCACATTCGTAGAAGTTAAGGTTACAAAGTTTGATTTTTGCTTTTCAAGATGCTAAAATAATGGAAGATGAATCTATAAGAACATATATAGGTAGGATATTAGAAATTACTACATGTATTAAAGCTCAAGAGGAACCAAAGAAGATGATGAGGTTATATGGAAGATACTGAAGACTCTAACATGACCATTTAAGTCAGCAGTTTAGATGATACAGTTGTTGATATCTTGTACTAAATATTTCACAAAGGAGACATTGCTTGGAAGACTTGAAGTAGTTCAAAATGAACTCAGACAGTCTGGAGAATTGATGAGAACAGAGACACCTTTTAGTGCCTTGAATATTCAACCTAATTTATCAAGGATCACAAGTGCTAGAGGAGATTTTTCTAGCAGCAGTAGATCCAAGGAAGATAGAAAGATTGAAGAAGGAGTAGCCCTTGTGGTAAGAAGATAAAATGGAGGTAAGAATTTTTTTAAATGTTGAACTTGTGATGAATATAGTCATTATGCATCCAAGTGTCCTAAAAGAGAGAAAAAATATAAGGGAACTGATAAGCCTAGAAAGGATAGAGAGTGTTTGTATGCAAATAACGATAATGATTTTGATGAACAAGCATTAAGTGCTAGTGATGATGAAATTAGATTTGTGGCAATTAGAGAAGAACGCCCAGAAAGGGTATCTTTGGTGTCATAGGTTGAGAAGAAATCTAATTGGATAATATAGAGTGGTTGTTTACATCATATGAGTAGTGACATAAACATGTTTTTTGATTTCAAAAGTTAGGATGGAGGAATTTTCAGAGTTGGAAACAATGCAACATGCCAAGTTAAAGGTATTGGATCTATGACTCCTGATGGTAAAAATAACACTAAGGATGTATACGTTGTTGATTATTTAAAGCAAAATATTTTGAGTGTTGGAAAATTAGTAGACAAAGGTTATCAGTTGTAGTTCATAGAAAAGACATGCATGATCAAAGTTAAAGATGGAAAGGTAATTGTAATAGGAACTAGATCTAGAGGTAATGTATTTTAGTTGAATCCTACTGAAATAACATTTTTGGTTGCAAAGGTAGATGAAATTTGGTTATGTCATAAGAGATTTTGTCATATAAACTTTGCCAGTATTGTAAGGACTAGTAGAGTATTTGCAGTTAGAGATTTGCCAAAGATTATAAAGCCGACTAACACAATTTGTAAGGAGTGTGTTTTGGCTAAGCATAATAGAACTTCTTTTCCCAACAAGAAGTTTACCACTATAAAAAATTTGGAGATTGTACACATAGATCTCAGTGGTCCTACAAAGACTAAAGGATTCTATGGTGAAATGTATTTTATGATTCTAGTTGATGATTCTTCTAGAATGATGTGGGTTGCATTTCTTAAAGACAAATTTGAGGCATTTGATAAGTTCAAGATATTCAAGAATAGGGTTGAGAACGAATTTGGTATGAAGATTAAATGTTTAAGATTAGATAGAGGAGGAGAATTTACTTCAAATGAGTTGAACATGTTTTGTGAAGAAAATGGAATTAAAAGATAGCTATTAGCTCTAAGAACTCTTAAATAGAATGGCATTATAGAGAGAAGGAACAAGTTAGTTATAGAAGTTGCAAGAGCTATGTTAGTAGAGAATGGTGTATCCAAGACATTTTGGAGAGAAGCTATGAATACAAAAATCTACACTATGAACAGAGTGCAAATTAGGAAGGGCACAAACAAGACACCTTATGAACTATGATTTGGTCACTCACCTATAGTTAAGTATTTCAAAATTTATGGGATTAAGTGTTATATCAAAAGAGATGATGATATTGGTAAGTTTGATGCTAGAAGTGATGAAAGTATGTTTCTTGGTTATTCATTAAAAATAAAGGCTTATAGATGTTATAATTAGAGAACTAAGACTATTATGGAAAATGTAAATGTGAGAATTGATGATAAATTTAGAATAAAAGAAAGAGTAGTTGATTAAAATTTAGATGATGATGTTGTTACTATGCCAAGGAATGATGAGATATTTCTTGAGACTAACAATAATTTGTAGAATGAAGGAGAGCCAAGGTAGGATTAAAGCTTGGGACCTTCAGTAGAGCCAAGAGTTGAGATATCAACTCCTACTTCAGGAAATAATATGATAAAGAGTCACCCATTTGAATAGATCATCAGAAGCAAAGACAAAGGTGTGATGACAAGAAGTAGAGTAAATGAAGAATTATGCTTAATATCTCAAGTTGAGCCTAAGAATGCAAATGAAGCATATAAAGATGATTATTGGAAACAAGCCATGAAAGAGGAATTGGATCAGATAGTAAAGAATGAGACATGGGAATTGGCCCCAAGACTAGCAGACAAGAATGTGATAGGAACTAAATGGGTATTTAGAAACAAGACAAATGAACAAGGAAAAGTTGTAAGAAACAAATCAAGATTGGTATGTAAAGGTTACTCACAACAAGAAGGAATAGATTATGAGGAGACTTATGCTCTAGTACTTATACTGATGTAGATTGGGTAGGCAATATGGATGAAAAAAAGAGCACTAGTGATGGAGCCTTCTTTCTTGGAGGAAGATTGGTTTCTTGGTTAAGCAAGAAGCATGATTGTACATCACAAAGTACAATAGAAATAGAGTATGTTGTAGTAGAAAATAATTGCAATCAAGTGATTTGGATGAAGTGAATACTGAAGGATATAAGGATAGAAATTAGTGAACCTATTGTCATACATTGTGACAACATGAACATGGTAAAAATGTCTAAGAATCTAGTGTTGTATTTAAGGACTAAGCACATTTCTATTAATTATCATATGTTGAGAGAAAAATTGTAGAAAAGGAAATCAGATTGGAGTATGTGAGCACTAAAGAGAAGATTATAGATATATTCACTAAGCCTCTTCCCAAAGAGACTTTTGAGTATTTTTGAGGTATGCTTGGGGTTATGCTCCTTCCTACATCAGAGTAGAAGATGCAATAGTGCATCAGTCTAGGGTAATAGAGCACCATTATTTGTCTAGATTGAATGTTGATGCTTCCTATATGGGGGAGTATCTATGATGGACATATTTATCTAGGACTCTTGTTGGATGTTGTTTTGAATAGTGTCTTTTGACACTTGAGCTAAGTATCAGTTGTTGTAGAGTTTGATGTAGAATGTTGGTTGCTAAAACCTTTGACATTGATGTCAATGGGGGAGAATATTGCATGAAAAAAATTATGCTAAGGAAGATGTTCGACATAAGCACAACATGGAATGATAGTTTTTTAGAAAGCACGTGAGGTATATCAATGGGGGAGAATGATTGATGAAGAGGATTTGAAGATGAACAATCTTTT
Organism: Cupressus sempervirens; assembly: GCA_028749045.1. Classification (NCBI taxonomy): domain Eukaryota; kingdom Viridiplantae; phylum Streptophyta; class Pinopsida; order Cupressales; family Cupressaceae; genus Cupressus; species Cupressus sempervirens. The sequence goes on along the minus strand of CM053786.1, from coordinate 268,468,540 downwards.
GGTATTCTTGGAAGTAGATGTTTTTCATCTATGTTGCCATCAATGTGAAAGGGGGGGATTGTTAGAAGATTGGTTGGAAGCATGAATGTTGATGATATTCATATGGGGTAGTATTGTAGATATGTTACTATGATGATATGCTACATTCATGATTGAGTTTGTGATTGATGTCAACATAGTAGTTTTCTATGGTATTTGACAGAAGAACAACAAAAAGATCAAGTTGGTACGGATGACTAGTTAAGTATTCTAACTACTTGAGGTTATGGGAGATACTTTTGAGTATCTAGCATATGTAGTTAATGTTAGAAGAAGAAAGGATAAGTCTAGAAGAAGTTATATAATTTTTGGTGATGTCTATTCTAAGATAGAGTTTACAGAGGCATGTTCTGGTAAACTTGTTATATCTCTTAGTAGATTTGATATTCTGAGGATCAAGGTTGAGGACATGAAGAAGACATGTTGAGGATGATGTGGCTAAGCTCACTCATCATAATATTGTGTGTATGAAGAGTTATTCAAGTTGCAAGGTGGAAGATTTATGTTATCACTAAGTGTAATGTGTTCTTAATGCGGTCCTATAATAATTAGTTAAGAAGGTCTAACAACTGACTTAGGGAATTATTTTATGGACTTTGTATAAAGGAAGGAAATTTTCCTTTATCATGGAAAGTGGAATGAGATGGTCTTATGATTGATGATAAGCAACAACAAGTGCAGAATGCAAAGTTGATTAGAGTAGTGCGAAAGTGAAGGAAAATTCATTGCTGAGGTTTTACTAAGTGATCCAAGGTTTGGTATTTGGATCCTAGGTTCATGACTTAGTCTACAAGGTTTGAAAATGATTGGTATAGTTGACAGGATAGAGGAAGGAAGATAATAGTAAATTACTTGTTTGAGAAGTGAGCTATTCTTGTAGTTGAAATTGCATGTTTGGGCAATGGGCTCATCTTGCATACATTGTACTACAACACCTAATAAGGTTGGCGCAACTCCTAACAGAGTTGGAATCTCCTAATAGGGGTTCAAAGTCTCCTAATAGGGACTCTATGCACTAAATTCTGTAATAGAATCCTAATAGAGTCCGTCCTCTATCAAGAAATATTTATATTAGTACATCATCTTGTAGGCATCACTCCCACCAAGGTTTTCCTTCTAATCGAGGGTTTCCCTAGTCAACATATCTAGTGTAATTATCTATGCGCATTTTATTATGGTTGCTATTTACTTTGGTTGAATGGTTATGCCTGTTTAAAGAAGATAAATGTTTTGATTGTTGGATAACTAATTCACCCCCCCAGTTTCCTTGGTGGACTATTGTTTCTAACATTACCAGTAAGGTTTTCCATCAATGAAAAAATAATAATTGTTCCAATTGTAGTTTTCAACAATATGTAACTAAATCATCTCTAGTATTGTGGATTGAGTTGTTTCTTTCATTTAGAATAGTTAAATTGTGTTTACTTATTCATTTCTACATTGTTTTTTTCCCTTAATAGTGAGTTTTTGTGTGCTAAACAAAATTCATCCTAAAAGAAAATGTCATCATCTTTCACTTGTCTTTTCTTTCTTTAGGGTTTAGAAATAAATTTGTGTACTAGTGCCTCCTTTAAAGAGATATATGAAAACTCAAAATTCATATAGTAGCAACCTAATCATCTTTGAAAAGGAAAAATAAATAAATAAGAAAAGAATTTGGTGATCTTTCTTCAAATGTAATAGGGGAAGGCAATCTTAACCATGAATTTCACCCCCTTGTGTCAACTCTAGACAATGTTGACCTTGTTCATTCTTCATTTTTTGTTCCAAACCACAAATCCACCTTCAAATAATGAAATGATGTCCAATATAAGGGACTAGAAAGATAACTCTAAAAAAATGGCTTAGTTAGGTTCATCTCATGTCAATCATGAAAACTTTGAAAGTTCTAAGTGTTCAAACTTATCCTCCAAAAGAGGTTATTCTAGTAAACATAGTTCTTTAGAAGGGGCCTCAAACATACCCAAATAATTCAAGAGGAAACTTTATATTGTATTTAAAGGTTAATAATTTCTAGCTCACAATAGATATCTAGCAAAAAATCTTGCAAACTTAGAAGATGACCCCCATAAAATAGTTGAAGAGTAACCCAATAAAAAGGTTATAGCAATTTGAGTCCATGCTTAACTAGAACCTAGTGATTTCTTATCAAACACACTTATTTTATTCATTCAAACTAAAAGATCCAAACCATGTGCATTGAATTTGGTGACTTTATTCATCTCTTTCCCACTAGGCATACAAAAAATTATTATTGATCCCTAAGAGGATACTGCCTAAATAATTATAGTAAAGAATTATTGAAAGAGTGGGATAGGGTGTACCCTATAGAAAAACCTATGCTATTTTAAATAGTGACTCTTTACAAGTGGTGTTTGGAGAAAAGAAGTAGGGAAAAATTTGATATATATCCTAAGATAAGGGTAGGTAAAATACTAAATCAAATTACTATTATATGGGAAGATAATTTGTCTGCTGAAATTTTTAGATATTCTACCACTTTGGGTTAGGGTTTCACACCTAGATTCACTATGAAATGGTGAACCAAAAACCATTAATTTTTGGAAAGATAATATGAATACAAAATTCATGCATAGGTATAAACCATTCATATCTAGTACCATGAAGAATGCACAAAGGTCTAAATAAAGGCATAAGACTCTTGAATAGAGTGCAAGCCTCTTCAACCAAGGACATAATATTTGAAACTATTTTGAGGTAGAAAAAAATAGTTTGAATTGGGGTCACATGAAAACAACTCACTTCCTAAAGCTAACATTTCCGAGGAGAAAGCAAAAGACATAAATAAAAAAGATCAAATACATAAATATTTGGTGCATAAAATATTGATAACAAAAAGGAAAAATGTACCAAATGTATAGTCCTCATGATTTATTAAGAGAAAACATACCAAGATAAGAGAGAAATATATAGGAAAAAATTTCTACAATATGAATCCTCAAGTGATCTTAGAAAATTATTATAGTGTACATCCTTTCCTATTGAACACAAGTTCAATATTTCCAAATCCCTTAATTCTAAAAGTACCTAAGATTTTATAGAATAGCTCTCAACTGGCATGGTCATATAATGATTAAAAATGGTTACAAATGATTGGAATGTCAAAGAATCCATTATGGATCACTCAATTCCTTGTGCTTGAAGAGAATATATTTATTTCAGTAATTAGTCAAAACATTCTTTCTAGTTTGGATTGAAAGAAAACTTGTTGCCACTTGATCCGAGATGGCCATGATACATAGACCAATCCAAATAGAAAGAAATGAATAGTTGTCTAGAATGTTAGTTATATAGATTGTATAAAGGTAGAATATTCTATATATAAGTATTAATGGGTCCCTTTGAGTGTGGGTATCCTAGGGGTAAACATGGTGAGCTAGTCGAACATAGAGAGAAAGATTCTACCATGTAGAAGCTTAAAAATCTAATAAGTTAACGATGTGTTAGCCATCATTGAGAATTCATCATTATGAGTATGTATAGATGATATTGTGGTTTAATTATGAACATGGGAGGTTTTAAGATCAACAATGTGCAATGTTGGATAAGTATCTACTAAAGCTTAGATTTAACAAAGGTGCTAATAATGATACTTTTTACTCCAAGATTGATCATGATAATATTTCGATTGTTAAAGCTTTTGTTGATGATATTATATTTGTAGGGAACAATAGTTTGAGAAAAGATCTTGCTAATTTGAAATATCTTTATTAGAGAGATGAAATTTTTTTTAGGTTTGAAAATATAATTGTTAGAAAATGAAGTTTTTATATTTCAGTCCAAGTATGTAAAAGAGCTGTTGAACAAATTTGGAATGAAATATTCAAAGCTAATTGGTATTCTCATTGTGATTGAATGTAAATTAAAAATGATGATTCACGTAAGGAATATCATACTAGATACATATATACAATTGATGTATTATTCTATTTCATTGACCAAATACCATAAGTGCAATTTGTATTATTACTAGATTTCACATTGATCATAAGGAATATTTTATTTTAGTTATGAAAATAATTCTTAGATATTTGAGATGGATAATTGATTTTGGTATATGGTATCCTAATGATGACGATTTTACTTTGAGTTCCTTTATTGATGTTGATTTGGTAGAAAATATGGATTCCATGAAGAATACTAGTAGTGGTACTATACACTCAAAAGGTGTCATACTCTAAACCCTTCTATCCAAGTGATTCCATGAGATCAGAATGCTTATTTGCTGACTTAAAACTCTCTATCCATGGAGTGCAAGGAAGTATGCTTCAAGTATATGAGGACTCTCAACTGAGCCTTAGAGATACTTTTCTTGCTAGTAAACCATGCAATAGGAAGTTTCTTTGAGACAAGATGTAAGAGTGCAAGTGTCCACAAAGGGATTCCTCAAATATGCAATGCAAGAATGAACCTACACTAGAATGAAATGAACAAATGTAGCTAGATTAAGCAAATGAAAGTATTACAAACCAGCCTAGTCATGCTATGCGAGAAAGATTATAGTAAAGAAACTAAGCCATTATGTAATATGATTCTAAGCTAAAATTATATGGATGTTAGAAAGTGGACAAGAAGTGGAAGTTCTCCACAAAAGCTCTAAAGGATTCAAATGGTAAACCTGCAACACAATAGTACTCAAGAGTGTGGATCCTTTGAGAAGGGGTGAGCTCTTTCTTTTAAAGACGTATGGATGGTGGAGATCAAGATAAAATGATGCATGAACAAGGCTGGAGTTTGAAAATGGGATTGATCCCTATACACATATAAGTCAACCAATAAACAAAGAGTTGACTTTGCATGTGAGACAAAAAGAGTTATTTCCTTTAATTTGTAAAATAGAAATAAGACTTTATGTGTGCACATTGAGTGGGTTAGAAGAATTGGTCCTTTTATTTAATTAAAAGGGGACATGCTATTTTAATCAAATAATGAACTTAGGATAGTATAGTCAAACTATAGGTTATAATCAAATTAATTGATTTTTAGCAATTTGGCCTAGGCAAATGATTAATTAATTTAGCTAAAATACTAAGAAGGGGGCTAATAGTCTAGATGATCATTTTTAGGTGATTACATTTGCCCCTCTTTGACTAATGTGTGATAAATTTGGGAATAGATTACATCAAAGAAAATAGAAGCCAAGTAGGTAACAATACATAGAGATATCTAATTCTGAAGAACGAAATGTAGAAAGAGATAGTAAATCTTGAATGTACATCCTAGTAGCGGTAGCACTAAACACTAGGAAATAAATGATGTCATAACCCAAGAAGAATGCTAACACCCAAAAAAAAATAGACTAAGAACAAATGAAAATATCAAACATATGCTCCTAAGAAATAGATAGCTATAGCAAGCAATGATAGGGTATTTCTGCCCCTTGGGATTGAAATCGAAATGAGATAAGGGAATGCAGAAATGAGCTATATGAGAAAATAGAGATATATCAATGTCCAAGATGAAAAATAGATGATTATAACCAAAGAGTGACCATAAGGAAATGATATAATGCCCCAGTTTGACTAGAGTTGACCATGAAGGAAAATTAGGTCAAATCAAGTAGAAAGATAATGTAGACATGAAAATATAAATTAAAGTAGAGATGAAGTGTATAAATGATGAAGACATGAAGAAATGAAGATGCCCCAATGAAGATTCAAAGATTAGACCTCAAAAGGTCAACTAACTGCATAGAAGAGGGTATAATTTTGAAATGCAATTTTGACTATCAAGATGAACTCAAAATTTAATTTCATTTCTGAAAATAGATCAAGGACATTAAAATTAGATAGGGGTGCAATTTTCATGGAATTTGAGGAGTTTGAAAAATGAGTCAAAATGAGGTCGGGAGGCTATATAAGGGGTCCACGTGTCATTTTCAATTCATTTGTCATTCGCAATTTTGAGATCTTTTGAGTGGTTTGCAGAGAGAAACATGGTGTTAACAAAAATTATGATCCAACAATACCATTTTGAGCACAACCAGCTGCACAACCAACCAGCCAACTATGAGGTGTTGGTAAGTTATCAATATTTTGCCACTTTTTGGTGCATTTATTGCCTTTTTTGCATGTTTGTAGGGCTGCACAAAAAAATATCGCACATGATATTTAAAAAGTATTATATAGATACTTTCAAAAATATCACATGATATTATGCATAGAAAAAAGTATCATGTGATGTGCAAAGTTGTATCCTATGTACTATACCCAAATCTCATGCGAGCCAGTGCAAAATATCACCTAGGAAAAAAGTATTGATAATAAAAAGTGTCACATGACATTTAATCAAAAAAAAATATCACTTGCATATAACAAGAAGTATCACACAACCTATTTGTTGAGTATTTTTTGTTGTATTTTGCGTGTTTGATCATTTTTTTGATGTTACTTATGTTTGCTTAACCTTGTTTTATAGATCATGTTTTTAGGCCTTCACATCAGGGGCCCCAAAGTGGTGGTGTTCCATTTTTTAGAGCATCTTACTGATGGCAAGAGAGCCACCATAATGAGTATGGGGCTAAAGTGGGTTACATGAATGCCCCACATATGGGTGAACCATGGGTTGTTGATAGTGCTAGCCTAACGATGGAATAGCAAGCACAACACCTTTCACCTACATACTGGAGAGGCAATGATCACAATGGAGGATGTATATCATGTCCTTCAAGTACCATGTTATGGTGATCTAGTGAGTTCTACATTTGATTTCTCATTTGTGTATTTAGTTTTTGATATCCATGCAAGGCATACTATTGTGAGGTTTTTTTATATGTCATAGGTTTATTATGATTAGACCCCGATAGAGGGGACATAAGCTATGCATGAGATGTTCCATGATGTCACCTCTTAGACCACCGTTTGAGCTCAGAGTAGCACATAGATGAGTATGGAAATGAGTACCCATTGTAGTGTCTACTATGTTCATTGGTTTCCTAGGCTCTAGTTATGAATAGGAGCTAGAAGGGCTTTACGATAGGATTGGGCAGGTTGGTAGCAGATTTAATTGGGCAGCCTTGGAGGATGGCATGGGGATCGATGATCCTCACACATATGTATCATGATTTGTATGAGGTGGTATATCATGATACGCATTATTGGGCATGTGGGGTAGTGCTGGCTCAGATATGGTTATGAGAGCACATTGCTATCATTCAATTATGAGTTTAGCCATGAGAGTGCAACCAACCCTTTATCTTTAGATATATAGGGTTCATACCATAGAGCCACAGTGGAGATGTCACTTATTATTGGTGAGTTATGGATGAGCTTACATAATTTTTGTGGTAGTTTTACCGATAGTGCCATAGATGGTTTGACTCTTGGGAGTTAGAGTACATGCATTATAGTTGACCACTAGTTGAGAGGCATGCATACATAGTTGAGCTGTTTGTGATCAGTTGAGTGTGGAAATTATTTGTAGGATGATAGGTGATCTTAGTAGAGACTACCATTTATGTACAGTACCATGGGGAGGAAGTATATGGATGTCTACCTATGCTAGATTATTAGATATCCCTTTGGGAGACAATAGCCTTGGTGTGTTAGCCTTGGGATTATAGGTTAGAGGTAGAAAATGTAGGGGTACACCCAAAATATTTATATGAGATACAAAGGCATCCATTCCCATGGTTCACACAACCATACACCCCACTTGTAGCAACAAAAAAAGGGGGAGATGGAGGAGATGGTGATGGAGGTGGAGGTAGAGGTGGTAGATAGCTGGAGGTTGAGAGTAGTTCCTAAGTAGGGAGGAGGCAAATGTAGGCCCAAGCCAAAAGGGATGAGGAGGAGGATGAGGAGGAGGAGCATCCACTAAGACATAAGAGAGCTAAGCGAGTGGAGGTATAGGTAGAGCAACCAACCAAAGGAGATGATGATTGAGATGTTAGGCTATGGGCTATAGAGGTAGAGTTGCAGGAAACTTGAATGACTATTAGTGTGTAGGACCAAAAGCTAGTGGATGCATGGAAAGAGGCTGACAAATGAGAGCGATCTTTGAGAGATGATTTGGTAGAGGCCTAATGAGAGGTGGAGTGATAGAAAACTAGGGAAACCTACTATCATGGGGTATACATTGCTATAGTTCCTAAAGATTGATGGGTATGTACTCAAAGAGGGCTGGTTGATCAGATCTTCCATCTTTGAGGGTACCAATGGCTTCTCCCCTAGAACATCTGACTCATGAGGGGGGAAGTTAGTCTTAGGTCTAGGTTGATGTTTCATGACACTTTTGTATTGTACCCCATGTATTTTGAGATGGATATCGAGCTTTTAGATCTCATAGTGTATATGTATTGTGATACACATTTTGATATATGTGAGATACTAGATTTGAGTGATAGCCTTGTGTGCTTGTCTCATTTTATGGATGGTTATTGATGTTTCAACATTTGATGTTTCCATGTGATGTTTCAGTTTCTTGCTCATGTATGTCTTATGCTCATGTTGATATGCTCATGTATCTCTCTCATGTATGATGTTTAGATTTCATGTGTATGGTATAGACTTATGTTTTGAAATATGTAACACTTGGATAGATTAGATGTGACTTATAGATTAACCCCTTCTAATGACAAGATAGAAAAGAGGTGAAGTGAAAGATCAAGAAGATGCAAAGACATGATCAAGAAGAAAGCAAAGAAGGTATGAAAGTAGTTAGCCAATAATGTCCAAAAGAGATGAAGAGAGAGCTCTCCTCATATGTAGGAATGCAAGACTAAGCTATAAAATGAACTAATAATGAAAACTAACATGCAAAGTGGTTTACTAGCAAGGAATGCATAACATTTAGACTCTAATTTCATCATTGAGAATTTATTAGGGACATCATTAGATCATACAACCATCACTCATATAACTATGAGGATATGAATATGATTGATATCAGATAGGAATGTAGAAATCCAATCTAAGCATCAAAGACATGTAAGTCAAGATGACTACACGATTTGATTCCCTAAGTTTAATATAGCTAGATGACACATGTATCAAGGCATAAGTGCCAAGATAACCCCCAAGTGAAATCTTGCAAAAATAGTCAAGGATGATATGTTATAAGTCAAATTTTCAAGAAGGACAAGCATGAATTCTCTAAACACTTTAGACTAACAAAGTATGCCCACAAGTAGAAAGCAAGTAAACATGCCCCATGCCCCAAGTCTTCTAGTCCATGAAAGCCTTGAAAGACTATTAGGGAGGGAACACATAGCAAAGAAATCATCATAGACAACACACAAAGAAAATAAAGTTCATCATAGCTTAGCCATTTAAATATTTAAGTGTGTGTGTAAGTCACTTGGTTGTTTATCCAAAGCTTGATTCTGATAGTGAGAAATATTGCGACATTTTGAGACTAGAGATAAACTATTTGAAAAGCGTTGAGAAACACTTGATGTCCAAGGGGTTAGTGTTGAGAAACATTATTTTGTGAGTTGCCAAAGAAACCCTAATGCACAAGGAGACCTTAATAGGCTAAGTAGTTGTGCCCTACAGATGAGGACAAGGAATAATTTTGAGCTAGGAAATGTGTTGTAGTGTGAATGATTGAGACTAATAGACATACATGCAAGGGTCTCAAGTAGCATTTGTTTCAAGGTTTTCACCACTTGGTATATTTTTTAGGACTTTTTTCAATTTTTTGTATTTTTGTATTTTTGTAATTTTTGGTGATACATCAGAGCACCTATTGCTAGGTTTTCACTAAGATGATCATTTTTTCAAGACATTTTATGATTTTAAAGATTTTTTTAGGATCAATAAATATGTACAAATAGTTGAGCTATGAGCCTTTAAGTGTAGAACTTTTTCAAATGTAGGAAATTGATAGGCTCCACAAGTTGTTCCCCATTTAGAGTAGAAAGCTGATAAGAACTAGACCCAAATGCTATTGTGATAATGTAAGTGCCTAAATAGTTAGGCTCAAATTTCCCTTTCTGCTCTCAGTTCTGTTGGTTTTTAGGATTTTCTCTAAGCACAAGTTCACCCACTTTGAACTCACGGGGATAAACCTTCTTGTTATATTGAGTAGACATCCACTTCTGATAAGCCCTCATATGATTGAAAGAACCTTTCAATGATCATCAAGGGTTTCTAGCTCTTGTACTCACATAGCCCTATGGTCTTCATTAGTTATCAAACCATGTAAGGAGACTTGCAATGAGGGGATCTCAACTTCCAAGGGCAGGACAACCTTGGAGCCATAGACTAAAGAAAAGGGCATGGCCCTTGTAGGAGTACATATGGTAGTTCTGTAGGCCCATAGTGCCAGATTGATCTATAAGTGCCAGTCCTTCCCTAATTTTTGAACTATTATGTGTAGAATCTTAAGTAATGTCTTGTTAGAGGCCTCAGCTTGGCTATTCCCTTGAGGATAGTAGATGGAGGACCAATTTTGTTTGATTTTAAATTTCTTAGACAACTATTTGAGGTCCTTTTTCTTGAATTATCTTCCATTATCAACAATGATGGAGGAAGGAATACCATAGTGAAAAATAACATGGTCGAGTATAAACATGACAACATGTTTTCCTGTAGTAGTAGATAGTGGCACAATCTCAACCCATTTGGTGAAATACTCAGTCACTATGACAATAAACTTGTGGCCACTAGATGAACTTGGATGAATTGTGCCTACCAAATCTAAGACCCATTGCTGAAATGGCTAGTATGTCACAGAGGGTATATGCTTACATCTAGGAACAAGCATCAAGTTGCCATGAAGTTGACATTTCATACAGGACTTAGCATAATGAACAATGTAGCTTGCATGGTTAGCCAATAATAACTCACACTAAGAAATTTCCAAGCAAGTGCAAAGCCATTAGACTATATCCTACAAATATTGTCATGGACTTTGAATAGTGCCTTTTTGGACTCTTCTAGTTCTAAAGACCTAAGTAGAATTCTATCAAGACTCTTCCTATACAATTCACTAGAGACTACAGTGTAATGTGAAGCATTGCGAAGGAGTTGGCATTTTTGGTTGCATGTGATTATGCAGGTAGGAGAAGATGGTAGCATACTAGGATGAATCATGACCTACAATGGTGTAAATCAGATGGTTATTAGAGGAATCATAGGCAGGATGACGTATTTCTTCCACCAAGAACTCAAATCACAATTCATGTTCTTGTAACTGGAGGATAGATGCTAGAGTAGCCATAGCATTGACAACCTTATTTTTTGCTCGAGGAATTTGCTAGAATGTCACAAAAGTGAAATAATTCCATAGAGCATCAATCAAATTCTTGCAAGGTACCAAATTGTTCTTATTGGTTTGATATTCATTATTCACTTGATTGATAATAAGTTGGGAATCTCCATAGATGTGCAATTCTGTGATTCTCCATTCAAGAGCCATTTTAATCTCATTTGTTAAGGCCTTATATTCTGCAATATTGTTAGTGCAAGGGAATAGAGTTTATAAGATGTTGGGATTGTATAACCATGAGTTAAATAAACAAGATGTCTTCCCCCACCCCATTCTATGTATGAGAACCATCAAAGAACATTTTCCAAGTTTTCTAAGTGATGTACATAACGAGGCATTTAGAAACACAATCTACATAGGCATTGCATCTTCTAGTGGAAAATCAACCAATTGGTTAGCTATGGCTTTCCCCTTGATACCTTTGCATTCAACATCTTGAATGTCAAATTTTGAAAGATCATCATCCATTTAGCCAAGCCACCAGTAAGTGCAACTTTACTTAACAAGTATTTTAAGGGGTCAATTTCAGCAATCAGGTGAATTGTATGTAACAATATAAAGTGTCTAAATTTTTGAGAGGAAAATACCATTACAAGGAAAGCTTTCTCAATATTGTTGTATTTCATCTCATAGGCCACCAAAGTGTGATTGATGTATTATGTAGCACGTTCTTTTCTAGTCTCATCACTTTGTGCCAATAATGCTCCTAGAGAGGAATTTGTGCCTAAGATATACAAAATCAAAGGTTTTCTTGGAATGGGTGGCATTAATATGGGAGGTTTAGCCAAGTATCCTTTGATTTTTTCTAGACTTTGTTAAAAATCTTCATTCTAGATATAGGTAGAGCCTTTATGCAAATTCTTTTTGAAAGACTGAGCCTTATCAGGCAACTGAGAAATGAAACTTCTAATTGATTGTAGATGTCCTTGAAGACATCTGAGTTGACTTATATTTCTAGGAGGAGGAATTTCCATGATGGCTTGAACTTTTTTAGGATCAACCTCAACGCCTTTCACTAATATAATGTAGCCTAGCAATTTTTCAAATGTGACACCAAAGGTACACTTTTTTGGATTTATCCTAAGTTGAAATTGTTCCATATGGTCCAATATCAAACTAAGGTCATCAAGATGTGTGTCTTATTTTTTAGATTTTTCTAGTGTATAATAAAAATAATCCTCCATATTTTTATGCATCATATTGTGGAAGATGGTGGCCATTTCTTGTTAATAGATAGCACCAACATTTTTGAGCCCAAAGGGCTTGAAATTCCAACATAAGGTACCCCATGCATATGTAAAGGTTTTCTTTTCTTGATCGGTAGGAGAAATTTTAATTTAGTTATACCCAAAAAAGCCATCCATTAAGGAGTACATTTCATTAACCTCCATCATATCCACTATCATGTCTATGTTGGGTAGTGGAAAGTCATCCTTAGGGCATGCTTTTTTTAGATCTCTAAAATTAGTATAGACTCGAATGGATTTGTCATGCTTAGACACAAGTATACTATTGGAAATCCACTTTGCATAATTAATAGCTTTGATTAAATTTGTACTTAGGAGTTTTTTCAACTCTACTTTGACCAAGTGGGTAACATGTGGATGCATCTTTCTCAATTTTTCTTAACAAATTTTACACGAGGAGAGATAGATAAATGTTGCATAATAAGATCTGTGTCAAGTCCTGGCATACTCGAGTAAGTTAATGCAAAATTAATCTTCTTTTCTTGAAAGAACATGTCAAAACTCTCCTTTTCTTCAGTTGATAATGATTGAGCAACATGGATAATTTTAGGAGATTCTTCTCTACCCAAGTTGATAGGATATGTAGGTTCAATGAGAAATGAAGATCTATCTTGAAAATAGCTTGGTAGACTACCAAGTACCTTATCTATAGCCACCTCAAGGAGGTTTTCACCATTGGATACATCTTTATTTTTACATTTTTAGGTTCAGATACTGCCACAAAGTGGTTTTTCCAATCTAGCCACTTGTTTTTTCTCTTAAATTTGTGACTGAGGTACTTGATATCTGCTTCCATCATGTTAACTGTGGATTCTTTGGTGGAAGAAGTCATAGGTTAAATAGCATTAATGTAGTAAGCAATCTCACAGTCATTATAAAAAGATGATATTTAAGGTTTTTGATGTTGAACTGACCAATCTATGAGATCAGGGTGAATCAAGGAGAGGGATATGGAAGCTTCAAGGTTGTTGATATAGAAAGAGTCATCTCTAGTGATGTGGAAAGTTGAGCCTATAGAGAAAGTTGCAAAGGAATCCAGATCAGGAATAGACCTAGAGGGATAAGCATGGTCCACTAGAGCAGTTTGTGAACCAAATGCATATAACCCTACACTAGACTCTTCAACTACATTTGGTTGGGTTGCATAGGTGTGAATGACATCCACCCCTAATTCATAAGTTACATCTAATAGACTTTCCCATTCATACTCACAAGAATCTATACTCTGATTCCTAGCAATTAAGTGAGCAATATTTTGTCTAATCCATCCTCTATTTAAGTCTTAATGGTCAAATTCATCTTGTTCATCCTATCTAGAAGTAGAAGCTTCAACATTGTTGTGGGTAGTTAGTGTTTCTTCTCCCCAAAGGAGACAACTGAGAGGCATGAAATCCTTATCTTGCAAAGTGGAAACAACAAAGGGAGGATCATAATCCTTTGATTCACTAGACATGGGATCTCTTTTCTCAAATGTTGGTATTTCATCTTCTAGCCCAAAACATAGGCCAGTAGTGTCTTGAGTGTGGCGACCCTCAATGTGACTTAAGGGTTCTACTAGAGCTTTTTTGTTACCAATTAAGGACCCATGGTCTTGATAGCTCATGTTTTTGAGAAGTTTATATCCTTTTCCATATCATTTATTAGATATGGGAGTAGTGACTGTGACTTCCTCCTCATCTTCCTCTTCCCTATATATCCAATATTTTATTGCTTGTTCTTTTTTTTTCTTCTAGGGGAACTAAGGATTGAACAAAGGTGCTAAAAATGGTCATTGTAGAAGCTGAAGGCTTCATTTTGGTAGAAATTTTCCCATAAGATCAAGGGGAAATAGGTAAATAAACAATAGAGTTTAGAGTGTATTAGCCCATGCCTAGGCTCATTATTTTCAATTTCTATTCACACTCTGTAAAGGATGGTGTCATCTTGTGAGAAGAGAAATTATGTGGAACCAATGTTTCAGTAGCAGATAGTGTATTGATAGACATTGAGTTGTCTCTGGGACAACTATCAAAGTACTATTGAAAGGGAACTTGATATAATGATGATACATGAGGTTTCTAATTGTATATCATGAATCCATCATCATCCTAGCAATAAATTATATGCGAGTGGTATGTTTAGGACTTGGACAATGACATCTTTATCAATTAGACCAACTCGAATTGGAAGCACAATGAGACTTTTAGAAAGGTCTTTCGACCTCATCATAGGCTTTGATAGTGATCTTGTGCCTAGGATCAATGGAAAATTTAGACATGCCTAATTGTTGGATCACATTGAACAAGATGATGTTCAACCTTGCACAATTGTCTATCAGGACTCGACAAACATGAGTACTAAAGATTTGGACTTCAACGTGGAGGGAAAGATTATGGGGATGATTGAGAGCTCTATCATCTTCTTCAAAAAAGGTGAGATAGTGAGGTGAAGAAATATGGTTCACCATAGCTTGGAATTTCTCTACATCAATATCCATGGGGACGTTGGTAGAATGCAAGGCTTTTTCAAGGATGTCCTTGTGCAATGGGGATAATTCTAACATCTCAAAGATGGATATTTGAGATAGGGTACATTATAGCTAGCTAATAAGGTCATGATTGGATATTGTTGAGGTAGTTGCTTGTCTAGATGATGAATCATTCTTAAGATTGTTAGCAACTTTTAGAACAACTTTTAATTTCCCCTAGTGATAGCGTTAAGCGGCTCACTTTGGGAGGAGAAATATTATACCACTCAAAGGACCACCTTAGATTGGGTATTCCTATGTTTTTGAGGAGCATTTATCATTTTGAGGAAAACCTTGGGTCTTTCATCCTCAACATCATAGTTGGGTTGATTGTCAGAATTAGAATTTATCATGTAAAGATACTCAATAGGTTCAATCATGTTTATAACATTATCAATGATAGTGTAGGCATAGTTGATCTTAGCATCATGATTTTTATTAAGAGCCTTGGAAGATTCACCTTTCTCATATTCGAGCAAGGGTTGTTTGAAATATTTATGGTCAGAGTTTTTAACAAGGCCATCCATGAAAACTTTACCATCATCTATAAGATCTTGAATAACATCTTTGAGTTTAAAACAATGATCAATATCATGGCCTTTGCTCCCTCGATAGTTGTAGAAATGATCCTCTTTCCACCAATCAGACCTAATAAGTGGGTCATAGGGGAGGGAGTAGTTTGGAAGTGTGATGTTTACAATCAAGGTCTTTAAGACCATGTCATAAGGTTCAACCATTGGGGTGTAAACACATCTTTTCTTAGTAAACTTGGTGTTCTTGTTAGAATTTTGTGGTTTCAAACCCTCTTGTTTTTTTGTAGCATAAATAGCATTAGAAAGGCTAAACATAGACTCCTTGGTCTTAGGATCATCCACTACTCCATCATTGAAAAAATATTTGTTTTTTGTTCCAAGGTTTGTTTTTGTCCTTTCCATTTGTATTGCCATTTTTATCTTTGTTCACAAAAATGTCACACTTCTTGATAGAAACATCCTCAATATGATATGTACTCTCAACCATTGTGTTGAAGGATGTGAACAACTATTTTCTTAAGTCAAAATAAAGTTTTGGACAAATATGTTGACAAAGATGTCAATTTTCTCAACCTCAAGAACTTGCTGAGGGAACCTATAGTATAGGGATCTCCATCTTTGAAGGTATGTCACAAAAGGTTCTCCTTATTTTTGTTTGATGTTGCACAACATAGTTACAAGATGTTGGATGTTATAGGAGTATTTTTGGATAAAATATTGTGCAAGTTCATCAAATGTATTGAGGGGGGAGTCAATTTTGTGAACCACTCCATAGCTTGCCCTCTTAGACTCCTAGGAAGCTGTTGCATAAGATAGGTGCCTTCATGCATGAAATTCATGTTAATAGAAAACAAATGCCTGAGATGATCATGAGGGTCACCATTTTCATTGCATTTTTAGACTAATGAAGTTTTAGGTGGCTCTTTGGAAGTTTGTAATTGTGCAAGTTGTTTTCTCAATTCTCACATTTCTTCTCTCAAGATTTCAGCCTTAGTGGGCTCTCAATTTTTGATTATTCATTGCACATCAAAATCTTGAGGGAGTTTCCATCCCTTTTCTATCATATACTAGAAGTATTGGTCCCCATTTTTCTCTAAAGCTTTAAGAATCACTTTTTCAGCAACCTTGTCTTGTTAAAATCTTATGACATGTTCACTAGTGATCTCATCATCAGTATCATGATGTGATTACAATTGTCTAGGTGGTGATGGGAAAGCTCCCACGTTGATTCTAGGAGTCCTTGGAGGTGTGTTGTTGCCATCATTTCCACTGACTGGGATGTGATCAAATGGATTAGGCTAATAGCCTCTTGTATTTTCCTCATTGTGTGTATGACTTTTAGGCTCAACTTGTTGATAAGCTCTTTCTCTAGCACCTATGGCTTCCATAAGTCTTTCATTTTTTATATGCTTGTTCTTCTAAGTAGTGTTTGATCTCTTTAGGATGCATGGTGATCAAGATGTTTTCACCTTTGGGTGTATCAAAGGGTGTACCAAGTGGGTTTTCAAAGTTGTATAGTAGATGGTGCTGGATGTTGGTTGATTGTGTTTGATTGGAGTTAAGATCTTCCACACAAGGTTGTCCGCGAGGGCATCTAGGTGGAGTTTCTAGTTGTGTAAAAATGAAAGAGAGATGACTAACATTACCAACTTGGAACCTAGTTGTGACTAAAATGTAAAGATGCATCTTTTCTTAATAGGACAAGAGAAGTGTTTCAAATTTAAAGCTTGTACAATTAAGAATAATCATTTGTCACAGTAAAATAGATGGCTTGTCAAGAGTGTTCAAGAATTTACAACACTAGTGACTCATGCTGAGAGAGTGAGCAAGAAGCTCAGTAGCAAATAACTAGCATAGAATAGTAACTAGATTTTGACAAGTGATCATCAATGACATTTGAGACTTACATCTAACAAACTAGACTCATCTTTTCAACTTACAACAACACCTAACATACAGATTTGAGACTAGACTTAGGAAGGAATGAAGTAACAAGACCATAGATAAATTAAAACACATTGTAGACTCTATTTTGATAGAAAAATAACCCAAGTGATATTTTTCTAGAAGCCAGACGATAGTAGGACAACAATTTGTATCGTATGACAAAGTTAATAGTAATCAAGTGACACTTTTCTCTTAGGTGACATCTTTTCTTAAGAAGAGCAATAAATTTTAGTATAACCAGGTGATATATGTCAAAGTGACCAGGAAATACCTTTATGGACAAAAAGTATCATACAATATTTCTCTAGTGATAGTGCAACAGTTTACCAGTGAAATGTGAAGAGAAGACAATTTTGACCCAAAATTTTTGCATTTAAGTTTGACACTCAGATAATTTTTAGATCAGATAGTATGAGACTTTAGTTTGTGTGAATGAACAAGATGGTTTGTAAATAGTAAGGGTATTTAACATGTCTCAAAAAATTGAACAAGGGTCAAAACAACCTTTCCTATATGCATTTGTGATATCAAAACAACCTTCCTACAAATTTACTAAGATGTTTAATTTGTGAGAATGTTACATAGGTAAGAACATTAACAAACACTTGCCAAGCAATCTACCTAAAAGTCACAATTCATTACTCAACTACTTGGCCCACGCTAAGTGCTCCTTCACCTCACACCAAGTAGTTTCCCACAAGAGATATTGTCTTTGTCATGGAGGTGTCGTAAGCACAACCAAGGGAACACATATGGCGAGTATAAAATCTTGGGGTGATTTGGGTAGTCCACTAGGATCAATCCTTGCACCAAGAAGTTGAGTGGAAAAAAAGGGTAGCTACTAACTTAGAGTGTTTAGAAAGGGCTTTCATTTGTAATGTTTCTCTTGCACCCTATTAAGGGACACCCCACCTTGTGGTGGGTAACAGACCTCGTGGCTACACAAGCACCTTAAGCATTCTTGCCTAGCATTTTCCTCATGGTCCTAATCGCACAAGTACTCACACTAAGTGAAGACAAATAATACGTGTACCAAGGTTTTGTGTCCTTGATAGCCTTGAGTTTATAGTATGTTGGAATAGTCAGGTTCACTTGTACCCACTTGAGTCATTCCTCTTGGTTGCCCAAGAGAAGGCCCTCTAAAGGATTCTAACTAAAAGATATATTGGATTCACTTTTAAGAGTCAAGATTTTTGATTCACCATGAGGGTGAAGAGCATACTCTCCTATCTTGATCATTTCTCCCAAATACACTAAGAAGTTTCAATTACCCCCTTTCTTTCAAAATCTGAAGGCAAGTCAAGATTTCTGATTTACCACAAGGGTGAAGAGCATACTCTCCTATCTTGATCATTTCCCCCAAATACACTAAGAAGTTTCAATTACCCCCTTTCTTTCAAAATTCGAAGGCAAGTCAAGATTTTTGATTTACCACAAGGGTGAAGAGCATACTCTCCTATCACCAAAAAATTCCAATCAGAAATTTAATGTGCCTACAAAATGAAAACAACTAGCAGAGTGTCACACATAGAATAAAAGAAAAATAAGCAAGTTTGGTTTTTATGCTCTAGGAAGCATTGCAAACAAGTGTTAGTAGCCCTTGCACATTTGAAGCTTTGACATGTGTTCTTTTCAAAGTAATTGTGCAAGTGTTTTAAGGAAATACCCTATAAGCACAACCATTAGTCCTACAAGTTAGTCCCAAAATATCATAAAATCATCAAAATAAACCTCCGTCAAATAGTCACAAACCTGTAATATCCAAAAAATAGCAATCAACAATCAAGAAATTGACCTAATCACTAAAATAGCAAGAAAATTCAAGCCAGGCAATAGTTTTTGCTAGAAGACTGTTGTATGATACTTCTTAGTATACCTGTGTGTGATATTTTTGCTTAAGCTGGGCGATAAAACATACTATATCAAGGTGATAAAGTGCAGTAAGGGTGGGTGATACTTTTACTGGAAAAGTATTGCCCAATAGTATGGACAAATTTCGTACAATATTGGAAAAGTATCACCCAAAACTTGCGTCTATAAAAAATAAAATGCGAACAAAAAGAAAAAAATATAAGAAATGTAGTAAGATAAAGAGCAAAACTGGGACATTCTTCCCCATGGTGGGTGCCAAGTGATTCCATGAGATTGGAATACTTGGATGCTGACTTAGAGCTCTCTATCCACAGAGTGCAAGGAAGTATGTTTCAAGTTTATGAGGTCTCTCAACTGAGCCTTAGAGAAAATTTTCTTGCTAGTAAACCATGCAATGAGAGGTTTCTTTGAGACAAGATGCAAGAATGCAAGTGTCCACAAAGTCATTCCTCAAATATGTAATGCAAGCATGAACCTACACTAGAATGAAATGAACAACTGTAGCTAGATTAAGAAAATGAAAGGATTACAAACTAGCCTAGTTATGCTATGTGAGCTAGATTATAATAAAAGAAAATAAGCCATTATGTAGTATGATTCTAAGATAAAATTCTATGGATGTTAGAAAGTAGAAAAGAAGTAGAATTTATCCACAAAATCTCTCAAGGATTCGTAAGGTAAACTTGCAACATAACAATAGTCAAGAGAGTCGATCCTTTGAGAAGGGGAGAGCTCTTTCTTTTAAAGACATACAGATAGTGGAGATCAAGATCAAATGATGAATGGT
Organism: Cupressus sempervirens; assembly: GCA_028749045.1. Taxonomy (NCBI): domain Eukaryota; kingdom Viridiplantae; phylum Streptophyta; class Pinopsida; order Cupressales; family Cupressaceae; genus Cupressus; species Cupressus sempervirens. Next base: position 268,448,377 of record CM053786.1, on the reverse strand, counting down.
CAAGGGTGGAGTTTGAAAATGGGATTGATCCATGTGCACACACAAGTCAACCAATAAACAAAGAGTTGAGTTTGCATGTGAGATAAAAAAAAGTCTTTTCCTTTAATTTGCAAAATAGAAATGAGACTTTATCTGTGCACATTGAGTATTTTAGAAGAATCGGGTCTTTTATTTAATTAAAAGGGGACATGTTCTTTTGGTCAAATAATGAACTTAGGATAGTATAGTCAAACTATATGTTATAATCAAATTAATTGATTTTTAGCAATTTGGCCTAGGCAAATGATTAATTAATTCAGCCAAAATGTTGAGAAGGGGGCTAATTGTATAGAGGACCATTTTTAGGTGATTAGAGGTAAATCTTAATTGGAAAAAAGATTGGTTTCCTTGTTGAGAAAAAATAGATGTCTACTTCTTAATCTACTATAGAGGAAAAGTATGTTCATGTTGAAGTCAATCATACTTAGGTGGTATGAATAATAAAATATTGTAGGATATTCTAGAGTGGTGTGCAATGAACCTATTTCTATCTACCATAAAAGTTTAAGTGAAATTAACAATTCTAAGAATTTGGTGTTGCATTCAAAGACTAAAAATATATCCATTAAAATTTACTATTTGAGAGAAAAGATCAATGAGAAGAAAGTTGGATAGGACTATGTGCCCATTAAAGAATAAATTGTACACATTTAAAAAAAGCCTTTTCCTAAGGATTCTTTTGATTATCTAAAGGAAAATAAGGGGTAGTTAGCCCTCTTGATCAAAACTTAAATACATTGGTATGAATCAATCCAATGTATTTTATAGACATATCTTATGATTTGGATTGACAGTTGGTGACTAGTGCTTAAGAGGAGTAGCCAATTTTTTAATTTTGTAGGTCATATACTTAAATTTAGGGAGAATTTTAGTTTTAATGGTTTAAATATGTTCCTTTTTCATTAATATCAAATGGGAAGTGAGTTATGTGTCAAGCTATGAAAAAGTAAAGAAGGAGAAGAGTAGTGTGCAGGGGGGTTGGTGTGTGATGTTGATATCTTTTTCATGTTTTCTTTTTTCACATTATATGTTGATATTAGTGCCAAATGAGGAGATTATTGGAGTAATGTGTAAATATGTTCTTGAGATTTTTGTTTCCATTAATGTCAATACATTTCTCTTTCTGATCTAGTGATGCAGAAAAGTTCAATAATTTCATTTGATTGATATAGTAAGTATGATGAAGATTAGAGTTTGAAGATTAAATATTTTGTAGAGGAAATTGTTTGCATTTTATTTAGGTCACTTTTTATACGTTTGGATGGAGATTTGAGTGAGTTACTAGTATCTATGATGTGACTAGTTTCTTAGTTGTTTAGTGGTATTAGAGTGACAATATTTTGATATGTATTTATCCACATTATAATATCTTTCTATGTTGTTTCTTATTTTTTTAGTGGTATTAAAATGACAATATTTTGATATGTATTTATCCACATTATAATATATTTCTATGTGGATTTTGAGTAATTTTTGGGAGGTTGGTGTGTGTCATAAATTCAAGAAGTTCATGGTTTGGATATCTACAATTTCTTTTCCAATGTTAGCATTTATTGTCCTTAGTTCTCCTAAGGTTTAGTGTGCAGATGTTGGTGATTCTTAAAAAAAGGAAATTGTGTGGATAGTTATATGATAGCTCATGATGCTTCTACATGATTTTAGATCATACAAAGTTTTATTTGGTGGGTTGACCTGATCATTGAGCTTGCAATTGATTTTTTTCTTCCTATATTGGTGTTTTCATGTTATTAGCTGACCAAATTCTTGTAGAATGTTATGGATGTTAGATGAAATGCATAATTATTTGAGATGTATCATGTTGGAGATGCAATGTTTTGGCCTATGTTATGTCTTGACTAATTTTTTTTGGTCTACATGAAAAAATGTATTGAGTATTTTTATATTCTTGTAATTAAGTGGCATTTGTTTATTGTAGACCTTGGTGATCATTCCAAGGTTGATGCCATTCATAAATAAATGCAATTTCATATTTTATTTGTGGTGATGAAGATATGTACGTGATTTTATATGTATGGTGAATGTATGTATCATTTGAAGGAAAATAAGTATATAGAAGAAAGTTATTTTATGCTCCAATGGAACCAATGTTGCCATAAAGGACATTCTATTATATAGTTCATAATTTTTGGATGCCATCCAAGTTTACTTGATTAGGAAGTGACCTTTCCTTGGGAAGTAAGTCTTTTTTTATTTTAAATGGAGAACTCTATGCAATGTGCTTGAATGCATGTGCAAATATTTTAACACTTATAGAAGCATATACCCATCTCATGGGTTCACTCCACCACAATTTCTCTATTAGCTAGGTTTCTACATACAAAAAGCTTGGTGTTTTGTATGTTTATGACATGTTTTTTATTTATAATACCAAGATTATTTATGAACTATGAGAATAAGTTTAATTTGACAAAGTTTTTGTGAGAATTGATTCACATATCTCCATCCCCTCATTTGTTTGGGCTATTTCCATAATTTCATTCCAACTATTTCTCTTAGTAAACTATTATCTTTGTGGATATCTATGTCATTGCATAACAACATTACAAGAATTTTCAAGTCTCATTAATAAATTGAATGTTTCTTCTATAAAAATATAGAAGTCACATAACTTCAATAAAAAATATTAATTTTTGATTTAAAAACCATATACCATCATTATTTAAATAAAAAAACTTAAATAACAAAAACTACAATTACTTACTTTGAAGGTGATTTTTTTGGGATAGATAATGGGATGAAGCCTTGGTTACTTATTATTTATTTATTAAGATTAATTGTTATGATATGTTATACCTGAGTAGATTTAAACTCAAGACGTCTTCGATGAGAGGCTCACAATTTACCGTTGTGTTGTAAGCTCTTGCCTACTTTGAAGGTGATTGTTATCTAAGTACTATTTCTACAATAAATGAACCATATGTAAATCATATTCTACAATAATATTAAAACCTTATTTGAACCCTAAATATTGTAAGTGAAGCACATTGTTCTCAAATCTATGAAGAGCTCTTGCTGAGTGAAATGATTTTTCATATTGGTTTTATCATTTATTTAAGTGGCTTGAATACCAGATATTTATAAATTTGTCAAGCACCTTTTTTGTACTTTTGCTGATCAAAGTATGTTCTCCATTTTCATCCTAGATTTCTCCTTTATTGAATTACAATGTTTTTGCATATAATGACATGACATGTGGAGTTTGAAATTCCTTCCTTATTCTTTTAATTTATGAAAAGATTAAATTATTAAATTATTACTTTTAAAAATTATTTTCTAACTAAAAATCATACTAATATTGTTTAGAAGAACAAAAAATTTAAATAATACAAATTTAAATTTAAATTTCTTGTAATGTGACTATAATCTAACTACTATTTTGACTATAAATAAAGCATAACTTAATCATTTTTAAACTAAAAAAAAAATCTAAGTCCTAAACGCTATGCCTAAACACCTTAAATATGATAGAGGATCTTGCACTTTTCAAATTCCTAAGTGGAAATTTTAAATCACTTCCATTTTTTGTAGCAGCTTACATGACAAGGTTTAAATGCCACATTGTCAAATATGATACCACATAATCATCCTATTTGTCAAGGTGACCAACAAGACTCAAAAAAGCAAGACTAATATTTCTCCATTATTGGTATCAAATGAATGGTTAATTTTTGGATTTAAGAAATACATTTCATTCAATTATGGGTAGTCATTATAAAAAATTACAACTTTAAAATCACAAGTATTGGTCCAAGATTGCGAAAAATAGCAAGCATTGGATCAACAAATTATGTCACAACTATTGGAACACATCGAACTACTAGGTTGTCTCCCTATAGCTCTCAATCCTAAACCCCTCTTGAATTATCAAAGCATTTTCAAAACCTGATTATACTTATAAATCCCAAATCCTACCACAAAATTTCTTATCAAAACTTATACAATAAACATTATTACTCTATTTGCATTGTATATCAAATAAAATATAAATGACATTCTTACAACAAATAAAACATGTCCAAGATAGAAATAAAATTGAATTTTTTTTGTTAAACCACCCTACTTAAAATACCAGACTTGAATTATTGTGGAAAATATCTCTTATTTATCAATTGATGAGTTAAAGAGGCTCTATAATCAAAAGTAAAAAAAAAAGCACTTGTTAAATGTTTTGAAATGAGGTAGCAAGCCTAGTGAGTTTTTCCTTTGACAAAGCTTCATGATTAAGCACACTTGAGCTTGAGCTATATTGGGTGGGTGACCTCAGAAAAGGGCTCAAAACTTCATAAATATGGGCATCACCTACTTACAATAAGCGCCAACTATTTTTTAGAGAAAGAAAAAGATTATTCTGAACTACTACTCATGAAACACGAGTCAATAAAATTGACAAGAAAACTAGATAAATGTATTCTAATAATAATATCACAAGTTATTGATATTGCAAAAAAAAATCTCCAACTTATCACTATGATTCTTCATCCCTTTTACCCCACTTCCATCCTCTTTGAGAACCCTATGACACTCATAGACCACCACAATACACTTAAAAATTATTTAATGGTATACTAATAATAATATCACAATCTATCTCCACTTATCAATAGATCATTCTCCATTCCTTCACTAGATCATTCTCCATTCTTTTAACCCCACACATAGATTCTTAAACTCTCTCACAATCCCATGATACTCACACACCCCCAAAATACTCTTAAAAACCATATAATTTTATCCTAATAATAGTATCACAATTTATCTCCACTTATCACTAGATCATTATCTATTCTTTCATTAGATCATTCTCCATTCTTTTAACCCCACACCTCAATTCTTAAACTCTCCCATAACCCTATGATACACATACACCTCCAAAATACACTTAAAAACTATATAATTGTATCCTAATAATAGTATCACAATTTTCTTTGATGGATAATTCCTTTTCTATTAATTAAATATTAAAGTTACACATTCACAAAAAAGGATGAGGGGATACGAGATCACCCCACAGAGTTCACTCAACAAAGCTCAAAAACATACAACCATTCATTTAAAAAACATATAAACTACCCTCAAATGACTAAAGATAATAGTATCACAATTTATCTCCACTTATCACTAAATCATTCTCCATTCTTTTAACTCCACACTTGGATTCTTAAACTCTCTCATAATCCTATGATACTCATACCCCCAAAATACACTAAAAAACTATATAATTGTATCCTAATAATAGTATCACAAGTTTCTTTGATGAATAGTCCCTTTTCTATTAATTAAATATAAAAGTTACATATTAAAAAAATAGGGTCGGAGAATACAAATCACCTCGCGAGAGTTCACTCCACAAAGTCTAAAAACATATAACTATTCATAAAAAAACATATAAACTACCCTCAAAACATACAACTATTCATTAAAAAAACATATAAACTACCCTCAAATAAATAAAGATAATAGTATCACAATTTATCTCCACTTATCACTAAATCATTCTCCATCCTTTAACCCCAACGTGGATTCTTACTCTCTCATAAACCCCTCAAAACACAATCTACCGACAACATTTATTTTTCTTGGGCTGTAAAATTCCCTCTGGAAAACTCTGGAGCCAGTCCTGTCCGTTTGAAGGCCTTGGTCAATGTTGGAAAAGCTCGGCCGTACAATGGCGATGCGAAATGAGATCCGGCAGGCAGGCTGAGTGAGTCAGTGAGTCAGTGAGGCTGAGCCTGAATCCATGCATGTGTGCTTTCCCCATCAACCCTAACGACATATACACATTGAGTATATCACGTGAGGAGGCGATTCTCTTACTTTTCGCATTGACTGGTCCGACTCCCAACTTATTACGATGATGATATCGAGATCTAGAGCCCGCTGTGTCATCACCATCATTGCTGCCATAATCCATTCGATTCTTCTTCGTAACCATTAAAAGATTTGCACACAAACATATATAGTATATATTATTCTCGAGATCTTGAAGCGCTTCTTAAACAGTGAGCTCTGGACATTAAGATTATTAATCATCTTAAAAGCTTCGTAACTCTGTTTGTGGTGTGGAGAGCATGATGAAGAGTCTCATGGTTCGATAAAGAGATGAATCTCAATCTCAATCTCATTTATCTTCTTTTAGCGCTGCTCTTGTTTCTCTCGCATCGTATTGTCCGAGAGATTGTCTCAGGCACTGTAGATTCTGCCTTTGACTCGCCCACCATTCAAAGTAAATCATTATAATATCCTGCAAACCATGTTTGCAAAACCCACGTAAACTAACTCAGGTTTTCTCAGAGGACCAAGTGATAAGATGACGATGTATCATTGGAATATGGAATCAACAATATACGGGGTAGAAGAAAATTAGTCTTGCTCTCGATTGGAGTGAAGTTGTTGTAACCGGTGGTCACATGGTTGGAAGTTGGGATCTACTCCACCCTACTCCGCTCCCACAGGATGCGGAGAAGCATTTTTTGGGGATCACAAATTCATTCAGCAATTTTTACGGAAGAGGCAAAGAATGTGGTCACTAATGCTATGGCACCTTGGAAATGGCTCTATGGATTGAGGACCCACATCAAAAATGTTTGGAGGAACCTTTGACAACCTTGTCATATCCAAAAGGTATAAGAAGCTTCCCCTCCTTAGCTCAAAAGAATTATAGACTACAAATTATACTTCTTTTTGACATGTTTTGGATCTATATAAGAATAAGCTTTGGTTCTTTGTAGACAACTATTTCATCATGTCAAATCACTCTTCTTCCTCTTAGGTACATATTAAATTTTTAATTTGGCTAAGTGAAACGATTATAGAAATAAGATCTCTTATCTATAACATAAATGTATTACATTAAAAGAGTAGTCCAAATTCATTAAGTAAATATGTACATAATGTCTCTCTCTCTCTCTCACACACACACACACACACACACACTCTAGAAGATCCATGCAATTATGGTGCTGATTTTTAGTATTTCACATGATGAATATTGAAGATAGTTGAATACTTAAAGGAGATTTTTGTTTATTTATTGACCCGTAACATTTAGTATGTGTTCAAGAAATGACCTATTAGAGCAAGGGTACTCTTGAAGAAGTTTATTCACTTGAGGTAAATCTAAGAATGTAAAACTTACACTTTTAGGCTCTCCTATCTGATGAAACAATTAAAAGTAACTAAAGAGATATATGAGATTTATATTAAGGAGAGTCGAAGACAAAAGAACTGATACTAATGAACCTAAATAGAACTATGAAAGACCTCAAGAAATGGAGAATATGTTGTTAGCATGAATGTTGATGGTATTCCTATGGGGGAGTATATTAGCATTGTTGGAGACATGATTGAAAGGTTACATGTTGCATTCATGGCCATGTTTGTCATCGATATCAACATATGTGTTATTCTATGGAGATTGGCATAGTTACAGAGGTAGAAGCATTTAGCATGGTTCGATGATTGAAGATCAACTTACGTGCACTTGAGGTTATGTTCTATAGTATTTCTAAATGTTATAGCTAAGAACATGTATGGAAATATGAAGACTGGGTAGAGTTATGAGGATTTTAGTGAAGGGAGCTTTCAAACAACATTTCTACAAAGCAAGTACTGTTGTTTTGATTCTATCTCCTTGTAGAGATGGAATTGGCTTAAGTAAACTGAGACAAAGGTTAAAGACATGTTAGAGATGGCCAACTTTAGAGGGCATAATCATAAGATTATTGAGTGGAAAGTTATAAAGACTGTGAGCCAATAGTTTGATTGTAATCTTGGATATAGTGTAAAATTGTAATGTAACGTGTATTCTAACATCTTAAGATGCTCCTATATTATTATTATAAATTGGGAAAGCCTTACGAGAAACTAAATAACTTGTTTTAGGACATGGCATAAAGGAAACATTTTTTCTTTGGATGCAACTGTGGTATGCAATCATATCTTTTTAATATGAATTGTGCGAGATTGATATGAGAACTTGTGAAGACCAAAGTAGAGATTGGTGAGGTTGATGCATGATGAGCTTAAAATGAACTAATTTGGTAAGGTAAGTTGCTAGTTGGAAAATTGTTATTTCATACTTTTATTATTCAAGAAGAATAGGACTGAGGCTATTTGGATAGTGGGTTTAGTTGTCCTCCTTTCAACTCCTAACACAGTTGCCAAAACTCCTAACAGGGTTGGAATCTCTTAAGAAGGATTCAAAGTCCCCTAGCAAGGACTTATATGTACTAATTGTATTTCATTGAATCCTAAGAGGGTCCATCCTTTGACAAGGTACTTTTATATTAGTACATCATTTTGTGGGTACCATCCCCATCAGGTTTTCCTTCTAATTAAGGGTTTCTCTAGTCAACATATCTAGTGTTATTATGTATGGTTATCTTTCTATGATTATTGCATCTACTGTTTACATGTTTTAGAACTAATAAAGATATTGAGAGTTTTTTAAAATGCATAAGTGGTTCAACCCCTGCACCTCTAGTTATCTTGGCTAACTTTAATTTCTAACAAATGGTATCAGAGCATCAAGTCGTTGAAAGAAAAAATTAACATCTAAGGAGATCTATGATGCATTTCAAGAAAGATAGTTTGAAGTTTGATGGAGTTGACTATGATAGCTGCAAAGAAAAGATCAAGACACATCTACTGTGCATGGGTCTAGAATTTTAGTTGGTTACTACAAAGACTAAATCTTTGGTTGAAGCAAAAAAGATTAAGGGTTGTGAAGAAAGATAGAAAGATTCATTCATGTAGAATATGCTTGCTAGAGAAGCAATGTTATCATCTCTTTTTCAAACTGAATATGGAGAGGTAAAATCTTTAAGACTTTCTAAAGAGATTTGGAATGTTTGATAAAGTACATTTGAGGGTTATAAACATGCTAAGAAGGATATATTATAGAGTTGGATATGTTTATTTCAAGATGCTAAGATGTTGGAAGATGAAACTACAAGAGGATATTTTTCTCTAGAATATTAGAGATTATCACACGAATAAATAATTATGGTGGAGAATAGTTAGAAGATGAATTTGTATGGAAAATATTGAGGATCTTGACACATGCTTATAAATAGACAATACATATGATTGAATAAGTTGTTTATTGCACACCTAATTACAAGAGAGACTCTTCTTGCAAGACTGTAGACATGTAAAACATGGTTGAAACAAATTGCATAATTGCCTAGTGCAGAGACTAATTTTAGTATACAAAGAGACAAAACCTATGTTGACAAGAAGTGCAAGTACAAGTGGAGACTACACTAGTAGCAGGTGAACAAAAGATGAAGAAGACAAGAAGATTGAAGAAGGACTTTCCCTACTTATAAAGAGAGAACCTAAAGGTAAAAAAATTATTGCTTTTTGACATGTAAAGAATTTGGTCTTTATTCTTCTAAATGTCCTAAAAGAGAAATAATTTAAAACCTAGAAAGCCCTATAAAACAAGAGTGCATAAGGATTACTTTTATTTTAATGAGGATGGTAAATTTAATTTCAAAATGGTAGACTTCTTGAATGATAGTGATGACGAGGATGATGAAATTCAATTTTTTTTCTATTAAAGAAAAGAGATCTAAAAAACAATAAATAAAAGAAGAAAGAGCATTAGTATCACAAGTTCAAAAGGAAAAGTCTGATTAGATTACATATATTGGTTTTTCCTATCATATGATAGGAGACATGAACACATATTTTGAATTCAATAGTTATGATGGTGGAATAGTTAGAGTTGGAAATAATGCAACATGCCATAGAAAAGGAAAATGAGCTATTACACTTGATGGAAAGACTAGCACTAAAGATGTTTAATTTTTTGATGGTTTGAAACATAATCTTTTGAGTGTTGCAAAAATTTTTGGTAAGGGATATTAGTTGAAATTCATAGAGAAGACTTCTATTATAAAGGATAATAATGGCAAATTGATTGGTATTGGTACAAGAATGAGAGATAATGTATTCAGTTGAATCCTATTTAAATGACATGTTTAGTTTCTAAGGTGGATCACAATTGGTTATGGTATACATGATTTTTTCATATCAACTTTGATAACATTGTGAAGGTTAGTACTACATTTAGAGTTAGAGACTTTCCTAAAGATAGTGAAACCTATCAACATGATGGGTAAAAAATGTGTGTTGGAAAAATAGAAGAAAAGTTCTTTTTGGATAATTTTTTCTACTACTTTAGCAAAGTTGGAGATTGTTCATATATATATTTGTGTGGTCCTACAAAGACTAGAGCATTCTTAGGAGAAAGGTATTTTATGCTACTTATTGATCATTTCACTAGAATGATGTAGGTTTCATTTTTTACAAAGAAACATAATATTTTGATAAATTCAAGATATTTATGAGTAGAGTAGAGAATGAATCTAGTTTCAAGATTAAATGCTTGAGATCTTAAATGAGTTTAATAATTTTTGTGAATATAATGGTATAAAGAGACAACTTTTAATCCCTAAGACACCAAAGAGGAATAATATAAGATAAAGGAGAAACAAATTAGTGACTAAAGAAGTAAGAGAAATGATGTTAGAAAATAATATATCACATATATTTTGGAGAGAAGTAGTAAATAAAATAGTATATACTATGAATAGAGTGTAGAGAAGATAAGGCACTAGAGACCCCTTGAAAATTTTGGTTTGGACATGCACCTATTGTGAAGTAATTTAGAATATTTGGAAGTAAATGCTATATTAAGAGAGATGACAATATTGGAAAGTTTGATTCTAGAAGTGATGAAGGAAATTTTCCTTGGTTATTCCTTGAAAAGAAAAGTGTATATATGTTTTAATCAAAGATAAAATACTATAGTTGAGAGCGCTAATGTGAGAGTTCATGAAAAGTTTTGAATTCAAGAAAGGATAATTGATTTTAATTTTGATGAGGAATCTAATCAAAGAACTAACAAGCAAGATGTAAAGCATGAATTATTTTAGGAAATTGACACTAATTTTTAGACTAAATTACAAAGGGAAGAATAGAGAGAAGAACCTAGATCAAAACCTAGAGAAGAAGTTAGAATTGAATAAGTGACACTGACCAAAAATGTGGCAAAGAATCACCCTTCTAAATAGATCATTAGGAGTAAGGACAAATGAGTTATGACAAGGAACAAGGTGCATGAATAATGTTATTTAATTTCTCAAGATGAACCTAATAATATTGATGAATCTTGTAAAGATGGTTATTGGATACATTATATGAAAGAGAAATTAGATCAGATTGAAAAGAACAAGACCTAGTAATTGGTTTCTAGACCTAAAGATAATAATCTTTTTCAAACTAAAATGGGTATTTAAAAATAAGTTGAAAGAAGTGAAGTTGTGAGAAACAAAGAAATATTGGTGTGTAAAGGATATTCTATTACAATATTTAGAATAACTGAGGGTGGAGGTGGGGGGTGTGGACGTGGGCGTGGGGGGTGAATAAGTTATCCTTAGGTATAGATGTACCAATTCAATTTTAGCTAACTTCAAACAAATTAAACAATCTCATTCAACAACTCTATTCATATAGCAACTCATCAAAAAATTAATATTTTGTTTCCTACATAACTCCATGTTTAGTTTATGATGACCAATACTAAAATAAATAAAAATAAATATCATGTATCACACATAAAATTCACACATATATGACACCTATATTTAATGTAGAAACCCAATTGGGGAAAAACCACCAAGTAACATGCTACCAATTTCACTCTTCTAAAGTGAGGTCAGTTAAGAGCCAACCCTATTGAAGGATACAAAACACATTGTTAGGTTTGAGCCTATTAAAGTATTTGATCACCTTGTTAGGGATGGCCTAGTTAGAGAGCTTTAGATCATTCCATTAGAATGTCACCTTGATTAAAGGATTTTCAAAATATCTTTTAGGTTAACCTTGATTAAAGCATTTTGACCGCCACAAGGGTTAGAAATTAACATTAGGTTAGAAATTTAAAACACAACCCACTTAAAAAAATTAGATCTCTATTTGGCTCATTGAGTAGACTTCATTAACATCTCCATTCTGTTGGATACAATTGTTAATTGTGTATTGTCTTTGATGTTACACAAATGTCATATCAGCCATCAGACAGAGTCTACTGAGCTCAGACGGTCAACAAAGTAATTTACAGTGTCTACCGAACATTCCTGAACAACACAAAGGAAAGTTAGCTCTTACCGAGTTCACACGGGCATCAAAGGATTCTGTAGCAGAAAGTTAATGTTAACCGAGCTTCCAAGGTTAACAAAGGGAAAGTCAATGTCTACCGAGTTGACTCAGTCGTCAAAGAGAAAGTTAGCTTTTACCGAGCTCACTCGGTAAGAAAAGGAAGGTCAGTGTTTACCGAGTTAACTCGATCTCCGAAGGAAGTTGCAAGGTTTGCAGTGTTTATCGAGCTTCACTTGGTTAACACTGGAGAAACCATTTTCGAGCAATGGTCACTAAGCTGGGTCAGGCAACGAAGAACTTTATGATTCTAAAGAATTAAGTTTAATTTTTTTGTGCAATATTTGCAGCCGACTGATTTAATATTTTTCAGTTGTTGTAAGTTGTAATTGAGCTGACTTGACAATCTGTAAGGTATATATGAAAGGTCAAGTGGTGAATTCTTGAATATGGAATGGAGTGGATGCATAAGAGTGCGAATGTATGGATATAAATGGAATGAGTGAATATTGAATATATGAGAAAATGTTGAGGAAGGATTAGATATCCTTATGGAGCTGCAAAGTTGTATTCGATCAGTGAGGATCTAGTGAAGTAGAACAAAGATCTGTATTCAGCAAAGATAAGTTGCATATATTTTAGATCACTTCATTGTTGCTTTCTAATCATTGTAACAGTGATTCAAAATCTCTTAACAGAGTTGGTTTAACAACCATTTTGTAAATCCTCTAACAAGGTGACAATTCAGCTGAATTGTTCTTAAAACCTCCAACAAGGCTACTCCTTACAGGGTGATTAAATCCTCTAACAAGGTCACACCTAACAGTCTATTTTGTAACTTTTAACAACGTTGGCTCCTAACAGGGCTCACTTCAGAAGAGTGAAAATTGGTAACTAGTTACTTGGTGATTTTTTCCAAATTGAGTTTCCACGTTAAATCCGGTGTCTCTTGTGTTCTTATTATTTCTTTTATACATGCATATTAATCACTTTAAATGCTTAATAATTTAACAAAACATCTATCAAGTTTTAGCATTTATTTGTGTGGTCACCGAGTATCAGTAGCAACAATATTTTAAGACATCTAAGGATTTGTGGATTTATTTTTGTGGTAACTGATTCACTCCTCCCCTCTTAGTTACTCCATCTCTATTTCCAACAATTGGTATCAGAGGTTTTGGTGCCTTCAGGATAAGATTTCAAGGATCTAAGCTAAAGATCAGGATGTCTTATAAGAGAAAAATTCCAAGACTTAACAGAGACAACTTCTCAGCATGGCAAGGGTTGATGAGACTTCATCTAGCTTCTATTGGAGATACAAGACTAAAATAACTTGATGAAAAATATGTAGAACTAGCTGGTACACTATCTGTTAATGATATTACTGAAAAGAAGACTCACAACATTATGATGATAGATATAGCATCTACTCTGAGTTATGAAAAATTTGATGATATCAAGGACTGCAAATCTGCTTTTGAAATGTGGGAAAAGCTGAAAGAGATCTATGGAGGATATGATAATGTTAGAAGAGCCAAAGTAGAAAGTCTAAGAGGACAATTTGATCAAATGAGGATGAGAGAGGATGAAAATATTGCAAAATATGTTGAAAGAGTCAAACCATGTGTCAGTGCAATCAAAGCATCTAGAGGAGATTTCAAGGAAGAGATAGTTATAAGTAAGTTCTCAGAACCCTACTTCCCATTTATGAAATCAGAGTATCTGCAATTCAAGAAAGAAGATGTGAAGCAAATCATAAGATAAATCTAGAGGCTATAGTTGGAAGATTGACTGCATTTGAACTAGACAACTTTGATAACTATGTTCCAGCTCCCAAGAACATTGAATCAACATTTGAAGCCAAGTTTTCACTCAAGGAGAAAGGCAAAAGGAAAAAGGAATCTCAGTCAGAAAGTGAAGATGAATTAGACCAAAGTTTAGACAATGATCTTGAAGTAATTAAAGCCCTTCTAGCAAGGAAATATTCTAGAGGCAGAGGAAAATACAAAGGTAAAGTACCCCTAATCTATTTTTCATGTGAAGAAGTTGGTCATATTGCTGCTAGGTGTCCAAACAAGCAGAATAAAGATGAGAAGAAAGATCACAAATGGAATGGCAAGAAAGACTTCAGATCATTCAAGGATAAAGGTAAGAAAACATGTTTTATGGCTAAAGATTCTAATGATTCTAATGATGAAGAAGAAGATGAAATTGTCTACATTGCTGTAAAAGATGAATCTAATAATGATGAGGAAATGGTACTCATTTCTCATATGAGAAAAAATGATACAGAGATCATAGATAGTGGTTGTTCTCATCACATGACTGGTGACACAACTAAGTTTGAATACTTTGAAGACTATGATGGTGGTAGTGTAAGATTTGGTAACAATGAACATTGTTGTATAAAAGGAAGAGAGAGAATCTCTCTAACCAAAGAACTTATATGTGATAATGCCTATTGGGTAGAAGGACTAAAGCACAATTTGTTGAGTGTGGCACAACTACTCAATAATAGATTCAAAGTAGAATTCATGCATGGTAAAGAAAGACTACTGGATGGCAAAGGAAAGTTGATTGGATCAGGTACTCAAACTAAAGGTAACTTGTTCTATATTGAACTAGGTGAATGTTCATGTTTCATTGCTCAAATTGAAGAAGGCTAGTTATGGCATAAAAGGTTGTGTCATGTAAATTTTGATAATTTGGTAAAGATAAGAAAATTCAAGAAAGTAAGAGGCATTCCTAACATAAAGAAACCTAAGGTCGGTCTATGCAAAAATTGTCAGATTGGTAAGATGGGAAAGACTAGTTTTAAAAGTAAAAACTATCAATCTGTAGATATATTAGAAATTGTGCATACTGATTTATGTGGACCCATTAGAATTGAAAGCTATACTGGAGAAAATTTCTTCATTCTTTTTGTTGATGATTACTCAAGAATGATGATAGTCATGTATCTAAGAAACAAATCAGAAGCATTTGAAAAGTTCAAATGGTATTTGGCCAAAGTAGAAAAGGAAACAGGAAAAAGATTAAAATGCTTAAGGCCAAATGGAGGTGGAGAATTCATTTCATATGAGTTTAATAACTTTTGCATTGAAAGAGAAATCAAAAGACAGGTATCAGCCCCTGGAACACCCCAAAAAAATGGAATAGCTGAAAGAAGAAATAGATCCATCATGGATTGTGCAAGAACTTTAATGATTGAAAAGATCATTGCTATCAAATATTGGAAGGAAGCTATCAGCACTGCAGTTTATACCCTAAAACGAGTACAGCTGAAGAAAGACTCATTCAAAACCCCCTATGAGTTATGGTATGGCTATAAACCTAATGTAAGTTACCTTAAAGTATTTGGAAGTAAATGTTACATTTTGAAAGAATCTAGAAAAGGCAAATTTGATGTGAAAAGTGATGAAGGTATATTCTTTGGATACTCATGCAAAAGTAAGGCATATAGATGTTTAAACTTGTCTACTCACAAAGTCATAGAAAGTGCACATGTGAAAGTTGATGAGTTTGTAGAAAAGACTGAAGAAGAAAGCAAAAGGAAACTGGAAGGTTATAAAAGGTTTGTCTTCATTGAACCTGATACGGTACCAGTTACATCAGAGAATCAGGAATCTTCTACTCTCGATTCATCTGTAACCGAGTTATAGGAAGTTCAAACCGAGCCATAGCAAATCGAGTTAAATTCAATGTCTACTGAGGAAGTGTCTACTGAGTCTGAAGGATCCAAGCCAACATCTACCGAGCAAATATCTATCAAGCCAGAACAGATAGAACCTGAAGTTGAAATGCAAGAAGATAATAATGAAATTCATTCAAAAGGCAAGGAACCTGTATTAGCTAAGTATGTTAGGAGACATCATTCAGCAAATTAGATCTTTGAAGGAACCATGACAAGAAATAAGTTGAAAGGTACTTGTTTACTTGCTGATTTTGAACCTAGAAATATCAAAGATGCATTGGAAAATGATAGTTGGATTGAGGCTATGAATGAAGAGATAGTGTAGATAGAGAAAAATAAGACATGGACTTTTGTACCTAGACCTAAAGACAAAAATATGATTGGAACTAAGTGGGTATTCAGAAACAAGTTGGATGAAGATGGTAAGGTATCAAGAAACAAAGCTAGACTAGTATGCAAAGGATATGCTCAAGAAGAAGGAATAGACTATGGAAAAACTTTTGCTCCTATTGCAAGATTGGAAGGAGTCAGAACCTTACTAGCATATGCTGCTCACAAAAGATTCAAAGTTTATTAGATGGATGTCAAGTCAACATTCCTCAATGGTATACTGGATGAAGAGGTTTACATTGAACAACCTGAAGGTTTTGTTGATCCAGATAAGAAGAACATGGTCTACAAATTACGCAAGGCATTGTACGGTCTTAAACAAGCCCTTAGAGCATGGTATGAAAGATTGCATAACTATCTTAGTTAGATTGGTTTTCAAAGAACTAATGATAATAGTAGCTTGTATATAAAGGAAGGATCAAATAATAAGATTGTCTTGGCAGAAATATTTGTTGATGATACTGTTTTCATAGGGAATGATGATCTTTGCAAAGAATTCTCAGAACAAATGAACAAGGAATTTGAAATATCTATGTTTGGAGAGATCAAATTCTTTGTTGGTCTTCAAATTCAACTGAATAAAAATGGTATCTACATCACTCAATCAAAATACATCAAGCAGATATTGAAAATGTTTGGAATCGAAGATTGTAAACTAGTTGGGACTCCTATGTGTACCGGATTAAAACTTACCAAGGAAGATGAATCAAAAGAAGTAGATCAAACATTGTATAGATCTATGATTGGAAAGTTGTAGTATGTAGTTCATACTAGGCCAGATATTGCCCTTGCAGTTGGTATTGTAGCAAGGTTTTCAGCAAAACCAAGAGAAAATCACATTATTATAATCAAACGAATAATAAGATATTTGAAAGGAACTGAAGAGTATGGTTTATGGTATAAGTTTGGAAGTAATTTAGATTTGAAGGTGTTTACTTATGCTGATTGGGCAGGACACCTTGATGACAGAAAAAATACAAGTGGAGGTGCATTTTTTATTGGAAAGAAGTTGGTTTCTTGGACAAGCAAAAAGCATAATTGTACATCTCAATCTACAGCAAAGGCAAAGTATGTTGCTGCAGCAATAAACTGTTCTAATATTGTTTTATTTAAACAGTTGTTGGAAGGCATGAAAATGGAAATCAAAGAACCAATTTTTATGTTCTGTGATAATACAAGTGCAATCAACATATCTAAAAACCCAGTGATGCATTCCAAAACCAAGCACATTGCAATAAAATATCATTTTGTTAGAGAATTGGTGCAAGATAAGGAGATCAGATTGTAATATGTTCATACAAAAGAAAAAATTGCTGACATATTCAAAAAACCATTACCTAAGGATGCATTCTTGTATCTAAGAGGTAAGTTAGGGGTCACTCCCCTATCTGAAGTTCACTAAAATAAAGTTTTAGTGATGCATCAACTCATACCAGGTTAAAGATCTATCAGTTGGTGTAGCATAACCAGGAAATATTGCATATGAATTAGTACTAAAGGTACACTAAAATTCATTTAAGTTGAGTTGTCTTTGGCATGTGTTGTCAAAGAGGGAGAGTTTTACTATCATATCTCTCTAAAATTTGTTTAAGATAAAGAGTTTGCTATGTAATTCCTTTACAGAGGAAGATTACTGTAAGAAGGAGAGTTTTCTATCTTAGAGGGAGAATTGTTATGTTGACATGTTGTGTTGCCATATAAGAGAAAGACTTGTTTTCAAATTTCATTCTGCTATGACATATTGTGTTGCCATCAATGCCAACGAGGGAGATTGTTGGATACAATTGTTAATTGTGTATTGTCTTTGATGTTACAAAAATTTCATATCAACCATCAGATAGAGTCTACCGAGCTCAGACAGTTAGCAAAGCAATTTACAGTTTCTATCGAACGTTCCTGAACAACGCAAAAGAAAGTTATCTCTTACCGAGCTCACTCGTGCATCAAAGGATTCTGTAGCAGAAAGTTAATGTTAATTGAGCTCCCAAGGTTAACAAAGGGAAATTCAATGTCTACCGAGTTGACTCAGTCATCGAAGAGAAAGTTAGCTTTTACCGAGCTCACTCGATAAATGAAGGAAGGTCAGTGTTTACCGAGTTAACTTGATCTCCGAAGGAAGTTGCAAGGTTTGGAATGTTTACCAAGCTTCACTTGGTTAACACTGGGGAAACCATTTTGGAGCAGTGGTCACCGAGCTGGGTCAGGCTGCGAAGAATTTTATGGTTCTAAAGAATTAAGTTTAATTATTTTGTGCAATATTTGTAGCCGATTGATTTAATATTTTTTAGTTGTTGTAACTTGTAATTGAGTTGACTTGACAATCTGTAAGGTATATATGAAAGGTCAAGTTGTGAATTCTTGAATATGGAATAGAGTGGATGCATAAGAGTGTGAATGTATGGATATAAATGGAATGAGAAAATATTGAATATATGAACAAATGTTGAGGAAGGATTAGATATCCTTATGGAGCTGCAAAGTTGTATTCGATCAGTGAGGATCTAGTGAAGCAGAACAGAGATCTGTATTCAACAAAGATAAGTTGCATATATTTTAGATCACTTCATTTTTGCTTTCTAATCATTGTAATAGTGATTCAAAATCTCTTAACAGAGTTGGTTTAACGACCATTTTGTAAATCCTCTAACAAGGTGACAATTCAGCTGAATTGTTCTTAAGACCTCCAACCAGGCCACTCCTTATAGGGTGATTAAATCCTCTAATAGGGTCACACCTAACAATGTGTTTTGTAACCTTTAACAGGGTTGGCTCTTAACAGGGCTCACTTCAGAGGAGTGAAAATTGGTAACTAGTTACTTGGTGGTTTTTTCCAAATTGGGTTTCCATGTTAAATTTGGTGTCTCTTGTGTTCATATTATTTCCTTTATGCATGCATGTTAATCACTTTAAATGTTTAATAAGTTAACAGAACATCTATCAAGTTTTAGCATTTATTTGTGAGGTCACCGAGTATCAGCAACAACTATATTTTAAGACATCTAAGGATTTGTGGATTTATTTTTTTGGTAACTAATTCACCCCTCCCCTCTTAGTTACTCCATCTCTATTTCCAACAATTGGTATTAGAGATTTTGGTGCTTGCAGGATAAGATTTCAAGGATCTAAGCTAAAGATCAGGATGTCTTATAAGAGGGAAATTTCAAGACTTAACAGAGACAACTTCTCAGCATGGCAAGGATTGATGAGACTTCATCTAGCTTCTATTGGAGATACATGACTAAAATACCTTGATGAAAAATATTCAAAACTAGTTGGTACACTATCTGTTAATGATATTGCTGAAAAGAAGACTCACAACATTATGATGATAGCTATAGCATCTGCTCTAAGCTATGAATAATTTGATGATATCAAGGACTGCAAATCTACTTTTGAAATGTGGAAAAAGCTGAAAGAGATCTATGGCGGAGATGATAATGTTAGAAGAGCCAAAGCAGAAAGTCTTAGAGGACAATTTGATCAAATGAGGATGAGAGAGGATGAAAACGTTGCAAAATATGTTGAAAGAGTCAAAGCATGTGTCAGTGCAATTAAAGCATCTAGAGGAGATATCAAGGAAGAGACAATTATAAGTAAAGTTCTCAGAACTCTACTTCCCATTTATGCAATCAGAGTATCTGCAATTCAAGAAAGAAGATGTGAAGTAAATCATAAGATAAATCTAGAGGCTATAGTTGAAAGATTGACTGCATTTGAACTAGACAACTTTGATAACTATGTTCCAGCTTCCAAGAACATTGAATCAACATTTGAAGCCAAGCTTTCACTCAAGGAGAAAGGAAAAAGGAAAAAGGAATCTCAGTTAAAAAGTGAAGATGAATAAGACAAAAGTTCAGACAGTGATCTTGAAGTAATTGAAGCCCTTCTAGAAAGAAAATATTCTAGAGGTAGAGGAAAATACAAAGGTAAAGTACCCCTAATCTATTTTTCATGTGAAGAAGTTGGTCATATTGCTGCTAGGTGTCCAAACAAGCAGAATAAAGATGAGAAGAAAGATCACAAATGGAATGGCAAGAAAGACTTCAGATCATTCAACGATAAAGGTAAGAAAACATATTTTATGGCTAAAGATTCTAATGATTCTAATGATGAAGAAGAAGATGAAACTGTCTACATTGCTGTGAAAGATGAATCTAATAATTATGAAGAAATGGCACTCATTTTTC
Source organism: Cupressus sempervirens (assembly GCA_028749045.1). Classification (NCBI taxonomy): domain Eukaryota; kingdom Viridiplantae; phylum Streptophyta; class Pinopsida; order Cupressales; family Cupressaceae; genus Cupressus; species Cupressus sempervirens. The sequence goes on along the minus strand of CM053786.1, from coordinate 268,427,881 downwards.
ATATGAGAAAAAATGATACACGGATCATAGATAGTGGTTGTTCTCATCACATGACTGGTGACAAAACTAAGTTTGAATACTTTGAAGACTATGATGGTGGTAGTGTAAGATTTGGTAACAATGAACCTTGTTGTATAAAAGGAAGAGGGAGAATCTCTCTAACCAAAGAAATTATATGTGATAATGCCTATTGGGTAGAAGGACTAAAGCATAATTTGTTGAGTGTGGTACAACTACTCAATAATAGATTCAAAGTAGAATTCATGCATGGTAAAGAAAGACTACTGGATGGCAAAGGAAAGTTGATTGAATCAGGTACTCAAACTAAAGGTAACTTGTTCTATCTTGAACTAGGTGAATGTTCATGTTTCATTGCTCAAATTGAAGAAAGTTGGTTATGGCATAAAAGGTTGTGTCATGTAAATTTTGATAATTTGGTAAACATAAGAAAATTCAAGAAAGTAAGAGGCATTCCTAACATAAAGAAATCTGAGGTCGGTCTATGCAAAAATTGTCAGATTGGTAAGATGGGAGAGACTAGTTTTAAAACTAAAAACTATCAGTCTGAAGATATATTAGAAATTGTGCATACTGATTTATGTGGACCCATTGGAATTGAAAGCTATACTGGAGAAAAGTTCTTCATTCTTTTTGTTGATGATTACTCAAGAATGATGACAGTCATGTATCTAAGAAACAAATCAGAAGCATTTAAAAAGTTCAAATGGTATTTGGCCAGAGTAGAAAAGAAAACAGGGAAAAGATTAAAATGCTTAAAGTTAGATAGAGGTGGAGAATTCATTTCACATGAGTTTAATAACTTTTGCATTGAAAGAGAAATCAAAAGACAAGTATCAGCCCCTGGAACACACAAAAAAAATGGAATAACTGAAAGAAGGAACAGATCCATCATGGATTGTGCAAGAACTTTAATGATTGAAAAGAGTATTGCTATCAAATACTGAAAGGAAGCTATCAACACTACAGTTTATACTCTAAACCGAGTACAGCTAAAGAAAGACTCATTCAAAACCCCTTATGAGTTATGGTATGGCTATAAACCTAATGTAAGTTACCTTAAAGTATTTGGAAGTAAATGTTACATTTTGAAAGAATCTAGAAAAGAAAAATTTGATGTGAAAAGTGATGAAGGTATATTCTTTGGATACTCATGCAAAAGTAAGGCATATAGATGTTTAAACTTGTCTACTCACAAAGTCATAGAAAGTGCACATGTGAAAGTTGATGAGTTTGTAGAAAGGAATGAAGAAGAAAGCAAAAGGGAACCAGAAGATTATAAAAGGTTTTTCTTCATTGAACCTGATACGGTACCAGTTACATTAGAGAATTAGAAATTTTCTACTCTCGAGTCATCTGTAGCTGAGTTATAGGAAGTTCAAACCGAGCCACAACAAACCAAGTTAAATTTAGTGTCTATCGAGAAAGTGTCTACTGAGTCTGAAGGACCCGAGCCAACATCTACCAAGCAAATATCTATCGAGCCAGAACAGATAGAACCTAAAGTTGAAATTCAAGAAGATAATAATAAAATTCATTCAAAAGGCAAGGAACTTGTATTAGCTAAGCATGTCAAGAGACATCATTCAGTAGATTAGATCATTGGAGATAAATCTGAAGGAACCATGACAAGAAATAAGTTTAAAGGTACTTGTTTACTTGCTGATTTTGAACCTAGAAATATCAAAAATGCATTGGAAAATGATAGTTGGATTGAGGCTATGAATGAAGAGATAGTGTAGATAGAGAAAAAAAAGACATGGACTTTTGTACCTAGACCTAAGGACAAAAATATGATTGGAACTAAGTGGGTATTCAGAAACAAGTTGGATGAAGATGGTAAGGTATCAAGAAACAAAGCTAGACTAGTATGCTAAGGATATGCTCAAGAAGAAGGAATAGACTATGGAGAAACTTTTGCTCTTGTTGCAAGATTGGAAGAAGTCAAAACCTTACTAGCATATGCTGCTCACAAAGGATTCAAATTTTATCAGATGGATGTCAAGTCAACATTCTTCAATGGTATACTGGATGAAGAGGTTTACATTGAGCAACCTGAAGGTTTTGTTGATCCAGATAAGAAGAACATGGTTTGAAAATTACACAAGGCATTGTACGGTCTGAAAAAAGCCCCTAGAGCATGGTATGAAAGATTGCATAACTATCTTATTTAGATTGGTTTTCAAAGAACTAATGATAACAGTAGCTTGTATATAAAGGAATGATCAAATAATAAGATTGTCTTGGCAAAAATATTTTTAGATGATACTATTTTCACAGGGAATGATGATCTTTGCAAAGAATTTTCAGAACAAATGAACAAGGAATTTGAAATGTCTATGTTTGGAGAGATCAAATTCTTTTTTGGTCTTCAAATTCAACAGAATAAAAATGGTATCTACATCACTCAATCAAAATACATCAAGGAGATATTGAAAAAGTTTGGAATGGAAGATTGTAAACCAGTTGGGACTCCTATATGTACTAGATTAAAACTTACCAAAGAAGATGAATCAAAAGAAGTAGATCAAACATTGTATAGATCTATGATTGGAAAGTTGCAGTATGTAGTTCATACTAGCCCAGATATTGCCCTTGCAGTTGGTATTGTAGCAAGGTTTTCAGCAAAACCAAGAGAAAATCACATTATGGCAATCAAAAGAATAATGAGATATTTGAAAGGAACTGAAGAGTATGGTTTATGGTATAAGTTTGGAGGTAATTTAGATTTGAAAGTGTTTACTGATGCTGATTGGGTAGGAAACCTTGATGACAGAAAAAGTACAAGTGGAGGTGCATTTTTTCTTGGAAAGAGGTTGGTTTCTTAGACAAGCAAAAAGCAGAATTGTACATCCCAATCTACAACAGAGGCAAAGTATGTTGCTGTAGTAGTAAACTGATCTAATATTGTTTGGTTTAAATAGGTTTTGGAATGCATGAAAATGGAAATCAAAGAACCAGTTGTTATGTTCCGTGATAATACAAGTGCAATCAACATATCTAAGAACCCAGTGATGCATTCCAAAACCAAGCACATTGCAATAAAATATCATTTTGTCAAAGAATTAGTGCAAGATAAGGATATCAGATTGGAATATGTTCATACAAAGGAACAAATTGCTGACATATTCACAAAGCCATTACCTAAGGATGCATTCTTGTATCTAAGAGGTAAGTTAGGGGTCACTCCCCTATCTGAAGTTCACTAAAATGAAGTTTTAGTGATGCATCAACTCATACCAGGTTAAAGATCTATCAGTTGATGCAGCATAACTAGAAAATATTGCATATGAATCAGTACTAAAGGTACACTAAAATTCATTTAGGTTGAGTTGTCTTTGGCATGTGTTGTCAAAGAGGGAGAGTTTTACTATCATATCTCTCTAAAATTTGTTTAAGATAAAGAGTTTGCTATGTAATTCCTTCACAGAGGGAGATTACTGTAAGAAGGAGAGTTTTCTATCTTACAGGGAGAATTGTTATGTTGACATGTTGTGTTGCCATATAAGAGAAAGACTTGTTTTCAAATTTCATTCTACTATGACATGTTGTGTTTCCATCAATGCCAAAGAGGGAGATTGTTGGATATAATTGTTAATTGTGTATTGTCTTTGATGTTACACAAATGTCATATCAGCCATCAGACGGAGTCTACCGAGCTTAGACAGTCAGCAAACCAATTTATAGTGTCTACTGAACATTCCTAAACAACACAAAGGAAAGTTAGCTCTTACCGAGCTCACTCGAGCATCAAAGGATTCTGTAGCAGAAAGTTAATGTTAACTAAGCTCCCAAGGTTAACAAAGGGAAAGTCAATGTCTACCGAGTTGACTCGGTCATTGAAGAGAAAGTTAGTTTTTACCAAGCTCACTCAGTAAGCGAAGGAAGGTCAGTGTTTACCAAGTTAACTCGATCTCCGAAGGAAGTTTCAAGGTTTTCAATGTTTACTGAGCTTCACTTGGTTAACACTGGAGAAACCATTCTAGAGCAGTGGTCATCGAGCTGGGTCAAGCAGCAAAGAACTTTATGGTTCTAAAGAATTAAGTTTAATTATTTTGTGCAATATTTGCAGTCGATTGATTTAATGTTTTTCAGTTGTTGTAACTTGTAATTGAGCCAACTTGACAAACTGTAAGGTATATATGAAAGGTCAAGTTGTGAATTCTTGAATATGGAATAGAGTGGATGCATAAGTGTGCGAATGTATGGATATAAATGGAATGAGCGAATATTGAATATATGAGCAAATGTTGAGGAAGGATTAGATATCCTTATGGAGCTGCAAAGTTGTATTCGATCAGTGAGGATCTAGTGAAGTAGAACAGAGATTTGTATTTAGCAAAGATAAGTTGCATATATTTCAGATTACTTCATTGTTTCTTTCTAATCATTGTAACAATGATTCAAAATCCCTTAACAGAGTTGGTTTAATAGCCATTTTGTAAATCCTCTAACAAGGTGACAATTCAGTTGAATTATTCTTAAGACCTCCAACCAGGCCACTCCGTACAGGGTGATTAAATCCTCTAATAGGGTCACACCTAATAGTGTGTTTTGTAACCTTTAACAGGGTTGGCTTCTAATAGGGCTCACTTTAGAAGAGTGAAATTGGTAACTAGTTACTTGGTGGTTTTTCCCAAATTGGGTTTCCACGTTAAATCTGGTGTCTCTTGTGTTCATATTATTTCCTTTATGCATGCATGTTAATCACTTTAAATGCTTAATAAGTTAACAAAACATCTATCAAGTTTTAGCATTTATTTGCGTGGTCACCGAGTATCAGCAGCAACTATATTTTAAGACATCTAAGGATTTGTGGATTTATTTTTGTGGTAACTGATTCACCCTTCCCCTCTCAGTTACTCCATCTCTATTTCCAACACATTCTACTTGGCATCCCTTCAAGGAACCACGCTTCACCAATCTCTTCACTTTTCTTTTGCTACTCTATTCTCCATTGGTTCTCCTTAAGATTGCCAGTCAACAATGAACCAACATTAGAAAACATATCTTATGCCTCCTTAAATAAGAAATTTTGATCTTTTACCACTTAAATGTCATCATAGATCTTAGGGTTAGGTTAGATCCATTGAATATATCCATCCCTTTTGTCCCTCATTTCCTTTCTTGATACTTCTATAAACTTCTCTTTAAATCCTTGCCTTTGATCACATTAAAAGCTAAATTTGTGCATTAAATATGCTAGCTTATCAATCTTTATCATCCATGCATTTTAAATAATCCAAAATGTGAACTATATTGGCCTTGAACTTGATTCTTTTAAAAACTATAACTTTTGCTGACACACTATCAACACTATGTAGCTCAGTTTCTAGTGTTTTATCTCACTCAATTTTCACTGGTTGATTTGGTTTTTTCTACACTCGGTCACTAGTATAAAAATCAAAGAGGAAGAGGTAGAGGACAAGGATCTAGAAGAGGAGGCTTATGTGGAAAATGTTTTCACTATGGAGAAAAAGGGCATAGAGTGTTTGAATGTTCCCAATGCCAAGGAAGGACAAATTGAAGAATTAAAGGCTAGGGAAAAGTTGTACATGTTGATGAAGATGTTGGATCATCACATTTTGAAGATGCTAAAAGAGGAAAAGTCCTAGTTAATAGAAGAGTCTTGCTAAGTGGTGAGAATGAACTTGATCAAAGAAGGAGGTTATTTTGCACAAGGTGAAATTGTGAAGATAAGTGTTGTGATGTGATCATTGATGGTGGAAGTATTAACAAGCTAGTGTTAGTAATGATGGTCACCATGTTGAAGTTGAAGAGATAGAAACACCAACATCCATACTGTATTACTTGGGTGCAAGATGACCACAAGGTCATGGTCAATGAGCAGTGCTCAGTGAAGTTCAAGATTGGTAGCTTCCAGGATGAGGTACTATGTGATATCATACCTATGAACATATGTAATATGTTGTTGGGTAGGACAAGGTAGTTTGACATGCATACTATACATGATGGGTGAGAAAATACCTACACTCTAACCAAGGATGGAGAAAAACATAAGCTGAAACTATTGAAGGATAAAGAAGAAAAGGTATGTAGTGCTACCAAAATATGTTTTGTTGATGGAAAAGAGTTTCTCAAAGGTATAAAGTGTGAGCATGTGTGTTTTGCTATAATTCTAAAAGATAATAAAGAAGAAATAGAGGATGTACCTACAGAAGTTGCAAATATGTTGGGAGAGTTTTCTGATATAGATTGCCCCCAATGAGGAAGATTAGTCACCAGATGGATTTGGTTCTAGCAGTCAGTTTCGAAACAAGGAAGCACACAGAATGACATCAATAGAAAGTGAAGAGTTGAACAAACAAGTTCATGAATTGTTGTAGAAGGGGTTGATTCGAGAGTTTTTGAGTCCATGTGTTGTATTGATAGTATTAGCACCAAAGAAGAATGGAAAGTGGAGGATGTGCATAGATTCTTGCACTATCAACAAGATCACAATCAAGTAAAGATTTCCATTACCAAGGATGGATGATATTATGGAATATTTGAGTGGAGTTGAGTATTTCACAAAGATAGATTTGAAGAGTGGATAGCATCAGATTCACTTTAGAATTGGTGATGAGTGGAAAACTACTTTCAAGACAAATGAAGGACTATACAAATGGTTAGTCGTGCCTTTTAGGCTAACCAATGCACCAAGCACTTTCATGAGGCTCATGAACGATGTACTGAAGGAAGTTTTGGGTAATTTTTTTATTGTTTAGCTAGATAATATTTTGATCTTTAGTAAGACATTGGAGGAGCATTTGATCCATATTCACAAGATGTTTGATAAGTTGAGGGAAGAAAAGTTTCCTATAAACTTGAAGAAGTGTAGTTTTGTAAAGGAGTTGTACTTAGGATTTGTAGTCTCAGTAGAAGGTCTGAAAATGGACCCAGAGAAATTGATGGCTATCATTGATGGCCTACTTCAAGGAGTGTGATAGAGGTAAGATCTTTTCATGGACTGGCTAATTTTTACAGAAAGTTCATAAGAGGTTTTAGTAGTATTTGTGGGCCCTTGACTGAAACAATGAGAGAGGATAGGAAAGAATTTAAGTGGACTATAGGAGTAGATAAAAGTTTTAATCTATTGAAACAAAAAGTTACTAAGTAGCCTATTTTAGCACTTTTTGATTTTAACACAGTGTTTCAAGTAGACTATGATGTTAGTGGTACTGTGCAATAGGAGTTATTATGCACCAAGAAAGTAGACCTATTGCTTATTTTAGTTAGAAGTTGAATGATGCAAAAAGAAAATATTTTATTTATGATCAGGAATTTTATGCTATAGTTCAAGCATTGAAGAAGTGGAGACACTATCTTCTTCCTAAGGAGCTTTTTTATATACTAATCATCAAACTTTGCAATATTTGAATAGTCAAGAAAAAATAGAACAAAGACATTAGAAGTGGGTTGAGTTTTTGCAAAGTTATACATTTGTTTTGAAACATAGGAGTGGAAAGTCTAATAGAGTTTCAGATGCTCTTAGTAGAAGACAACTTTTTCTAATAGAAATGTAGATAGAGGTGGTTGGGTTCAAGGAACTCAGTACTTTGTATCCAGATGATCTTGATTTTGGTGAAGCATGGAAGGATTGTATAGAACCTATTACACTTGATAGGACAAAGTGGTTGGATTTTATGATCCAAGATAGTATGTTGTTCAAAAGAAGCTAGTTGTGCATTCTAAGAAGTTCAATGAGAGAAAATCTCCTCAAGGAGAAGCATATTGGAGGACTAGATGGATATTTTGGAAGAGATAAGACCATTTCTTTGGTTGCTAAGAATTATTATTGGCCACAGTTGCAACAAGATGTGAGGAAGTTTGTACAAAGTTGTAGAGTATATCAGATGGAAAAAGGAGTGAAGTAAAATATAGGGTTATATCAGCCATTACTTGTACCAGAGAAGCTATGGGAGGATATCAACATGGATTTTGTTCTTGGATTATTAGGGACACAACATGGGCATGATTCTATTTTTGTGGTGGTTGACAGGTTTTCAAAGATGACATATTTTATTCCTTGCAAGAAGATAGTGATGTTGTTCATGTTGCAGAATTGTTTTTAGAGAAGTGATGAGAGATTACATGGTCTACCAAAGAGTATAGTTTCAAATCAAGATACCAAATTTGTTGGGTATTTATAGCATAAATTGTGGAAGAAATTAAAGATAGATTTGAAGTTTAGTTCATCACATCATCCATAGATAGATGGATAAATAGAAGTTGTGAATAAGAGTTTAGAAAATTTGCAGAGGTGTTTGGTTGGAGAGAAGCCAAAAGGATGGGATATGATTTTACCATAGGCAGAGTTTTCATATAATAATTCTATCAATAGGAGTACTAGTAAATCACTATTCTAGATTGTATATGGGAGTAGCCCCAAAAATGCTTTTGAATTGAGACAGTTGGATGGAGAGAAAGGAAAAGAATTTGCTGAACATTTGGAAAACATCTATGAAGAGGTAAGGAAGCACATTATAAAGATGAATACACAATATAAAGCTAAGGCTAATGTAAAAAGGAGGTATAAGGAATTTTAGATTGGAGATGAAGTCATGGTTCATTTGAGAAAAGAACATTTTCCAGTGGAGACATGTACTAAGTTGAACATGAAGAAGTTTGGACCATGCAAGATAGTGAAAAGGCATGCTTTTGGAAATGCTTATGAAGTAGAGTTACTTGATGACCTAAATATTTCACCAGTATTTAAAATTTTAGTTTTGACAAAATTTTATGAAGGATTTGATAGAGATGTAGTTGTAGAAGAATAGTGGAGTATTCCAGCAGCTACTTTAGATATAAAGGAGATTGCGGAGATATTGAACAGTCATAATGGTAGAAGTACAAGGAACAAAACCTATGAAGAATATCTAGTCAAATAGAAAGGACAACCAGTCAAAGATTCATCATACCTAGAAAGTGAGGAGGTTGACTGCCTTGGTTTTCCTCTAAACATCTGAGACATGATAGAGTCACTTCTCAAATTACCCTAGGTATCTAATGCAAGAGCATCCTGGGTGTAAGAGCAATCTTGCATCACTCAAAATATTTTCTTTTCAGTCTTTTCTATTTTTATAAGGACTATTAGATAGGGTGGTTACTATTTATGGGAACTTTTTATTTTTAGTAGGTTTTTCATACAAGCTTAGAATGTTCTCATTTTCTACATGAAGGTTCATTTTGGAATTATAAGCCTATCATAAAAATGTCATTGCTCTAGCTTAAGTATCAAAGAAGTTATTGTGAATTTTTGGTGGAAAAATTTGTAAAAAAATCTTTAGGCTCACCATTGGAGGCCTTAGAGTGCCTAGATGAGGTCCAAAAGCTTGATGGAAGGGCACTTGCATCATTCCAAGCTTGTAGATTAGGAGTTGGCATTTTTGAAAAGTGGTATAATAGCCAATTAGGGCAATAGTTCGAGAGTTATGGCCTTTTGAAGTTGGGCTACCAAAATTTCTAAAATAATTTGTCAAAGATATTTTTAGTAGACTCTATATGTATTGTTAGGGTCTGTTGATCCTAGGTGTTAAGTTTGAAAATCTAGAACCTTCCTAGGTGGCATAAAATTGCCTATTTAAGAAAGACCCAAACATTGTCTAGAACAGTTCTGGGTGATACTTCACAACTTGTCTTGCAGATTATTGTTATGTGGATTAACATATTGCACTTATGAATTTTGTAATTCTATTATTTGCAGTGCAAATAAGATGTTCATATTTTTTTCTCACACTTTCTATTGTTTCTTTGTTTTCTATTATGAGTTTATGGTTTTAATTGGAGCACCCTTCATCATTTCAGCTCATCCATTAATTGACTGCATGTTACTAGGCTCTGATTATGGTTACTTCACCACATCTATACTAAGTAGAATGATTGAAAAATACATCATCTTGTCAAACATTAACTGATGAAGTGCCCATTGTAATTCCATCATTCCTGATCCTCTTCACTCAACAACTTAACTAGTTCATCTTGTCATCTCTCTTTTCAAATCATCTTCACAATCAACATATATAAAAGTATACACTATTAGTAAATGTATCTCTTGTAGGTTTGACATCAATGATAATATAAATTTTTTAGTTTCCAACAATATCCCTCTTTGGTATTGATGACAACACTTCTAGTTACCATAAAAATGCAAAGGATATTCTCATTGTTTATTATTGAAAACTCCTTAACAACTCCCTCCATGATTTGATATAGATTTTTATTAATACCCTTAGTTTCATTCTGATTCTCTTATCTTACACTTCTCCCTCTATGATACCAATTATATCTCTTCAATGCTAACAACAATATGTATTACCAACTATATTGGAAACATTTCAACACCTCTACTTCGATTCACCCTTTGATATGCATCTAGCAACATATGTCTCCCTCCTCCATATAGGATTGTATTTGCACAACTTCTCTATTGGAGTTGAGGAAAGCCAACTCTGAAGATGCCCAAGATCACCTACATGCGAGAACCTATCAAAGAGAAGCCAAGAAGAGGAAGAGCATGGAGCAAGGGGAAAACCCTAAACGGACATGAGAGATAATATGTAAACACAAGAGAAAATGTATTTACAATATGCACAATGAGAAGTAATGTGATGTGATGTTCTGAAAATACAAAGAGGGAGCCCGTTATAAAGAGCTCATGGAAGCTTGTAGAATAAGCTAGAAGGTGGTAGAAGATAAAGATGACAACTCAGCACATATCCACAAAAGGTGGAACATGCTAGAAGGGAACAAACTCCCGTGTTGTCAACAACTAACCACTACAACTATTAAATACAAAATATTAAATAAATGCATTTATCTAAGTAAGATTAAGTAATAGTATAAATAATTAATAATTAATAATTTACTCTAACACCCCCCCTTAAGTGCAACTTAGGGAAATGCCTTAAGCTCACAAAACTAAGATTAATGCAGAATGGGTCCCGACAACAAGGCCATGTTAGGTACCCATGAACAATGCAACAAAAGATGCAACCTCTATAAACGGGGAAAGAGAGAAAACCATGTGGGAAAAACCCTCTCCCAAAAAGAGGTAACCTAGTGAAGAACTAAAGAAGTCTCGAACTAGGAAAATGTCCCCTAAAAAGGAACAAGGAGTGATCATGAAGAGCATCATTGAAGCATGAAGAAGTCACAAATCTATCAAATTGCTGATCTGAAGAACCTCCATGGAAGAAGAAGGCACAAACTGAGCATGTCTATATGATAGATGATCCATCTCACCAAAATGCATAGGTAGCTAGCCACTGCAATCGCCTTGTACATAGGACCAACCACTGAATACATAGTTCACACTATCGAACCATCGAACCATGGATGCATTAGAACAATAGCATAACCCCCCCTTAATGTAGATAGGGTGTGATGACAGGAAACTGAGAAGGTGAGCCGAAGTCTCCTGTAGACAAACCAAGAATGACGAGAGAGGGAAAGAGGTATAGACACCTATAAAGACACGGTCAAACTGACTCTGCATGGGGCTAATGTCATGGAAGGGACACTCACTTGAAAAAGGGAGAAGGCCTAAAACAAAAAACAATAATCCCCCCCATGGTGCTTTATGAAAATAGTCCATGCACAATTGACTCAAAATAACGTTCATGACTCTTGGAATGCAAAAGTGGCACTTTATCTCAGTGCAAAATAAAAAAAAGTGCTTCAAAATGATAGCTACAATGATTAGAACTAAAAAAGAGCTGCAACAAAACAAAGTACAGCTAAAAAAAAGAGAATCCGTGCTAGGAAAACGATCCTAAGGCCTAAAACACTCAAAATATCCACCATATAGCAAAAATGCCAAAACTATGATAGAAAGAGCAGAGGCCAAAAATTAAGAAATATGACCACATTTCTAAAAAGATGATAGAACCAGCTTTCCAAAAATATAAAGTTTTCAAAAAAAAGGCAAGGGATGCAAAAGATATGCTTGCCGGAGTCAAAAATACAACTTTGGACTTTGACTAAAAAATGGGCAATTAAAAGGCATCAAAATATAAAAATACCTACACCAATGTCTCCATCTCAGAACAAGCTTTTTGGCACTTCTTTTGGATCAAAAAAATACCTCCGTATGCAAAAGTTATGGCCAAAAAACTAAAGGTAGGTCCAAAATGACCCTAGGAGAGGTCATGCAAGGATGGATGATGCAACGATGACATCATGCTGATGTCATCATTTTACTGGAAAAAATTTGATGGCCTACGACCTATCATAGCAAAAAAAGGTGCCACATGGCAGGTCCACGTGGCAGCCACATGGAAAAAGGCTGATGTGGCAGGGGCAACGTGGCAAAGTGCCACGTGGCAGCCCTACCATGTGTCTCACATGGAATGGGCAAAAGGGCCACGCAGGCTATGAATGTACTACAGACGTAGACTGTTGACTATGCCTAAAACTACCGCTAATTGGGTGAGAAATCGACACACAGGCTAGTTGATGTGGAAGCGGCGACGGAGTGGAGATTGCTAGATGAGCACTAGCGGAGGAGCAGGAGAGCTGGCGAAGTGATGCAGGAGGGTGACGCCGAGCCGCAGTGGCTCTGTGGCAGCGTTGCCAGTGGTAGTAGCTGGTGAACTGCATGGCAGCAACCACTGGGTAGTGTGGCGGTGGCTGCCCGGTGGTGTGCTCCAAATTAATTTTTTAAAATTTTTTTTCACTGCGCGTCCGTATGAGCCATACGAAAAAACCCTATAACAAATTCTTTTTTTCCTCCCGGAGCTCTGTCTCCAAAATTGAAAAGTTTTATATGAATCCTAACTGCAAATGGCCTTTCAGATCCAATGGTGATGTCCATTTGGGCCCAAAGAGCTCCAAAAATATGGTGATCTCCTAATTTGAAGAAAAAATGCACAAACAAACTAGGGTTTGTGACTTCAAATCACGACTTCAAAATTTTTCAACCAAGTAGTAGTAGGAAGGCTCTGATACCATGTTGGAGTTGAGGAAAGACAACTCCAAAGATGCCCAAGATCACCTACATGCGAGAACCTGTCAAAGAGAAGCCAAGAAGAGGAAGAGCATGGAGTAAGGGGAAAACCCTAAACGGACATGAGAGACAATATGTAAACACAAGAGAAAATGTATTTACAATATGCACAATGAGAAGTAATGTGATGTGATGTTTTGAAAATACAAAGAGGGAGCCCGCTTATAAAGAGCTCATGGAAGCTTGTAGAACAAGCTAGAAGGTGGTAGAAGATAAAGATGACAACTCAACACATATCCACAAAAGGTGGAACATGCTAGAAGGGAACAAACTCCCATGTTGTCAACAACTAACCACTACAACTATTAAATACAAAATATTAAATAAATGCATTTACCTAAGTAAGCTTAAGTAATAGAATAAATAATTAATAATTAATTATTTACTCTAACATTCTCCCCCTTTGATACCAATGCCAAAGACATCAACCATTCACATATATCTCTCTCTTTTCTGTAGCCGACATATCATCTTCAATTTTTCTCTGTGTGACTGATATAGAAATGTCATTTTCTCTTTCATCTTTACCTTGACTTCTTATAATCTCATTTTCCTCATGCTCTAGTCCATCTTCACAATCTTTAGATAGGTGCTAAAGTGTGACCTCCTGCATCAATGTATAAGATATTCTAATCATAAAATTTGATGCAATGCAACATCTCATTTGAACTTGCTTTATATAGGTGAATCATCCCTAACTTATCTCTTAGATATTCATATGCTTGCTTTGGTACTGCCTTAGTGAATATATAATCTATCTACTCCTTTGTGTTCACATACTCTAGTCTCACTTCTTTTTCATGTACCAAGTCTCTTAAGTAATGATACTTGATAGAAATGTGTTTAGTCTTTGTATGCATCACGTGATTCTTTGATATATTTTGTTGACATATCAGTCAAGTTTTTTATTAGTAGCACACACTTATTTAGATTCTATATAGCTACCAAGCTCATTGAATAGCTTATAGTGTTTTCCATGTAATTTAGTAGCCACCAAGTTCTACATTTGCTACCAAGTCCTTTGGACCAATTCTAGTGGTTACCGAGTAGATTTAGTTAGTGTGAAGTTCAGTAGTTCAAACCATATATTTCAATATATACCAAGTTTATTAGTGGTTATTGAGTTAGCAATTCATGTGATGTAAAGCCAATGGTTACCAAGAATTGTAGTATCTATCAAGTTCTTAGTTCATGTGATGTGAAGATAGTGTTAACCAAGCCACTCCATGGTAACCAAGTGATTCAATGTTTGCCAAGTTGCACAATATCTATCGATTCACCAGTGCAGATTGAGTTCAAGACTACTTGAAAGTGATTAGTATGGGTTGAGCTTCTACATCTACCAAGAGCATGACGATGACAATCAATTATAGTGGATGTTGAGTATCAAAAGCTCACCAAGTCAGTCTTGAGAACTCGAGTATCACTATGTGGGTCGACTTTGTAATATTTGTGTTAACTTGTGTCATGGCCAACTATTTAATTTTGTAATTTGGATTGATATATATATATATATGTGATGTATTGTATCATATCCAATGTAATGAAATGAAAATCAAGAGCAAGAAGGTGCAAGAATGTGAATGTGAAAGCATATACAACAGATAAATATTTGTGAAGGCCATATCAGCATAAGGAGTAGTAATGAAAAAGATATCACAGGAAGGTGATCAGTATACCAAGGAATCTCTATCAACAAACTCAGTTGCAAGTTAGAGATCAACTGATTCATCCTAACAAGTGAACCAGTCAAAATCCTTTAACAAGGTAAATGTAATAGTCTTCTATAAATCTCTTTACTTAGTGCATACTTTATTATGTGTTTGTAAATCCTCTCACAAGGTGGATCTAGTAGTCCTATTTGCTCCTAATACGGTAGGTCATTAGAAGTGATCAATGTAAGCCTTAACTGGCCAACTTTATGCTGTAGTACAAAAGTTTGTGGGTATCATCCCACCCTAGTTTTACTTTCTATTTGGAAGGTTTCTAGGTTACCAAATCTTTGAGTTCAAGTGTTGTGGATTCTTTCATGTTTGTAGTTTCTCATGCATGCAATTAGATCAGATGTGATGAACTAAGTGTTAATTGATTTATTGTTGAAATTGTCAAAATTTTAGAAGTTATTGATTCACCCCTCCCCTCTCAATAACTTAACATAGTCTTGAATCTTTTTAAAAATTGGTATCAGAGCTTTATGGTTCTTAGGAGAAAGTTTAATAGCTTGAGAAAATATCAAGGAAATGGAGATATTCAGACTTGACAAAGCTATTAACAATGAAAAGTTGGATTTGGAAATGACCATTGCCCAACTCAAGAAAGCTAAGGAGCAACTTTCCCAATCCCTAAAAAGAAGAAAGGAACTTGCAAATTAAATGAATGATCATCTCTACATTGAAGAAAGAATTGAAGACTTTTTCCCTTCAAGCAATTTAGATGAAGAAAATGATGCAATCAAAGAACTCCTAGAGAAGAATGGTTCCCTGCAAGAAGAAGTAAGAAAGTTAAAAATAGAATAAGAAATTCAGTCAATAAGGTTATGCGAAGTCTTGGAAAAAAGAAACAAGATATAAAAGAAGAAATGGATGGAAGGAATAATGAAATCTAGAATCAACCCCTTTAGCAAGAAGACCTTATTGATCAAATCACCAATGCAAATGAGGAAATCATGAGCCTAAGACTTGAAAATGAAAGAATAAGGAATGATCTAAATTTTGAAAGGAAAATCATTGAAAGAATAAAAATTGAGCTAAGATCTAAAAAATAAATTAGTGAAAGATTGAGAAATGACCTAAACATTGAGAAGCAAATCAATAAAAGAATTATGAAATCTCAAGCAAACATGGATGAACTGAATGAGAAAAACCTCTATAGACAAAAAGGAAAAGTATGAATTGGATACAAGGAAGAAGATGAATCCTCCAAACAAGTTCCTCATAAGAATCAAAGACCTACTTGCAATCACTGTGGTAAGATAGGTCATACAACAAACAAATGTTGGAGTAATGGAAAAGTGAAATTTAATAGAAAATGCTACAATTGCAATCAACATGGTCATAAGGCTAATGAATGCAAAGAGAAAACAAAATTTAAAGGAAACTATCATAAATGTAAGAAACATGGATACAAGGCATCAGAATGCAAAATAAAAACATTGAATCCTATAGAACAAATTGTGAAAGAAAGATTTGGGTGGGACTACAATACCTAGTGTAGATGTCATTACTGTGGAGAATTTGGACACATTGGTATGAATTGTGTTAAACATCATATGAGGAAAATAGATACCACTAAAAGATTCTTTATTTGTACAAAGCTTGGTCATCTTGCCAAAAACTGTATGAAAATTGGTAAAATTGAAGATGAAAAGAAAGCAAAGGCTGATGACATCCAAAAATAGATGAGACAACAATGGATTCCTAAGTCTACTGAGTATACTAAACCAAGAAGTGATGGTCAAGTCACTCAAGAATTGGGTGACTCTACCATTTCTAATTAAGTTCTTAAGGAAGAATTGGAACCCGGCTATCGAAGAAGACATCTAAATCAATTCTAGTTGAAAAGGTGACAAAGATCCAAATCCATATACAAGATACAAAAGGACCACTAAGAAAAAATGGTATCAGTTATTACCAAGTTACCTTCTCTATAGAGTGAGGTTGGGTCATAGACTCTGCTGAGAAAGGTTAGGAGTAACAAAGGAACTTATGGTTACCAAATTGTGAAGACATCACTGAGTGATCATTGGCAAAGTGGATGAAAGACTGTCAAGCATAAAGTCATCTCATCTACCTCTATACTGAGCATTAATGGTGAAGTTTTGATAAAAGGCATGAAATTGAATTCATTTCTCACCATGAATTTTTGAGAGCTATTACGAAGAGCTATTTTCTATGTGATCAAGTGACTTGAGTGAATTTTATGTAAAATTTTTCAAAGTTCTCTCAAAGCTACCAAGAAAAATAGCATCCAACAGTAGCAAGGTGAAGAAAGGTTTTGACATGTTGGTTCAAGGTGTTGAATGGAAAGCACTAGATTTCAAGCTCACGCCCACAACTGCTAAAACCCTAGAACCTAGTGGAGGTCAATTGCAAATCCCTCCCAAGGTACTTCTTGTTAACAACATTTGAACTTATTTCAAATGTGCAATTCAAGAAATTGGTACTCTAGAGATGGATGATGCTCTAAGTCAGTTATGTGTTGATGGAACCCCTAAACCCGAGCATCAACATTTGGAAACAAAAGGGTTAACACATATTCTCCACATGCCTTGAGAGTTTCAAATTAAATGGATTAGGTATATTCTTAGCCGGGTACATAATGGAAAACTATGGTTAGAGAAGCCAAATTTGATAACCAATAAAATGATTCATTGAATCACTGGCCTTCCCATGCTCTTCAAGGCTAAATCAACCAAAATCCTAGGCCAAGAAAAATTGGAAAAGAAAACCCTAATTGAGTGGGATGGTAGAGGCATGAAAAAAAGTAGTGTTATTGATGTAGAGGTGAAGTTTGGAATTCATGTTATAGCTCACAAGATATACAGTTCAAGCCATCTCAACAGCGTATCATGCAAAGCGGTAGATTTGGTGTATAAAGTGGTTAAGAACAACCTGTATTATGACATTACTAAGTTTTTATTGAGACAATTCAATAATAATATGGAAAGTATTAGAACTTCAAAGAATAATCCTTGCAAATTTGGTTCTATGTTAACTTGTTTATTCTTTTGTGTTCAAAAGTTCTTCCCTTCCAAAGGCATAGTAGTCTAGAGAAAAGATGTGCCTATACTATACCAAATAAATGAATACATTATAGAATTGGAAGAGAACTATGGAGACATCATGGACAACTACTTCAAAGTGTTCAAAGAGAAAATAAAAAATATGTTTAGAATTCCTAAGAAGTTATTTGAGGACTACAAGGATGATGTGTGCTTCATGGTTGATTGTGACAAGGTATACATCTAGACAATCAAGCCTATATTTGTGTGGGTCAAGCCTCTTGGCTATGAGGTAAACATTGATGAGACCAAGGATATCATTAAAGCTCTTGTCAATGAACCTGTTGACCTCAAGGCTCCTTATTTTGGTACTTATGTAGAGGCTAAGGCAAGGATAGAGCTAGAGATAAAGCTCCCTTAGGCAGTTAACAAAGGGAAGAGGAGGATAGCCAAGCTGAAATCTAGTGCACCTCTCATGTTAACTGAGGGTAAAAGTGAAGATGAGGAAGAAGTAGTGGATGAAGAGGAATCTAATAAAGAAGAATAACCTTTGAAGAAAAAGGGCAAGATGATCATCACCAAGCCTGCAAAGTCATCCACTGCAGTCTTCACAAGGAGGTCATAGAAGAAAAGAAGTGACATTGTAGTTAGTAGACCTCCTCCCACCTTCCAAGAAAAATTGAAGCAATTGGAATAAAAAATTTCAAATCCTTGAAATATGAGACAAGGAAAAAGGCATAGCAAAAGAAAGTTGAAGAATTGGTGCTAAGCAAAATGGATAAATGGTGTATATGAGCAATGTTAGTATGCTAATAGAAACCAAATTTAAATAAAGCTTCTACAAACTAAACAAAATTCATAAATTTCAAGATAGACTAAGATGAGCTCTCAATTGAGAATATGAGCCATTAATGGGCTCTCTCAATGAGAAGCTCTCTTGTTGAGTAGCTTTGTCTAAATAGATAGGATGTATGCTCAAGCTTTATGCTTCAAAAAGGGCTTCAAATGGAGTTGGAATTTGGGTGTGAGTGTATGGTTTTGATGTAAAATGGCTTATTAAAATGGCATTATGACTTTACTTCATGGATTGTGTTGTTTTGCAAAGGGAAAGGATCCAATTTATAGGCAAGAGGCTTGAGGGATTGAGGGCTAAGATGCAAGGATGGGGAAAAGCTCATGGAGGGCTCAGATTGCATGAGAGGAGAGCACATGGATTGTGCTTCCTTACAGCCAATCAGGGAGTGACACATGTCATAGGGTCAGAGGATGGAGGAAAGGGGAAGGATGAGTCAACAAAGGAGGCTGAAGGGATAAAATCTTCATAAAGACCCTCATAATGGCTTGTAAGAGCAATAAAAGGGCTTGGAAGAGTCATTTATGGCCTAGTGGGCTTCATAAAGTCTTATGGTTGGGATATTTTGAAGGAGATGAGAGCAATTTTGACTTGGGCTTGATTATGAAGGTTTTAAGCTTTCTTAGAATTGTGCAAATGATTAGAGGATGGATTAGGATGGTTTAGGATTAGCTTAGGGATAGGCAAGTGGATGACATTTAATGAGGGTGGGTGAAGGAGGAGATATTTGTTAACTTTGGCTTGGGTTAGTAAGTCTTAACCCATGTTTAGAGAATGTGACAAGGTTAGGAGGGGATTAGGATTAGGTTTAAAGACATCTTCTAGAAGAGTCTAGACTTTGGATGAGGATAAAGACTTTCTAGAATAGTCTAGAACTTCCTAGGATGAGGATGAAGACTTTCTAGAAGAGTCTAGAACTTCTTAGGATGAGGATAAATTAGATTTTAGGAAATAAATAAAGTTTTATTTATTTCAAGGGTTTGGGTTGAGGAGATATTTATTAAAACTTTTTTAATAAACATGAGGATTAATATTTAATCTTAATTAAATATTTTGAGTTGGGATTAGGGGTAGGAAATGATGGGATTAGCCTTTAATCAAAATTAAAGAAGGATTAGAAGATTTTGGAAGAGGTTAGTGGTCTTAAGAAAATTGGCCAAGTTTTGGGCAAAAAATAAAATTTTAATTTATTTTGGGTTTTTTGGTCAATTTATTAATTAAATAATTAATAAATAAGAAAATAATGTTTAAATAAGATTTAAAATTTTTTGGGAGGGATTCCTTAATTAAATATTTTTAATTAAGATAAAGGGATTTAATGCCATAAAAATAAATAAATAAATAAAATAATTAATTAATTAATAAATGATGATGTCATCAAGAATTTTTCAAAAAAAAAAAAAAACTTTATTTTCTAAAGGTTTTTAGGTGTCTACATTTTGCCCCTCTTTGATGTGATGCTGCAAGTGGCATGGCATCAAAGATAAGAAAATAAGATGCCCAAGGCTAGAGCAGAAGAGGAGAGAATGGATTGCAAGATGCCCCCTCAAGAAGGCGGCGGGGAGAGAAAGCAAGGCTTGACAACTTCTTGAAAAGTACAAGAATTTGAGATGAGCAAGAAGACTCAGATTGGCTTAAGAGAAGAGGTTTGGTTAGCTCAAACTCTCACTACAGGAGAATGATAAAGGGAGAATTAGAGGCATAAGAGGAAGCAATCTTAAGATCTCAAGGATTGCAGAGGATGAAGGAGCGGAGCGCTATAAAAGGAATCCAGGATGGGGAGATGGATGAGGGGATTAAAAAGCTGATGCAACAGGATTTCAACGAGTCAGATTGGTAGAAGATGGGTTTCGGAGATCCCTAGGACTAGGATTGTGGATCTCGAAAGATGAGGCTTAGTGGATTGATTTGGATTGGTGGATCCCTAAGACTAGGATTGTGGATCCCTAAAGCTAAAGGTGAGGAGTGATTCAAAGAGATACTAATGCATAAGCTGGGGTAGGAGAGATAGATGTTGGATATGGATGGGGGATAATGGAGATGAAGGAAAACCATTGAAGCTTTTTGAGTGGGGGGGATACTTCAAAGAGAAGTACCACCATGTAGTTGAGCACTAGATTTGCTATAGGACTATTGGTTAATTGCCAAGGTTACCAAGAACATCAAGGCCGTGTCAACAACCATCCAGAGGACTGATAGACTGACTCAAAAAAAACACACAAGGATTGCCCCAGCATCACACATGAAACCCAGAGAAAATAGTGTGGAAGCGACACTGGGTAACCCACAAGCAAAAAAGAAACAAATGAAAGACTTGATCAAAATCATACGCTCGGAGTGCCCCATTCGTAGCATACCATGATATGGAAGATTGTGGCAACCTTGAGGAGGGAACAAAAAGATTGCTTGGAAAAGATACTTCAAGACCCAAAAGGGATGATTCCAAATCAAAAGAAAGTGAAAATCCAAAAGAGAACCGTTTGCCAATGAGAGGGTAGGATGAGGTACTAATAGACCAAGATCAGACATGAGGAAAGCTATATCCTACAAGGATCTATCAAAGAGCACCTAAGCCGATGGATCTGGGTGAGTGATGCATCTGGCAAGCTGAACTAAGAAGGATAACACTTTGGTGACAGGAGATCTAGCTAAAGGATGCATTGGAATAGCTAATCAAGGGTTGTGCGATGTGTGCAAGATGTTGATCAAAGAGGAACTTACATGAAAGTTGGATAGATACAATGGTACTAAGCTAAAGAGGATGTACAAGCTGACAGACCAAGATATTTACAAGTGGGCTAATCAAGATATGGTACAAGCTAACGGACCAATGATAGGTATGATACAAATGGATAAAAAGCTCAGGATGAGAGGATAGTGGGATGGCTCAATTTGGTGCAAGAGGTAGAAGCTAAAGATGAGGTGATAACGAAAGATATGGATTTGACAAGATGCATCCAATGATGATGATGGGGAAAATGCTAAGGTTGGTGGTAGCTAAATGGATAGATGGCGCTAGAGTGAATGGCTAATGAGAGGATGACATTGGATTTGCATGAGGATAGCCTAGAGCAGGATACTAATGACAAGGGAGGATGGACAAGAAAAGATCTTCAAGGAATATAGTGCCCCCAGTCAGAAGATGACATGTGGAAGGAGGTTTATGATGGATGTGATAGGATTCAAGCTAGGATGGAAAAGCGGAAGGCGCTAGGGAGATGGATGATAGCTAGGATGATTGGCTGAAGCTGCAGAAGATCAATGGATGGTGTGAGATGGAAGCTAGAGGATGGAGGATAGGTGTATAGATTGGAAGATGGAGTTGGATATCAAGATGCGACCAAAAGCATGAGGATGATAGGCTAAGTTGGGGATGGTTGGATTACACATGATGCTTGTTTGCCAAGTTTTCATCATGGTACTTGTCCAAGGTGCTTGAATTGCCAAGTTTTCACCAGTGGACATTTTATTTTTCTTTATATTTTTTTTATTTTTATTTTTTAACTTTTTGACTTTTTGACTTTGGACTTAGCTAGAATGATTTTGGCTTTCTTCAGCTATTTTTGGCTTTTTTTTGGGATTTTTCACTAGCTGTTGGAATGTTTAATTTTGTTGCTAGCCGTTGGTACACCAAATGTGTGATTTATGCAATAGATTGGATTAGATGGGATTGATGGTAGGAGATGGAGGGATGAAAAAGCTGGAAAGGAGCATGAGATGGAGATGCTTGTAGGATCAACATTGGCACATGTTGGGATGGGTGTGAAAAGAGCAGATGGGGAATAGATGGTAGACAGGGGCTTGATGGAGGATTTGTGGAAGCGCGCTTGGGGATATAAGCACCCAAGATGGAGTTAGGAGATGGGGGACACGAGTCACTGGATGGGGGATTAGCAATGGTGGATGCCATTATGCATTGGGTTTCAACTTTTTTCTTTGGGATCCACATGGTTTTGGATTTTCTTTTCATAGGCTTTTGCATTGTTTTGCACTCTTTGATTGGATTTTTCCTTTTTGGAGTATGTCTTTTAGAATAGACATATGATTTCCTAGGATGTGGATTTTTAGCTTTATGCATTTTGAAGTTGGCATTCACATTGTTGTGGTAAGCTTTGGGAAGATGGTTATGAGAAGCTTTGCGAGATGGAGAGGATATGTAGGAGCTTATAGTGGGAGGATGATGGATGATAGGTAGAGAGATGTTCCTTTGTTGATCCTGAATAGGAATGAAAGGAGTGGGATTATTATGCTGGATGATAGGAGGATGGTTGATGGTAGTTTTTGGTACATAGGGACCCAAAATGGATTTAGCGGATGAAGGGGGGATATGGTAGGTTGTTTTCGGTTGCAAAGATGGTGGGCCTGGAGATAGGCTTGGTTTGGGGATGGTGTGTACCAACAATTTTAGATGGTGAGCCTTTGGATACATATCCAAGATCATGAAATCCTGGATTTTTTTGTGCAATAATAGGCTTTCTAATTCCTTGCTCTTGTGGTCCTAAACCTTGACCTCGATAATGCCATCGATTGAGCATTTGAACTAGTTGAGGATACTTTTTTCTTGCAAAAAATGGTAGAAGTGCTTTATCAGATGTACTGCAATAGGGAGATACTATTCTTAATTCTTCTGCTGAGAGGAGGCCACTATGGATGAATGTAAGTGAAGCAAGAGGGTATATTATAGATGGTGAAATAGCTTGGATAGGTGGTAAGATGGAAGCATGGAGTGGAGGAGATGGTAGGATAGGATCTTGATTTAGCTAATGGGATGAAAAGATATCCTACAGTAGAGGAGGTATGGCTTGAGGTTTTGGAGATGGAGGGGATAGTGACTGCACTATGGATGGAAGACATGGTATGATGGTATCTTCGTTTATGCTTTGGGGGATGTCAACATGCTTTTGGGTAGGATCTTGATAGGATTGGATTGGAGTGGATGGTGCGATAGGAGGTGAAGGGATGGATTCTTGAAAGGCAGTGGATGGATAGATGGGAGATTTGGTAGTGGAGATGGGTGAGTAAAGGATGGATGCATAAGGGTCATTATGGGAGATTTGGGAAATGCTAGGAGGTGATGTGGATAGGAGTTGGAGGGATTTGACAGGTGGTGGGATTTTGATGCTTGCGGGAAGTGGAAGGATTTTAAGCAATTTGATGGATGGTATGGGGATGATAGCTTTGGGAGATGGACATGATATTATAGATGGGGAAGCTTCATCACTGACTACTTCACATGGTTGGATTAGATGACATGGCTTATCGACTGTTGGAGGTAGCTTTTCTTGTATTTCCTCTAAGATATTCTTGGGAGACTCATCTATCAGAGGTGGAGGTGGTGGATTGATAGGAATAGCTAGTGTGATGGGGGTGGAAGATTGGAAGCGTGGTTGATTGGGTGATGGAGGAGAAGCTGGGATATGAGATGGCAAGACTAGATAGTTTGGAAGAATTCTTGGATTTTGGGGGATGGTTGGCGAAATGTTTCTAAGGATTTCAATATACCTATCATAGTAAACAAGATTTTCATCATCATTGGAATATGAGGTGGTAGGAGCAAGGACAATGTGACCAAACTCATCATGATAGGATTGAAACTTCATGCTTTGATGATGAGTTAGATGGGGATGGGGTCTTGCATACGGATGAACATGGAAGCTCATGGTTGGATTTGGATTAAGCACAGATTTTGGATTGGCTGATGAAGGATTTCCTAGGGAGAGTCAAAGCTATATGACAGACCTAAGGAGGATTGGCTGGAGATTTTTGGCTTTTCTAAGGATGGAAGACTTCAAGGGCATGCTATCAAAAGGTGAGGGTTTTTCTTTCCTATGTGTAGGATTGGTGGCTATGTCAACTTGAGGATAGACTAATGATCCTATGGGTATGACATGAGATTGACCACTTGTGGATCCCAACCTTTAGCTCAAGGTGATGAGGGATACAAGTGACAAAGCTGGATTACCCTAGACAATGCTCTGTCAGAGGGATAACCTTGGTGAGATTGGTTGATTGGTAGGATTGATTGGATAGCAAACTCTGGTAGAGTAACAACAATTCCTTAAAGGCTTGGGTGATTTTGGATTGGGTTGCTAGCTAGCTGGGGGGATGATTTGGATGGACTTTAGATTTGGGATTTTTCTAAAGCAAAGAACTGGATAGATTCATTTGCGGCGGGGGAGCTTGGATGATATTCTGATGAGGCAGTGACTATGCTAAGTATGCCTTGAGTTGGGAGATTTTTGCTTTTCTGAGATTTTGACCAAAGTTGGCAAACATTCATTCAAAAGTTATGAACAAACAAGAAGACAAAAGTTTGGAGCAAGCACGTCAAACATACCAACATCCTAGGAAGCTTTCTACAAGGATGAAATTTGGTTTAGCTAAGGAGTCCTTGATATGCGCAAGGTACGTGAGGCCCAAATCCGTAGATGAAACCAAAAAGATGTCACACAGCCGAGAGGAGCGGTAACCCATTTCTCCTCTTTCACTTCTCAAGGGTATAAAGTTCCTTGAGGCTTAGCCTGAGTGAAAAAATCTTGATTCCAAGAGAGGTGTCTTTGGATTCACCTCCCAATTTTTATACTCCGTCAGAACGCTGGAGTTGAGGTCGTCCCAAGGGGTGATGAAATCCTAGAGCAGGCCTCCTAACAAGTGTAAAACAAGACCACATACATGATCTTGGGCTTTAAAAGACACACATTTATTCTAATTGATGATTTAGATTTTGTAAGCTATGATTGAAGACACTTGTGATTATGGCATACAATGTTCATTCCAATTTGACAGCATTGTCAGCATAATAAAAGTTGAGAGATCATCAACATAAGAAATGCGAGCGTTATTGAAACTGCATCCAAACCATGCAATGTTCATTGATTGTTAGGCATTCAAGATTGAGTGTGAGTTTTTTTTAAGTCCAAAAAAAAGATGTGTGAAACTCGATTGTCAAGCACGTGCTTGGAGGCCCTCCACGTCAAGATTTGTCCAATTTTTATGCCCAAATGAAGTGTTAATGAGATTAATGCGCATTTAAAGAATTTTCTAACTTAGAAAAACCACTAAAGACCCAAGTGAGTGGAGTTTGATCTTTGTGGAGCACTTAACACCCTCTTAGGTAGACCCATCCCCATAGATGGCACTGAGATTGCAACCAATGGTTAAATTGATGGGTGATTAAAGAGGGTGAGTCCAACTACAAACTTACTCAAAGTGTCTTTATTAGTTTTTATAACTTAGAAGATTTCAAAAATGTGGATTCTTTTTATGCCCCAAAAGATGATTATTTGATCTATGGAATTCAAGATTGGATTTGTTGTTTTAATCATGCATTCATAAAAAAAACAAACTTGATTTTAATCCATGGCACTCAAGAGTGATTTTAGCAACATGCATTCAAAGACAAGTGATTAAACATTCAAGTTTTTTTCTTTTGAGCATTCAAGATTGAGATTTTGTGTGTTGTTTTAAGAACTTTGAAGTGCTTTGTTTTAACCTTAGATCATTCAAGATTGTTTTGGACTCAAAAGTGAAAATGACTCTTTGGACTTTGGTTTTCATTCAAGATTTTGTGTTCTAGTTTGCATGTTTTAAGCCCAAAAATGATATTCCTAGATTGTTTTGATGCATGAAAAACCTAAGAAACATTCAAGATTTTGCAACAAGACATTTGTTTGGAACAAGTAACAAAGCTTTTAGGACAATTTTTGGCAACCATTTAGGACTCTTAGTTTTCATGAGATTTTTAAAAGAACTTTAAAATATTTGCAAATGAGGTTCATTTTATCCTCGATTGATGCTTTGAGTTTGATTTAGATTTTAGTGTGCACTTAGTGTTGATTTTGAACCTTTTGAAATGGAAACTTGAAGTTCTTTTTAAATTTCCAAAAATGAAGTGTTCCTAACTTTGCATGAATGCATCTAAAACCTTGATGTTGCAAAGATGCAAATGATTAGATTGGTTTAGTTTCACTTGTTAAAAGATTTTTATTTTTATTTTGCAAAATTTTAGTTTTTAATGGATTTAGGTATGATTTGGGGGTTCATTTTAAGCACTAAAAAGAAGTGTATATGATTTTTCTTCCTTAAAAAAAATGGCCAAGATCTCCCACAAGAAGAAGAAGAAGTAGATGGAATAAGAAGAATATAGACAAGAAGAGGAAGAAGAATTCCAAGTGATTTGTCCACCTATAAGCTTGAAAAATCTGCAAACACTATGAGATAGACTATGAGTTCCTTTGTCTTCTTCATGCTCATGTGGACCTACAAAACCAATTTATACAATCCTACCAATCAAAAAAACAAGCAAAATTAGCCAAAATTAGCAAATGACATACAAAAATTGACTAAAAAAGCTAATGAAGATGACCCATGCGGGGTCCCACTGGGCATGCCAAAATGTATATGAGCAATGTTAGTATGCTAATAGAAACCAAATTTAAATAAAGATTCTACAAACTAAACAAAATTCATAAACTTAAAGATAGACTAAGATGAGCTCTCAATTGATAATATGAGCCATTAATGGGCTCTCTCAATGAGAAGCTCTCTTGTTGAGTAGCTTTGTCTAAATAGATAGGATGTATGCTCAAGCTTTATGCTTCAAAAAGGGCTTCAAATGGAGTTTGAATTTGGGTGTGAGTGTATGGTTTTGATGTAAAATGGCTTCTTAAAATCGCATTATGACTTTACTTCATGGATTGTGTTGTTTTACAAAGAGAAAGGATCTAATTTATAGGCAAGAGGCTTGAGGGATTGAGGGCTAAGATGCAAGGATGGGGAAAAGCTCATGGAGGGCTCAGATTGCATGAGAGGAGAGCACATGGATTGTGCTTCCTTACAGCCAATCAAGGAGTGACACATGTCACAAGGTGAGAGGATGGAGGAAAGGGGAAGGATGAGTCAACAAAGGAGGCTCAAGGGATAAAATCTTTATAAAGACCCTCATAATGGCTTGTAAGAGCAATAAAAGGGCTTGGAAGAGTCATTTATGGCCTAGTGGGCTTCATAAAGTTTTATGGTTGGAATATTTTGAAGGAGATGAGAGCAATTTCGACTTGGGCTTGATTAGGAAGGTTTTAAGCTTGCTTAGGATTGTGCAAATGATTAGAGAATGGATTATGATGGTTTAGGATTAGCTTAGGGATATGCAAGTGGATGGCATTTAATGAGGGTGGGTGAAGGAGGAGATATTTGTTAACTTTGGCTTGGGTTAGTAAGTCTTAACCCATGTTTAGAGAATGTGACAAGGTTAGGAGGGGATTAGGATTAGGTTTAAAGACATCTTCTAGAAGAGTCTAGACTTTGGATGAGGATAAAGACTTTCTAGAATAGTCTAGAACTTCCTAGGATGAGGATGAAGACTTTCTAGAAGAGTCTAGAACTTCTTAGGATGAGGATAAATTAGATTTTAGGAAATAAATAAAGTTTTATTTATTTCAAGGGTTTGGGTTGAGGAGATATTTACTAAAACTTTTTTAATAAACATGAGGATTAATATTTAATCTTAATTAAATATTTTGAGTTGGGATTAGGGGTAGGAAATGATGGGATTAGCCTTTAATCAAAATTAAAGAAGGATTAGAAGATTTTGGAAGAGGTTAGTGGTCTTAAGGAAATTGGCCAAGTTTTGGGCAAAAAATAAATTTTTTATTTATTTTGGGTTTTTTGGTCAATTTATTAATTAAATAATTAATAAATAAGGAAATAATGTTTAAATAAGATTTAAACTTTTTTGGGAGGGATTCCTTAATTAAATATTTTTAATTAAGATAAAGGGATTTAATGCCATAAAAATAAATAAATAAATAAAATAATTAATTAATTAATAAATGATGATGTCATCAGGAATTTTTCAGAAAATAAAAATACTTTATTTTCTAAAGGTTTTTAGGTGTCTACAAATGGAAGTACTCAACAGACCAGATTGCCTCTTAAATCTCTAGTGAATTGCTAGAGAAAATAAAGCCAAGATGGGATTTTGCCATGCAAATAGTAAAAGACATATATGTTCAAACCCTGGGTAGTTACTATTGAGCATATTAGATTATGATGTAAAAGAGTCTTTAAAGAAAAATGTAGAGAAACTGACTCTAAGGTTTAATACTTGTTTAATTTTGATTAAGGGTATAGAGCATATATTTAAGAATGCTACAAACACTTGGAAAAATGCTTATCATCTTCATAAACCAAGTGAATATCCAATTGAAGTAAAGGATGTTGATGAAGAAGAAGATAAGGAGAAAGATGAGGAGAAAATGTTGAAGATGTAACTCATTTTGATAACAAGGAAGAAGAAGAGAAGCAAGGTGCAGAAGCTATCGAGAAAGATAAGGAAGATGATGAGGAGAATGATCTAGTCAAGATAGCTACTTCAGTCATTGCGTCACTTCCTTACACCTCAAGCAAACCTTTGATTACATCAAGTTTGGAGATGAATTTAGCAAGTTTGGTTGTGACTAGCACTGATACGTCAAATTTCCAATCACTCTTTGCCCCAACTCAACTCAACATATCACTGATAGAAGTGATTTCCATTTCATCAACTGAGCTATAGACTCCCTCTTCATTTGTTGAGTTGAGTTTTTTAGTCATCGCCTCTCCAGTTTTGACTTCTTCAATTTTGAGCTCATCCATGGTAAGCACTCCAGTTTTGTCTACTTAAATTTTGTATTTTTCAAGGATTTCTATCAGTATTCCATTAGTTAGTGAATTATCAATTTTTATTGCAAGTCCAAGTATGTCTACTATTGTTTCCATTTTGGGTACAAAGGCAATAAGTGCAAGGTCAATTGAGCCTAAGGCTCAACCAAGTACAAATTTTTTGAAAGGAAAGGAGATAGAAGAAGATATAGATTTGGATGAGGAAATAGAAATTCCCAAATGGGATATCTACAATCTTTCTACAAACCAAATGCACATATTTGGTGAACTTCTTTAGAAAAAGGCCAAGCAACAAAGATTGAGAGAAGAAAGAGATAGAGAGTACAAGATATTAGATGATGCCAAGAAAATTTTGACCTAAGCTATTGGAATTAAGGTTGATTCTTCTCAACCTATTTTGTTTCAGCTTGGAGAGGTAGTCCAAAAGTTCAATGAGGACATCGAAGGCTAAGAAAAGTTGGTTGAAAAGTTTGAAAAGAAATTCAACAATAAAGTGCTGGAACACATTGCTCAACAAATTGCTATTTATCAAGTTGAGTTATCAACAATTTGGTTCAATCTCTAGGTGTCCTATTCAAATGTGTCATCACTTTTTGGAAAGCTATGTGATGTCACTAAGTATACCAAGAAAGTTAAGGAAAAATTATCCAAAAATTGATGTTGTTCTTAAAGCAAGTGCTCAACAACTGCAACTTGACCCTGGTTCAAGCTCTGCACATTTCAAGAAGATCAGATTTTTGTCAGATATGTAAGAAAAATTATTAAAAGAAGAAGCAAGGATCCATCCCACATTAGGTGATATACAAAATATGATCCTTCCATTCATGGATTCTTTGTAGAAACAAATTTTAAATTCAAAGACACTGATTCATGATAACAACTTCTCTATTGTTGACCACATGATTGAATTATCTACAAAAGTGCAAATTGCCATTCATAAATGCAAAGTATTGCAAGAAAACTAGGATAAAACCTTGGCAATTAACCTCAAGGTACACTCTAAATTTCTATCTCATTTTGGTGTCTCCATGTAAATATATTGAATAAATCTTTGGCATTACTACCAAAAGGGGGGAGATGAGATATGAGAAGAGATGAGATATGGGAGAAAAGTTAAAGGGAGAGAAAAGAAGAGTTACAAGGTGAGATATATATGTAAGAGAAAAGTTACATGTACATAGTAGATCACATAGTATGGGGGAGAAATATGCTATGGTGAAGAAATACTTTGTATATACCTTACAAAGATCAATTTTGAAAAATCTCAAAAATAGACTGAGCTAGTATCACATGATAATGAATACAAGGTATTTAGTTTTGGGCTAATAAGTGTTTTTGCCACTAATACCAAAGGGGGAGATTGTTGACATATCAGTCAAGCTTATTATTAGTGACACACACTTATTTAGATTCTATACAACTGCCAAGCTCATTGAACAACTTACAATGTTTACCATGTAATTTAGTAGCCACTAAGTTCTACAGTTGCTACCAAGTCCTTTGGACCAATTCTAGTGGTTACCAAGTAGATTCAGTAAATGTGAAGTTCAACAGTTCAAACCATGTATTTCAGTGCATACCAAGTTTATTAGTGGTTGCCAAGTTTGTAGTTCATGTGATGTGAAGCTAGTGGTTACTGAGCATTGTAGTATCTACTGAGTTCTCAATTCATGTGATGTCAACATAGTGTTAACCAAGCCACTCCATGGTAACCAAGTGATTCAATGTTTGTTGAGTTGCATAATATCTACTGAGTCACTAGTGTAGATCAAGTTCAAGACTACTTGAAAGTGATGAGTATGGAATGAGCTTCTATGTATACCAAGAGCATGACAATTACAAGTAGTGACAGTGGATATGAGTATCAAAACTTCATCGAGTTAGTCTCTAGAGTCCAAGTATCTTCATGTAGGTTGACTTTGTAATATTTGTGTTAACTTGTGTCATGACCAAATTTTTAATATTGTAATTTGGATTGGCATATATATGTGATGTATTGTATGATATCCAATGTAATGAAATGAAAAGCAAGAGCAAGAAGGTGCAAGAATGCAAATGTGAAAGCATACATAGTAGATAAAGATTTGTGAAGACCATATCAACATAAGGAGCAAGAGTGACAAATCTATCATAGAAAGGTGATCAATATACCAAGGAATCTCTATCATCAAACTTAGTTGCAACTTAGAGATTAACTAATTCATCCCAATAGGTGAACTAGTCAAAATCCTTTAACAAGGTAGACCTAACCGTCTTCTATAAATCTCTTTACCGAGTGCATACTTCATTATGTGTTTGTAAATCCTCTCACAAGGTTGACCTAGCAGTCCTATTTGCTCCTAATAGGGTAGATCATCAGAAATGATCAATATAAGCCTTAACCAACCAACTTTATGCTACAATACTAAAGTTTGTGGGAATCATCCCCACCCCAATTTTTCTTTCTATTTGGAAGGTTTCTGGGTCACCAAATCTTTGAGTTCAAGTGTTGTGGATGCTTTTATGGTTTAAATTTCACATGCATGCAACTAGATCATATGTGATGAACTATGTGTTAATTGATTTATTGTTGAAATTGACAAAGTTTTAGAAGTTATTGATTCACCCCTCCCCTCTAAGTAATTTAACAAAGTCTTGAATATTTCCAAAAATATTTATGTTGGTATATCTAACCATTATTGTCTATTAGTGTTAACAACTTAGTCATTTACAAGGAAGAGTTAGACTATCATCACTGTGACTAAGCTACTCCACATAGGCTGAGTCATGTACATAAGTAAGTATGTATCAAGCTCTATAGGATCTGAGTAAGAGTATGGTCACTGAGTATTTCGATATGAGATGATCTCATCAATGACTAAACAAATTCTAAATACACAAGTAATGAGTTACATAGTGTATGCTGAGCACAATACATTTCAAGCATTAGAAGAGTAATACAAGCCAAACAATAACAATACTGATCATTAGAAGATAGTAAAGACCAAGCAATGTAGAGTTGACATAAAATTTATAAATGGAAAAAAATTTTAGGTAATGCATTTTATAAGCCAACATGGAAGGGACATTTAAATAATGTGGATCACAAATATCTATGTTATGTGATCAATGATTCAGATGGGGAGGCTATTATGGAAGGATCTAGAAAAATCTTTATGAAACTCTTTAAATAGAGGTAATATTAACCTAGATCATATAGTGAGAGAGGTGTGTGGAGTAAGAGAAAGAGCAGAGAAGTGTATGCATGTGAATAAGGAGTAAAGTGAAGGATTGAGATCAAATCAAAAGTCAATGAAGGGTTCTATTATCATCTAACAGAGAAAGTGACCTATTCATGGCAGTGAAGTGAAAACGAAAGACAAGTTTATCAAATTAGATGAGAGGATTAGTTAGCAAGGAGAAGACTCAAAATCAACTTGCAAAGAAAATGAAGAGTCAGGTGCTGAATCAATTTTAACTGACTTGAATTTGGGTAAATCTCTTAATAGAGTGGTCTTAATAGATCTTTGTAAATATCCTAACAAAGTCCTCACTTTTTTGGAAGTCTTAAATCCTTTAACAAGGTGAGATCTAGTAGTCTCTTAATCCTTTAATAGGGTTGAATCCTTACAGGGTAGATAATATCTTATGATCATACATTATAACTTTAACTAGTTAACTTTATTACTACAATACTAAAGACTTTTTGGTGTCATCCCCACCCCATTTCTACCTTCACCTTAGAGGGTTTCTAGGTAACAAATATTGTGTTGTGTTTAATTTTCATCTATTTGATCAATCAGATTTATATGCTACAACATATTTACATTATAGGTTTTACATGCACAAGTTTACTAATAGATGTGATGTGAGTGAATTGATGAAAAGTTTAAGTGTTTAAAATTTTGATTTATGCCCCCCCCCCCCCCCCCACCCCTTGTATCTTGTTTATCCTATCTATGCCCCCATCAATCAACAATTGGTATCAAATTTGTGGTTCTCTAAAGGAAGCTTAATAGATTGGAGATTAGATCTTTGAGATGAAGGCTTTAAAACTAGACAAGGTTATTAATAATTAGGTGATTGACATCCAACTCATATTGTGAAAACTTGAGAAGGCAAAAAATGACCTGATGGATTCCCTAAAAAGGAGAAAGGAATTTTCCATTTAGATAAAATAGTTTTCATATGAAGAAGTGGAGACTAAAGGACTATTTGAACCTATCAATCCAAATGACAAAGCATTTGCTGATGTACTTGACAAGAAAAAACTCCTGAATGAAGAAATAAGAGGAATGAAAAGAGAACATGCAATCTAATCACTAAAACTATGTGGAGTGATTGAAAAAAAAGAAAGCTAAAGAAGATAGGACTATGGATGAAGAAGACAAAAGGGTGATGACTACTAGACTTGAAGAAAGGATATTAGATGTGCAGAAGCTCACAAACACATAACTAGACATGATGAATCAACTAATGCTTACAAATCAAGAATTGAATCACAAGGATGTGGAAATTGAAAATCTCAAATCACAAAAGGACATAATAAAGAGTGAATTGAAAGCTAAGAAAGAATATGTGGAGAAATTTAGAAAACCTAAAGAGAAAATGAGGTAATTTTAAGAACTTATGAAGTTATCAAGATATTCTAGTGGGTCATGACATTCATACACTAAGAAAGGAGAATAATCCAAAAGTGGAGAATTGAGGAATGCAAAGTCAAAGGACAAATCAACAGGCTATCATTGTGAAAAACTTGGTCATACTACAAATATCTATCAAAGAAAACATGGTGTACAAAATTCTAAACCTAAGTTTACTAGTTACTTTTTTTACTACAAGAAATAAGGGCATCAAATGTAGAAGTTGATGAAAGCCAACTTCATAGCTTGCTAATATCACCTGCATGCAAATAACCTATCGAAGGGAAACCAAGGAAGGAAGAGGTGGAGCTTGGAAAAACTAAACAGACTGAAAGAGAAGATATTGTAAACAAAGAAAAATGTATTGCAATACAATATTGCTTGAAAATGAGTTGAGAAATACAATGAGAGAGCTTGAATATAAAGGCCTCAAGGAGACTTCTAGAAAAAGCTAGAAGATGCTAGGAGATAAGAATGACAACTAAACATACATCCGCAAAAAGTAGAATATCCTCGATCAAGGTGAGGAGATAAGTATGACTTAGATAGGAACAAACTCCCATGTTGTCAACAACTACTAGACTACAACTATTAAATAAATGCATTAACATAGGTAAACTTAAGCAAAAGCGTAAATAATAATAATTTACTCTAAGAACCCCCTTAAGTGCAACTTAGGGGAATGCACTTAAGCTCACCAGATAAGATGAAATTTAGAATGGGTCTTGATAACAAGGCCATGTTAGGTACCCATGCATAACTCCAAAGAAATGCAACCTTTGAAAATGGGGAAAGAGGAAAAACCTCATGGGAAAAACCCTCCCCCAAAAAGAGGTAAGAAAACCTAGTGAAGGACTCAAGAAGCCTCCAACTAGTGGAATGTCCCAGAAAATAGGAACAAAGAGAAGATCATGAAGAACATCACTAAAGTGTGAAGAAGTCACAAACTTTGTCAGAAATAAACTACTAATCTAAAGAACCTCCATGAAAATAGAAGGCATGAACCAAGAGTGTCTATATGGTAGATGATCTATCTCACCAAAATGCATAGGTAGCCAACCATTGTAATCACCTAGTATATAGGATAAAATACTAAATACATAGCTCACACTACCGAACCATCAAACCAAGGAAGTATTAGAACAATAGAATAACCCCCCTTAATGTAGACGGGGTGAGATGACATGCAACTAGAAAAGTGGGCCAAAATCCTTTGTAGAAATAACCAAGAATAGTAAGAGAGAGAAAGAGGTACAAACACCTATAAAAGGACATGTCATTGACTCATCATGGGGCTAATTTTATGGAAGGGATAGTCACTTGACAAAGGAAGAGGGCACAAAAATGGCAACAACTAACCCCCCATGGTGCTTCATAAAATAGTGTGGGTACAACTATCTCAAAACAACATTCATGAACCTAAAATGCAAGAGTGGCACTTTATCTCAGTGAATTTGCATAAATATGCTTACAAATGACATCAACAATGATTAGAAAGGGGAAAAAGCTAATACAAAAGATAGTACAACCCAAAAAAAAAATTACATGCCATGAAAATGATCCTCGGACTTGGAACACCCAAGATATCCACCATAGAGAAAAAATGACAAAAACATGATAGAAAGAGCATGAGGCAAAATTTGAAGAAAATGACAATATTTATGAAAAGTAGACAAAACCAGGTTTCCAAAAATATAACATTTTCAAAAAATGGAGATGGGACGCAAAAGATAAACTCACTAGAGTGAAAAATAGAACATCCAACTTTAACAAAAAATGGGCAACAAAACTACATCAAAACCTAAAAATACCTATACCAATGTCTCCGTCTTGGAACTAGGTTTCAAACACTTCTTTCAGATCAGAACAATACCTCTGTGTGCTTAAGTTATGGCCAAAAAACCATGAGTAGGTCAACAAAGGACTTGAAGGAGAGGTAGGAGTGTGCTGATGCAGTGCTAACATTAGCAAGTCACTAGATTAAAATTGATGGCTTGACAACCATCATGGAAAAAAAGGACTACCACGTGGCATGTCACATGGTAGTTCCATGTGGAAGCCACATGGCAGTATGACTGATGATGTTGATGTGGTAGAGGCCACATGCCAATGCCAACATGGCACCTGTGCCATGTGGCACTCATGAAATATGCCAAGTGTCCACTATATAAATGATAATTGTGTAGGGTAAGTATAGGTGGCAGTGGCAGAGAATGTGGGTTTTGGTGGGTAGCTATAGGTGGGTGATCACAGGGAGAACACCATCGACGGTGGTGGTTGTAGGGGCAGCTACCATTGCTGGCACTACTGGGAGGGCAGAAGGCCGGTGGAGTGGTGGTGGCTATGGAGCAATGGTTGGGTTTTGGTCATGCTACAACTATGCTACTAGTGGCAGTGATGCTTGGGCGGTGTGTGGGTGGGGCCGCGGTGGTATGGCCTACAAATTTTTATTTTTTTTGCAATAAATGCAAAAATGCATCCATATGGCCTCCAACCAATTTTTTTTTTTGTCTCTTGGATTGGCTATGTCCAAAATGGACAAATTTAATATGGATCTTGACTATAACAGGCCTTCTAAACTCCATGGCAACATCCGCTTAGGCCCAAAGTGCTCTAAAAAATACTCTTCCCTCGGATTGAAGAAAAAAATCACAAACAAATTGGGATTTGTGTCTTCGAATCATGGCTTCAAAAATCCTTTAGCAAAGAAGCAATAGGGATGCTCTAATACCATGTAGAAGTTGATGAAAGCTAACTTCAAAGCTCACCAAGATCACCTGCATGCAAATAACCTGTCGAAGGGAAACCAAAGAAAGAAGAGGTGGAGCTTGGTAAAACTAAACAGACTAAGAGAGAAGATATTGCAAACAAAGAAAAATGTATTGCTACACAATATTTCTTGAAAATGAGTTGAGAAATACAATGAGAGAGCCCAAATATAAAGGCCTCAAGGAGACTTCTAGTAAAAACTAGAAGATGCTAGGAGATAAGAATGATAACTAAGAATACATCCACAAAAGGTTGAACATCCTCAATCAAGGTGAGGAGATAAGTATGACTTAGATAGGAACAAACTCCCATGTTGTTAAAAATTCCTAGACTACAACTATTAAATAAATGCATTAACCTAAGTAAACTTAATTAAAAGCATAAATAATAATTATTTACTCTAACATCAAATACATTAGTGTAGGTCAAGATTAAGGAATACAATTGCTACACCTAAACTTGAAGGATATTGCTATAACTATCAGAAGTATGGGCATAGGGCATATGAATGCATATCATAGAAAAAAACTTACTAGAAAAGTTAGAGGAAGAATTATGCACCTAACAATGCATGTTCCAAATGTCAGAAGTTTGGAGATCAAAGAAATAATTTCCAAACTCAAGTACATTCAAAAAATTAGACAGAAGATATAAAGGCAAAGGAAAAGTGGACATTGAGAAAATTAGTAATGAAATGAACCATAAATAGAAAAGAAAAGATGGAACTAGTGGAGCTAATAGATAAGGTGATCATGTAATCTCAAACTAAGTAAGAGAGGTATGTATGGAAATGTATACTTAATTGATATATCTTACATTAGTTCCTTACATGAAAATGTGCCAAAATTTCATATGTGCATATGTGAAGATGCATAAGAACATATTTTTTGAAAGGTTCTCAAGTGTCAGTAAAAATTTTCTATGTTGACTGAGCATTGCAACATAGACTGAGTATGGAAGAGACCAAACTATAATACAAAGACCTAGTTGAAAGGCATCAACATCGACTGAGCAGCTTAATTCTACCTACCTAAGTAGACATCATTAATGTAGACCCTAAATCAATCAAAATAAGTTATGTAACAAATTTTGAAGATATTATTACATACGTTGCATTCAAATTTTTGAGAGCAGATAATGATTTGGCAATTTTAGTGACTAGTAAAGATTTTAGGAGTGATTTGGTCGAAGAGGCATGAACGAGTGATGATCTAAATTGTGTCGAGTATCTAGAGAAGAAAGGACTTAAAACCCTAATTATAATCATGGAAGCTTCATCAACCACTAGAATGAGCCAAGAGGTTAGTAGAATCTAAGTGGTGAAGATTGATGCTTGTCTTCCACCAAAGTTTTGTGCTATTTAAGAGATTGCTATGAAAGAAGATTTAATGGGTGCGCTATCCTTGATACCACCTAAAGTCATTATGATTCATGATGTTAGAAGCGATTACATGTGTAAAATTGGAGAAGTAGGAGATTAAAAAATTAGGGAAGCATATGAGAAGTTGTGTAATGAAGAAATTTTGAAGGATGAATTCAAAGTTGTTGAAAGGAAAGGGTTAACTTTTGCCCTAAAATTATTGAATAATTTCAAGGTTGAATGGATTAAATTTATTCTAAGAAGAATCCAAGAAATGAAGTACTAGTTATAGAATGGACTATTGGAGATCACAACAAAAATTATTTACAAGGTTACAAGCTATCCAACACTAGATAGGAAGAAAACCATGCAAAAATTGAGTCATGAAGAAGTTGAGGAAAACATTGGAGCCAAGTAGAATGAAAGTGGTATGTCCATAACAAATTTCTTTGATCCATTAATTGAATTTTCAATGAGTGTTATCACTCAAAAATTTTATCAATCAAGAAGATTGAATAGTGTGCCTTGTATGGCTATGGATCAAGCATGGAAGATTGTAATGAAATATCATGAGTATGATCTTGCCGAGTTACAAGGGTTACAACTTGCAAAAAATCTATCATTCATAAGAAAAGTGAAGAATTCAATGTGTATTTTTGAATCCCTCATTATGTGTATTTTGTTTTACATCTAGAATTATTTTCTTGGTATTAGTAATGATGTATGGGTGCAAGAAAAACCTAGTGAGAAAATAGATTAATGAGTATATCACTTAGTTGGGAGAAAATTTTGAGAATGTAATGGATACTTATTTTGATGAATTTAAGAAAAGGATGAAAAGGAGAATAAGGATACCTAAAGATTTGATCACAAAATACCATAGTGACATATTTTTTCTTGTGGATACAAACAATATTTTTTTATAGGCAATATAGATGAGGAAGGCTTGGTTACAAATTTTTGATTATGAGATAGATAGTGATGTGGTGAGTGCAACCATTGATGCACTACTAGAAGAAGAGATAGATGTCGAGGATGAAACTTTTGAGAGATATGAAGAAGCTAAAGAAAGAATAACTATAAATATAAAGACAAATCTAAGGAAAAGAAGAGAAATAAAATGATTGAAGATATAGAAGAAAAAATAGGCACCCTATGCAAGGGAAAATAACCATTACAATTGACACAAGTTCTTGGTGAAGATGAAGAACAAGATAGTGGTGATGAGGAAGAGGAAGGAGAAGAAGGTGACAAGGGTAAAACCCTAGCTATTGTCATGCTACTAATCAAGAAGGCTCAAGGAACAAAGAAGATGTTGAAAGTGACACCCATATCTCCTCCACCACCAAACAAGCCAAGGACTAGAGCAATTGCTAGTACCAAGCAGTCTACAAAGCAGAAGGTAGCAGAAGCTATAAAGTTGAGTGCCCCCAAAACTAAAATAAGGAGATTGTTCATAGGACCACCTGAGAGGAAATCTAAGTCTACTGATGAGGTATATACAAACTTAAGGAGTTCCCTAGGTTTATCTAGTTTTAGATTTGTTAATTATGATACACAAGATAATGATGATAGAAATAAAATTGAAGAGGAAACGGTAGAAATGATCTCAAATTTCAAATGAGCTCCTAGTGAGATAGAGAAGAAGATACCACAAGACTTATATAATAGATGGTAAATAAGATGGTAATAGACATATAAGGAAGAGAAAAAGATAAGGACTAACACATTAGTCAGAGTAATGCTTTACTTATCCTAGGAGAAAAAGGACATATTTTTGGAGTAGTATAGGAGCATATCTATTCCAAAATATAGAATATTTTTTTATCTTACTAAATAAAGAGGAAGTTGTACAACAACAAAATGAGTTTCTATGGAAGATAATTTTAGGGTTATCTACAAAGAAAGAAGATAAACATTGAAGATGATTATAACTGTGGAGAAAGCTCAAGTGTGCTGAGTCTACAAGGAAACATATCTCCTATACATGCCAACACCTCTGACACTCTAGAGGCTGAGTAGTCAAGGCTCATAGATACAAAGGTAGATGGTGAAAAGAAGGAAAATTTTAAATAATAAGATTGTTTCAACACCTCACATTGAGGAAGGAAAAGTATCAAATGAAGTTGAACCAAGTGTAACTATTGTTATCTTAAGAATAGATGCACAAGTAAGACTGAGTGGTGACATTCCTTCACCAAATCTCAAGATAGTTCTAAGTAGAAACACTCCTTCACCTAGAAGAAAGAGGAAACACATAAAATATGTTTCACTAGATATTGAAGTTAATCTGGATGAAATCATTGAGATACCACAATTGGACTTGGGAAATCTCACCTTGGAGCAAAAAAAATTGTTGCAAGATGTTTTAATGAAGAAGAAAAGGCAAGAAGAGCTAAGAAAAGAGCACAAGCAGAAACAAGTACTACATGATGTAAAGCATCTTTTTGTTGATGCTTTTGACATTTAGAATTTCAATGAATAGGCATCAATCATTAACCAGCTTGTAACTATAGTTGATCAAGTAAATGCTGGACATTTGGAGTCAAATGAGAAGCTAATAGATTGGTCTTCTAGAAGATTTTAAACTAAGGTTGTGGACAAAGTTTCCATAACCATTGCTGAATAGAAACTGAAACTACAAGAGAGCATATAGATTATGATTGAGATAATATAGAAGGTACAACATTTGTACACAATTTTTTTAGATGTTCCAAGATTCGCTAACAATATTTAGGCACAAATAAATCAAATTTGGGCTGAGATGAAGAAATCCAACAATATTATTTTAGAGTTAGTATAAATGATCATTGATCATTTCAATAATCTACTGAATGCTCAATGTACATTGACCAAGCTTTAGGTATCTAACAAAAATATGAGATCCAAATTGATCTCTATTATGGAAATGATGATACCTCATTTGGGGGTCATGGAAAGAGAATTGAAAATAATCCAGGTTCTTATCATAGAAGATTATAATTTTTCAGTGGCTGATAGTTTAGCTGATTTGGCTACAAGATTATAGTTGTAGAATCATATTTTGGAAGAACCAAGAACCACATGGGATCATTCATTGTCCATGATTATCAAAGTTCATAAGAGATTCACTAAAAAATATGGATTACTTCTACTGATTCAACCCCAACAATAGTGACATGTAGTGTTAAAAAATAAGGGGGAAAAGAGTTTTGAAGGGGGAATGATATGTAGTGTCAAAATGAGAAATATAGTGTGAATAAAGGTGAATTTGATTTGTTATTCAGTTTTGCATTGTTTATTCATTGGCATATGTCATAAGCCTTAGGGGGAGAGCTCATTTATCAGATTGTATTATAATGATGTAAATATGATAGAGTGTTTTTTCCACTAATATCAAAGGGGGAGATTGTTGGGTATCTTTAACCATTCTCTCCTATTAGTGTCAACCACTTGCATTTACAAGGGAGATTCAAACGGTCTTCACTATGACTGAGCTACTCTATATAAGCTGAGTCATGTACATAAGAAAGCATGTACCAAGATATATAAGAGCCAAATAAGAGTATGGTCCCTGAGTATTTCTATATGAGCTGAGCTCATTAGCGACCAAAAAACTCCAAATATGCACTTGTATTGAGTTACATAGTGTGTGCCAAGAACAATACATGCCAAGCATCAAAAGAGTAATATAGGCCAAAAAATAACAATGATGAGTATCAAAAAACATTAAAGACTAAGAAATGCAGAGTTTACATAAAAGTTAAAAATAGAAAAGAATTTGAGGTAGTGTTTTACAAGCCGACATGGAAGGAACACTTAAAGATTGTAGAGGTTGTTATAAAACATTTAAATGACATGGATCATAGATCTCTATGTTGTGTGATCAACGATTCAAATGGAGAGGCTATTATGGAAGGATCTAGAAAATTCTTCATGAAACTCTTTAAGTAGAGATTATCTTAACCTAGATCATATAGTGAGAGAGGCATGTGAAGTAAGAGCCACAATAGAGAATTGTATGCATGCGAATAAGGAGTGAAGTGAAGGATTGAGATCAAACTAGAAGTAAGTGAAGGGTTTTGTTATCATCTAACAAAGAAAGTGACCTATTCATGGAAGTGAAGTGAAAGGGAAAGACAATTTTATTAGATTAGAAGAGAGGATTAGTTAGCAAGCGAAAGATTCAAAATCAACTTGGAAAGAGAACTGAGTGTTAGGTACTAAATCAATTTTAACTGACTTGAATCAAGGTAAATCTCTTAACAGAGTGGTCTTAATAGATCTTTGTAAATCTCATAACATAGTCCTTACTTTGTTGTAGGTTTTAAATCCTTTAACAAGGTGAGACCTAGAAGTCTCTTAAGCCTCTAATAGGGTAGACTCCTCGTTGAGTATATCATATCTTATGATCATTTAATATTGTAACCTTAACTGGTTAAATTTATTATTACAATATTGAATATTTGTGGATGTCATCCCCACCCCAATTTTACTTTAGCTTGAAGGGTTTTTGGGTAACAAATATTGTGTTATGTGTTTCATTTTCATGCATGTGACTGATCAGATTTATATGGTACATGAAATTTACATTACAAGTTTTACATGCACAAGTTTACTAATAGATGTGGGTGAATTGATCAAAAGTTTAAGTGTAGTTTACTAATAGATGTGGGTGAATTGATCAAAAGTTTAATTGTTTAAGATTCTGATTCACCCCCTCCCCCCTCTCAGTATCTTGTTTATCCTATTTATACCTCCATTAGTAAATAGTTTATAGAGCTTGTGTTATCACAGTATATCACAATAGGTTCAATAATTTCTTCCTTCATACCTTTCAACCATTGTTTAATCCAAACAATGTTTGAACAATTGATTGTTGCAGCAACATACTCAACCTTTGCTATGGATTGAGAAATAGAATTCTATTTCTTGCTTGTCCATGAAATCAATCTTCTTCATAGAAAGAAATCATCTCAACTTCTACTCCTTCTATCATCAATATTTCTAACCCAATCAACATATGTGTAAACTTTTGGCTCAAACTTGTCACTCTTTCTATACAATAACCCATAGTCTTATGTTCTATTTAGATATATTAGTGTCCTTTTCACAACCATCATGTGATTTTCTCTAGGATTAGAAAAAATATATAGCAAAAATACTGTCTACTAATACAATCTCTGGTCTAATATGTATAACATATTGTACTTTTCTAATCATTGACCTCTATAATGCTTGATTTACCTTAGTAGAATTATCATTCTTTGACAATTAATGATCGATAACCATAGGTGTTCCAGCTGGTCTTGAATCCTCCATTCTAAAAGTCTTCAATATCTCCTTGATATACTTTGATTGAGTAATGTGAATACCATTCTTCATCTAATAAACTTGTAATCCAACAAAGAAATTGATCTCCCCAAAATTTGACATCTCAAATTCTTTCATGTCATTAGCAAATGACTTGCACAAGATATCACGTCCTCCAAATATGATATCATGAACACAAATTTTAGCTAGCAATATCTTGGTCTCATATTCACTTCTTAGGTACAGATTGCTATTGTCACTTTTCTTGCAAAACCATTTTTTATCAAATAAGTGTGTAACATTT
The DNA here is from genome assembly GCA_028749045.1 of Cupressus sempervirens. Taxonomy (NCBI): domain Eukaryota; kingdom Viridiplantae; phylum Streptophyta; class Pinopsida; order Cupressales; family Cupressaceae; genus Cupressus; species Cupressus sempervirens. The sequence goes on along the minus strand of CM053786.1, from coordinate 268,384,278 downwards.
CATACCATGCTCTAGGGGCTTTCTTCAAACCATATAAATAATTTTGTAGTTTACATACCAAATTCCTTTTGCTAGGATCAACAAATCCTTCAGGTTGATCAATGTAGACTTATTCTTCTAAGATTCCATTCAAAAATATTCATTTGACATCCATTTGATATAATTTGAATCCTTTGTAGAAAAAATATTCAAGAAAATTTCTCACTCCTTCCAATCTTTCAACTGGGAAAAATGTCTCACTAATCAATTCCTTCTTCTTGTGCACATCCCTTACAAACTATTCTTTCCTTGTTTCTTGTGACTTCAACTTTCTCATTCAACTTATTTATGAATACCCACTTTGTTCCAATCAAATTCTTGTCCTTTGGTATATGTACCAATATTCAACTCTTATTCTTCTCTATTTGATAAATTTCCTCATTCACTTCCTTTATCCAGTCTTCATTCTTCAAAGCATCTTTAACTGATTTAGGTTCAACTTCATAAGGTAAGCATGTATAATTCTTCAACTTACTTCTTGTCATGACTCCTAAGAATTTCCTTCCAATGACTTGGTTTCGTTTATGATTCCTCCTTACATACTTTTCTAGTACAAGTTCAAATATTTTGTCCCCTTAAAGCATTTCACTTGGTTTTACTTGCTCTTCTTCTACAAGTATCTCTAGCTACAAATCAGCTTGGTCTATCTGCTATGCAATTTCTTCTCTTTGTTTTTTAGCTTCTACTATCTATAACTTGACTTCTATTGTCTAATGCTTGATAGTCTTCTAATGCTTGGAAAATCTCTTTTGCTGAACTTTTGTAGTTCCTAGTTGTTGATGCTCAACAACCTATTTCTGTGGTTAAGGTAAGGTGCTAGGTTCACATTCATATACATAGATAAAAAGTTTGTAATCATTAGGTTCTTTCTTGCATTCCTCATTATTTTCTACAAATTTATTAACTCTAACATTTGCACTTTTCACAATTTTGTTAGTGTTAGAATTCAAACACTTATGTACATTTATTTTAGTAGAATATCCTAGAAATATACCTTCATCACTTTTTGTATAAAGTTTTCCTTTCCAAGTATCTTTCAATATGTTATGTTTTCTTCCAAACACTTTGAAATAATTGACATTAGGTGCATAGTCATACCATAGTTCAAAAGGTTTTTTGTTTGTGGCTTTCTTCACTTCAACTTAGTTCAGAGTATAGACTATAGTACTTAAAAATTCTCTCCAAAACTTTTGTGAAACATTCTTCTCCATCATTAGTGTCCTTGTATAGTCCATGGTTCATCTATTGCTTCTTTCAAATATCCCATTCTGTGGTAGTGTCTTTGGTGCACTCATTTGTCTCTTAGTTCCTTTGTCATTGAAGAATATGTTGAGCTCATTTGATATGAATTCACCTCCTCTATCTTATCTCAAATACTTTAGAATCATTCCTATTTCTTTTTCAGCTCTAGTCAAGTACCACTTAAACATTTGAAATGTATCAGATTTTTCTTTTTGAAAATCACAATCATTAATCTAGAAATGTCATCAAAAAATATAATGAAATATTTGTCACCATAATTTAGCTTTACACTCTATAGGAACACATAAATTAGTATGAACCAATTCCAAAATATCATCAGAACAATAAGTCTTTCTCTTGAAACTAGACTTTATCATTTTTCCCATTTGACATTGTTTGTACATCACTTTATTAGGTTTGCTCAATCTTGGTAATTGTGTTACCCTTTTCATCTTACTAGTGCTTATTGAATGATCAAAGTTCACATGACATAACCTCTTATTTCATAACATAATATCTTCAAATTGTCCAAATAGACAAGTATCTTAAGATTAGTCAAGATAGAACAAGTTACCTCTTGTTTGATCACTACTTCCAATTAATTCACTAGTAGCATCATAGATCTCTACCTCACCATTTTGGAACTCAACTAGGTATCCTAAACCAATCAACTATGCCACACTCAAAAAGTTACATTTTAAAACATCAACCCCATATGAATTATCACATTTAATCTTATCATTAAGTATTATTGATCCTTTATCTTTCACATAACATGGCACATTATTTCCAAACTTAACACCAGCTCCATTATAATGCTCTAACTTTTCAAAATTTTATGCAGGAGCATCCTTGGTGTAAGAAAAATCTTGCATCACCCAAAAATATCTCCTTTTAGTTGTTTCAATAAGGGTTGTCTTAATATAGAGTTATTGTTAGTGGAGGCTTACTACTTAGTAAGTCAATCATACGAGCTCAAAATGTTCTAATTTCAAAGGTGAAGATTAAATTTAGTTATGTCAATTTGTTAGTGAAGTTTCATGGCTAGATTATATGTATTTTTGAAGTTATTATAGATTTTTGGCTGTGTAACTTTGGTATAAAAATTTTAGACTCAATTTTGAAAGCCTTAGAGGCCCCAGATGAGGCTTGCAAGCTTGATGGATGGGTTCTTGCACCAATCCAAGATTGTAGATTAGGAACTAAGGTTTCCAAAAAGTGGTTATACTAGCCAATCAACATAGCAGTTCGAGAGTTATGGTCTTCCAAAGTTGGGCTACCCAAAATTTCTAAATTAAATATCAAAAGTGTATTTGGCTAACTCTGTATGTATTGTTAGGGTCTATTAGCCCTAGGTATTAAGTTTGAGTGTCAAGAACCTTCCTGGGTGACATAAAATTTCCTATTTAAGAAAGGCCTAAATATTATCTAGGATAGCTCTAGGAGATAGTTCATAACTTTGTCTTACAGATTACTATAATGAAGGTGTCCATGTGGGTTAGCATATTCTAACTCTAAATTCTATAATTCCACATTTGAGATAATAATAAGAAGCCCATATTTTTTTTTCACAAGTTGATGTTATTTCTTTGTTTTTGTTATGTGTTTATTGTATTAAGGGGAGCACCCTTCATCAAGTGGTATCAGTGCTGGAGCTCCTAACTATGTCGAAAGAATAAACACAAAAAAATTCTCACAATTTACTAGTAACAAATCCTGAATAAATCCCTCTATGATTTGATGCAAATATTCATTAATATCTTTAGTTTCATTCATATCCTTAGTTTCATTTTTATTCTCATCTTACACTTCTCCCTCTATGATACCAAGTGTATATCTCTTCAATGCTAATAGAAATGTGTATTACCAACTATATTGACAGCATAAGTCTCCTTCTTCCATATATTATGGTAACTACACAACTTCTTCCTCTTTGACATTAATTCAAAAGCTATTAACCACAAACACACACACACATGCACATGCACGCGTGCGTGCACACGCACACGCGCACACACACACACACACACACATGCACACACGCACACACACACACACACACACACACGCACGCACGCACACACACACACACACACACACACACACACACACACACACACACACACACACACACACACACACACACACACACACACACACACACACCTCTTTTCTCTAACATACATATCATCTTTAATTTATCCTTGTTTTACTAATATATAAATGTCACTTTCTCTTTCATATTTACCTTGACTCCTTGTAGTCTCATCTTCTTCATGATTTAGTCCATCTTCAATATCTTTAGGTTGCTACTAAATTATGACCTCCTACATAAATGTATAAGATATTCTGATCATAACATTTGATGCAATCAAGTATCTCTTCTCAACTTTGTTTAGATAGGGGAATCACCCCTAACTAACCTCTTAGATATTGATATCGATCCTTATACAATTCCTTAGTGAATATATCAACTATATGCTCCTTTGTGTTCACATACTCCAGTCTCACTTCTTTGTCTTGTACCAACTCTCTCAAGTACTGATACTTGATAGAAATGTGTTTGGTATTTGTATGCATCATATGAATCCTTGATATATTTATATCACTTGTGTTATCACAATATATCACAATAGGTTCAATAATTTCTTCTTTCATACCTTTCAATAATTTAATAATCTAGGCAATGTTTGAACAATTGATTGCTGCAACAACATACTCAACCTCTACTATGGATTGAGAAATATATTTTTGCTTCTTTTTGTCCATGAAATCAATCTTCTTCATAGAAATAGAGAACCTCCTCTTGTACTCTTTCTGTCATCAATGTTTCTAGCCCAATTAACATAAATTTTAGCTCAAACTTGTCACTCTTTTTGTATCATAATCCGTAGTCTTATGTTCCTTTCAGATATCTTAGTATCCTTTTCACAATCATCATGTAATTTTCTTTAGGATTAGAAAAATCTAGCAATAATCCCAATTACTAATGCAATATTAGATCTACTACATGTACACCATATTGTAGTTTTCCAATCATTGACCTATATAATGTTTGATTCATCTTAGCAAAATTATCATTCTTTGACAATTTATGACTAGTAACCATAGGTGTTCCAACTAGTCTTGAATCCTCCATTCCAAAATTCTTCAATATCTCCTTAATATACTTTGATTGAGTACTGCAAATAGCCTTCTTCATTTGATGAACTTGTAATCCAACAAAGAACTTGATCTCTCCAAACATTGACATCTCAAATTATTTGTTCATCTCATTGGAAATTGACTTTTACAATATATCATGTCCTCCCAATATGAAATCATCAACAACAAAAAAAATCAGTATCTTGTTCTTAGATTCACTTTTTAGGTATAGATTGCTATTGTATTTTGTTTTTTAAAAAACAATTTTCACCAAATAAGTGTGTAATCTTTCATACCATGCTCTAGGGGCTTGCTTCAAACCAAATTAAAGCTTTGTGCAATTTACATACCATATTCTTATTGTTGGGATCAAAAATTGTATATGCATCTATGCCACATGGAATATATTTTGTGGCTCTTTTTCATCATTAGCAAAGAGGAAGATTGTTAGAAATATATATGTAATTTTCATTGATGTCAAACACTATAGTCTTAATCTATTGGCAATGTTAGAGATTCTTTCTCCAACACTTGCATATAGAAGTATTTTCTCAAGACATTGTTATATATATATATATATGGAAGAATTAAGTTGGCTACAAAGTATTAATATTCTATTAATACTATAGAACAATGAAGGATGTGTATTCCATAGTATAAAATATTGGGATATAGACATGGATTATAGATATTATGTAAATGATGTTTTTTGGTGTTTCATAGTTATGTTCTTTGGTCCACGAGTCAGTAGTTTTATTGAAGTGCAAATGGTTTAGTTGTAAATTATTCTATGGAAGGCTATTTATTTAAATTTATGTTTTTTTTTTAAGGTTTGTGCTCTCAAAATCAAGGTTGAAGAAGGGCACATGTATATGAAAATATTTTTTTAATTATATTCAATTTTTGGTCTTAATTTTTGTATTCTTTTTGGGATTGGAAACTATTCCTAGTGATTTAGAAATGATGTTATTATGTGATGTAGTTAAGTTTAGTTAGTGGTCTACTCTAGAAATGTGTTCTAATTTTCTTTTTATGCAATATATGCATCTATCCATGGCATATGAAGGTTTGGATATAGTGAGAAAATGTTATTTCATTTTGGGATGTGTCATGGTACATGTTTTAGATCCCATTAGTGGTTGGTCATGTAATCATAAATATGGTGTTAGATTGTGTGACATGTTCACATTTCATCTTTTTCTTGAAATGAATTGTGTTTCATATTTTTGGTTTAGGTAGAAATTTAATTATTTATCTCATATCTAGATAAGTCCGTTTAATTTATGAATTATGAGTTCAATTTTTATATTTTATCTTTTTGGGTTCATGTTACATGTATAATCTATGTTTTGGTTCATGTTCTCTTGGCATCGGGCCTTATATTTTTAAGTTGATTTGGCTAACTTGCAATTTTATTTTGGCTTGGTGAACCTTAATGTACAAACTATAATTATCTAACTTGTACATAACTATGGTGTGTACTTTGGAAAATGAAAGAGGGTATGAAATAAATTAAAAATGTTTAATTAAAGGTTCAAAAGAGAATACATAAAATTTATAAAGAGTTTTATATTGTGACTATGATGTAGAAGTAAGGTTAAAAAAACATGTTTTTGAAATTGACAATATTGCATTGAAGAACTACATTATCAATATAATTTGTATAAGTATCTACTATGGAGAGGAATAGAGAAGTGGGTTAGATTAAAATATGTTGGGTGTGATAATTGGGTAAAGGGAGGGAAGGAGGTTGATAAAAGGAGATGAAGGATAGATAAAGACTAATAGTAGGTAAGGAGGGAAATGGAGAGAGATATTGAGGGTGAAAGAGGTAGTTATAAATATTAGAAGGGAGATAAGAATGATAGATATTATTCTAGAAAAGGGAGATAGTAGAGAGAGGGATAATGTTAGAAATAGGAAATACTGAGAGGGGGGGTGAATTAGTATTCTATAAAATTTTATCCCTAACTAGATATTATTAATTACATTGTACCATGCATAAGAAAATAAACAAGTAATGTTGAACATAAAAAATAACCATGCATAAAGAGAATTCATAACACCATATTTTATTAACTAGGGAAACCCTAGCCAAGGGAAAACCTCGGTGAGGATGATACCCACTAGATAATATACTGATATATATGTTCCTTGTTAGAGGATGAAACCTATTAGGATTCAACAAAAAATTCAGTATAAAGAGTCCCTCTTAGGAGGCTTTGAATCCTTCTTATGAGATTCCAACCCTATTAGGAGTTGTAGTATAGTAGATGCAACAAGAGCTCATTGCCCAAACATGCACTTCCAATTGCAAGAAGAGCTCACTGCCCAAACAAGTAATTAGTCTTCTAGTTCCTCTAATATAGAAGTAAGTATTCTTCAACTTCTTTGCATCTAATCTCTAACCTCAATTAGATCTTGGATCACAATAATAGGTTCTCACAAACTTTGCTTGACAAGATACAAAAGTTTGCATTCGTAATTTGCATTACAAAATTCATTCACAACTTCTCCAAGTAAACTCATAGGATGTATTTGCATAAATACCATGCCTTTTCACAAATTTTTTTTGGGTTAGCTAAGAAAAAAATATAGTTTTCCAACTTAGAATAAACATCTAGGATGCCGACTCTATTTGGTCCAGTAATTATTTTGTAAACAAAATAACTTGTTTACCTCCAATTCTGATGTTCGATAAATCTTATATATATTTTATCTGTATAGTCTGTACTAATGTCTGAGGTTGTACACATCATCATCAATATGTATTCCATCTACATTTAACTTCTCTTCCATAAATAACACCATATAAATGAGTTATAAATTAAATATTGCTCTTTGTTCCTAATTGATAATCACAAAACTACTTTCACTAAAACTTGAATAACAAGTGTTAGAGTTAGTATTCCTACACACAACATTAGCCACATGTCCAACATACTTCCTACTTCCTCCATATAGCCTCGTTAGTCATAATATAATTTTAGTAACAAGTTGCATACAAAATAATACACTATTGTAAACCAATTTCATACTTAGACAATTTTTTGGGTACCAACAGCTAAGTATCTTTATTTCTGAGGTTTTCTACGAGCATGTACATAATGTGTTTCCATAAATGAAAAAAATTACATATCTTCATTAGTCAGTTGTCAACAATCTCCCCCTTTGGCATTAATGGCAACAAAATTTGGAAAATTGGTTAAATATCAATAACTTGTCCAAAATATTATAGTATCAATACATTAATAATCTTTTACAACTGATCCATCATACACATGCTCTCCCTTTCACTATGATTTGACACCTTACCTTATCTTAAAATTTTACCATGCATCTTCTCCCCCTTTGACAATGACAATGGTCAGAATGTAAAAAAATAAAAAATTGTCGAAACTATTCATCTACTGTCAAAAACTTTGTTCATCTGCCTTAAGCTAATAACATCTTCATGAAATCATCAAAACTTTCCTTGAGACTATTCAAGCCTTTCACACATGTGTCTTTTTCTATTTTGGTAGAAGTGAGAATTGCACATAGGGCATATGATGTAATCTCAACTACATTGAGATTAGAGTATAAGAAATTTGATTAGGTGTCCTTGGCTTTGACACATTCCTCCAACTGTCTCTCAATAGTTGATATCTTTATAGAAATAGAATCTCTAAATTCTAGTAAATCTTCAAAATTTGTTCTTTTTCAAGTTTTAGTTTCCTAATATCATTGTGAACACTAGCCACTTGTCCTTTAAAGTCATCAACTTTGTTGGAAGGTTGTTGTATCTAGCTTGTTAGAGCTTCTAGCTCACTTTGGTTTCCTTCAATCTTGCTATTAAAATCCTTGGTCAACTTATGAGATAAATGACATGTAATGTACAATACCTTTCCATATTGTTGACACCTCTAAAGTTCCTTGATACAAGTATCAAGCATTAGCAAATTATTCTTGATATTTTGACAATTGGTGCAAAATAGATTAGCATCATGAGAAATCTAGGCCTTGAACTCTGCAACATTCAAAAAATTTGTAAATTCCTCATCCAAAGACTTTAACACTACTTGTGCCCTTTATCTAGGAACTACCTCTATATGATTGACTACTAAAGTAGTGTGTAATTTTTCAGTTACCTCCATTAAGGTTCTTTGTAAGCTCTTTACTTTTCTATTCTTCTCAATTAGTTTTGTCAGATGAGATCAAGTCATTTGGATCATCATCATCACTTGTTAGGCTAGCAAGCAAAAATGGAGTAGATTACCTAGATAATTTAGTTTCATCTTCCCTTTACTTCTTCTCTACTACCTCCTTAGTTCTCCTCTCTTCTTTCTCTTTCTCCTCCTTTTCTTTTCTTTCCTTCTCTTTCTTTTCTTCCTCTTCTACTCTTTTCTTTTTTTCTTCCTCTACTCTCCTTTTCATTTCTTCTTCAAATAATTTCTTCTTGGCTTCTTCGATCTTTCTCTTTTTTGCCTCTAATTGTCTCTTTTATTCTTCAATTTGTTTCAACTGATCTTAAATGACCTCTACTTGAGATTTAGGATGATTGAAACTTTCAAAAGGCTTAGTATCATCAATGTTAATAGTAAGATTGGTTTGGTAAATCTACATAGTGTAACCACTTACTAACACTTTTGAAGTTTTAGGTGCTAGTGTAGATGCTACCTTTGAATCTATCATCATTTGACTAATAGGTGTAGCTATTTCACTCCTTATTGTATTCTTCTCACCCACCATAAATAGAAATGGTCTTATCTTGTTACTCAAGTAGGGTGCCAACTTGTTCAACAATTTCTTGAATTCTTCCTCATCGTCTATTTTTCATATAGTCCTCAACATAGACTTCCAAAGTTCCATATCCTCTTCCCAAGATGGTGCTTTCTTCTCTATAAGTCTATCATAGAATTTATGATTTATTGTACCTTCAATATCCTCAAGTTTTAGATTGTTAGAAATCATATATCTCACAGTAGAGATATCAATCTGATCTTTCTTAATATCATTATATAAATCATAGATTTTGTTCATCTAAAAAAAGTTTCCTTCATTTGAAATGGCTGAGTTGATCTTCTTAATCTTTGGCTTCTAAGGTTGCCTTGCTTTTCCTACCATTTGTTTATAACTACCTATTTTATTTCTTATTCTTCTTCTTCTTCTTTGCTGGATTCCACAATTGTCAATAATGACTTCTATCTTTCTCCTAGTCTAGTAGCCTATTGCTTGAATCTTTTAGCCTTGGTAGTCATAAATTCTACTAATCTTTTAGATTTTCTCTTTGGCTCATGTGGTCATTTAGCTGATACTACAACATATTGAATGCTTTGTTCTAAAGGTGTTTCTACAACTAACACACCAAATGGTTTCCCAACTGATAATGGTTGCACACACATTATTCCTTGTTTCATTGTTTTCTTAACTTCCTCTGACTCACTTTCTATCATACTAGCCTTAGTTAGAGCTTTCTTCATTATTTTCTCAATCTTTTTTTGAGATGCTTTCTTTAAGGATGCTTGATAAGCTGACTAGGTAATCTCTTCATATTTTCCAAATCTATACTTAGTATGGTCCTTTATGGATTTCAACAATAGGTCAATGTATCCAATTGCTACATCATCACTTAACTCATAACCTAAAGGATCAAGGAATGTTTCCTAAGGTTCTACAACTCAAATATGAGTTAAATTTGTATAAACCATAATACATATATCATTTTTGAATCCTTCTACAATTGCAGGTGCAATTTTGAATCTTTGTTTCATTCCATTCTAAAATAATTTCATGATCAAATTTTTGATGTCCAAGATTTTGTCTATTGGATGTCTTCTACATACATCTATAGTCTTTCCATGGTACATCTATCACTAGTCATAATCTCTATAACTAATAAGTATGGAAATCTCTTAAGTACATGAAATAATATATGATTGATCAATGACTAGAATCTAAACACACTATTCTTGGTCCTCTTGATTCTCTCTAAGTTTTCAAGGAGTTGCACTCTCATAATTTCACTTAGGTTAACTTGTTCTTTCTCAACACAAATCTTATAAGCTACATAGCTGAATCTTGTAGACAATTCATCAATCTTAGAACATGCAAAAATAGAATAGGGAATGAATTTGCTTAGGAATCTTACATCATCTTGTTTAATGATGCTAATCATTATGGCCTTCCCATTATAAACTACCTTAGTGTATCTCTCAACATTCTTCTTAACTAGTTTCTCACCTATAGGTACACTACCTTGTTTGCTAAGACCACTTACCTCATGAATAAGGTTGGCTGAAATGTCAACTACATTATCTTCCATCCACAATTTTCCATCATGAATTCTACTTAGTATGATCTGAGTCCATTCTTTATTGTCCAATTCTCAATAGAAGTGATATTTGAGTAGGTCTAGTTCTTTCAAATGTTCAAATCTGGGCATTACTGACATATCATGGTTAAAGAAAATTTTCGTATCTTTGTTCATATACTTGCTCCCAATAGTTTCAAACTTTCTATTAAGATAACTTCCTACATCTTCCAAATACACAATGTGTTTCAGAGTAATAATGCTGAATTAGGGTTTCCTTCTACTAGTTTCATGGAAACAACCTTCAATTTTGGTATCTCCTCATTCTCAACATTATGAACTATAGACATATCCATGATTTTATCAAATAAATTATGTGGATTAATGATAAAATACCTCTTTTCAAAATAGGGTTTAGTTTGAAATCACCTTGTCAAGTCGCTTCTAAGTGCTCTATGCTTATGATGTGATTGCAATGAAGTGGTAATCAAGTATGTACTTCATTTTGTTCAATTTGAACTTTCATTAATTGCATACTTTACAAACATGAAAAAGATGTTAATTACATTCTAAAGTGAAATATTTTATTGAAATATTTGTTCGATCTTCAAATGCTACTTGAGGTTTACCATAGCTTCCTTGCATCATGATAATTCTCCAAGGAACTTTGTTCCACAAAATTCTTTGTAAAAAAATAGTTTTCATCTTCTACTATAGAATTGAATTTCTCTATTATAAGAATAACTCTTTATTCCTTTGTAACAATTTTTGATAAGCTCCAAATTGCAAGCAATCTTAGCTACAGTCTAAACTTATCTCAATACACCATTTCCCAACTTTACTACCTATAGTTCAATCTCTAAATGAAGTTTCAAATTCTGGTGCTGTGAACAAGCTCAATTCAACTTGATTGAATCAAATTCAATTATTGACTTCTATTTTCTTGTTTTTGTGTCATCTAACATTTCTTTAGAAATATTCAATCCCTTCACAAATGCCTCATTAAGTTCTTCTTGAAGTTCACTAACTATATTTCTTTGATCTTCATTATCTTTTCTATTTCCTAAGTTCCTTTCATGGTTGCTTCTATCATCTCTGACATTTCTTCCATCGTTCCTTCTATTTCCAATGTTTCTTCCATTGTTCCTTCTATCTTTAAAGTTTCTATCCATTCTATAATACTTTGATGTATGTCCAAAGTTGTTTCACAAATAACATAATGGGGCTCTGCTTCTAGGATTCTGCTGATCAATAGGTGCATGCCAATTATAGGCTTTGTGTCCAAAGTTTTTACACTTATAACACATGATCTTTCTTCTTTCTTCATAAGATCTTCCTTCTCTCAATGTCCTCTCATTAGATCTTCTTCTATCTATAGGATTAGTATTTCCAAACATTCTACTATTCCTTCTATCATTATCATATTTAGGTTTCCTATAATCAATTGATTTATGACCCATACCATGACAATTATGACAATAAAAATCTATATCATGATTAAATGACTTATTTGTACAATTTCTTTTCATATGACCTATTTCATTACATGAAAAACACTTCTAAATCATACTTGGTTTCCTTAGGAGATTTAGCTTTCTTTGGTTCATCCAATATTTCACCTTCATTTTCTTGTCCAACTTCTTTAGGTATATCAAAAGATTGACAAGATTCAATTTTATCATCAGATTTATCTTTTCCTTTTAGATCTGATCTATTTTTTAGGTTTCTTTGCAGACATGTTAAATAGATAACCAAGACTAGTCTTATCAAGGTAGGTCTCTATATTGACATTGAATCATCAAGATTTTCTCTATTAGAATAAAGCTTTTCAAGCTATACTTTTCTTTGAGTTAGTTCGCCTTTCACAACAGTGTTATACCTTTGAAGTTCTTCATGATCTACTTTTAATGCTTCAAGCTGAGATGCCATCTTTTCTAGATTGGCTCTAAGATTTGAATTTTCAAATTTCAAATAAGATTCAACTTTGCTAGGATCACTCTTCAAGCTCAACTTTAGATTGGTAATCTTCAATTCATACTTCAAGATTTTGTACTCTGTCTTCAGTTTTGAATAATCATCATTACTAGTTTTAGATTTAGTAGATTCAGGCTTGGATTTGAGATGTTCAATCTTGTTCTTCAATTGTCCAATATATACTTTGGAATCTTCATATCTATCTTTTAGCATATCTCTTTCTTCAGTAAGGAGATCAATTTGTTCAAGTGCCTCTTCAAGGTTCTTCATCAACTGTTTCATATCCATAGGGATCTTACTCAAGCTGTTAAGCCTCTTCTGTGTAACTAGGTTCTAATACCAATTGTTAAATTTAGGGAATACTTCTGGGGGGGGGTTCGGGGCTGAATCAATATTCTACAAACTTTTATCACCAACTAGATATTATTAATTACTTTGTACCATGCATAACAAATTAAACAAGTAATGCTAATCATAATTAATAACCATGCATAAAGACAACTCATAACACCATATTTTGTTAACTAGGGAAACCCTGGCCAAGGGAAAACCTTGGTGGGGATGATACCCACTAGATAATATATGGATATTTATGTTCCTTATTAGAGGATGGACCTTGTTAGGAGTTGTAGTACAATAGATACAAGAAGAGCTCATTGCCCAAACATACACTTCCAATTACAAGAAGAACTCACTACCCAAACAAGTAATTAGGCTTCAAGTTCCTCTAATATAGAAGTAAGGATGCTTAAACTTCTTTGTAGCTGATCTATAACCTCAACTAGATCTCAGATCACACAAATAGGTTCTCACAAACTGTGCTTCACCAGATACAAAAGTTTGCATTCATAATTTGCATTACAAAATTCATTCACAACTTCTCCATGTAAACTTGCAAGATGTCTTTGCATAAATACCATTAATTTTCATAAATTGTTGTTGGGTCAGCTAAGACCAAAATACACTTTTTCAACTTAGAGTTAACATCTAGGATGTTGGCTCTAACTAATCAAGTAATTATTTTGTAAACAAAATAACTTCTTTTCCTCCAATTTTGATGTTCAGTAAATCTTGAATATCTTTTATCCATATAGTTTGTATTGATGTATAAGGTTGTACACATCATCATCAATATGTATACCATCTGCATTTAACCTCTCTTCTAGATATAACATCATATAAATAAGTTATACCTTAAACATTGCTCTATGTTCCTAACTGATAATCACATAATTTCTTTCACTAAAACTTTAATAACAAGTTTTACAATTAGTATTCCTACACACAATGTTAGCCACATGTCCAACATACTTCCTGCTTCCTCCATGTAACCTTGTTAGTCATAATATGATGTCAGTAACAAGATACATACAAAACAATACACTACTATAAACCAATTTCATACTTAGATAATTTTCTGGGTACCAAAAGCTAAGTATCTTTATTTCTAATGTTTTCTACAAGCATTTACATGATGTGTTCCCATAAATGAAAAAAATTACATATCTTCATTAACCAATTGTCAATAGATAAAGGGAAGGAGAAGTGATGAAAGATATTGTAAGGTGAGATAAGTAGATGTGTGAATAGAAGGACATGAAGACTAAGTTTAGTTAAACGTAGAGAGAGGTGAAATGAGAGGAAAATAGAGAAAGAGATATTGGAGATATATAGAGTAATGAAGATATAGTTGTAAATATATAGAGATAAGTAATAAAGATAAATGGAGATGAAAAATAATGAATAAATATAGATGAGTAAGTAGGGAGGTGCAAAGAATGAAGGAGTTATAAAGGTAGGTATAAAGAGAGAGGTTGAGAGGGAGCTTAGATATGTAGTGAGAATTAGATAAGGAGAAGGATGGATTGAGAGATATGTAGATAAATAGAGGTAGGAGGGGAGATATGTGGAGGTGTGTAGATAGACATTGGCAAATATATAATGAGATAGCATCTTTTATGTTGAACATTAAGAGGGTAAGATGTAGAAAGATAGTTCTAGATATTTTATGAGAGAGGAGTGAAATAGAGAGAGGGGGTTGGAGAGGGAGAGTTATAGGGTGAGAGATAAGTGTGAATCTTGGTGAAGCCAAAGGGAGTGAGATACAAATAAATAGAGAGGAAGGGGCTAAGAGAGGTAAGGAGAGATGGGTGAGTTTGAGGGAGGCAATTACTTATTCTTGCAAATAAATAAAGGTGTGAAAGGAGGGATGTAGAGTTATGTTGTGGGGGGGAGGGGGGAGGGGTATTTTTACCATCTTAGTGATGTTTAAAATTTAATTATCTAACAAATTATAGTATCTAATACTTTGGAAAAGATGAGAGTGAGATATGGATAGAGGTAGAGCTTGAGGGAAGGAGAAGATTAATAAAGGAATCAATAAGTTTAAAGCTTTAGGAAGAAAACAAATGATGAGATGCATAGATAGTAACATAATCACTCTAGGATCTTTATGATCTCTAAAATATGACTAGTTTAAACAATTTATAAGATATCCTAAAACTTGGAATCTATAAATATGATTCTGAGAAATTTAAAATCATTCTCAAACATCTTTTATCAAAGAAAAATGAATTAAGAGAAATAATATAAATATTTTTTAAATCTAAATATTTTGATAAAAAGACTAAGGTAATACAAAAGATGTACCATCAAAAATGTCTTCATTCTTTGTTGAACTAATGACAAAATTGGGCTCTTGTTTCTTTTGTGAATTTTTTATCATCAAAAAATACTATTTTTTTTGTATTTTGATCAAATAAGAATGTGTGCATGTTTTTAATTCAAAATCCAAAAAGTTTTTTTGACATATATTTTTTCAGCCTTAACATATATGTGTTTCTTTAACATTTTTATACATATTTTGTTCATTTAGCCCTTTTGTTTCTACTTGAAACTAAAATTCATAGAATCTTGTTGAAAATGCCATTATATGCTCTACCATTTTCTATTAGTTTTATTTTGAAATGAAAATCCTTTCGTCTCCCTTTTTATATTTTATCTCATACTGTCTATCTATTCTCTTTCATAGAAGTGAAAACTTAAAGTATCTACACATTAATCTTGTCCTTTACAATTCACTCTTATCCATCATAGTTTAATTTCTTTTTATTGTCATGTTTACTTTATAAACTAAAGTCTATTTTTCTTATCTAGAATTGTCCCTTTCTCTCTTAGATTAGATATGTTGGATAGGAATAATTTGACTCTTACACTTTATAATTGTTGCTATGTGAACCGCCATTTCTCATTGAGTTAAAGACCTACAATGGACTCCTTCATTTAAACCATTACCACAAGTTCAATTTTTCTTCCTCCATTTTCAAGACTAAGTTAAAATAATTATCCTTCTTCTCCTAATATTTTATCCTTTTATCTCCTTATTCATAAGATCCAACCACCATTACCTAACCTTGACCACTATAAAATTGTTTCACTCTTCTATAAAATAAATACATAAAGGAAATAAACTATATTATCACCATGATAATATATATTTTTACCATTTTCTCAAACTTTTTTCCCATCTATAGGAAAATTCAATTTGGTTTCTTTCGATGTGTTGAGCAAGTTGAATTAAAAAGCCCATAGATTAGGAGAGGTCATCTAGCTTTGAATCTCCAAATAGGGAGGAAGAACCCCTATTTCAATTTGTTAAAAGTTCTACAAGATATTAGCATCCAAAAGTAACCTATAACTACAAAGGAGGCATAATGTGTGACTAATGAAATATCTTGGAAAAATTACAGAGATGAAAAATTAAAGCTTAAAAAAATTATTCATTAGATCTAGTAGTATTTATTAAATGAATCAAAATTTCTAGTTAGGAATAAATTTTTAAGAAAATTATTGGTTCAAATGGATTTATTAAGAAGTATAAAGTGATTCTAGTTGCCAAAGACTACTCTTAGTTTAAGCATGTTGATTTGAGATGTTATCTCCAATTCCAAAAATTGTGTTCATTAGGGATTTTCTTTCTATTTTTTTTTTAATGATATAGAGGTTGGTAGAATAAATTTGAAGACTAATTTCCTTCACAATGACTTTGAAAAGGATATTTATGCCACATAAGTAGAGGACTACTTGGTAAAAGTAACTTGGATTTTAAGTAGAAGGATTTTTTCTTTTTTCTTTTTTCACACATTATGCCTCCTTTGTAGATATAGGTTACTTTTGGATGCTAATATCTTGTAGAAATTTTAACAAATTGAAATAGAGGTTCTTCCTCCCTATTTGGAGATTCAAAGCTAGATGACCTCTCCTAATCTATGGGTTTTTTAATTCAACTTGCTAAGAAACCAAATTGAATTTTCCTATAGATGGGAAAAAAGTTTGAGACAATGGTAAAAATATATATTATCATGGTGATAATCTAGTTTATTTCCTTTATGTAGTTATTTTATAGAAGAGTGAAACAATTTTATAGTGGTCAAGGTTAGGTAATAGTTAGGTGACTAATGAAATATCTTGGAAAAATTACAGAGATGAAAAATTAAAGCTTAAAAAAATTATTCATTAGATTTAGTATTATTTATTGAATGATTAAAAATTTCTAGTTAGGAATAAATTTTTAAGAAAAGTATTGGTTCAAATGAATTTATTAAGAAGTACAAAGTGATTCTGGTTGCCAAAGACTACTCTTAGTTTAAACATGTTGATTTGAGATGTTATCTCCAATTCCAAAAATTGTGTTCATTAGAGATTTTTTAAAAAAAAAAAAAATTTATGATATAGAGGTTGGTAGAATAAATTTGAAGACTAATTTACTTCACAATGACTTTGAAAAGGATATTTATGCCACATAAGTAGAGGAATACATGGTAAAAGTAACTTGGATTTTAAGTAGAAGGATTTTGTTTTTCTTTTTTTTTTCTTTTTGTAGAGTACTAAGATGTGGTAGTGGAAGTTTGATACATATGAGTTGATTTTGGCATTTTATTAATGTAAATTTGATTATTTGTTGGAAGATAATGTTATTAGGTGTCAAACTCTTATATGTTTCTCTAATATATGTTTATAAAAAGATCATATTTTATAATTGTATTTTTTGGATTTGATTGTGTAAGTATTTTTTTGCATCAAAATTTTGAATCACACAAAGTGATCCATCATCAACATGAAAGAATAAAAGCCTTACTTTCTCCTCTAGTTTTACATCTTTCATCAAGATTTATGGATCACTATGTCAGATTTAAAATGTCAATGCAAAAAAATACTTACCTAATCAAATCTAGAAACTATAAGCATAGATCTTATGGATTGTAAAGTTTTTCTAGCTCTTGTGGATCATTTTGTATTTGTTAGCATCAATGCTGAAGATACTACTTTGGAGGAATGTTCTAATTATTGGAGATTATTGAAATCTAGCATTCATGACTATGTTTGTCATTGATGTCAACATAACAATAAGTCTATGAAGATTGATAGAGTAGCAAAGAGATATTAATTGTATGGACAAGATTTTTCTTGTTTGATGATGCACAGTCATGGACATGTTCTACATTATGTCTTGATGATGAGGTTACATACACAGAGTCTAAGTCAAAGACATATGGAAGTTGTACTTGATTTATTTGGAGCAATATAGAGATAGAGTGCTTGGAAAGCAGTTTTTGATGTTTGTACTATATCTTTCATTTGAGATGTAATAAAAAGATATGTGGACAACCAATAATAGAAGGCATATAGATGGTGATGTCAGCAAGCATGTAGGTCCCGAAGTCACACATGTGAAGTTTTGTATATACTATGAGCTAAAAGTGCTATTGTAATTAGAATTAATTAATTATCTTATTATAAATAATTGGGAAAGCCTCAAGTCCCACTCATGGAATTATTTTGAAGATATGGTATAAAGGAAATATGTTTTTTCTTGTTTGTAAGTAGGGAATTCATGTTTTGATCATTTTATGAAGTCTCTACTGAATGTGAGTAAGTGATCCAAGGGATTATTGGATGCAAGTTTCATCATCTGGTTACAAGATCAGAAGGAATAGAGGTCTAATTGATAGGACAGAGGAAAGAAGTACTATTCATTTTTATTATCCTATGAGGAATAATACATAGATCATTTAGATAGTGGGTTCATTGATCTTGCCCTTGAAGCTATTTGGGTAGTGGGTCCAAATGTCTTCCACAACTCCTAATAGGGTGGGAATCTCCTCAAATGTATTCAAAGTCTCCTAACAGGGACTCATATATACTAAATGTTGTTATATACTCCTAATAGGGTCCATCATCTAACAAGGAATATTTATATAAGTACATCATCTTGTGGGTACCATCTCCATCAGGG
This sequence comes from Cupressus sempervirens, assembly GCA_028749045.1. Lineage (NCBI taxonomy): Eukaryota > Viridiplantae > Streptophyta > Pinopsida > Cupressales > Cupressaceae > Cupressus > Cupressus sempervirens. The sequence goes on along the minus strand of CM053786.1, from coordinate 268,365,292 downwards.
TTTTCCCTCTAATTAAGGGTTTCACTAGTTAACATATATGGTGTTATTGTACACGAGTATTTTTTTGTGGTTTCTAATTATATTTCTCATATGGTTAAGTTTGTTTAATGTTGATATTTTTGATAATATTTGGATAATTGATTTACCCCCATCTCTCATTTATATTGGTGGATTATATATTCTAACAATTGGTATCACAACATCAAGTCCTTAAATGATAACCTTAACAACTTTGGGAGATCAATGGAAAATATTTTCAAAAAGGATAGTACTAGATTTGATGGGGCTAACTATGATAGTAGGAAGGAGAAAATAAAGACTCACCTACTATGCATGGGCTGACTTATTGTCTCATGACAAAGAGTGGGAAGATGATTGTGAAAAAGGAAGGGCTCGAAGAATGCAGTAAAGCAGAGAGAGATCTATTCATGTGTAACATGAGAACTAGAGAAGCTTTACTATTAGCTCTTCTAGAGAATTAATATAGTCAGTTAAAATAACTTCAAACATCTCATGAAATTTTGAAAGCATTAGAATCTATTTTTGAAGGTGATACACATACAAAGTGAGTAAGATTGAAGAATTGGATATGTGCATTTCAAGATGATAAAATGATGGAAGATGAATCTATAAGAAACTATATTGGTAGGATATAATAGAATGGTGCAGGAATCAAGTCACATGGTGCAACCAAGGAAGAAGATGAGTTTGTGTAGAATCTTGAAAACTTTGACACCAACATTCAGGCAAGTTGCTCAGATGATCAACTACTAATACCTTGCACTAAGGATTTCCTCGTTGCTTGGAAGATTGGAAGCATTAGAAGAGGATCTAAGAAATTTTGGAGAATTAAGAAGAGTGGAGAAAACCTTCAATGCCATGAATATTTGACCAATCCTATCAAGAAGTGCAAGCACACATGGAGATTTTGCTAGTAGTAGTAGAAACAAATCTGTTGACGACAAAAAGTTTGAAGAAGGTATAACACTTCTTGTGAGAAGAGATAAAGATGGTAAAAATATTTTAAAATTTGAACATGTAATGATTTTGGTCATTATGCATCTAAATGTCCTAAAATAAAGAAAAAGTATAAAGGAAAGTTTAATCCTAGGAGAGATAGAAATTGTTTGTATGCTAATGAAGATGAGGAACCTAATGCAAGAGTTCAAAGTGAAAGACATGATGACATAGGATTTGTAGCTATTAAGGAAGATGATCTTGATAGTAAAATTAGAGAAGAAAAGGCTCTAGTTTCCCAACTTGAAAATAAATCCAATTGGATAATAGATAGTGCTTGTTCACATCACATGACTAGTAATATGAATAATTTTGTTAAATTTAGAAACTACAATGGAGGTGTTATTAGAGTTGATAACAATGAAATCTATCATATTATAGGAATTAGATAAATTACTTTAGATGGAACAACTAACACTGATGATGCTTATTTTGTTAATGGCTTGAAGTATGATTTGTTGAGTGTTGGATATTTGGTGGTAAAAGGGTATTGATTTCAATTCATAGAAAAGACTTGTACTATCAAGGATAAGGATGATAAGATGATTGGAACTAGAACTTGGTCCAAATGTAATGTATTTTAGTTTAATCCCACTGAAATGACTTGCTTGGTTGCTAAAGTTGATAAAAATTGGTTATGGCATAGAAGTTTCTATCATATCAACTATGATAATATTGTAAAAGTTAGTAGCATTTTTGTAGTCAGAGATTTTCATAAGATAATAAGTCCTACTAATGTGGTTTGCAAAGAATGTATTTTTTCTAAGTAGAAGAAGGTATATTCTCCCAACAAGAAGTTCAAAACCATAGAGAAGTTGGAGATTGTTCACACAGATCTAAGTGTTCCCTCTAGAATAAGAGGATTCTATGGTGAAAGGTATTTCATGATTTTTGTTGATGATTTCACTAGAATGATGTGGAAAGCATTTCTTAAAGAAAAGTGTGAAGCTTTTGAGAAGTTTAAGATATATAAGAATAGAGTTGAGAATGAATTTGGTGTTAAGATAAAGTGTTTATGATTAGATAGAGGAGGAGAATTCACCTCTAGAGAGTTTAACATGTTTTATAAAGAAAATGGAATCAAAAGATAGTTATCTTTACCTAGGATACCTAAACATAATTGAATTATAGAAAGAAGAAACAGATTAGTATTAGAGGAAAAAAGAGTAATGTTGTTTGAGAATGATGTGTCCAAGCCATTTTGAAGAGAAGCAATCAATACAAAAATGTGCACTATGAACAGAGTACATATTAGAAAAAGGTATGAGAAAGACACCTTATGAATTAAGGTTTGGTCATTTGCCATTAGTTAAGTATTTTAGAATATTTGGGAGAAAATGTTATATTAAGAGAGATGATGATGTTTGTAAGTTTGTTCCAAGAAGTGATGAAGGTATGTTTCATGGCCATTTATTCAAAAGCAAAGCATACATATGTTTTAATCATAGAACTAAGACAATAGTGGAGTGTGCAAATATAAATATTGATGAAAATGTTGTAACTAAGGAAAAGATGTTAGATTATAATTTAGATGAAGAAGAAGATAATTCTGGAATTGTTAGACATAAAGCTAAAGTTTTCTTTGAGACTAAAAATGATCTGTAGAATGATGTGTTAACTATTGAGAAAAGAGGAGAATAGAGGTCTAAACCTAGAGATGAGATAAGAGTTGAGATATCAACTCCTACCCCTATTAGGAATTTGACAAAGAATCACCCTTTGGAGTAGATAATTGGAAGCAAAAACAAAGGTGTGATGACAAGAAATAGAGTTAATAAAGAGATATATCCGATTTCTCAAGTTGAACCTAAAAGTGTAGATGAAGCATATAAAGATGATAATTGGATTCAAGTAATGAAGGAAGAATTAGATTAGATTATGAATATTGAAACATGGGATCTAGTTCCTAGACCTAAAGAAAAGAATGTGATAGGAACCAAATGGGTATTCAGAAACAAGATGAATGAGAAAGGAAAAGTTGTGAGAAATAAGGCTAGACTTGTATGCAAAGGTTATTTGCAAAAAGAAGGCATAGACTATGAGGAGACATATGCCCCTATAGCTAGAATGGAATAGTAAGAATGTTCTTAGCTTATGAAACAAATAAGAAGTTCAAAGTATATCAGATGGATGTTAAATCAGCCTTCCTGGATGGAGAACTTGAAGAAGAGGTATATATTTTGCAGCTAGAAAGTTTTCTTCTAAAAGAAGACAAAGATATGGTATGGATAATAAAAAAATCTCTATATGGTCAGAAGCAAGCACTTGGAACATGGGATGAAAGGTTGGACAACTATTTGGAAAAACTTAGATTTGCTAAAGGTACAATAGATAGTAACTTGTATTTGAAAGAAATTGAGAATGGATTGTTAGTAATAGTAATATTTTTTGATGACATCATATTTGGAGGAAATAATGAAGGAAGTGATAAGTTTTTTGAAAAAAAGAAGAATGGTTATGAAATGAACATGATAGGAGAAATGAACTTTTTCTTAGGATTACAGATTGTGTAGAATAGTGATAGTATTTTCATCTCAAAAGCTAAGTGCTTGAAATATTTTTTGAAAAGGTTTGGATTGGAAAGTTGTAATCATGTTGGTATACCTATGATAACTAGTCACAATTTATCTAGCAAGGATCAAACACCTATAGTTGAGAAGAGGAAGTACATATCCATGATTGGAGGCTTGTAATATTTGACTCACATCAGACCAGATATATAAAATGTAGTTGGGATTATAGCTATATTTCATGCCAATCCTAAGGAATATCATTATGTAACAATAAAGATAATAATCATTTATTTGAAAGGAACATTTGACTATAGAATTTGGTATGATAGATCGAGTGATTTCACTCTATATGTATATACTGATGTAGATTGGGTAGGCAGTATGGATGACTAAAAGAGAACTAGTGGTGGAGCATTCTTTCTTAGAGGAAGATTAGTTTCTTGGCTAAACAAGAAACAAGATTGTATTTCTTAGAGTACAGGTAAGGTAGAGTATGTTGCAATAACAAATAATTGCAATCAAGTGATGTGGATGAAATAGGTGTTGAAGGATATTAGAATTGAGTTTAGAGAACCTATTATCATTTACTATGACAACATAAGTATAGTGAGTATGTCTAAGAATCCTATATTGTATTATAAGGCTAAGAAATATCTATTAACTATCATGTGTTGAGAGAGAAAGTAATAGATAAAGAGATTAGATTGGAATATGTGAGTACTAAAGATAATATTGCATATATCTTTACAAAGCCCTTACCTAAAGATACATTTTAGTAATTAAAAGGTATGCTTGGGGTTATCCTCCTGCCTGCTTTTGAGTAGATGATGTAGTAAGTGCATCAATCAAGTGGTACAAAGCACTATTGCTAGATTGGATAGAATGCTAATGTTTCCCCATGGGGGAGTATCTATGATGAGATGAGTCATTGAGAACTCTTGGTATTTGGTCTTGAATAGTGACTTTGGGCACTTGAGCTAGTTGAAGACTTGGATTAGTATATTAACATATTAAGCCCTTTGTCATTAATGTCAATGGGAGAGAATATACATGAAAAAAATCTCCTAAGTATGTGTGGAGAGAGTGCATGGGAATCTCTACTTTATTAGGGAGCTTTAGAAATATTCATGCAAAGAAGAAGGAGGAATGTATCTATGGTGGAGATATGCAGCATAAATTTTTTTGATGTATGACAAGTTGTTTATTGTGAACAACTATTGTTGATCCTAATGAAGAAAAATAATAGATCAGTGTTCCAGAGAATTTTAGACCTGATTGGTGAAGATTATTTGAGAAGATAACAACAAAATCAACAACAATAGAGTACTATTTTGGTATTCATGGAACTTAGATATTTTTCATCTATGTTTCCATCAATTCCAAAGGGGGAGATTGTTAGCATGAATTTTGATGATACTACTTTGGGGGAGCATTCAAAGTATTGGAGAGTATTGATATGTTGCATTCATGACTATGTTTTTCATTTATGTCAACATAATAGTAGGTCTTTGAAGACTGGTAGAGTAGCAAAGAGATCTTAGTTATACAGACAAGGTTTTTCTAGTTTGATAATGTGTGGTCGTGGAATTGTTCTGCACTATGTCTTGATGACAAGGTTACATGCATAGAGTCAAAGTCAAAGATGTATGTAAGTTGTACTTGATTTATTAAAGCACTATTGAGACAAAAGTGCTTGTAAAGAAATTTATGATATTTTTATTATATCTTTCATCTAAGATGTAATACAAAGATGCTTGGTTAGATAGTGATAGAGGATAATAGGATGGTGATGTCACCAACTGTGTAGGTTTTGAAGTCACTAGTGTGAATTTTTTTATATACTATGAGCCGATAGAGCTATTGTAATTGTAATTAATTAATTATCTTATTATAATTAATTAGAAAAACCTAAAAGCCGAATCAAGGAACTATTTTGAAGATATGGTATAAAGGAAAGATATTTTCCTTGATTTTAAGTAGAGAATGCATGTTGTGATCATTAAATGAAGTAAAAAGTGTGAAAAGGATAAGAGTGTTTATTGAATGTGAGTAAGCAATCCAAAGGATTATTGGATTTGAGTTTTTTGATTTGGTTATATGATCAAATGGAGCCGAGGTTTGGTTGACAAGATAGAGGAAGGAAGTACTATTCATTTCTATTATTCTACAAGGAATAATATAGAGATCATTTGGATAGTGGGTTCATTGATCTTTCCCTTGAAGCTATTTGGGAAGTGGGTTCAACAGTCTTCCACAACTCCTAATAGGGTTGGCACAACTCCTAACAGGGTTGGAATCTCCTAATAGGGATTCAAAGACTCCTAACTATTGGAAATGATTGAAGAGATCATGAATGAAGAATAATGGAACTGGTAAAGAATGTTTTCAATCATTTTTTTGTCATTGATGTCAAACTTGCTACTTGCAAGAATGACAATCACTTTAGTGATCCAAATACTATCAATTGGTTGATTGACAAGGAGGTGGCAATCAATAAGATGTAACTAGAACACCTAGAGAAAGGTTGAAGTTATGATATTGTAATGAAGTACAAGGATCAGCTAAGCCATTGATGAAATAGTAGATTGATGACATATTCTAAGACACAGAGAATGGACACACTTAAGCACATCAAAGATGTAAAGGTTTAGTGAAGTCATTTGTAAAGCCTAACTAAGTTCATAAGAGAGTGCTGGGCAAGCTAATTAGAGCCGAATAGATTCTTAGTTGAAGCTGAGAAAGTTCACCTTTAGAGTGTACCGAGTGATCTTCAAGTGCCGAGTAAATATCAAGTGCTGAGTGATCTTCAAGTGTCGAGTAAATATCAAGTGCTAAGTAATCTTCAAATGCCAAGTAAATATCAAGTGTTGAGTGAAGATCAGGTGCTGAGTGAAGATCAGATGCCAAGTAGAATACAGGAGTTGAGTAATACAGAGTTGCCAAGCATCAGTAAACCAATAGTGCCGAGGTGCTGCATTATTTTGAGAGTCAAAGATTTGCTAGATCTGAGCCAACAAGGTTGTTATATATAATTCTGTGAATCTAATAGAAGATAAGAATGATGAGCTGATGGTACAAAACTCTATGTAAAACATTTTCCAGATGAAGATGAGATATGGGATAGTAAATTGTATCCTACCTAATCTATTGAAACAATAAAGATGGAGAGGGAGAATCAAGTGGGAAAGGTATTCTAGATTTCTATTTAAGGAGTCATAAGGTCACGAAACAAGTAGTTGGTCAAGCATGAATGCATGAAGTGCTAAAGAAGGTGCTAAAGAGAAAGAAAGAACATAAACTTTGTTTTGATAGATGACCACAAAGATGATTGCATTGGTATAATGAGCAAGAATACTCAAGGAGACAAAGCTTGGAAGGAAGACAAGCTGTCAAGAGTCGTAGTGATTAAAGCCAAGCAAAGGATTGAACTAAAGTGTGATTTGTAATTTGCAAGATATGTTGTAAGTTGTATCAGATCAAAAGTCATTATTGTTACTCTCTAGAAATTGTAATAGTTACTCTAAATCCTATGGACTTAGGTTGGTTTAATAGCCATGTTATAAATACTTTAATAGGGTGACATTCCAAGTGAATGTTCCAAAGTCCTTTTACTAGGCCCATTCCTAATAGTATGGTAAAATCCTCTAACAAGGTCACATTTAACAATGTGTTGTAAGCCTTTAATAGGGTAGGCCTTTAATAGGGCATCACTTTAGAAGAGTGAGAATTGATAGAATGTTACTGGTGGTTTTTCCCAAATTGGGTTTCCATGCAAATCATTGTGTTATGTGTTAATCTTGCATGTTTTATTCCTGCATGTTGATTTACTGTAACTTGCTAAGATGGATGTTTTAAGCTTGGATGGATGAATAGTTCAATGGGCTCACTATAATTTGTGAAAAAGTACTATTAGGATATTTAGACCTTGGATAACTAATTCCCCCCCTCTTAGTTATTCTAAAAAATTCTAACAATTGGTATTAGAGCCTTGCTACTAATTTAGTTTAAAGGGACTAGAAGCAAAAAAGATCACAATGCCTAAGAGAGAAGTTCTCAAGCTCAATAAAGACAACTTTGTTGCATGGAAAAGCTTGATGAAGCTACATCTTGGATCCATAGGAGATTATGCCCAAAATTTAATTGTTACTGAACATGTTGATCCAATTGGTACTCTTACTATAGAAGATTTAAAAAACAAACAGGAACACAATCAGACAATGCTGGAAGTTGCTTCTGCACTCAACTATGCTGAATTCGATGATATCAAAGGATGTGACACTGCATTCAAGATGTAAAAAGCTTTATCAGACATTTATGGAGGAGATCAGAATGTCCAAAGAGCAAAAAGAGAAAGCCTCGAAGGAAAGTTTGATAATATGAAAATGGAAGAAAGTGAGAATTCTGCTCAGTATGCCTCTAGAATAAAGGAAGTGGTAAGTGCAATAAGATGTTTGAGTGATAAATTGGATGAAGATACTGTTAATATTAAGTTCTTAAGAACCTTGCTCCCTATATATGCTATTAGAGTATCTGCTATACAAGAGCTAAGATGTATACCGGGAAACAATCTAAGTTTTAAAGGAACAGTGGGTAGACTCATTGCATTTGAGTTATCTAACTTTGACAACTACAAACCTAAGAATGTTGGATCTTCTTTCAAGGCCAAGCTATCACTGAAAGATGCTGAATAGGTGAAATCAAAGAAGGGAAGAAAGATGAAATATGTATCCAGTGATAGTAGCACTGATGAGGAAGATGTGGAACAATTGGAAGCATTACTAGCAAGAAGATTTCACAAAGGCAAAGGAAAATTCAAAGGTAAGCTGCCTATCATTTGTTTCAATTGCAATGAAGTAGGACATATTACTGCAAGGTGTACACAGAAAAAGGAATACAAGGAAGGTAACAAGTATAAATACAAGAGAGAAGATGATAAGAAAGATTACAAAGACAAAGGCAAGAAGTGCTATATTGCTGAAGAGGATTTTGATGATAATGATGATGAAGTTGTTTACATAGCCATGAAGGACCAATTTGATGAAGAAGAACCTACAAAACTGGTAACATGTATGAACAAGAATGATAGATGGATCATAGACAGTGGATGCTCACATCACATGATAGGAGACAAAAGTAAGTTTGTTAACCTTACTCAGTATGATGGAAATAGTGTTAGATTTGGAAATGATGCTCCATGTCAAATCAAAGGAAAAGGCGCCATTAAAATTACAGAGAAAATTTCATGTGACAAGGCACACTATGTTGAAGGTCTAAACTACAATTTGTTAAGTGTCTCACAGTTAGGCAATGTAGGATGCAAAGTAGAATTTGGAAACAAAACTGCAAAAACCTATGACACTGATGCTAAATTGATAAGAAAAGGAGATCAAACAAGAAGTAATCTATTTTACCTTGCTATGGAAAAAACTTCTTGTCTGGTTGCAAAATTTGATGATGTGTGGTTATGGCATAAAAGGCTATGTCATGTCAACTTTGATAATCTGGTCAATATCAGTAAAGTGAAGAAAGTTAGAGGTTTACCTAAACTATAGAAACCTAAAAATACCATGTGCAAACAATGTCAAGTAGGAAAGATGACCAAGTCAAGTTTCAAGAGTAAAAACTATACATTTAAAGAAGTACTTGAGTTAGTCCATATTGACTTATGTGGTCCAATAGAAGTACAAAGCTACAAAGGAGATAAATATATAATGTTGTTTGTTGATGACTATTCTAGAATGATGATTGTTAAATTCTTAAAGAAAAAATTTGATGCTTTTTGAATGTTTAAGTGGTATGTGGCTAGAGTTGAAAAGGAAACAGAAAAGAGTTTGAAATGCCTAAGATCAGACACAGGTGGTGAATTCACATCAAATGAATTTGAGATATTTTGCAAAGAAAAAGGAATTAAGAGAAACATTAGCCCCTAGAACTCCCCCAAAAAATGGAATTGCTAAGAGAAGAAATAGATTTGTGATTGACTATGCCAGAACTCTAATGATAGAAAAGACTGTTGCTCTAAAATATTGGAGAGAAGTTGTAAGTGTGGCTATTCATATACTGAACCAAGTACAAGTCAAGAAAGGTACAAGTGCAACACCTTTTGAAATATGGTATATTCACTCACCCAATGTAAAACATTTCAAAGTATTTGGTTGCAAATTTTTTATCCTTAAAGATGCTAGAAATGAAAAATTTGATGCAAAAAGTGATGAAGGTATATTCCTTGGTTACTCCACTAGAAGTAAAGCTTATAAGTGTTTAAATACTAACACTAACAAAATTGTGGAAATTGCAAATGCAAACTTTGATGAGCATACAGCAGTCCAAGTTGAAGAACCAAAGAGAATGGATGAATACAAAACCTTTATGTATTCTTATGAAGGAATGCTTGTTGAAGAGATTGCTATCAATCAAATTAGGATTCAATAGCAAGTTTTAGTTTTAGTCGAATCACAACTATTGAATGCCAAGTTGCATTCAGAAGTTGAGTTGCAGAATGAGGAAAATGCACATTCTGGCTCTGGAGCTAGTACACATGAAAGAGATGTAGAACTACCTAAAAATTAAGTACATAGTGACCCTGAATCTGAAAGATCAAACATGGAAACAAGGACAGAACCAAGATTATCCAAATATGTGAAGAGACATCACCCAGCTAAATAGATAATTGGTGACAAAGATGCAAGACAAATGACAAGGAATAGACTAAGAAATGGATCATGTCTATTAAGAAAAATTGAACCTAAGATAGTGTTAGATGCATTGCAAGATGGTGACTGGTATAAAGCTATGGAAGAAGAGATTGATCAAATAAAGAAGAACAAAACTTGGAGTTTAGTTCCCAGACTAGCTGAGAAGAATGTAATTCACACTAAGTGAGTATTCAGAAACAAGCTAGATGAGAATGGTGAGATTACTAGAAACAAAGTTATACTAGTAAGTAAGGGTTATGCTCAAGAAGAAGGATTAGACTATGGGGAAACATTTGCCCCTGTTGCAAGAATGGAAGGAGTAAGAACTTTACTTGCATATACTACATATAAAGGTTTTATAGTATATCAGATGGATGTAAAGTCTACTTTTCTGAATGGTATATTGGAAGAGGAATTCTATATTGAACAACTAGAGGGATTTGTTGATGAGAACAACAGGGATATGGTTTGTCAACTACATAAAGCACTCTATGGTCTGAAACAAGCACCTAGAGCATGGTATGAGAGACTTAACAAGTATCTAGTGCAAATAGGATTTGAAAGAACTGATGATAACAACAACATGTACATCAAATTAGAAGAAGGAAATGATATTATTGTATCTAAAGTCTTTGTGGATGACATAGTGTTTGGAGGAAAGGAAGTGCTTTGCAAAAGTTTTGCTAAAAAAATGAAACATGAGTTTGAAATGTCAATGTTTGGGGAGATCAAATTTTTTGTTGGTTTGGAAGTACATCAACTAAAAAATGGTATATTTATGACACAATCAAAGTACATCAAAGAGATACTTAAAATGTTTGGATTGGAAGACTCCAAGCTAGTCAACACACTAATGGCAATAGGATGTAAGCTATCCAAAAATGATGTATCAGCTTAAGTTAATCAAAAAATGTACAGATCCATGATTAGAAAACTACAATATGTTGTACATAGCAGACCAGACATAGCATTAGTAGTTGGAATAGTCGCTAGATTCTCTGCTAATCCTAAAGAGAATCATCTCATAGCAGTAAAAAGAATAATGAGATATCTCAAAGGAACTGATGATTTTGGCCTATATTATAAAAAGAATGAAAATTTTGAGCTCAATGCATACACAGATGTAGATTGGGGAGGCAACATTGATGACAGAAAAAGCACAAGTGGAGGAGCATTATTTTTAGGTAAAAGACTATTTACTTGGAGTAGCAAGAAGCAAACATGCACATCTCAGTCCACTACAGAATCAAAATATGTGGCAGTAGCAGTCAATTGCAAAAATATTGTGTGGCTCACACATTTATTGAAAGGAATGAAAGAAGAGGTAACCAAACCTATGATATTGTATTGTGATAATACAAGTGCTATAAACATATCCAAGAATCCAATAATGCATGCAAAAACCAATCATATTGCAATCAAATATCACTATATCAGAGAATTGGTAGAAGACAAACAAGTAAAGATGGAGTACATTCACACAAAGGAACAAAGTGTAGATATCTTCACCAAAACATTGCCCAAGGATTCTTATGAATATCTAAGAGGCAAGTTGGGGGTAATGCCCCTAACTCAAGCAATTTAAAGCAACAAAGATGTTGCCCTACATCTACAGGAACAAATCAATGAAACATCAGAAGAATGATGAAAGGATGACAACAGGAGCAGGAACTCCAAATCAGTCACAAGCATGGTGATAGAGGGAGAAAACATGAGATGCAACGTTTATATTTCACATGTTAAAGATGTTACATCTTTGGCATTTATGTCAAAGAGGGAGACATATGTAGAAAATTGATCAATACAAAGCAAGAGGGAGGTATATATGAAAGAGAGAGATATATGAGATCAGTAGTAAGGATGCAACAATAAAGAGGGAGAAGCATAAAGTAGTAGAAAATCTATGTAATTTTGGTGGTAACTAAGTTGATCAACTGATCAGTTTGGTTTGCCATCAATGCCAAAGAGGGAGATTGCTGGAAATGATTGAAGAGATCATGAATGAAGAATAATGGAACTGGTAAAGAATATTTTCAATCATTGTTTTGTCATTAATGTCAAACTTTCTACTTGCAGGAATGACAATTGCTTTAGTGATCCAAATACTATCAATTGGTTGATTGACAAGGAGGTGGCAATCAATAAGATGTAACTAGAACACCTAGAGAAAGGTTGAAGTTATGATATTGTAATGAAGTACAAGGATCAGCTAAGCCATTGATGAAATAGTATATTGATGACATATTCTAAGACACAGAGAATAGACACACTTAAACACATCAAAGATGTAAAGGTTTAGCGAAGTCATTTGTAAAGCCTAACTAAGTTCATAAGAGAGTGCTAAGAAAGCTAGTTAGAGCCGAACAAATTCTTAGTTGAAGCCGAGCAAGTTCACCTTTAGAGTGTGCTGAGTAATCTTCAAGTGTCGAGTAAATATCAAGTGCCAAGTGATCTTCAAGTGCCGAGTAAATATCAAGTGCCAAGTAATCTTCAAGTGCCAAGTAAATATCAAGTGCTGAGTGAAGATCAGGTGCCGAGCGAAGATCAGATGCTGAGTAGAATATAGGAGTTGAGTAATATAGAGGGTGTCAAACATTAGTAAACCAATAGTGCCAAGGTGCCACATTATTTTGAGAGTCAAAGATTTGCCAGATCTGAGCCGACAAGGTTGTTATATAGAATTCTGTGAATTTAATAGAAGATAAGAATGATGAGCTAGTGGCATAGAGTCACCATGTTTCCTCAAGGTTGCAAGCCTATTGGATTAGATATTTGATCATATGTTGATTATTTCTTTGATTCTATATAAAATAATAGCTTAAAGGACACACAAAAGATTAATCAATGTAAAAATGGAAGATTTCCCACAAGTCTACCATATTTCTCTATACAAGTTGGAATTTGACATTGATTACAATGGGAGATGGTAATTACATTAGCGGAAATGATAGGTTATCTTTCACCTTAATTATTCTATGCATCTTTTCTCTTGAAACCCTTAATATTTGGTTTTCCTAGTTTTGGACTCTCTTTTAGCTTAGTTGTTGGTAGTTTTTGCATTTAATTTTTTGGTTGCTTTAGTTATAAACTTTATTTTATATTATCAAAGATTCAATAAATTGTAGAGGTAGCCAAGCTACTTGGAAAGGGAGGGTGCCAAGACACTCGATTGTCAAAGGGGTAACTCAACAAGGTAAGGATGAGTTACTAGGTCATCAAAGAAATGCTTGGTAGGGGTAATGCTTGAAGCACTTGGTAGTACTATGGTCGAGTTGATCAATCAATAGGGACCAAGTTGCTCAAACAATATCACTCAGCAACAGAGACAAAAAATAGCTAACACTTGGCAATGGAGTGTTTAAACCTCTGTGAGAAAGAAGAAGAACATTCTAGGAGTTGTTTATTGGTTTTTCCAAACCACTAAATTCACATTGAAATATATAAAAAGGAGACAATATTAGAAACATAATATACTTGAGATGGAAAAGTTTGATTTGTTGCTTTCTTTCTATTAACTAATTCAAACTATTACAAATCTTGTTGTTCACATAAAAAAATTCCCTCTCATTTTTAAATTTAAATTTACCTACTACATCTAATTTCTCTGTTAGATTTGGGCAAGATTAGAGGAGACTTGGGGAACTCAATTTCCAATAGGTAAGTGAATGATGTGCTCTAGGTACAAACTGAGTTAATTCAAAAACCTAAGACTCCCCCTTTATCTTGAGCCAACAATATAAGGCTCACTATTGATCAAAATCAACTATGATTAGACATCTTCTTAGGTGCACAAAACTAGCAATGCCTAATGGCTTAGTGAATATGTTTGCTTACTGTTGCTTGTGTTGGCATTATGATACATTTTTGTCATTAGTTACAACACTTATTGGATTCTGAATGCTTACCGAGCTCTCACTGGACATTCCTTTGTAAGCCAAGCTTTACCTAGTTCTCAGTGTTTACCGAGTGATCGAGGTGAACAAAGAAGTCAGTGTTTACCGAGTGATCGAGGTGAACAAAGAAGTCAGTGTTTACCGAGTGTTCGAGGTAAAGAAAGGAATCAGTTTTGACCGAGTGAAGATGTACTTAGTATTGATCGAGAACTTTGTGATAACTGAGCTCCTGAGGTTATCAAGGAAATTAATTTTACCGAGCTGAGACGGTTATCAAGGAAACTAACCATCACCGAGTCACAAGGTTCTATCAAGTGTTTCCTTTGATCACCGAGCTACAGTTCAGATAGAAGTGTTCACTGAGTGACATCTCTTCTACCGAGTCTCCAGTGGTTACCAAGTTTAGAACTACTCGAAGTGTTTAGTATGGACCATGCCTTCACTTCTACCGAGTGCATGACGATGCCGAGTAACGCAGTGGACACCGAGTATCAGAAGGACACCGAGTCAGTTCAGTGAACCCGAGTTTTTACCTTGGGCCGACTTTGTATAGAGATTTGCACTTGTTGTTTTGGCCGACCTTGCATGTATTGTTTATTTGGATGGTATATATATGCAATGTATTGTATCATTCAAATATAATGGTAATAGTAATGGTAATGAATGAAAATGCGAAAGTGTGAAAGAAATACATGCGTGCGAAAGTATGTGTGCTGAGTTGTGAAGGTATTCAGCAAGGTCAAGTTTTGGAGCAGAAAAGTTTTATCTATCACATCAAGGTGAATCAGAGCATAGCGGATCTTATCAACAATCAGTTGTAATCAGATCCACTATTTCATTCTAACAGGTGAATCAGTTTTTGTAAATCCTTTAACAAGGTAGACTTAACAGTCTTTTGTAAATCTCCTAACAGAGTGCATACTTTATTGTATGTTTGTAAATCCTCTAACAAGGTGGATCTAGCAATCCTTTGTGCTCCTAATAGGGCAGATCACCAGAAGTGGTCATTGTAAGCCTTAACCGACCAACTTCATACTGCAGTAACGAAGCTTTGTGGGTTTCATCCCCACCCCAGTTTTACTTTCTATTTGGAAGGTTTCTGGGTCACCAAATCTGTGTGTTCAAGTGTTGCAAATGATTTTGTTTCATGCTTACAATAGGTTACTTGGATGAATGGTGAACATATCAGTATGCAGTTTTATTGTTTGAAATTTTAAAGTTACTGATTCACCCCTCCCCTCTCAGTAACTTGTCATATCTTGAATATTTCCAACAATTGGTATCAGAGCAATAAGGTTCTCAAGATAAAAGTTTCACATCTTGAGCAAAGATCAAGGACAATGGAGATATTCAGACTTGAGAAAACTATTGAGAATGAAAAGCTAGATCTTAAAATGGCCATGGCTCAACTCAATGAAGCAAAAGAGCATCTTTCACAATCCTTGAAAAGAAGAAAAGAACTTGCAAGGCAAATGAATGACCATCAGTATGTTGAAGAAAAGATTGAAGATCTCTCACCATCAAGTAGTTCAGATGAAGCTAACAAAGCAATCAAAGAACTTTTAGAAAAGAATGGATCTCTATAGGAAGAATTAAGAAAGCTCAAAAGGGAACAAGAAATCCAGTCCATCAGGCTATGCGAAATCTTGGAGCAAAGGAACAAGGCAGCTGAAGATTTAAAGGTAAGGAATAATCAATCCTCTCAGCTTGAAAATCTTGTAACTCAATTATCTAATGCAAATGAAGAAATTATGAATCTAAGATCTGAGAATGAGAATTTTAGAAATGACTTAATTACTGAAAGGCAAATCAATGCAAGCTTACAAAGTGATCTAATCTCTAAAAAACAAGTCAATGAGAGAATGGTAAAATCTCAAAAGGACATGGATCAATTGAATCTGCAAAATGAAGAAAACTTTCATAAACAAAATGGTAAAGCAGGCCTTGGATACAAGGAAGAAGGTGAATCCTCCAAACAGGGTACTCAAAAGAATCAAAGACCTACTTGCAGCCACTGTGGTAAGTTAGGTCATACATCTAATAGATGTTGGAGCAATGGAAAAGGCAAATTTAATGGAAAGTGGTACAATTGCAATCAACATGGACACAAAGCCAATGAATGCAAAGAGAAACCAAAATTTGAAGGTAAATGTCACAAATGCCAAAAGCAAGGTCATAAGGCATCACAATGCAAATCCAAATCATTTAATCCAGCTGAACAACTTGTCAAAGCAATATTTGGTTGGGACTACAACACTTGGTGCAGATGTCATTATTGTGGAGAATATGGTCATACGGGCATAAACTGTGCAAGGCATCACCTAAGAAAAAAGGATACCACTGTAAGATGTTATACATGTACAGAACTTGGTCATATATCTAAAAACTGCATGAACATAAAGAAAGTCAAGGATGAGAAGAAAATCAAAGTAGACAATATTCGGAAGCAAATGAAGCAGCAATGGATTCCTAAGTCTACCGAGCCAGATAATTCAAGTGATGGAATGGTCACTCAAGAAGTGAGTGACTCTACCATTTCCAATTAAGACTCATCAGGATAAGACCAGGACTGTATCTACAAAGCAATATCCTAAGCAGTCCTAGAATGAAAATATGATCAAATCAGTATTTCAGATACATCAGGATCATGGTCGGTACATGACCTTACCGAGCTCAGTCGGGTGCAATAAGGCTTCTTTCACCAAGTTGCACTTACTGAGCATGGTTGGTTCTTCTCTTACCAAGTTAAGGTCGGTTTAACCTATTTTCTTTTGGTCACCGAGTTGCAAAGTTTAAGCCAAGCTAGTGGATGACAGTCTGTCGATCGCAGCTACCTCCGTACTAAACATTAATGGCAAATTTTTGATCAAAAGGGTAGATTTCAACCTCATTTTTTACCGTGAATTCGAGATTTACAAAAAAAAAGGGGCTTTCAAGCGAGTTCAAGCGATTTGAAGAGATTTTCCAGTGAAGTATTCTTACGAAACCTTTTCACTCACCAAGCAGCAATGGCATCCGCAAGCACCAGTAGCAGCAAGGCGAAGAAGGGTTCCGAAATGCTTGTGAAGGGAACGGAATGGAAGGCACCTACGTTCAAGCTCATTCCTGCCATCGCTGAATCGCTCGATCCCAATGGAGCTCAATCACAAATTCCACTCAAGGTACTCCTTGTGAACAACATTCGCACTCATTTTAAGTGTGCTATTCAAGAAATAGGGACATTGGACATGGATAATGCCCTAGCGGAGTTATGTGTAAATGGTTCTCTCAAAATTGAGCACAATAATTTGGAAACTTAAGGTTTGAATCACATCACGCATATGTCTAGAAACTTCCAAACCAAATGGATTAGGTATATCTTGAGTTGAGTGCATAATGGTCAGTTGTGGTTGGAACAACCCATTTTGATAACCAAGAAGATGATTCACAAAATCACAGGTCTCCCGATGCTCAGCAAAGCCAAAACCACCAAAACCCTAGGATGGGATGAGTTACAGAGGAAAACCCTAGCCGAGTGGGATGGTAGAGGTTTGAAGGTTAACACTGTAACAGATCCAGAACTAAGATTTGGCATACATATTATTGCATATAAGTTATATAGTTCCAGTAGGTTAAATAGTGTACCGTGTGAAGCTGTGGATTTGGCCCTGAAAATTGTAAAGAAGAAACTTGAGTTTGATCTGTCAGAAGTAATGTTGAAGCAGTTAAACAAGAACATGGACAGTATAAGGACATCGAAGAATAACCCCTATAAATTTGGATCTCTATTAATATGTTTACTATTTTATGTACAAAAATTCTTTCCATCAAAGGGAACCGTAGAATGGAGAAAAGATGTCCCAATTTTGTATCAGATTAATGAGTTTATAGCAGAGATGGGAGAAAATTTTGATAGTATCATGGATAACTATTTTGAAGACTTTAAGGAGAGGATGAATAATCGATTCAGAATTCCTCCTAGGCTTGTTGAAGAATATAAAGATGACGTATGTTTTATGGTTGACTGTGACAAGGTGTACATACAGGCAGTTAGACCTCGAGTTGCATGGGTGAAACCTCTTCCATATGAGGTAAATATTGATGAAACAAGGGATATCATTGAAGCACTGGTAAATGAGCTAGTAGACCCAAGGCAATGGATTTTTGGTACTTATGATGAAGCAAAGGCCAGAATTGAACTGGAAATCAAAATTCCACAGGCCATCAGCAAAGGTAAGAGGAAAGTGGCCAAACTGAAAACTGCAATGGGTCCTCTTATGCTCACCAAGGGAAAAGGTGAAGATAAAGAAAGTGAAGAAGAAGAAGAAGGAGATGAAGAATCAGAAGAAGAGCAACCGGCAAAGAAGAAAGGCAAGGTAATCATTACCAAGCCCAAGAAGCAGCCTACTGCAGTATTTACTCGAAGGACAAGAAAAGGTATTCAGGAACCTGTATTGGTCAAGCCTGCACCTACATTCAAGCAAAGGCTCAAATCATTGGAAGAAGGAGCTGGCATCACAAATTTCAAGGCATTTAAATTTGAGACAAGGACTGATGTAGAGAAAATGCAGATTGAGGAACTGGTACTTAACAAAATGGAAAAATGGAAATACTCCCCAGACCAGATTGCTCCTCATATCTCTAAAGAACTACTGGAGAGAGTACAGTCAAGATGGGAGTTAGCCACCAAGATGGTAAAAGATATATATGAGCAATCCTTGAAGAATCTTCAGCCTAGTCTCACTAGAGCAGAGGTAAAATCTGAATCGAAAACCTATGAAGGTAAAATGATGATCAGATTCCACACTTGTTTGATTTTGATCAAAGATATAGAGCATGTTGTAAATGATGCTACAAACATGTGGAAAAACATCTATCATCTACATAAGCCCAGTGTAGACCCAGTAGAAATAAAGGATGATGACAGCAGCAGCAGCAGTGATGAATCAGATAGCACTCCATCCATCACAGTTACACCAGGAGAGTTGCATGCAATGATGGAAGAGAAAGAGGAAGAAGACAAAGAGGAAGAAGCTGAAGAGGAAGATAAGGAGAATGATTCGGTAAAAATTGCAGCAGCAGTTATTCCATCCCTTCCTCACTCCCCAGCTAAACCTGTGACATCATCAAGGTTGGAGTCAGCTTCAGCAGGTTCATCTACACCAGATTTACCATCTACACCTACCATATCTCAGCTCCAGGTATCATCAGTGGAAGTGACTACCACTTCGTCTACCGAACTGCACCCCTCTTCATCTATCGAGTTGGCCTCCTCGACTCCATCATCATCAGTTGGTATTGCTGTGAGTTCTCCAATTTTGACTACTCCAATTTGGTCTACAATTTTGTCACCATCTACTTCAGGCACAGTGAGCTTAGATACTATATTACCGAGTGTATCACCATTTTTGGCCAGTACTCAAATTTTTGATCCTGTAAATACTCCTATTGGCACTCAACCCTCAAGTATCCCAGTTTTTATTGCTAGTCCTTCTGTCTCTACTTTTGTGTCTATTCCAAAGGTCAAACCAGTCATCTCAGAAGTCAAACAAAAGCAACCATTAAGACTTATGATCACTGGAAAGGAAATTCCTGAAGACATTGACTTGGACACAGAGATAGTAATTCCAAAGATTGACTTTGATAATGCTACCATTGAAGAAATGAGGTATGCTAGTCAACTTATTGAGAAAAAGGCTACTCAGATGCAGTTAAGATCGGAAAGGGATAAGGAATACAGGATAATTGAGGATGCCCGGAACATAATTACTGAGGCTATAGGTGTTGATGTTGATACTTCTCAACACATTTTGATTCAATTGGAAGAGGCAGTTAATAAATTCAATGAAGATGCCTCCGGACAAGAAAAGTTGATTGAGCGTGCAGCAAAGAAATTTGATAATAAGGTGTTGGGGCACATTGCCCAGAACATTGCAATAAATCAGGTTGCATTAACCTCAGTTTTGGCAGATATGGAAAATTCTTTTAATAATGTAACATCTCTTTTTGCTAAGCTTTGTGATGTTACCGAGTACACTAAGGGAATAAGAGAGAAACTAAATAAAATTGATGAGGATCTGAAGGTGAGCACACAGAACTTGAAGCTTGACCCCAGTTCAAGCTCATCTCATCACCTCAAGATCAAATTTTTGTCAGAGACGTAGGCAGAGCTGTTGAGAGAAGAGGCAAGGATCCGATCTACATTGATAGATATCCAAAACATGATCCTTCCCATCATGGATTCAATGCAAAATCACATTGCACATTCAAAGACATTAATCCATGATAATAACTTCTCCATTGCAGACCATGTGATTGAACTTTTGGCTGAAGTTCAAGTAGCTCTTTCCACCTGCAAAATTTTGCAAGAGAATTGGGATAAGACTCTCCAGCTTATTCTTCATGTACATTCAGAGTTCATCTCTCATTTTGGTGTTTCTATATAAGTATATATGTTCTTTTATTCTTTGGCATTATTGTCAAAAAGGGGGAGATTATTTTTGGATATGTATACTATGGGTGAATAAGTGTTTTCGGAAAAATTGTACAAAGGAAGAGATATACAGCTCATGTAAATACTGTATGTACATTCTATGGGGGAGTTGTATATAACGAAGCTATGTATATTCAGAATCAGTCATCAGCATGTCAGATAAATTTTGTCTCATAAGTGTTTTTGTCACTAATGCCAAAGGGGGAGATTGTTGGCATTATGATACATTTTTGTCATTAGTTACAACACTTATTGGATTCTGAATGCTTACCGAGCTCTCACCGGACATTCCTTTGTAAGCCAAGTTTTACCTAGTTCTCAGTGTTTACCGAGTGATTGAGGTGAACAAAGAAGTCAGTGTTTACCGAGTGATCGAGGTGAACAAAGAAGTCAGTGTTTACCGAGTGTTCAAGGTAAAGAAAGGAATCAGTTTTGACCGAGTGAAGATGTACTTAGTATTGATCGAGAACTTCATGATAACCGAGCTCCTGAGGTTATCAAGGAAATTAATTTTACCAAGCTCAGACGGTTATCAAGGAAACTAACCATCACCGAGTCACAAGGTTCTATCGAGTGTTTCCTTTGATCACCAAGCTACAGTTTAGATAGAAGTGTTCACCGAGTGACATCTCTTCTACCGAGTCTCTAGTGGTTACCGAGTTCAGAACTACTCGAAGTGTTTAGTATGGACCGTGCCTTCACTTCTACCGAGTGCATGACGATGTCGAGTAACGCAGTGGACGCCGAGTATCAGAAGGACACCGAGTCAGTTCAGTAAACCCGAGTTTTTACCTTGGGCCGACTTTGTATAGAGATTTGCACTTGTTGTTTTGGCTGACCTTGCATGTATTGTTTATTTGGATGGTATATATATGCAATGTATTGTATCATTCAAATATAATGGTAATAGTAATGGTAATGAATGAAAATGCGAAAGTGTGAAAGAAATACATGCGTGCGAAAGTATGTGTGCTGAGTTGTGAAGGTATTCAATAAGGTCAAGTTTTGGAGCAGAAAAGTTTTATCTATCACATTAGGGTGAATCAGAGCATAGCGGATCTTATCAACAATTAGTTGTAATCAGATCCACTGTTTCATTCTAACAGGTGAATCAGTTTTTGTAAATCCTTTAACAAGGTAGACTTAACAGTCTTTTGTAAATCTTCTAATAGAGTGCATACTTTATTGTATGTTTGTAAATCCTCTAACAAGGTGGATCTAGAAATCCTTTGTTCTCCTAACAGGGCAGATCACCAGAAGTGGTCATTGTAAGCCTTAACCGGCCAACTTCATACTGCAGTAACGAAGCTTTGTGGGTTTCATCCCCACCCCAGTTTTACTTTCTATTTGGAAGGTTTCTGGGTCACCAAATCTATGTGTTCAAGTGTTGCAAATGATTTTGTTTCATGCTTGCAATAGGTTACTTGGATGAATGGTGAATATATCAGTTTGCAGTTTTCTTGTTTGAAATTTTAAAGTTACTAATTCACCCCTCCCCTCTCAGTAACTTGTCATATCTTGAATATTTCCAATAGCTTGGACTTACAATACTCCATCTTAATTTCACCATTATCAACCAACTCTCTACTGAAATGATATCTTATTTCAATGTGCTTTCTTCTTCCATGAAAGACTAGATTCTTTGTTAATGCTATTGAGGAAATATTGTCACAATAGATTTTGGTTCCATCCTCTTCTTTTTCCTTCAAATCTGCCAAGATTCTTCTCAATCAAATAGCATGACATGTTGTTACATTTGCTTCTATATATTTAGCCTATGTTGTATATTCAACAATAATTGGTTGCTTCTTAGAGGCCCATGAAATTGCACCCAAACCCATATGAAATAAAACTAGAAGTGCTCTTTCATTCATGCAAACCTCCTTCCTTATCACTAGCTATATAACCAACCAGCCCAAACTTAATTTCTACACTATACAAAATACCAAATCATTTGGTTCCATTCATGCACCTCAAGATCCTCTTTCCCATTTGCCAATGTGAATCCTTTCGATTTTCCATAAATCAAGAAATCAAACTTACTACATGCATCATATCAGGTTGAGTTTTTGTCAAATACATTAAGCTTCCAACCATACTTTTATACAACATTGGATTCACATTGTTACTGTAATCTTCCTTGCTCAACTTTAGAACTACAACTATTGGTGTTGGGGCTGCCTTACTATTTTACATTTTAAATCTCTCCAAGATTTGATTTGCATTTTTTTCTTAAAGGGTAAAGATGCCATCATGCATTTGTTTTATTATATTCCGTGGAAAGTACTTCAAGAGACCCAAACATATCATTTCAAACTCACTCTTCATGGCCTCTTTGAAATAATCAATTAATAAATTTTCATTTCCACTAAAAAATAAATCATCTACATACAAGACAACACTCAAAATTTTACTATCATATACCTTCATGCAGAGAATGAGCTCACCATTTCTTTTGCTAAAGCCATTTCTCATCAAATATGAGTCAATCCTACTATACCATGCTTGTGGATATTATTTTAGCCCATAAAGAGCTCTTTTCAATCTATACACATTTTGTTCTTTATCCATAACTTCATAACTAGGTGGGTGCTCCACATACACCTCTTCTTTCAATAATCCATTCAAGAAAGTAAACATCACATCCATTTGAAACACCTTCCATTTATGCTTGGCTGTGATTGCAATGACAACATGCACAATTTTCATTCTTGCAACCAAGGCATAAGTTTCATCATAATCTCTACCATACTACTATTTATACAACTTCACCACCAATTGTGCCTTATGCCTATCTATTTTTCCATTAACATTGCACTTGGTCTTATAGACCCATTTAACTCCAATAACTTGTTTCTTGGGAGGCAAACTAGTTATCTCACATGTCTCATTTCTCTCTTTTGCATCTATTTCCTCATCCATGGCATTACAACATTTCTTATCTTTTAAAACTTTCTCAAAATAAATTAGATCACTATGAAAAATAATACAAAGTTAACACTCTCATCAAACTCTTCACGATATCTTTCATCTTGGTATATCTCCCTTAGACTCTTAGTCTTTCATGGCAATATGAAGATGAGAGTGGGGTCTAAAATTTCACTTCTACTACTAGTGCTATTTGATACTTGTTGTACACCAATCTAGAGCTATCTAGAGCTACTTGGAGATGATTCTCTTATTGTCTATGGCTGCTTGCCTTTTTGCCTATTTTTGTCAAGAGAAAGAACTATCTAGAGTTGTCTATATTTGCTGCTACTTCATCATGATGATCACCAACTTCATCCTCTTCATCAATAATTAGCACTTTACTTGAAGTGCTTGAAGATTTATCCACCTAGCCATCCCATGAATAATTTTGAATAAACTCTACATCTCTTGAGATGATGATCTTCTTGGTGATAGGATGATGCAGGAGCATCTTTAGTGTAAGAGCAATTTTGCATCACCTAAAAATATTTTCTTTGCAATACTTTCTATTTTAATAAGGACTAGTAGACATGGTGGTTGCTATTTATAGAAACTTCCTATTTATAGTAAGTTTTTCATATGATCTTGGAATCTTTTCATTTTCTACATGAAGGCTTATTTTAGAGTTATAAACCTACCATACAAATCTCATTGCTCCAGCTCAAGTGTCAGAGAAGTTATTGCAGATTTTTGATGGAAATATTTCCAAAAAAATCTTCAAGCTCACCATTGGAGGCCTTAGAGTGCCTAGATGAGATCTGAAAACTCAATGGAAGGGTGTTTGTGTAGTTTTGAGCTTGTAGATTAGGAGCTCACATTTCCAAAAAGTGTTTATAATAGCCAATTGGAGCAATGGTTTGTGAATTATGGCTTTTCAAAGTTGAGCCACCCAAAATATCTAAAATAATTGTCAAAGATGTATTTGGCTGATTCTATATGCATTTTTAGGGTCTATCGGCCCTAAATATTAAGTTTCAATGTCTAGAACCTTCTCAGGTGGCATAAAATTACCTATTTAAGAAAGGCCCAAACATTGTCTACAACAACTCTAGGTGGTAGATGGCAACTTAGTCTTGCAGATTACTATAATGAAGGCACCCATATGGGTTAGTATTTTGTACTTGTGAATTTTGTGATTCCTCATTTGTGGGACAAATAAGAAGTCCATATTTTGTTCTTGCATTTGTTATTGTTTCTTTGTTTCTGTTATGAGTTTATGGTTTGAAGGGGAGCAACCTTCATTGTAGGATCATAAAATATGTATGCCTTTGATTCTAAACTATAACCAGTGATGATGTAAGTCACACCCTTTTCATCCACCTTTTCCTTTTCTCCTTTAGCACATGTCCATAGGCTACACACCCAAACACCCTCAAGTGCTCAACTGTCCATCTATGTCTTGCCCATGCCTCAAGAAGAATCTTGTCACGGACTGCCTTTTTTGGACACCTATTTATAAAATATACTATTGTTGCTGCAACCTCTCCCCAATATTCAGGTGGTAGTACTTTTTCTTTCATCATGCTCTTTTCCATCTCAATACTGGTCCTATTCTTCCTCTCAACCACTCCATTTTGCTACAAAGTATGACTAGCTGTAAGCTCCTTCTTGATGTCATTATTCCTACAAAAAATAGCAAAAGAATTGGAGATATACTCCCCCCTATCCGACATTAGGAATTTTACATAATGTCCACATTCTTTTTCACCTTGGGCTTTAAACTCTACAAAATTATCAAATGCATTATATTTATTTATCAAAAAATATTCCATGTCCCATGACTGAAATCATCTATGAATTTCATGAAATATGTACCCCCTCCAATAGAAGTGGTTTTCATAGGGCACACTAAATCAGTATACAATAGCTGTAATGCTGCCCTTTCCCTTCTAGAATTACCATAATTAAAGGGAAGCCTATATTTCTTACCCAAAATACAAGCCTCACACTTGTCACATGAATCTAAAATATTAGGAAAACCATCTATCATTCTTTTTTTAGACAATAAATTCAAACCAACATAACCAAGATGTCCATACTTAAGATGCCATAGCTTGGAGGGGTATTCAATTGTGCTCTTTAGAGATGACTATTGTTATACTACTATATGTGCATGTGTGTGAGGTGCAACAACAACTTGAGAAAAGAAACATGTCTCTATCCTCAAGGGGAACATCTAGTTCCTTGTCATTTGGACTATTGCAAGGATCTTCTTAGTCTCATCTTTCTCATGATTGACACACTTGTCATTTTCCATTAGCACTTTGTAACCATTTTGAATGAGCTATCCAACACTCATCAAATTGCACTTCATATATGGGAAAAAATAAACATTTTGAATCTCTCTCTTCTCACCTTGCTTGGTGTAGACCATAATAGATCATTTTCCCATAGTAGGAATAGTTACATTGTTTCCCATTTTGATTTCAGATTTGAAATTCTTATTAGTAAATGAAAATAAGTTTTCATTACTACTCATGTGGTTGTTGCAACCGTTGTCCAAATAACATATCTCTAGGTTTCCTTCTTCACCAATATTGCACATGATGAAGACAATGGGATTGTTTGCTTCACCCACATTCACAGTAGCCAAATTTGCACTCTACCTTGATTGATCACCTTTCTTTTTCTAGAATTCACTTGTGTAATGCCCAAATTTGTGGAAATGGTAACATGCAACATTACTCTTCTTGGAGTTGTAACTTTTCTTGCCTCCTCTAGAGCTATTTTGAGAGTTTCTTTCTCTCTCTTTGTTGCCTTCTCATCTTGAGATTTCTCCTCCAGCATTTCTTTGTCCAGAGTTGCAACAACCTATGCCTCTAGAGCCTCTACTAGAGTCATTTCTTTCTCTCCCCCTACCTCTTGTATTAGATTGAGCTTTACAAGCCTGCTCTTGGAAAGATTTTTTTGATTTATTGGTCTGGTGCTCATGGGTTCAAAGAGTACCCATAAACTCATAAATTTTCAAATTAGTGAGGTCCTTTGCCTCTTCAATGGTCATCAAAAGATTACATACTTTGGAGGAAAACTTCTCAAAATATTTTCCACTATTCTCTCCTCCTCATAATCTTCTCTATTTGACTTCAATTGGTTTATCAAACTAGAGATCCTTGATCTAAAGTTTGCAATATATTCATTATCCTTCATTTGAAGGTTATCAAACTCCCTTTGAATCATTTGTAGCTTCACTACATAAACTTTATTAATCCCTTTGAAATTTATCTCAAGGATATCCCATGCTTCCTTTGAATAATTTGTTGTTTCTATCTTGGGAAAAATTGCTTCTGTCATGGCTACCTCAATCAAGCTCAACACTTTTGTGTCCTTCCTCCTTGATTCCTTCAACTAAGTCTTTGATTGTTGGTGAGGGAAGCATATTGTGTTGGGTCAATTACATCATTGAACCTATTAACCTCAAACCCCCACAAGTCATTTGAAACCATAATGGTTCTCATCTTCTTTTCCCAAGTGTCATAATTTTGTCCATTGAAGAATAATGGTTGCAGTCTTTCCTTCATCTCCAACCATGTCTCCTACACAAAAAACTTCAATACATTGAATAAAAAAAAAAAACCCAAAATCGCAAGAGTGTGGGGCCTAATGGATGCAATACCATGTCAAAGGTTCAACAGATGATAGAGGTAGTTGAGTTGCTTAACAAGGGAGGGTGCCAAGATACTCTGTCATCAAAGGGGCCTGAGTTACTTAGTCATCAAAGAAATTCTTGGTAGGGGTAGTGGTCGAATCACTTGAAAGTACTATTGCCAAGTTTCTTTTCTCTATCAGGAGGGACTAGATGCTCAATCAATATCACTTGGGAATGGAGACCAAGCAAAAAAATAACACTTGAAAATGGAGTGTTTTAACTTGCACAAGAAAGAAGAACAATTTTTTTAGGGTTGTTGATCAATTTTTCAAAACCACTAAATGCATAGTGGAATATGTAAAAGGAGACAAGATAAGAAGTTACATAAATTACTGGAGATTGGAAAGTTTGATTTCTTGCTTGCTTTTTATTAACCAATTCAAACTATTACAAATCAAGAAAGTAAAACTATAAACCCAAAAAGAAAAATATCTAAATACTAAAAAAACTTACATCAACATATGGCTACATACAATAAGCTTGGAGAAATCACTACTCATACAAGACACAAATTCACTTTCACAAAAACTCAAAAAATGCATTCAACCATGTTGTTGCACTCTGATTAAACCTTTTGTTGGTTTTTCTTTGTTGAACTCTTATAAATCACTCAAAATGTCTAGGATCTATTAAAATTAATAAAACATTCCCCCCTTTTTTCTCTTGTTGTTCACAAAAGAAGCTTCCCTCTCATTTTCAAATTCAAACTTACCTACCACATTTAATGTCTTTGTTGGAGTTGGGTAGTGTTAGAGGAGACTTGGGGAACTCAACTTTTGATAGGAAGGTGAATGATAGGTGCCAGGGATAAACCAAGTTAATTCAAAAATCCATCATATATCACTACTAATGAAATCTTCTTGTACTATTTTAATGACTTGATGTTTTTTTTATAGATCTGGCTCCTCTACCTTTCAAACTTAATCAAAGCATGTGTTTTTAGCTCTTGTTTAGAAACTAGTAAAAGATTCATCATTAGCATTACACTCAAGTGTCCGTAATTGTGATTTCCAACATCTAAAAAGATAAAGGACTTTACTCATTAGCTATTAGCTTATGGATGGAACACATTTTTACTTAGGAGGATTCCCTTCACCCACCAACTCTTTTAGAGGTTTCATATTCACATAACAAAAAGGATTAAAGAATAATGGAATGGAGAAGGCATCACTTCTGAAGAATTGCATATGAGTTGGTGATATAGTTTTGGGTTCTTGCAATTAAACAATTTGTTGATGGAATTCCTTGTAGAATTAATTGGGCTTCAAAGATAGAATGATCATGATTGAAAAAAATTAAAGAAATGCCTTCAATAGAAAATATTATGAAAATTTCATCCAAATTTTCTTTTCTACATGGAATTCACAGCACTACAATAGTCTCAATTAAGACCACATTGCATTTTATGTGTTTGATCAAAAAATATAAATGGATATCTCATTCTCTTGCATGTGTACCCTAAATTTATTTGCACCTTCACATTCACAAATTAGTGAGTGGGTTAGTTTACTTGATAATATTTTTAAGTGGACTACAAGTGATAGCTAAACTTACCTGGTGTCTGAATTTCTTATAATTTTCTATCAAACCATTTAGAAAACTACTATGGTTTTCTTCAGTTGACATATTGTTTTACCATTATATGTGTATTGATAATTCTACCTCATTGGCCTTTTTAGTTATGAGGTACTTTCCCACAAAAATATTCACTACAAATATTTTGATCATTTTACTCGAATCAAAAGGTCGTAACTCTTTAGAAAGAAATTCCTTATATTTAGATTACCGTAACAAATCATTTCCCTACAATATTTTACCTATGCATATAAGGAAAGAAACTATGTATCAATTGATAAAGCATTACAACATCAATTTGAAATCTCCATGTCTGTGCTATTTATGAAAGTACTTGAGATAACTTTTACTAGTCTTGATAAGGGTCAACATTTTTCTATAAAAATTACTACGAAATACATTGAGCATTGATAATAGTGTTAAAGGTTAGCATGAAAAGGCTGAAGTCAATTTTAGTGAGGTTAAGGAGTAAAACTCAATGATGAAAATTCTTTATTATTTTCAATTAGAAAAATACAAATTATACAAATTATATGATAGTCAATGAACTATATATAAACATATCCTACTACAAATTCTAATGTTTAACAATTAAGGTTTATATATATATATATATATAAAGAAAATGGCTTATTTATATTATTCTTTAAATTGTATTTTACATTTTTCCATTCAGTGTAACCATTGAGAGAAAAAGAATGGGGAAGAAAACTCCTTCACATTGATACATCTTCCTTTTGTAACAAAGGTTTTTGAGAGGGCATAGGTACTTCCCTTACATTTATGTTCATTACTATCTTCTTTAATTTTTTTCTCCTCTTACTTAATTTGAAAAATAATTATACAAATGTCTCTCTTTTAGAGGCATTAGGAAGGCATGCTTTCCTTTTACAAAGTTGATAAACATAAAATTCCTTACATTTATTTATAACTGAGTTTTAATATTTTCAAAAAAATTGTTCTTAATTAATGTTCCTTTCTCATATGTTATATCTCTATCCTTTTGTTAATAATGTTTTTTCCAAGTCTTCCTCACTTTTGAGTTCTTGCATCATATTACACACTTCTATCTCACCAATAAAATTAGTCTTTGAAATCTAAATAATATAGTAATTTGTTGGACATCATGGGTTTATAAATCTAGACATGGGGTTCTTATTAATAAATAATTTTTATCATATAACTTTGAGTTATGATTAAATGCTACAGTGCTATGCTAATCTTCCATTAATCTAAATCCATATATAGTTAATGTTAGTCCTTACATTTTTTCATCTATACTAAACTCATCATCATCATGTATTTTTAGAAAGGAACATATTAAAAGTTTATCTAAAATATCTTATTCATAGTCTGATTACATAAGAGAATTTAGTATTTCATCCAAATGAAAGGTTAGTGGTGGACCAAATCCATCAAGGAAGATAGTGCACATTATTCTTCTAGCATACTTAAAGGAGATTGTGGTTTAGCTTCCTCAAAAGCTTCCTCAACTATAGAACTAGGCAATTCCACCAAATTTGTGTTCAAACCTAGATTAATTTCCCATGCAGCTACTTTATCTTCCATCATATATATATTTCCATCAAATTATTATCATTTGGCTAGGAAATATGAAAAAACACCACTAGGAAATTAAGATTCCTTTTCACAAATGGAAAAAATTTAATGAGTCTATTCAAATCGAAGGATGATACAATGAGATAAGTGAAACAAGTTGTCAATTGTGTAAAGGAATATCACAATGACAAAGTTAGCATATTTATAAGTCATTATAAATATTTTCCATCACCTTTTACAAGTTCCCTAAACAATCTGATTTAAATAGCCTCTTGCATAGTCTAAGAATTCATGTTTTATCTGTATGAACCAAAAAACACATTGCTACAAACATTAAGGTGATATCACTCTCAACTCTATACCAACCAGAGTTGGTTATACATTTCTTACAAGAGTTGGTTATACATTTCTTACAAAGAATCTTGTAGACTACTAACTAATAAGGACCAAATGTAGGAGTTTCTCAGAGATAGATTCATCAAAAGCCACTTGTAGTGGAGGTCCTCTCAATTTAAAGATAGTATTTATTTTGTGGCTTTACTAATTTCCTAAAGGCTTATCAACTTATATACTTTGTTAAATGAGGTAGTTAGAAAGCCAAAAAAATACATTCTAAATACAAAAATCAATCGAGGACAAAAACTGAACTTTCTAAAGGAGAATATTAAATAGAGTGGAATATTGACAATCAATATTGACAAAATGAAAGACTTCATGTCCATAATATAAGTGGACACTAAGAAGACTAATCAAAAGGAGAAAATGAAAAATTGGGAAATGAATCATCAAGTGTAAAGTGAGACTAAAGACTACTTTGATTAGTCTTAGAAATTTAAAATTTATTTTTGATATTCCAAGCCTTATTTGGTGGTATTTGCTTTGTAAGTTAAATTTTAAGGCTCTTCTTCTATTTGTTACTTTTCTAACATTCTATTTGATATTTACTTTCTCAATTGTATTTGGTTAATGCTTTGTTGTTGTTTCAATCCTTTTATTCTTCCATTTTTGAGGTTGAAAACTCTATAATTTGTATATGATTAAGCAATTTCATATTTTCAGATTTCAAATTGAATGGAACTACAAACCAATTGTGAACAAATGATGATTAACTAGTTTGGCATTTTCAAAGATTGAATCTCATTTATTAAGCTAAATTTTTTTATCTGCATCAATTCAGGAGGTAAGAATAACTTAGAATATTAATATTTGTTAATTGTGCTAAATTATTCATAGTTCTATCCTTTTTATAATAAAATTTGTTGAGTGTATAATCCTCCCATTTATCTTAACACATCCATAAATTGAACATTTCTATCTACCATTCATATGTCTAATATTCAAAGTCTAGATAAGCTTCTCAATCATTTCACCTATTGTCAAAGAAAAAAGGTAGGGGGAATCCATTTACTTACATAATTCTAGGAGAAGATAGGTCTTCATTTATCTGATAAAAAAAAAAATAGAAAATCACATATTCCTACCATTTAACATTATTTCATACAAACAAATTGATTCAATATCAAGAAACAAACCAAAATTTTAAAATTACTAATTGTTCTTTTACATTCTTTATACAAAAGATCCGTAAGCATTAGGATGATGCCTAAAACAATTCTACCATCTATCCTAAAGTAAGTACCCTAATTAGAATAGATAAAGCCTTAAACATTGATGCAGGAGCATCCAAAGGTATAAGGGCAATCCTGTGTCACCCAAAAAAATATACTTAGACTTAGTTTCTGTTTCATGTGTTTTCATTTTTGGACACCCATTTGGGTCAAATAAAGGTTCCAACTCTCACAATTCCACTATCAGTGTGCTAGTAAATCTTGAAAAAATAGGAGTATGTAATTGGGCCATCATTTTGGCAAACTAGAAGGTGTGAATTGGCCAGATGAATGTAATTGTGATTTAGAGCATTCCAAAAGAAAGAATCAGGTCAAAAGGCCCCATAGTTTGAAAGTTATTGCAGTTTTTCAAGTTTTGGAGACCTCTTAAGAATGCTTCAAAGTTAGGTTAGGGGCATTAAATGATCTCAAAAAGGGTTGAAAAATGGGGGACGAGTAAAGCTTCTCCATAGGGCTATAGAGCACTTCGAGAGCTTTCCAGAAATGTAAACGGTTTGTCAATCGGAGCTACGGTTCAAAAGTTATGCCTCTCGAAAGTTCGGTTACCATTTCTGGATTCTTCTAGATTTGTGCCGACTTCTAACGCAGCATCTGGAGCCTTCTATTTGGTCAGTGGATGCCTACTAGCACTATCTAGAATTTATTCCTAGTCCATAACCCTCCGAGGTTTATTTAAGGAGATTCTTGGCATTGTAACAGGTAGTTCGGAGTGGAGTTTGAGAGGAGGTACTGAAAGGAGAAATTATCTCCACATTTATGCTATTGTAAGCCCTTAGGGCATGTTTTGAAGTTTATCTTCTCTATGCTAAATGTACTAGATTATTTTTTTCAGTTAATACAATTTCCCTTTTTATGTTGTGTCCATTCTATTCTTGGGTTGTGTCCCCATCAAGTGGTATCAGAACTGGTTTTTCTGAGTGTGTAGACAGAGCACTGACAGTGAGGCAGTTTGCACCAGGACTGTGAAGTTGTCGGTTCAAGTTAGAAGATGCCTCCATGAAGAGAGTGTGGCAAAAGGGCTAGAGCTATTAATCCTGAGGAGGTTAGAGCCCTCCAAAGGTAGGTAAAGGCATTGCAAGAGGAGCTCCGTAGAGGAGAAAATGTTGCCGCAGGTGACGATAGTGAGGATGACAATGAAGAAGAAGAAATGGGACCAGAAGGGGAATTTGATGGGGAAGTTCTAAATCATGTAGAGGAAAGGATTTTCAGGGCCATTACTAAGTTTGGGAAAAGACCTACAATTGAAGTGGGTGTATTTTTAGAAAATCTGAAACCAGATGAGTTGATCAATTGGATCAATGAACTAGAAGAATACTTTGAGTATGAGGATATCAGGGACCTAGATAGGGTTAAGTTTGCAAAGGCCAAACTGAAAGGCCATGCCAAAATTTGGTGGCAAGAGGTTCAATTGGCAAGAAACAAAAGAGGAAAGGAGAAGATCACAAGATGGGATCGCATGGTGGACAAATTGAAGAAGCAGTTCATTCCTATGGACTACGAGCTTGATTTGTTTAAGAAGATGCATGGGTTAAAGCAAGTAGGAAGATCAATACAAGAATATATAAAGGAATTTAACTGACTCTTGAATAGAGCGGGGCATATAGAAGCAAATAAGGAGAAGGTTTCCTATTATCAGTGGGTTGCAACCTAGCATCCAGGAGGAATTAAGTCTCGTAAGAATGACCAGCGTTGAAGAGGCATACCAGTTTGCCCTACGAGTTGAAGAGAAGCTGAATAAAAGGTTTGAAGGAAGACAAAGAGGGTGCAGTCAAGGAGGAAGGGGAAGCAGTAGATCATTTGGAGGCCACAATGAAACCCAAAAGAAAAATGAAGATGTGGGTACTAGCAGGAACCAGAGGAATGAGGGTTTCAACCGCTCCCATGATCAAGACTTTGGAAATTAGAGAGAAAGAGGTAGAGGACATGGAAAAGGAAGAGGAGGTTTCCATGGTACCTATTTCCATTGCAATGAAGAAGGTCATTGTGCCTTTGAATGCCCTCAATGACAAGGAAGGATAGATAGGAGAGCTGAGGGCCAAGCTAGGGTTGCTCATGTGGATGAGGATGCATAATCATCACATTTAGAGGATGCACAAAGAGGAGAGACCTTGGTAAATGAAAGAGTCCTACTAAGTGGTGAGATTGAACGAGGACAATGGAGGAGTTTGTTCCATACTAGATGCAAGTGTGAGGATAAATGTTGTGACATGATCATTGATGGTGGTAGCACTGATAACTTGGTATCAAAAGAGATGGTCTCTAAGCTAAAGCTCAAGAGGGAGAAACATCCCCAGCCCTATCGGATTGCTTGGGTAAAAGATGATCATAAGGTCCTAGTAAGTGAACAATGTTTAGTGAAATTCAAAATTGGGAGTTACCATGATGAAGTTCTCTGTGATGTTATTCCAATGGATGTTTGCCATCTTTTTTTGGGTAGACCATGGCAGTTTGATAGACATGCAGTACATGATGGACATGCAAACACATACTCTCTAACAAAGGATGGAGTTTTCCACAAATTGAAGCCCATGAAAAAGGAAGTTGAAAAGGTATGTAGCAGTGCTAGGATTTGTCTTGTTGATGGAAGGAAGTTTTTAGATAGAATGAAACATCAGCATATGTGCTATGCTTTGATTCATAGGAAAGATAAAGAAGGTAGTAGTGAAATACCACTTGAAGTTTTAGATTTACTAGGGGAATTTGGAGATATTATCTCTGGTAATGTTCCAGATGGATTGCCACCAGTAAGGCAAATTAGTCATTAGATAGATTTGATTCTAGGAGCTAGTTTTCCTAATAAGGCTGCTCACAGGATGACTCCTACTGAAACAGAGGAGCTAAATAGACAGGTTCAAGAGTTTTTAAGGAAGGGCTTGATTTGAGAGAGCCTGAGTCCATGTGTAGTACCTATAGTACTCGCACCAAAGAAGGATGGAGAGTGGAGGATGTGTACAGATTCTCGAGCTATAAATAGGATAACCATCAAGTACCAATTTCCTTTGCCAAGGATGGATGATCTTATGGACTGCTTGAGTGGAGCTCGGTACTTCACAAAGATAGATCTCAAGAGTGGCTATCATTAGACATGGATTCGAGAAGGAGATGAGTGGAAAACAGCCTTCAAGACCAAGGAGGGCCTTTATGAGTGGTTAGTCATGCCCTTTGGATTGACGAACGCCCCAAGCACCTTCATGCGGCTCATGAATGAGGTACTTAAGAAGTTTTTGGGAAAATTTGTTATTGTCTATTTGGATGATATTTTAATTTTCAGCAAGAATTTGGAAGAACATTTACTGCATATTCATAGTGTCCTTGAAAGGCTAAGGGAAGAGAAACTGTTAATTAATCTAAAGAAGTGTATCTTTGCAAAAAGGGAGTTAGTCTATTTGGGGTTTGTTATATCACTTGAAGGTCTCAAAATGGACCCAGAGAAGGTAAAACCCATCTTGGAATGGCCTACTCCAAGGTCTGCTACTGAGGTAAGATCATTTCATGGTCTGGCTACTTTTTACAGGAAGTTTATTAAGAATTTCAGTGGCATATGTGCACCCCTAACTGATACAATAAGAGGGGATAGAAAAGAGTTCAAATGGACTGCATCAGCTACAAGAAGTTTTGAATTGCTGAAGAAGAAGGTAATAGAACAACCTATGTTGGAACTTCCAAATTTTAGAAAGGTTTTCCAGGTGGATTGTGATGCTAGTGGCAGCGCTATTGGGGCTGTATTAAGCCAAGAAGGTAAGCCTATTGCATATTTTAGAGAAAAATTGAATGATGCAAAGAAGAAGTATTCTGTTTATGATCAAGAGTTCTATGCAATAGTTCAGGCCTTAAAGAAATGGAGGCATTATTTATTGCCAAAGGAATTTTTTTTGTATACTGATCATCAGGCATTACAGTACCTAAATAGCCAAGGTAAATTGAATCAGAGGCATATGAAGTGGGTAGAGTTCTTGCAAAGTTATACATTTGTGTTGAAGCATAGAAGTGGAAAATCTAACAGGGTTGTAGATGCACTAAGTAGGAGATAGTTGTTGCTTACAGTAATGCAGGTTGAAGTAGTTGGGTTTGATGAACTCAAAAATTTGTACCCTGAGGATCCTGATTTTGCTGAAGCATGGAAAGCTTGTAAAGAACCTGTTGCTATAGATAGAACCAAGTGGTTAGAATATTTGATTCAAGATGGCATGTTGTTCAAGGGTAGACAATTGTGCATTCCAAGGAATTCCATGAGGGAAAATTTGATTAAGGAGAAACACAGTGGAGGGATGGCAAGACATTTTGGTCGAGATAAGAACATTTCCATTCTTAGAGAACATTATTTTTGGCCTCAAATTTCATAGGATGTGAAGAAGTTTGTACAGAATTGCTAGGTTTGTCAAGTTGCCAAGGGGTTTAGTCACAATACTGGCCTATATCAGCCATTGCCTGTTCCATCAAGGCCATGGGAGGACATAAGTATGGATTTTGTTCTTGGATTTCCAAGGACACAAAGGGGTAATGACTCAGTGTTCGTGGTGGTTGATAGGTTCTTCAAAATGGCACATTTCATTCCATGCCACAAAACTCATGATGTTGTCCATATTGCAGACTTGTTTTTCAAAGAGGTGGTAAGACTACATGGTCTTCCAAGGAGTATAGTTTTTGACAGAGATACTAAATTTTTGGGGTATTTCTGGAGGACATTGTGGAAAAATTTGAGAATGGACTTGAAATTCAATTCCACGCATCACCCACAAACTGACGGCCAAACAAAAGTGGTAAACAGAAGTCTAGGCAATTTTTTGAGATGTTTAGTTGGGGATAAGCCCAAGGGATGGGATTTGATTCTACCACAAGTAGAGTTTGCTTACAATAACTCTATAAATAGGAGTACTGGAAATTCACCATTCCAAATTGTATATGGGAATAGCCCAAGGATTGCACCAGAATTGCGGAAGATAGAGCAAGGGGAGAGGAAAAGTGTTGAAGCGAAACAATTTGCTGAACATATCAAGCATCTACATGAGGAGGTTCAAGCACACATTACCAAGATGAATTAAGAGTATAAAGCTAGGTCTGATCAAAGGAGAAGACATAAGGAATTCCAAGTAGGGGATCTAGTCATGGTGCACTTATGAAAAGAAAGATTTCTAGCCGGTACTTACAACAAGTTGAAAATGAAGAAATTTGGCCCCTACAAAATTTTGAAGAAACACGACTCAGGAAATGCATATGAGGTGGAGTTGCCAAATGGTATTCACATTTCTCCCATTTTCGACATTGCAAAATTAACAGAGTACCATGATGATGGTGTAGATGAGGAGCTGGTGTTAGAGCCATGTCTGATTCTTGCTTCTAAGAAGGAGGAGATAGAAGACATTTTAGATCATCGTGTGGGTAGGAGTACCAAAAATAGATAGTATGAAGATTATTTGGTCAAATGGAAAGGATGACCGATCGAGGACTCAACTTGGATTTCAGCAGCTGAGGTTTCCCATTTGGGATTTCCTCTACCATTCATAAAGTGACAGGGTCACTTTTCAATCTACCCTGGGTGTCTGATGCAAGAGCATCGAAAGGTATAAGGGCAATCCTATGTCACCCAAAAAAATGTACTTAGACTTAGTTTCTATTTTATGTGTTTTCATTTTTGGACACCCATTTGGGTCAAATAAAGGTTCCAACTCTCATAGTTCCACTATCAGTGTGCTAGTAAATCCCAAAAAAATAGGAGTATGTAATTGGGCCATCATTTTGGTAAACTAGAAGGTGTGAATTGGCCAAATGAATGCAATTGTGATTTAGAGCATTCCAAAAAAAAAAATAGGTCAAAAGGCCCCACAGTTTGAAAGTTATTGCAGTTTTTCGAGTTTGGAGACCTCCTAAGAATGCTTCAAAGTTAGGTTAGGGGTATTAAATGACCTTGAAAAGGGCCAAAAAATGTGGAATGAGTGAAGCTCGTCCATAGGGCTATAGAGCGCTTTGAGAGCTTTCCAAAAATGTAAACGGTTTATCAATCAGAGCTTCGGTTCAAAAGTTATGCCTCCTGAAAGTTCGGTTACCATTTTTGGATTCTTTTAGATTTGCGCTAACTTTTGATGCAGCTTCTGGAGCCTTCTATTTGGTTTGTGGATGCCTACTAGCACTTTCTAGAATGTATTCCTAGTCCTTAACCCTTTGAGGTCTATTTAAGGAGATTCCTGGCATTGTAACAGGCAGTTCAGAGTGGAGTTTGAGAGGATGTATTGAAAGGAGAAATTATCTCCACATTTATGCTATTGTAAGCCCTTAGGGCATGTTTTAAAGTTTATCTTCTCTGTACTGAATGTACTAGCTTATTGTCCATTCTCTGTTGTGTCCATTCTGTTCTTGGGTTGTGCCCCCATCAAACATATATAGGAAACCATAAGACACTGATATGCAAAATGAAACAAAGACTATCCTGATCACCTAGGAGGTATACTTCATACCACACCCTACTAAACACCAACCCTAGAATATAAGTTAAATATATACAATGCATTTGCTTGTATATGTGACAAAACCATTTAATATACTGAAAGAGAAAAATTAGCATATTTTTGGTTATTAGGAGAATAAAATTTTAGATTAAAAGCCAAATTCATTAGGGGTAGATTCTTCCATGTGATCATATACTGTAATGACATGGTCTACATCTATTTTGTTATATAGAATTCCTTTTCCCAACACATACAAAAAATCCCCTTTCCTCCTACTTGATTTGTTCATGTTCAACAGAGTAAAATTTAACATTTTAAAATTAGTCTAATATGTACACTTGGATGTAGATGATGTTTGAAGAGTGAAAGCTAGTCAGGGAGCCAATTCTAATTAATATCCATCACAATTCCCTATCAATGATAGATGAATTGAATGCTAATGTTCATCTCAGTTCAAACCTTTTCAAAATGAGAGTGATCCCTAATATGCAAAATGACTTGCAATGAAATTTTGTATTCAAAGAAGAGTTTCCAAGAGGTAAGTCATATACACTTTAGGGTAATGAATTTTGAGTCTTCTATTAATGTTGTAAACTACATGATACAAACCCCCTAGCCAAGTTTCATCAAAGAGATTAGTGCATAAACTAATGATTTCCCAATGTGTGGCATGTGCTTTGGCCATATAAGCAATGAAAGAATCCATCAAAGAGCTCTTCATTCTCTATGTAAATTCATAGTTAAAGAGCTTCTCACCTAGGACCTTGATGACAACAAACCTTGACATATCATCAATTTTCTTAGCATAGGATGCCATCTTTCAAGTTTGATGAATCCCAAAAAGCCATAGTTATATCTTCATATTCATGATACAAAATGAAAATTGATTTCATGACACAAATTAAAGGGAGGAGAAAACAAAGAAGAAACAAGAAGATAATGAAGAACTCTACATTAAGTAGATTGCCCACAAATACTACCAAAGGATAGAAGCTCTAAGAAGCTATGAGATATGGTGAGGTAAACATAATGAAAAAATAAAGTATTGCATTAAACCAAATTATTAAATAATCATCCTAATGAAAAGATGAGAATAGGTTTTAAAAGGCCAATTATAATATCTAGAAAGCCTACTATTAATCATCATTGCATAATAATTCAAAATAAAAAATGAGAAGTAGATAAAGTTTGACAAATGATTTTGAATTAAAGTGGAAAGTGTTGCAAAATTTGAAAATAAAATTCAATATTTCATAGGGTAAGCAAGCTATAATAAATGATAAAATAACTAACATCAAACTATATAAACGTGAAGATTAAGGCTAATGAGTGCAAGAGGGAATCAGGCAAACTAGAAGACCTAAGACACTCGACTTAGGGAAAATGATGAAACTGATGGGATTCAAAATTGCATCACATTTTTGTGTACCATTTTAAACTTTTGAGTCAATTTGAGCCCCTATAAGTGCATTTAATGCATGTGTACCTAGCTATCATTTTGAGGCTTATGAAGTGTTTAATGTTGCTAACACTTTGCATTCTGCATGTCCATGCATTCCATACTAATAAATTTTGATTCTGAGTCATTCCATGAAGTTTCATTTTGAGCAATATTTAGATTTGCATTTTTTAAGGAAACTCAAGTGTAGAAACAACTTCCTACCCTAATCCCTTAAGGAAAGCGCTGTGCAAATTCCTATTAAATCCTTGCAATTTCAGATTTGATATTATGTAAAAAATAATATTGGAGTCAACTGTGGATATAGAAAATAGATAGAGGACAAAAATACATAAACACAAAGATACTTTGGTGGGGAAAAGCCTTTTGATAAAATAACCCCATCCCTCCAAAACCTGTACAATGTATTATCTTCAACATAGAAGGTTACAACACACTTGCAATGCAAGTTATTTTAGGAGAACAATGACATAGAAGACCATTCTAGTAGCAACATACCATACAACCAATCACTTTCTCACTATCCAATCTACAACCCTAAAAATGCTTATATCATGTGCTTTCCCTTTTAGGGAAACTTCTAAAGAATAATTGTATTAGGGTTTTACCATATTAGGGCATGTGAGTTGGAGACTCGAGTATATAGTACTCAATTATCAATTGCTACATGTCTTCACGTCTTCACTTTTCATCAAATCTTCCAAAGATAGCTCTTACTCATCATAGGAATACATCATAACCATTTTAGCCATGACTTACTTATACACAATTCAAGATGTTAACACATAGAAGTGGAGTGACACATCAACATGTCAACTAGACATGTACACTTTGTTAGAATCTAAAAAGATTGATAACCTAGAAAACTATTGCAAAGAATATATATCTAAACTATGAATGCAAATGACACAAAATCAAAATAGCAACATAGAGTTAGTCTCCAAGAGAGTAATGCAAATGCTGGAAGAAAAATAGCATTAAGAGGATGCAAAAGAAATTGATCATAAATACAAGCTAGGTAGCATGCTTATATAGACTAGGAAGAGGGAGGAGGTGAAAAAATTGACCAATGAAAAGCAACCATATATCAGATTAAAGATAGCAAAGTATCTTCCTAAGATAGCTAATGGATGCTCACATGTAGGAAGGTGACACCTCACAACCACTTTTTAAATAAGACATGCTTTATTAACCTAAACAAGATTATTAAAAGTGTAGGAAAAACCTAACAATATAGGGAAAAATAAATAACCCACTAGAATATTTAAAAAAAACTACGCTAATACCCCCCATAAGTGAAGCTTAAGTGGATGGATAAATGGGTCCCGACAAGTCAGGCCTATTGAGGTACCCATGTACATAAAACTCCCCCAAAATAAAGAGAAGAGACCCCCAAAAATAATCAAGACTTTGAGTGAGAGGAAGAGGCCACCGAAAAGATGAAGCATCCCACAACCCCAACAAATCTTGCAAATTAAGTAACTTGCCCTTAGTGAAGGGTTTGGTGAAGTTATCAACAACCTGCTTAGAAGTTCAACAATAGTGAAGGTCAATGAAATGACCATGGATGAGATCTCAAATGTAGTGCATGTGGATCCTGATGTGTTTGGTCTGCTACTGATGGACCAGATTCTATGAGATCTGAATGGCACTCTAGTTGTCACAAAATATGACTGATGGCCATTTGATCTAGATACTAAACTTAGTGAGAGACATTGAAGCTGAATGGGCTCAATGGTGATATTCATAGCCCCCTGATACTTAGCCTCAATAGAAGATAGATCAATAGCAAACTATATCTTGCTTGACCAACAAATAGGACCAGAACCAAGTGAGAAGCTATAACCTAAAGTAGACTTGTGATCCTAAGAATCACCTACCCAATTTGAATCTATGTAGCCCACCAAATCAAGCTCAATACTTGCTGCATAGTGAATCCCATAATTGTGAGAACCCTAAATGTAGTGAAGGATCCACTTGGCTGCTTTCCAGTGTAGCTCATGAGGCTCTTGCATGAATTGAGAGACCATGCCTACAACATATGATATGTTAGTTCTTGTATGAGTCAAATAAATGAGACTCCCAACAAGTTGGCTATACAAGGTTCCATCAACAAGTAGAGAAGAAAATTGAGCCTCAAGTTTGACTCTAGACAGGAAGGGAGTCAAAGCAAGCTTACAGTTAGCCATATGAAACCTCAAGAGTAAATATAGAGCATACTTGGATTGTGTGATGGTGATCTTGGAAGGAGACTAAAAGATCTCAATCCCAAGAAAGTAATGCAACAAGCCCAAGTCAGTCATCAAGAAACTATCCTGAAGGGAAACTTTTATAGCCTTAATGGTGGGTGAAGAACTTCTTGTGATCAACAAGTCATCAACATACAAAACCAAAAAAGAGAGTTAATCACCCTATTGTAGAATGTAGACATTATGATTAGAATGACACTGAGTGAACCCAAATAATAGAAGAAAGGAGTCCATCTTGGCATACCAGGCCTGAGGAGCCTATTTGAGGCCATAGAGAGACTTTTAAAGATGACACACAAGTGAAGAATCCTAAAGGAAACCCTATGGCTACTCCATGTAGATCTCCTCATGAAGCTTACTATTAAGAAAAGAACTCTTCACATCCATTTGATGTACTTCCCAATGATTAGCTGCAGCAATGGCAAGAACAAGTCGAATGGAATTCATTTGGGCAATTGGTGCAAAAGTCTCAAAGTAGTCAATCCCAAGAACCTCAAAGAATCCTTTGGTGACCAAGTGAGTCTTGTGTTTTTCAACTAACCCATCTACTGCAATTTTTTTTTGGATAGATCCACTTAACATCGAGCAAGTTTTCTTCCCTTAAGAAGAGGGACAAGATCCCAATTGTGGTTCCTCATCAAGAAACCATACTCTTCCTACCTAGTTGTATCCCACTCAAGAATACTATAAGTCTTATGAAAGGAATATGGATATAAGGTAGTAACAATGAAGACATGTGGAGCATCCTGGAATTATGAACAAGTTAGCCTGGTGTCTGATGGATCCCCAACCCAATCACCTGTAGATTGCAAGGTCTATCTAGCCCAAAGTGGACCAAAAGATGGAAAATCTGGAGGAGAATCATCAACTTGTGAATGATGACTAGGAGAGGAAGGAGTTGAGTCCTTTGAATCACTCTTTGAATTAGGAGTGGAGGTAGAAGACTATTTAGGTGAATCTAACTCATTAAAAGTTCTATCATGTATTCCAAGTGGCTCCAATGTCAAAGTAGGAGTTGGAGAAGTGATAGAAAGGGAGCTTGAAGGTGCCTCCTCAAATTGAACACTACTCTCAATGAACAACTCATGTGTAGTAGGGTGGAGCAACCGATAACCCTTTACACCATCAGGATAACCTACAAATATACAAGGTTTGCTCTGCGAATCCAAGGCCTCACATTTCTCTGCAGGAATGTGGGCCCATGTAGGAGAGCCAAAAACTTGAAAGTGCTTAACTGATGTTTTTTGATCATTCTAAGCTTCAAAATGAGTAAATCCCTTCAAGGCTCGATGAGGAACATGGTTCTAGATATAACAAGCATAGTCAATGGCCTCTGCCCAATACTATAGTGCAAGAGATCTAGAGTGAATCATATAGTTTGCCATTTCCTTCAAGGATCTATTCTTCCATTTTGCTACACCATTCTACTAAGGATTGTATGGAACTGAATGTTGTAAATCAATCCCCTCTGAAGTGCAAAATCTTTCAAAAAAATGGTTAACATATTCACCACCATTGTCTATGTGCAAAACTTTGATGGCTTTCCCAGATTGCTTCTCTACAAAAGTTTTAAAGTCTTGAAAATGATCAAATACCTCTAACTTCTATTTGAGAAAGTACACCCAAGTATATTGAGAAAAGTCA
Source organism: Cupressus sempervirens (assembly GCA_028749045.1). Taxonomy (NCBI): domain Eukaryota; kingdom Viridiplantae; phylum Streptophyta; class Pinopsida; order Cupressales; family Cupressaceae; genus Cupressus; species Cupressus sempervirens. The sequence continues at coordinate 268,321,528 of CM053786.1, read as the reverse complement.
TTAATGAATGTGAGGACATATTAGGCCCTGCTAAAAGAAGGATGCTGAAAAAGACCAGCCAAATCACTGTGAACTAAATCTAGTATTTTTGAAGCTCTCCATGCCTTACTTTTGTCAAACTTTTCCTTAGGATGCTTACCAAGATGAGAACTGAACTGAAGGCAACCCTATGACCATGCTCTTCTTTTTGAGCTGATGCAAGTAGTGGAAGTTAAGATGCCCAAACCACTCATGCCATAATTTACTCACATCATTAGAGTGAGTGAGAAAATAGATAGTCATGACTGATGATCTACTCTCCCAACTACAACTATAGAATCATTATACAACTCATGTATCTCCACTAAATTAGGAGTGAACTTAACCTACTTGCCTGAATGTGTGTGAGTAATCTGTTATACCAATAGGATATTAGTTGACAATGAGGGTAAATAAAGAATATCATGAATTGTGCCATCCCCCACATCAACAGACCCTCTCCCAGACACCTCAACAGGAGTATCATCACCCATCAAAATAGAAGGCATAGTAGACAACTTCAAGGATGAAAGTTCTTCCTTAGATGAATTCATCTAGTATGAAGCACCCAAATCAAGAAGCCAAGTGGATGGTGATGAAGAAATTGCAACAAGGGCCTTGCCCTTTCCTTTCCCCTTGTTTTCTTTTGCCTTGTTAGACCCTTCATTTGAACTTTTTTTGATAGACTTAGGAACATTGATATTATTCTTCTCAAGAATGTGTGTCAAGTGATCAATATGTTTCTTCAAAAATTTATGTTCATCATGACTAGGTATTTTACAATAGGTATATTGGACCTTTTCTTTCTGAGGCTTATCACCCTTAGAAGATGGTGTATCAATAGTTGCTTTTGAAGTGACCAATATCTGATCCTTCTTCTCCTTGCTATTCTTTTGTTTCTTTTCCTTAATATTGTTGTTACTACTTTGTCATTTTTGTTTTTTTGTGCCTTGGTTGGCAGCCAAGGCATGTGACTTAGAGAACTTAAGTGTGCCTGCTGGGATTATCTTGTTCTGTTGTGGAGTGAGATTGATAGAAAAATCATCTAAGGATGGTATGGTGAATTGAGTACCAAGTGCACCCTTAGTAGCATAGAAGGTAGAGACAAACACAAAATATTCTAAACTCAACTTAGAGAGAATACTAAGAATCAATTGTTCATCTTGCTTTTCAATTCAACATTGTTTTAACTGCAACCTCAGTGACTTTAATTTAATGAAGAAATCCTAGATTGTGTTGAAATTTCTTGGACTTAAACTAATTAGTTCATTTTCCAACATATGAGCCCTCCTTGAATCTTGTGCACCAAATAGTGCTTCTAGCTTTAACCGTATTTCATTTGGTGTATCCAAAGATTCAATGTGAAATAGAAAATTAGGAGAAATAGATAAACACAATGTTCCATATGCCTCATCACATTTGTTAAACCACTTAGGCTTATCTTCATATTTATTAGGTTTAGTTTCAAGTCCCATAGTTATCTTATTAATTCCAACTTTCCTTAAGTGAACTATCATGTGTGATTTTCACTCAAAGTAATTATATGGAGTTAGGATGGGCATATTTGTTGGATCTATGATAAAGAAATGTAGAGAAGAAATGCCAAAAAAAAAAGCCATGACAATGCCCCCCATTTTTTACTTAATTGAGGAACCCCCATCCCCATCAAAGAAATATTATTTGACACTTTATTTTAGTGTGTTTACAACTACGACTAGCAAGAAATACTAAGTGGTCTTGATTTCAATGCATTAAAAAACCCTCATGAAGAGCATATGTTGAAAGAGAAATTTGAGCACAATAATCAAGGAAAGAAATAGTACCACTATGATCTACTAAAAAAAATGCACTTTCAAAAAAAGAATCACCTCGATATGAGGTCATATGAGAAAGTTATGATCCTCCAAAGTTTTCAAAATGAGAAGTGTGCACAATCATGACTAAGAATCTATAATTCCTAAAGAATTTATGCATGAAAATAAAAAAACAACTCCAATAGTGTAAAGAGTAGAAAAAAATAGCCAAGTTCATAACAAGAATCATCAAAATTAGAGTTTGTATGAGCAAGAATGAGGCATTTAAAAATTGCATTCAAATTTGTGACTGCCAATAGAGAGGGGTACGACTGTAGCTTTATGTGCTCAATTCTACAAAATATACAGCTTGCATGCAAAAACTAAAAGATACCCAAATAGTTTTTTGATGCTACAAACAAAACCCAAAAAGCATTTTTCTTGTTGATGTCCTAAAGATGTAGCTATAGTGTAAATCAAATGCCTTTAACAATAAAAAATGGCTCCAAAAACCAAGAAACGATCTGAGTAACCAAAATATGACATGCAAATGTTGAATCAGCCTCCTAAGTCCATCAATGGCATGCTGGAACCCACAATATTGGTTGAAAACTTCAAATATTCATGTTGGTTGTTAGATTTGAGATTGAAACCCTAGAGATTAAAAATGTTTTTGTTAAAAATTTTCTGATTCTTAAGAACATCCAAATATGCAATAGAAAAGCATACTTTGTTTTTCAAAAAACTACAATAATATTTATTAGCCCACCCCCCCAAATCTCTCAAATAATGAAACTAAAATCTACTCTTGCACATAAAAAAGCTCTGATACCATGTTAGAATCTGAAAAGATTGATAACAGAGAAAACTAGTGCAAATAATAGATATCTAAACTTTGAATGCAAATGATACAAAATCAAAATAGCAACATAGAGTTAGTCTCCAAGACAGTAATGCAAATGCTAGAAGAAAAATAGCATTAAGAGGATGCAAAAGAAATTGATCACAAATACAAGCTAGGTAGCATGCTTATATAGACTAGGAAGAGGGAGGAGATGGCAACACCAATCAATGAGGAGCAACCATCTATTGGACTTAAGATAGCAAAGTATCTTCCTAAGATAGCTAATGGATGCTCACATGTAGGAAGGTGACACTTCGCAACCACTTTCTAAATAAGACATGCTTTATTAACCTAAGAAAGATTATTGAAAATGTAGGAAAAATGTAGTAATATAGGGAAAAATAAATAATCCACTATGAAAAAAAAAACTACACTAACACACTCACACTTGATTATATTATTTTCAAAAAATACATTTACAAAAAAAATAATTAGAATATGAATTATCCAAGTGTCAAACAATGACATGAAGCCTAGTTTGCATTTGAATATCTTACACACAGTTATGTTTCATGAATCACTGCTATGGGAGTGTTTAGTATGCATATCAGAGAACTTATGTTTTTGTTTTGAATTTTTTTGATATTTTTTGACTAGGTTTTCAATCCTTCAAAGTTGGTTTTTTACCATTGTCAAGCTGATGTAAATTGTTCAGAATTCTAGGAGGTCTTGTTTGATTGGTTATAACTTTGACCCAATTGAACCTAATGAGACATTTCCTTTATCATTACATTGTAGGGGTCAGACACTTATTATGTTTTAGATTTGAGCTTATTATGAATCCATTTGATTGGTTTTCAAATGCAATTCCAAATGCAATTTATGATGTTTTATTGGTGTCAAGAAATACAAATTGATCAGTACCCCTATTTGGGATGTGATAACACTAAATTTGTGATTATCTAAACCAAATGGATTGTACCATTATGTTCTACAAATGGATTCTACCACTATGTTCTAACCTAAAAATTCTTTAAGTGTGCCAGTTTTCAAGTCTTGATGAATTCATTTTCTCACTTTTCCAAATCCATTCCATTTGTGAAAATCATAATTTTGATGATTTTTCCACTCTTGCATTTCCAAGTAGCCCACTTTGACCACTTTCAAAAATTTCCAAGTTATTCATCATGATCCCAAACCAAAGATTTGTACTCTCCTCATGAAAATAAACCAATGCACCAATTTTTAAGCCCTCAAGTGTCCATTTACCTTGTTTTTGAAGCCAAAACCACGCACACTTTGTGGTTTTCTGACATTTTTTTTGTAGCCAATTTCAAGTGAGTAGCTTTGATGGTCAATATATTTTGACCCCAAATTTTTCATGAGACAAAATCTGATAGGGTAAGAGAATGCAAAAAAAAAATCAACATTTCATTTTTCAAATCCCAATCAGGTGATTCTATCAGTTTTTAAGGCTAGTTAGAGGACCCCTTGGCACGAGATTGGTACTTTGCAAAAAAGAGTTAAAATGGGTTTTAAAAGATGCAATAATGATTAAATTGGGAATAAATCAATATCATGTGATTAACTAATCAGTTTGAAAGGTCAAGCATTTCAATTTGAATTTTTTTAGCCAAATCCAATTTGGGAATTTGACTGGTGGCATCAGACTGAGATAACATATTGGGATAAAAGACTATTAAAATGAAGTTTTAATGATCTTGATTGAAAATTTTCAATATACGTATCCCATTTCTTTTGAACTCAATTGAATGTTTGAGATTATACACACAATAAATAACAAAGGAAAGATGTGAGTGTGCTCAGAGAATCACAAGGCTTACACTTATTAATACTATAGTCTAAATGCTTTCTATGAGATTATACATCAATTAATTGAACTTGAATTTGAAGTGAAGAGTGATAATTATTCTAATCAGAAAAATAAATGAACATTTCAGGAATGTTATAAGACCAATATTTATTAACATCCATTTTGGTGATTGGCTTATCTCTTGGAATATGATGATAGATAGATCAAAGAATCATGGAACATCTAGTTTGTGGTCTATATGTTTGATATCATTAGTAATGGATGGACATCTATGTTCGTGGAGGATGCATGACTAATACATCTTTCATGCTTCTTGACACCATGGCCCTTGTGCATTTTCAAGATAGAAGTCATTGAAGTTAGGAGGATGCAACAAATGATTACAAGGGGGACTAGAAAAGTGCAAATAGGGGAGTTTTTAATTAGAAAGGAGAAATTTTTTCACAAATTGCATAGGTTATAAGTTGAACATGATAGGTGTTGCTAGAATAAGCCTCTATGGCTAAACCTGTTGGGCCCACTTGCCGTTGCACCAAAAGCCATGACTGTTAGTGAACATGGAACACCACATAATTAACCACCTATGGGCAGGGGAGCGCATCACATCACCCAACAATCTCCCCCTCGACGCGCATACTAGGTGCTTACGCGGGTCGGGAAGGCACCGGGGAGATTTGAACCCATGACCAGGCCAAAACCAGGCTCTGATACCAATTGTTGGGCTCACTTGCTGTTGCACCAAAAGCCATGACTGTTAGTGAACATGGAACACCACATAATTAACCACCTGTGGGCAAGGGAGTGCGTCGCATCACCCAACAAAACCCATACCCAAATCTATGTTCCAATACCTCCATTTTGTGTGTTTAGCCTAACTTACCTTTTCAACATGTGGTCCTATGCATTTCATAGGTGTTGGGTTGCATAAATTTTGTTTTCTCCAGATACATGAAACACTTGCCAGCAATTTCTTGCATGAGGGTGAATGAATGAAGTATCCTCTTCTAGACTCTTCATCATGCCACAAGAAGTCTCCTTATGCATAATTACATGTTATCTTTGAGACCATGCCAATATTTTCAACCACACTACACTCCATATCCCATACTATGATAGAGAAAGGACATGGTTTCCCATGGCACACAACCTCTCCCTTGGATAAACCATTTTCTAGCCATAGACACTCCAAGGGAGAGTGATGTGGAAAAGGGTACAAAAGGAAATGCACAAATGTGGTGAGAGGCATTTTGACCATGAAAGGGGGAATTCATGTGAACCCCAATTCACTTCCTCATCATTATTCAAGAAAGGTAAAGTGTTTTAAATGAAGGCCCAATGATGAAAATAGAAGAAAAGTGCTCAAGTTTTAGTCCCAAATCGGTTGGGACATGGTCTCCAAATGTATTTATAAGCCCAAATACACATTACTTAAGTGTCTAAAAGGACACACTTCTTTTGAGGAAAGGCTCATGTACAAGGGGCCCACTTGTGGATGTTAGCCAACTTGAGGGAATCATACACATTTTTGAACAAATACATAGTTATAAACCATAGGTAGAAGATGATGAGGTCATTGGACACGTGGTGGTTAGGAGCACCTTTGTGACACAAACCATGTAGTTAGTGGAAACAACTCTGACAATGCAAACATGGTGAAGATAACCACCTCATGACTTTGTGACATGAAATACTAGGTTCGAGGAAACTACCCTAACCATGCAAAAATACATATTTTTCAACATCACAAGAGTTAAATGTAGTTAAGAAAAAAGGGTTCCAAAGGTGTGAATTGAGTTGATCATCTAGTCACTTAGGTTAAGTTGCAGTTAGAAGTTAAGGCTATGATGGTGTGAGGATGTGATATATGGTAGTTTTGATAGGGTAGTGGTGAGGTGGCAATGACGGAGTGAGTTTGACCAATCACACACTAACACATGGCACCTACCTAGTGGTCAACATGAAGTTTGACCCAAATTAAAAAAGGGGACAAAAATATGAAATTTAGAAAAGTGATTTATTATTATTATTTTTCCTTCTTTTGAGCATGCAATCCATAGGTTAAAATTTTTAAATAGATTTAAAATATTCTATAGTCAAAACTATATACTTAAAAAAATTCATTTAAATTCTTTGTTCATGATTTGGGCCTAGAAATTTCAAATGCATACCAGAGGGGTGTTTTAAATCTAAAATATAGAGTCTAGTATACCATTTCAATTGGGAGAAGATGATATTTCTAGATATCTTCTCAAAAAATGCACAGGTGTTTAATGATATGAGATATAATTAGATTTGTAAAATGGGGAGGAATTCTAAGCAGAATGAGCAATTTTCATGATAAAGCATCAGATTTGGTTAGAGAGTAGACATTGGAGTTTTTTGGATCTAGATTTGGGGGAAAATATTTTTGAGAGCTTCATTTTGCCTTTAAGAGTCATTTGGCAAGTATTTTTGCTCTTGTTTAATATCTGATCTGACATCATTTTTAGTTGCATGTTTCCATCATTCTGAAGATATTTTTAAAGCATTCTTCAACAACAAGGAAAATATTTGATTTTTAGCTATAAAGAGAAGATAGAGAGAGGTTTTTCATCAACTAGTGGGAGAGTTTCAATTGGATGATGACATTTAATCTGATTTGGGATTTCTTCCTGTGTTTATGTTCTCTTCTCTTCTCTTTCTTTAGGGTTCGTTCTAGTTGTTGGACATTTTTCACTATTGTAATACAATAACATGATGGTTCTATTTTGGTTGAAATTTCTTTCATGTTTGCAATTCCACTATTCTTCAACATTTCTCTATAATGAACAATAGTTAATGAGAATATAAATAGTTCTAGTTTATTCAATAGTTTCAGAAGTTTTTTTCATGCATCCTTTATGTCTTTGTGTTAAGGAAATAAATAAAAATGCAGCAGCAAGTTTATCTTTAGTTTGAATCTTGTCTCCTTTCTATGTTGTTTTTAATCTTTTGTGGCTTCTGAACAAAGAGCACAAAACTCATTTCTAATCTATTTCAGGTTGTATGTTTGGCATGTTTTTATTAAGATTGAAGGAGTCATATAAATGTATGATTTACCATAATGGAATTGCAAATTTCATGAAGGGATAGGTTGAGTATCAGATTCAAAATTGATGTAGATGTCTAATTCACAAGGTGAATGGATAGATTTGGAAGTTCTGATACATGAAATGTATCAATCATTTCCAAGGATGTGTGTTAGTGATTTTTGGAATTTCCCAATAGATAAGGTACTGATCAACTACATGATTGATGTGTTTTATTGTTCATGTCTTAGTTATGCTGAAATCAATCTTTAATCAAATCCTTTTCCCTCTTTATTGAAGAGCTAAAAAGAGTTACACTCACTTAACTTATTAGTTTCATAGGTCATGTCATTAGCTATTTCATGTCTATGTTGTTTGGTTGAGTGTACAAGATTTAGAGGTATTATATACTTTATAAAATCCAGTTGTATGCTTTGATACTACTACCATATGAAGAATCTGAGGTTCACCTACCTAGGTCTTGTAGAACCTAAAGTAGAAGGAGTATAGCCTTATATTTGGTCTTGGTGTTTGAATGGGTATGTTGTGAATGGGAATTAGCTACCCCTAGATGTATTCTATTCTCATCATTGGGTTTTTGAAACATAACACCTTAAAACACCAACAAAATTGCCACTCTATTGGGGAGTATTGAATCTAAAAAGTGTTTCAATATGCTTAGAAGAGAGGCACATGAAAAGTTTCCTACAATAGAAAGGTCATGAAGTGTTTTCTATTTATTTGTTGAAGATTCATGTCTCCCAGTAGTGCTTTATTCATTCACAACAATAGCTCTGAGGGTTGAGTGTAGATTTTTTTGTTATTGAGAGAGTTCATCTTCAATCAATTCAGTCAGATTTTGTTTTGAAGTGTTATGTAAAGTTTAGTGTCAAGAATGAACAAAAGAGTTTGTTCTCTTTTTCAAGTTTGTAAACCTCCAAGAGTGGTTTGATGATTTGCATATTTTCCATAATCTAAAAGTTTGGTCTAGATTTTTCAAGTGAAAAATTGTGTTTTATTTGTCACACGTATGAGTGGCTACTCTAAATCTCTATACAAGTGTTCCTAGTTGATTTCATATAGTATATTTTGAAGGAATTTTAGTTTGTGTGGGTAGATCTGAAGCTCTTAATAGTAGTTCTTGGATAAGAAGTTATCAATTCTTGATTGTTAAGTTTTAGTCTTGTATGCAATCTACTATTGTTAGAAGTTTGAATCTTAAAAAATAGATCATAGAAGTGGTCTTATTTTTCCTCTTCAAGGAGGTGGCAGCTCTACATTTTTTTGATAAATGGTGCGAAGAAGTGAAGCTTGCACTCATGCCAAGATCAAGAGATCAAAGTCCAACATCAACACTTGAAGGTATTTTAATTTTCATGTGTTTTCCTTTTCATGAAAATTAAGTGTTGAAAATGATTTCCTCTGTTTAGTGAATATAAACACTAAGAAAAGAGGTAGAAGTTTTTGTTTCAGAATGGAATTAGATCTTAGATCTGAAGTTAGTTTACCAAGTCATGAAGATGTACTTGAAGATATTGTAGAGACAAGAAAGGAACTCCACAATCAAGTTTTTAGGTTCATAAAAAATATGGTAGGAAGTGTTCAAGGTCCAGGAGATGATCAAATTTATATAAATTTCAAATCAGTACTCATGGAGTTGCATTTTTCTATAAGACCTAAGGAATCTTCATAGACCATTATTTCCCTACATGTCTTTATGCCTAATTCAGTTAACTAGCCAACACATTTAAGAGTACAAAAGATTTTTCATCTTGAAAATATTTTCAATAAATTTGAGAGTGATTTAAGTAGCAATGAATTCTATACTAAATCCTCTAATAGAAAAAGTGAATGTGATGAAGATAATAGTGAATGTAGTGAATCCATAGATAGTGATAATTTGTCTTCTGAGTGTGAAGAGATGGATTCTAGATCTACTGAATTAGGTGATTTTAGTCATCATGAGAAAGATGGATATGTAATTGAAAATGAATCATGTGATAGTATGTACGAGAATGAAGAAAGTTCTAATAGTAGTATGGATAACTTTTCTTTTGATGAAAATGAAAATAAAACATCTAGTGAAGAGGTATTGTACAAAGAAGAGGTAGTATGTTTTAGTAATGATTCTAATTTTTTAGCTTGTCATACTAATGGTACTACTGCATAAAGTTTTTTAGATCAGCTAGGTTATGATTAGAGCTAAGAAGAATTTTTTTTTGATGAAGTCTTGTTGAGTGTTGATGAAATTTTAGAGCTTGATGAAGGGTGCTCCCTTTAATACCATAAACTCATAATAGAAACAAAGAAACAATAGAAAATGCAAGAATAAAATATGGACTTCTTATTTGCACTGCAAATGTGGTATTACAAAATTCACAAGTATAATATATTAACCCACATGGGCACCTTCATTACAATAATCTACAAGACAAGCTGTGAACTATTGCCTAGAGCTATCCTAGACAATGTTTGAGCCTTTCTTAAATAGGTAATTTTATACCACCTAGGAAGGTTCTAGACAATGAAACTTAATAGTTAGGGTCAACAGACCCTAACAATACATATAGAGTCTTCCAAATACATCTTTGACAATTATTTTAGATAGTTTGGGTAGCCCAACTTTGGAAGGCCATAACTCTCAAACCATTGCTTTGATTGAATATTATAACCACTTTTTAAAAACACTAGCTCCTAATCTACAAGATTGGAATGACACAAACACCTTTTCATCAAGTTTTTGGACCTCATCTAGGCAATCTAAGGCCTCCAATGGTGAGCCAAATTATTTTTCTATAAATTTTTTTACCAAAAATCCACAATAACTTCTTTGATACTTAAGTTAGAGAAATTAGATGTTTATAGTAGGCTTATAAACTCTAAAATGAACTTTCATATAGAAAATGAGAACATTCTAATCCCATATGACAAACTTACTAAAAATAGCAAGTTCCCATAGATAGTAACCACCTTGTCTACTAGTCCTTATTAAAATAGAAAAGATTGGAAAGAAACTATGTTCGGGTGATGCAAGATTGCTCTTAGACCTAGGATGCTCTATATCAAAACCTAGGGTAATTTGAGAAGTGACCCCATGATGTCTTAGGTGTTCAGAGGAAAATCAAGATAGTTAACCTCCTCCTTTGCTAGCCATGATGAATCCTCAACTGGCCTCCCTTTCCATTTGACCAGATATTCCTCATAAGTTTTGTTCCTGGTACTTTTTCCAACACAACTATCCAAAATTTCCTTAATTTCCTTTCTAGCCAAACTAGTTGCTAGAATACTCCACTACACTTCTGCAACTTCATCTCCATCACCTCCTTCATAATACTTTGTCAAATCTAAAATTTTAAATACTAGTGCAATATTCAATTTGATAGGAAACTCCACTTCATATGCATTTCTAGAATCATGCCTTTTCACTATGTTGCACAGTCCAAACTTCTTCATTTTCAGCTTATTTTATGTACCGACTGGAAAATGCTGCTTTCTCAAATGAGCCATAGCTTCATCTCCAATTTGAAATTCCTTATACTTCCTTTTCACATATGCCTTATCCTTATACTATGCATTCATCTTTACAATGTGCTTCCTCACCTCCTCATGGATGTTCTTCAAATGTTCAACAAAATCTTTGGCTTCAACACTACTTATCTCTCCTTTATCCAACTAACTCAATTCAGAAGCATTTTTAGGACTATTCCCACATACAATTTGGAATGGTAATTTACCAATACTCCTATTGATAGAATTATTATATGAAATTTTTTCTTGTGGTAAAATCATATCCCATCCTTTTGGTTTATGTCCAACCAAGCATCTTAGAAAGTTTTCCAAACTGTGATTCACAACTTCTGTCTGTCTATCAATCTATAGATGATGTGATTAACTAAAATTCAAATCTATCTTCAACTTCTTCCACAATGTATGCTAGAAATACTCAACAAATTTGGTATCTCAATCTAAAATTATACTCTTTGGCAGACCATGTAGTCTCACCACTTCTTTGAAAAACAACTCTACCACATGAACAACATCACTAGTCTTCTTGTAAGAAATAAAATGTCGCATCATTGAAAACCTATCAACCACCACAAAAATAGAATCATGCCCATGTAGTATCCTTAGTAATCCAAGAACAAAATCCATGCTGACATCCTCCCACAACTTCTCTGGTATAGGTAATGGTTGATAAAACACTATATTCTACTTCACTCCTTTCGCCATCTAACATAGTCTACAACTTTGTACAGAATTCTTCACATCTTTCTTTAACTATGGCCAATAATAATTCTCAGCAACCAAATCTATGGTTTTATATATGCAAAAATGTTCAACCAATCCTCAACTATGCTTTTCCTTGATGAGATTCTCTCTCATTGAACTTCTAGGAATGAACAACTAGCTTCCTTTAAACAACATATTATCTTGGATCATGAAATTTAACCACTTTTTCTTATCAAGTGTAACAAGTTCTATACATGTCTTCCAAACTTCACCAAAATCAAGATCATCTAGATGCAAAGTATTGAGTTCCTTGAACCCAATCACCTCTATCTACATTTCTATTAGCAAAATTTGTCTTCTACTAAGACCATCCACAACTATGTTAGAATTTCGACTTCTATTTTTCAAAACAAATGTATAACTCTAAAAAAATTCAACCCACTTCAAATGCCTTTGGTTCAATTTTCCTTGACTACTTAGATATTGCAAAGCTTGATGATCTATATACAAAAAAAACTCCTTAGGAAGAAGATAGTGTCTCCACTTCTTCAATGCTTGAACTATAGCATAAAATTCCTAATCATAAATGTAATATTTTCTTTTTGCATCATTCAACTTCTCACTAAAATAAACAACAAGTCTACCTTCTTGGCTCATAACAATTTTCTATTATAGTACCACTAGCATCACATTCTACTTGAAACACCTTGTTAAAATCAAGAAGTGCTAAAACAAGCTACTTAGTAACTTTCTGTTTCAACAAATTAAAATTCTTATCTACTCCTATAGTCCACTTAAACTCTTTCCTATCCCCTCTCATTGTTTCAGTCGAGGGTCCACAAATACTACTAAAAGCTCTTATGAACTTTCTATAAAAACTAGCTATTCCATGAAAAGATCTTACCTCTGTTGCACTCCTTGGAGTAGGCCATTCAAGGATAAACTTCACTTTCTCTAGGTCCATTTTTAGACCTTCTACTGAGACTACACATTCTAGGTACACCAACTCCTATACAAAACTGCACTTCTTCAAGATTATTGACAAATTTTCTTCCCTCAACTTATCAAATACCTTGCAAATATGAATCAAATGCTCCTCCAATGTCTTACTAAAGATCAATATATAATCTAGGTAAACAATGACAAACTTACCCAAAAGCTCCTTCAGTACTTCATTCATGAGTCACATGAAATTGCTTGGTTAGCCCAAACAACATGACTAACCACTTATATAGACCTTCTTCGATCTTGAAAGTAGTCTTCCACTTATCACCTTCTCTGATATGAATCTGATGGTACCCACTCTTGAGATCTATCTTAGTGAAATACTCAACTCCACGTAAACAGTCCATAATATCATTCGTCCTTGGTAATGGAGATCTATACTTGATTGTGATCTTGTTGATAGCACAAGAATCTATGCACATCCTCCATTCTCCATTCTTCTTTGGTCCCAATAATGTTGGTACAACACATGGATTCAAACTATCTTGAATCAAACCCTTCTAAATAACTCATGAACTTGTCTATTCAACTCTTCACTTTCTACTGGTGTCATTCTATGCCCTGCCTTGTTTGGCAAATTGGCTCTTGGAACCAAATCCATTTGGTGAATAATCTTCCTCATTGGGGACAATCCATCAAGTACATTATTTGATACAATATCATAAAACTCTCCCAACATATTTTTCATTTTTGTAGGTACATCCTCTACTTCTTCTTTACTATCTTTTGGAATTATAGCAAAATACATATGCTCATGCTTCATACCTTAGACAAACTCTTTTCCATCAAAATTTTTTTTTTAGGAAGTACTACATACCTTTTTTTATTTCTCCTTTAATGGCTTCAACTTATGTCTCACTCCATCCTTGGTCAAAGTATAGGTATTTTCTCACCCATCATGTAGAATATGCCCTTGAAACTACCACAACCTACCCAACAACATATGAAATATGTCCATAGGTATGATATCACAAAGTACCTCATCCTAGTAGCTTCCAATCTTGAACTTCACTAAGCATTGTTCATTGACCATGACCTTGTGTTCATCTTGCACCTAAGCAATATAGTAAGGATGTGGGTGTTTTTGCCTCTTCAGTTTCAACTTGGTGGGCATCATTTCTAACACTAGATTGTGAGTACTTCCACAATCAATGATCATATCACAACACTTATCTTCCCATCTACACCTTGTGCAAAACAAGCTCCTTCTTTGATCAGGTTCATTCTCACCACTTAGTAGGACTCTTCTTTTAACTAGGACTTCTCCTCTTTTAGCATCTTTAGAATGTGATGATCTGGCATCTTCATCAACATGTGTAACTTTGGCCATGATTTCTATTCTTCAATCTATCCTTCCTTGGTGCTGAGTACATTCAAATGCTTTATGCCCTTCTTCTCCACAATGAAATTATTTTCCACAGAAGTCTCCTCTTCTAGGTCCTTGTCCTCTACCTCTTCCTATCTAATCTCTATTTTTTTGATCATGGAAACAAATGGAATTTTCTCTCCTTTGGTTCTGACTACTACTTGTAGCCTCATCCTTGTTCTTTTGATCATCATTACAACCACCATAAGATCGTCCACTAGATCTTCCACCATGACCTCTTCCACTATTATTGTTGTCAAAATTCTTGCTTAATTTCTCCTCAACTCTTAGGGAAAATAGGTATGCCTCCTCACTAATGTTCATTTGAACTAGACTCTACTCATCCTAAATTCTTGGCCATAACCCATTAAGATAATGGGTGACTTTCTCCTTATCATCTTTTGCATGGCCAATTCTAATGAGAACTCGGTATAACTTTTTAGTATACTCTTGAAGATATTTTCCTACTTGCTTCAACCCTTGTATTTTCTTCGACAGATCAAGATCATAATCCATGGGAATGAATTTTCACTTTAGTTTAGCTATCATCCATTCCCATTTGGTGATTTTTTCCTTTCCCTTTCTATTTTGTTCCAACTAAACCTCTTGCCACCAAATCTTTGCATGTCTCTTTAGTTTCACCTTCACAAACTTGACCCTATTAGGATCATCAATATCTTCATACTCAAAGTACTCTTCTAATTTATTGATCCAATCGATCAGCTCTATTGGGATAAGATTTCCCAAAAATGTGGGAACTTCAAACTTAAGTCTTTTTCCAATCTTGGAGATGGCCCTTAAAAGCCTCTCTTTCTCTAGGTTTAGAACTGCCTCTACTTCAACATTTTCTTCTACTTTGTCCTCATCCTTGCTTTCATCTCTTATAGGAAGATTTATTCCTCTATGCAATCCTTGCATTTATCTTTGGAGGGATCTAAAACCCTCAGGTGTAACACCTATAGCTCTTTTGTCATGCTCTCTTTGTGGAGGCATTTTCACACTTTCACTAAAACCCTAGTGCAAACTACTTCACAATCAGTGATCTATCTACATGCTTAGCCCAAACCATGGTCCTAGTGCAAACTACCTTATAGTTGGTGATTTTTTCACACACTCAAGAATTCTAGCTTTGATACTACTTGATGAAAGGTGCTCCACTTAATACCATAAAATCATAACAAAAACAAAGAAATAATAGAAAATGTGAGAAAAAAATATGGACTTCTTATTTGCACCGCAAATGTGGTATTATAGAATTCACAAGTATAATATGCCAACCCACATGGGTGCCTTCATTACAATAATTTACAAGACAAGTTGCAAATTATCACCTAGAGTTGTCCTAGACAATGTTATGGCCTTTCTTAAATAGGAAATTGTATGCCACCCGAGAAGGTTCTAGAAAATGAAACTTAATACCTAGGGTTGATAGACCCTAACAATACATATAGAGTCATCCAAATACATCTTTGACAATTATTTTAGATATATTGGGTATCCCAACTTTGGAAGGCCATAACTCTCGAACCGTTACTCTAATTGGCTATTATAGCCACATTTTTTAAATGCCAACTCTTGATCTACAAGTTTGAAATAACATGAGCACCCTTCTATCAATTTTTCATAACTCATTCAGTCACTCTAAGGCCTCCAACAATGAGCCTAAATATTTTTCTTCAAAAATTTTACCAAAAATCTGCAATAACTTCTCTGATACTTAAGCTAGAGCAATGAGATTTTATGGTAGGCTTATAATTCTAAAATTAACCTTCCTATTGAAAATGAGAACATTCCAAGCTCATATGAAAAACTTACTAGAAATAGAAAGTTCCCACAAATAGTAACTACCATATCTACTAGTCATTATTATAATAGAAAAGATTGAAAAGAAACTATTTTTGGGTGATGCAAGATTTCTGTTACACCCAGGATGCTCTTGCATTAGAGCTATTGGATTATAATCTTGAAAAGTATACAAAAATTTCTCTAGATGCTCACACTATCCCTTGTTATGTTTCTTCTCAAGATGAAGTCCTTTCCACAAAGTTTGATGTTGAAAGTGAAATAAAATTAAAACATTCTTTGTCAATTTTTGGAGGTGTATGTGATAATAGATCAACTATCAATACACATGACAAATTTTCTTATGTAGATAATACCATTAGGGAGAAATTTCATACCATTTTGGATATTTATCATGCTGATGGTACTAGAATTGTTTTTTATTGTTCATATGACAAAGATGAAAAGGCTGGAAGTTGTAAATATGATTTTGAGTTTTCAATATGTGCTGATGAATCTTGTAATGATGAGTTCAAAGTTCACTCTAATGAGTTTTTTGATGAAGAGTATGATCAACATCTTATATATCTACACTTTCATGAAAGTTTTTCAAAGTTGGTGACAAATTAGTTTTTTGAGAGTGAAGGAGTTTTAGAGTATGATAAATCTGATTAGATGAGTAATAGGACTACAAGAATAGAGAAATCAGTTTTTATATGTTCTTCACACCTAGTTACACAAGGTGAGTTGCAATCACTTGACACATGCAAATTTTTGAATGATGTAAAGTATGAAGCCTTTGTGTTTCTAGTTTATAGCATGCATCAGTCATATGTGGATGGTGGTTTTCAAATTGATTCTAGTTTATATGAGCATGCTAATTCATTCTCATATTAAGTATGATATAGAAGTAAATGTTGATTGGTATATGCACTATGAGAGTGAAGGAAGTGATTTTGTTTTGCCAATTGAGTTATTTCAAAATATTAATCTAATTGGTCCAATTGAAGAGAAAGATGTTTTCAGCTTACCTCATGAAAATGGAGATGAAAATTAGATATATGACAATGGTAATAAGTTTTGTAAAGTTTCACTGGCTCGGAGCCATCATTTGTACAAGGAGTAGTTTTCCTTGCTTTCAATAAGCTATTTGAGAGTTTTGTTAGAGTGGTCTTCTTCCTTTAGAGAGCTAAATCCTTTCCATGACTACAAGGGACATTCATCCCTAGATAGGGCCACTTATGGGATTCAAAATTTGCATCCTTGATTTGAGTACCATTTTAAACTATTAAGTAGATTTGAGCCCCTATAAGTCCATTTAATGCATGTGTACCTAACTATCATTTTGAGGCCTATAAAGTGTTTAATATTTCTGAAAATTTTCATTCAACATGTCCATGCATCCCATAATGATAAATTTCCATTTTAATTCATTCTATGAAGTTTCATTTTGAGCAATGTTTAGATCTGCATTTTTTGCTATAGTGTCAAACAATGACATGAAGCCTAGTTTGCATTTGAATATCTTGCATTTGGTTATATTTCATGACTTTAGTCTTTGTAGGTGTTTAGTATTAATATTAGAGAACCTATATTTATGTTTTCAAGTCATTTTGATATGTTTTGACTAGGTTTTGAATCACTCAAAGTTGGTTGTTTACTGTTCTCATGCTGATGTAAATTGTTTAGAATTCTAGGAGACCCTGTTTGACTAGTTATAACTTTGACCCAGTTGACCCTAATGATAAATTTCCTTTTTCATTGAATTTTAGAGGTTAGACACTAGTTATGTTTTAGATTTGAGCTTATGAAAAATCCATTTGATTGGTTTTCAAATGTGATTCTAAATGCAATTTATGATGTTTTACTAGTGTCAAGAAATGTAGATTGATCATTACCCCTGTTTGGGATGTCATAACTCTAAGTCCATGATTTTATAAACCACATAGATTATACCAATATCTTCTACCCTAAAAATTCCCCAAGTGTGCCAATTTTCAAGTCTTGACGAATCTGTCTGCAAACTTTCTCAAGTCCATTCCATTTATAAAAATCACAATTTTGTTGATGTTTCTAGTCCCACATTTCCAAGTACCCTACTTTGACCACTTGCCAAAATCACCCAGTCATTTGTCTTGAGCCCAAATCATAGATTTATATGATCTCCTTGTGATAGAAAACTAGTGCACTAGTCTTCAATCCCTCAGTTGTCTATTTGCCCTATTTTCAAAGCCAAAACTTAATGCACCTTGTAGTTTTTTGACATGTTTGTTTGTAGGCAATTTCGAGTGATTAGGTTTGATGATCAGTATCTTTTGATCCCAAAGTCTTCATTAGTTGAATTCTGACAAGGTAAGAGAATGTGGATCAAAGAATCAACATGTCTATCTTTATAGTCCAATCAGGTGTTTCTATCAATTTTTATGGCCAATTAGAGGACCCCTTGGCATGAGATTGGCACTTTGCAAAAAAGAGTTAAAATTGGTTTTAAAGGATGCAATAATGATTAAATTGGGAATAAATTAGTATCAGTTGACTAACTACTTAGTTCAAAAGGTTAGGCATTTCAATTTGATTTTTGTTTAGCCAAATCTAGTTTGGGAACCCAACTGGTGGCATTAGATTGAGAGAACATATTGGGATAAAAGACTGTTAAAAAGAAGTTGTAATTATCTTGATTGTAACTTTTTAGTATATATATCCCTTTTCTTTTGAACTCACTTGAATGTTTGAGATTATACACACAATAAATAACAAAGGAAAGAAGTGAGAGTGCTCAGAGAGTCACAAGGCTTACAACTATTGATATTAGAGTCTAAATGTTTTCTATGAGATAATACATCAACTACTTGAACTTGAATTTAGAGTGAAGATTGATGATTATTCTAATTAATGAAATAATTGAGCATGCCAGGAATGTTATAAGACCAACATTTATTAGCATCCATTTTGGTGATTGGCTTATCTCGTGGAATATGATGACATATAGATCAAAGAATCATGGCACCTCTAGTTTGCGATTAGCATGTTTGATATCATCAATAATGGATGGACATCTATGTCCCTTGAGGATGCATGACTAATACATCTTTCATTTTTCTTGACACCATGGCCCTTGTGCATTTTCAAGAAAGAAGTCACTGAAGTTAGGAGGATGCAACAAACAATTACAAGGGATCCTACACAAGTGAAAACATGGGAGTTTAAAATTTGAAAGGAGAAAAAGTTGTACATATTGCATAGGTTATAAGTTGAACACAATAGGTGTTTCTAGAATGAGCCTCTATAGCTAAACCCCACCCAAATCTATTTCCCAATACCTCCATTTTGCATTTTCAGCCTAACTTACCTTTTCAACATAGGGTCCTATGCATTTCCTAGGTGTTGGGTTGCACAAATGTTGTTTGGTTTGGATACATGAAACACTTACCAATAGATTCTTGTGTGAGGGTGAATGAACATAATCTCCTCCTCCAGATTCTTCATCATGCTGCAAGCAGTCTCCTTGTCCACAACCCCATGTGGTCTATGAGACCATGTCAATATTTTCAACTGCACCACACTCCACATCCCATAGTTTGAAGAAAAAATCGCTTCCCCTAGCATGCAACCTCTCACTTGGACAACAATTTTCTAGCCACAAACACTCCTAGGTAGAGCAATATTCTAGTGGAAAAGGGCACAAAAGGAAATGCACAAATGTGGTGAGAGGTGTTTTGATCATGAAAGGGGGAATTCATGTGAAGCCCAATTCACTTTCTCATCATGATTTGAGAAAGGTAAAGCATTTTAAATGCAATCCCAATGATAAAATTAGAAGAAAAGTGCTCAAGTTTTAGTCCCACATCGGCTGGTAGACTATCTTGAAATGTATTTATAAGCCCAAAAACACATTACTTAAGTTTCTAAAAGGACACACCTCTTTTGAGGCAAGGTTCATGTCTAAGGGGTCCACTTGTGGAGGGTAGCTAGCTAGAGGAAACCGTACAAAATTTTGAACAAATACGTAGCTAGGAATTGTAGGAAAAGGATGATGATGTCATTGGACACATGGCAATCTAGTGCACCTTCACTACCTAATCTACACAATTAGTGGAAACAACTCCGATGACATGAAAATGGTGAAGATAACTACCTCATGACTTCATGACATGAAATTCTAGGTTTGAGCAAACCACCTTGATCATGCAAAAATGCATATTTCGCAACATCATAAGAGTTAATTGTGGTTAAGCAAGAAGAGTTCCAAAGGTGAAAAATGAGTTGCTCGCCTAGTTAATCAGGTTAAGTAGTGATTAGGAGTTAATATTGTGATGTTGTGACATGTGGTAGTGGCCCAGGTGGTAGTACAAACAAGGCAGTGGTGAGATGGTAGTGCCAGAGTGAGTCTAACCAATCACATACTAACATGTGGCACCTAAGTGGAAGTCAATAGGAGGTTTGACCTAGATTCAAAAAGTATTTTGAGCATGCAATCCATAGGTTGAAATATCTAAATATATTTGAAATATTCTATAGTCAAAACTATATAATTTTTTAATCCTTTTATTTAAATACTTTGTTCACAAGTTGGGCCTAGAAATTTCAAATGCATGCCAAAGGGGTATTTTATATCCAAAATGTAGAGTGCAATATACTATTGGAATTGGGATAAGATGAAATTCGTAGATATGCAGTCATAAAATGCATAGGTGTTCAGTGGTATGAGATATAAGAAGATTTGTAAAATGGGAGACATTCTTAACAGAATGAGCAATTTGCATGATGAAGCATCAAATTCAATTAGAGAGTAGTCATTGGAGTTTCTTGGCTTTATATTTGGTGGAAAATATTTTTGAGAGTTTCATTTTGCCTCTAAGAGTCATTTGGTGGATATTTTTTCCCTTGTTTAATATTAGATTTGACATCATTTTCAGTTGCATGTTTCCATCATTCTAAAGATATTTTCAAAGCATTCTTTAGCAGTAAGGAAAATATCTAATTTTCAGTTACAAAAAGAAGGTAGAGAGATTTTTTTATCAACAAATAGAAGAGTTTCAAGTGGGAAAATGACAACATCTAATCTGATTCAAGATTTTTTCCTGTCTTTATGTTTTGTTCTCTTCTCTTTCTTTAGATTAGTTCTAGTTCTTGGACATTTTTCGCTGCTTTGATACCACAAGGATGGTTCCAGTTTGGTTGAAATTTCTTACATGGTTGTGATTCCACTATTGTTCAACATTTATTTGTAATGAAGATCAGTTAATGGGAATACACATAGTTCTAGTTTATTCAACATTTTTAGAGGTTATTTTCATGCATTGTTTATGTATTTATTTCAAGGAAATGAATAAAAATGCAGCAAAAAGTTTATCTTCAATCTGAATCTTGTCTCCTTTTTATGTTATATGTAATCTTTTGTGGCTTGTAAACAAAGAGCACAAAGCTCATTAAGAACCTATTTTATGTTGTATATTTGGTATGTTTTACTTACGATTCAAGGATTCATGTAAATGTTTGATTTACCATAACGGGGTTGCAAATTTGATGAAGGGACAGGTCAAGTATGAGATTCAAAATAGATGAAGATGTTTGACTCACAAGGTGAATGGATAGATTTGGAAGTCCTAATACATGAAATGTATCAATGATTTCCAAGGATGTATGTTAGTGATTTGTTGAATTGTCCAATAGATAAGGCACTACTTAGCTATAGGATAAATGTAGTTTTTTTTTCATGTCTTGGTTATGCTGAAATTAATCTTTAATCAAATCCTTTTCCCTTTTTGTTGAAGAGCTGAAAAGAGTTACCCTCACTTAACTTATTAGGTTCATAGGTCATGTCATTAGCTAGTTCATGTCTATTTTGTTTGCATAAGCATAAAAGATTTAGGGGTATTATCTTCTTTCTAAGATTTAGTTGTATGCTTTGATACTAGTGCCATATGAAGAATCTAAGGTTCACCTACCTAGGTTTTGTATAGCCTGAAGTAGAAGAAGGAGTATAGCCTTATAGTTAGCCCTGATGCTTGAATGGGTATGTTGTAGATGGGAATTAGCTACCCCTCAATATATTTTGTTCTTTTCATTGGGTTTTTGAAACTTGACATTTTAAAACACCAATAGAAATAACCTAGAGTCTAACTAAGGATATAAATTACCTAGGTACAAAGATTCCATATAATGAGTGACAAAAATATAAATGATACTAATTTAATCAAGATGTTGAATATGAAATACGTCCTAAATTTTATTTTATTATGGTTAACTGGATCATTTTAAATAACAAAATCTTCCCCATCCACCCCTTGATTTGCCAATTTATCTACCTCCTTGTTTCCTTCCTAGAAGATATAATGAATACTACATTCGTCAAATTTTTCTATTAATTTTAAAGCATATTATAGTTTAGAACTAATTTTCAAATTGGGAGAGTTCCTTTTTCTTATGACATTTAATATAATCTCTGAATCTCCTTCTATGACTAGTTTTTTGACACCCAAACCTAAATATATGTGAAGACCTTCAATCAATGCTTGCATCTTTGCTAGTTTATTTTTTGTTATTGTTATTTAATTTTCTTTCTTAACTTGCTAATTTTTGTCTTCTAGATGAATGATGCATCATATCCCTATTTCTCCTTGATTTCCTCATTAAGCTCTGTCAAAATTTAAATTTATTCATCTTGTTAGGAGGGTTCCTATTTTCATTCTTCTCTTTCTTTTTAATTTTATTTGAAATAAGTCATTGGGGGATTAATTAGATTCTTCCAATTTTTGCACATGTTTGCATCCCAATCTAAGGAGATTCATTCTTCTATGACCATATTCCTTGGACTATTATTAAGAACTTCTATTATGCTGGATTTTACTTTGTTAAGGAATGATGTAGTTTTCATGTTTTTGTTGTCAAATATTCTTCTATTTATTTCCTTCCATATTTCCATAAGATGATAAACATGGAAATTTTCTCCATCTTGCTATAGTTTGGGCCAAATTTCTAGACAATTTGAGGGATTTTTTAGTGAATCTATTGAGCAATTGAGTTTTTGAAAAAACTATTTCAAGTGTTGATTGGAAAATGAGCATTGATACAATAGATGATCCATTGTTTCTAAGTCATTTTTGTATAATGGACATCTACAAGGCCCCTTGAATCCCAACTTAGGAAATATATCCATTGCAAGGATTCTATTTTGTAAAGTTTCCCAAAGGAAGATTTTTTCTTTGGGCAAGCGAGTTGTGTCTTAGCATAGATTAAGAGGAATGCCAAAATTTTCTCATTGAAAATTTATTATCAACTTTTACTCCCTTTTAACACTATATTTCTAGCTTTTAGATTCTCTCCATATTAATTTATCCCTTCTTTCTTTAATGATTGACTTTCCTTTGATTAAGGAATTAATTTCTCTAAAATATGTTTTTCCTATTCTGTGAAATTTGTTTCTTTTGCTGATCTCCACTTCCATTCTCTCTTTTGATCTTGTTTACTTACTTCTTTATAGTCACTTACATGTTTTCCCTGAGTACTTGTTAGAGTAGCTTTGATGTTATTGGGTAGCTTGAAACTATTAGGGGATGCAAGATCATCCTATGAGTCTTCCTAGAGTAAATCTTCCGAACCTTGTCTAATATCCCACATTAAATTATTAATGATTAAGAGATGACATTGCATCATAAAGTTCCAAGTTCTAGAACCTTTTAGTGGGTTTTTGATTCAAAATAAGGACAATGGATTTGAATTGTTTAGATTTTTGTGGTAAATAATTTTTTCACATTTATATTTATGTTCTTGGTACATTTTCCATACTAATTTGGCTCACAATGCTTCATTTCTCCTCTCAATTTCTTAATTCCTAGTCCTCCAAAATCCTTTGGCTTGCAAATTTTGTCCCCATTTGATTGTTAATTGTTTCCATTTATCTTTTCTTCCTTTCCAAAAAAAATTCCTTAATTTGTTGTCTAGATTTCTTTTAACTCCTTTTGGGAGTTGTAACCATCACATGTGGTAGGTTGGAATGGCAGTTAGTACCAATTTAACATAGTGTCTTGGCTAGCCTTTATAAGCCATTTGTCTTTCCAAATTTCTACTTTATTATCTAGTTTTTTTGATATTTTCTTCCATAATTTATTTTCTTTTACTCCTTTTTTCCAATTGAATACCTAGGTATTTACATGAGAAGGTATATCCCATGAGATTGGAGATGCTTCTTTTCATATCTAGACAAGTCTTTAGAAAAAAAATCTTTGAGTTTTTAGCATTTAATTTCTCTCCCAAGGCTTCCATATATGATATGATTATTTCTTTGAAGTTGCAGACTTCTTCTATTAAGCTCTGACTAGGGAGAATAGTTTCATACACAAATTGTTTAAGTATTACTTTAGGAACACCTTTTATTGTTAAAAATACTTTGATTTTGTTTTCTCCTTGAGACTTCTTTAGAGTTCTACAAAAATCCTCTTCCATAATGATGAATAGTAAACGTGATAATGGATCACCTTGCCTTATTTGTAAGGATATATTAAATAATTCTTCTGGTGCTCCATTAACAATTAATGATATTTTACTTGGTGAATATGATTAAAGACAAGATTTATTGATTGACATAAAAATCCAAATACTTCCATAGTCTTACATAGGAATCTCCAATCTACTTTGTCATATGCTTTATATATATATCTAGTTTCATTAGCATACTAGGTTTCATGTTAATACGTGTTGAATGCATAATTTCATAAATTATAATTATTCCATTAAGAATTGATTTGCTAAGAAAAAATCTATTTCTTATTCTAAGATAATTTGAGGTAGTTCACTTTTTTTATTCTATTAGCTAAAGCTTTTGTTAGTATGTTAAATATAGTATTAAATAAAGTAATAGCGTGAAAATCACCAGGTTCTTCATGGTTCAATTTTTCATGGGTTAAAGCAAGAAAGGTATTATTGATTTCTACTAGTAGAGTTCTCAAATTACTCATTGCCTCAATGGCCTTCCATAAATCTTGACCTAGAGTATCCCAACATTTTTGAAAGAAAAAGGCTTGGAAATCATTGAGACTTGGATATTTATCTGGGTTAAGATTAAAGATTACTTCTTTTATTTCTTCTAGTGAGAATTTTTGGTTAGTTATTTTATTATCTTCTTTAGTTATTAATTTAGGAATAGAGTTTTTTATCAAGTTTTGAGATGAAATATTAGAATATTCATAGTTGTTAGAAATGTCTTTGTAATATTGTAGAAAAACTTCTTCTATTTGTGCTTGATTTTTCATTATATTTCTTACATGCTCTTTCACTTTGGTTATCCTATTGATGTTTCTATTGTTGAGGGTATTGTTGTGATTTTTTGTGTGTTTCTATCTCCTTTTGATAGGGAAGTTTCTTGTGATTTGTGTTTCCAAAATAATAATTCTTATTCTAGTAAATTTTCTTCTTAAACTTGTAATTCTTTTTCTTTTTCACATGTAATTATTTTTCTTTAGATAATTTTGCATTATCTATTTTATTTTCATTAAGTTTTTAAATTAATCTTCATTATCAAAATTTTCTTTTAAAAGTTCGTTAAAGTTGTTTATATTTCATTTTAAAATGTTTTCTTTTAATAGTTATACTTTAGATATAAAATATAACATCTTGGATCCTTCAAATATACCTTCTTTGCACCATTAAAAAAAAAATATTCATGAAATTATCATCTAGAAATCATATTTTTTCAGATTTAAAGGGATTCCTTAGGGGTTTAAGTTGGTCTACTATCTCTACCCTAACTAAGAAATGACCTCAACCAACATAAGGTGGAATTGTAGATTGAATAGTATAATTGGAATTACTTAGATCTCCTTTGAATATAAATTTGTTCAACCTCTTAGTAATGTGATGAAAACCTAATCAACTATTATTCCTTTTGTATACCCCATTAGATGACAATACATCTATTAGATTGCTACATGAAAACTATTCTCTAAAATCTATCATTACTTGAGTTATAGTTTGTGTTCCTTCATATTTTTCTTTAAGATTTAGAAGGGCATTGAATTCTCCTAGTATATAGAAATTTTATGTACAATTTTTTTTCATAAAGGTGATGATTTCATTCCATAATGCCCTCTTATCAATAGTAGGGGTTGGACCATATACATTGATAAGTATAAATTATATACCACTTATGTAGCTTTTAAGTTTCTCTCCCATCTAGTTTCTATTTGACACCATTTTATTGAAATCTATTTTTCTAGGGGACTCCCAAACAATGCCAATGCCTCCTAACATCCCTATAGCTTCTATCAAGTTAGTTTTCCATTATCTCAATTTTTTAATTAGAGTATTTCCCTCATCTTTATTTATATTAGTTTCTAAAATTAGAGTAATTTCAAATTAAAAAAATAGTTAAGTTACACTTTAGAAAGAACTTCTTATTAGGTGCATTTAATCCCTTAATGTTCCATGTTGTTAATATCATTTCTCTGTGGGAAGGCTCTTCCCCTTTTCAAATTTTAGTACATCTTATATCTTTTCCTGATTCCCTATGCTACATGTAGTAGATCTAAGTTCAACCAATAATATATTTCCTTATTATTTTTGTTGTTTTCTACATCTTGGTGTCCCAATCCCTTCCATTTTTGTAGCTAGGCCTAGTTAATCAATGTTTTCATTTTGAGTTCTTATTGCTATTGAATTATCTTCTACATCCTCGATATGTTCTCATAGTTCTTGAACTATTTGTTCACTAATGTCTAATTTCTCATTTTTTATTTCTTCTATTTGTTCCTTATGTATTTATTTACTATTTTCCTTGATATTTATTTTGATTTTTTTACGATGTATCTAGTATTCCAAACTCCTAGAAATGATTGGATGTTGCCCCCCTTTCTTTTGAATTGTCTATAAGCTTGGTACTTGTTGCATCTTCTTGACTAGTGACCTTGAGTTTACCCAAAAAAGTATCCAGCTCAATCAGAATGAACTTCCTATTATGATCCTCATGTTGTTCATTATTAGCTTCAAATGGACCATTCCCATCTAGAGAGGTATTCTAGATTTTACAATATTTCTTTTTAATATATTTATCTTTTTTTCCTTATTGTAATATTTTCCCTATTTTGATGATGTTAGAGGAATTGAACTATTCCCATACTTTTTCATTATCTCTCTTACCTTATTGCTTCTTTTAAGGGGAGTGAACTCCAAAATTTCCAATCCTTCTTTTCCCAGGTATGGTTTTCTACTATTACCTATTTAAAGTCCATCCTCAAGATATTTTTTAATACTAATTGATTTTTGTGCTACCTAAGTCACACCTTTCTTAAGTATTATAAATATTTTTCTATCTTTCTTCTCCAATATATTTGACTCAAATTCCAATTCTTCTATGTGTGAGGAAATGATATCTTCTTTGTCCCTGACCTCACTAAACATTATGGAGTTTAAGCTTTCCATTTGTGACTTTTTCTCAGGATATTATTTATTTATGTTCCTTTTCCTAATTTAAATTCGCTAATAATTCCTTATTTGGCCCCTCCCCTAATAATGAAACTCTTATCCTCTATTTGGTTTTATTTCCTTTAGTCCTACTTATACTATCATTTCCATTTCTCTTTTCTGCTTCTAATAAGTCATTCTCATTGAGATGTATTTCTAGATTTATGTTTTGGTTATTGTTATTATGATATTTGTGCATTTGATTTTCAACTAGTTATGAATATAGATGGTCTCTATGGTCTTCAACCATATATCTCAATTAATAAGGTTTCATGAATCAACTTTTTATATCTAGCCAAGTTTTTGTTGATGTCTTCCAAGTACATGTTTTTGATCCTACATGTCTTACAATAGTTAAGTCTTCTTATATTTTCAACTTTCTTAATCTCAATTAATTAATTCTTAATTTTGTCTTGGTTATTATATGTGACTATTCCTTGCTTTGGGTTTTTGATATGATAATATCCTTTAATGGTATTTAAATTACTATTGGGGCATGCTTTGGTAACCAAATCCTCCTCTATAAATTCCCTTTTGCAATATTCTCATTTGGTCCACATATCATACTTTTCAAGTTTTCCTTTTGTCTTCTACAATTGGCTTTGTTTGTAAAACATTATGTTTGTTTATGTTTATATTCCATGACCTTTAAGAGTTTCTCTAATATCTTATCCCTAGGGCCCACTTAGTAAGCCTTGGAAATATCTTCCTTAAGTCCAAATTATTATCTGTATATTTAAAAAATTCAATCTTTGCACCCTTCTTATTTTTAGATTCTAGAAGGATAATTTCATTTATATGTTTATCTTATTTTGCACAATTTATTTTATATATAGATCTATTAGTTGTGACTCTTTTTTTGTAAAATCTAGTTATTCTAGTTTTAAATTAATTAATAATTTAATTTCATTAGAGAATTTTTAGTTAGCTTTCATACCTAAAAGTTATCCTATAGATGTTAATATTCTTTTTGATACCTGAAGATTTAAAAGTTCTATTGGTATATCCTTGATCACTTCCCATGAAGGAATTTTAATTTTTTTTACAACATCTATATTACAGTTAGGCATCCAATTAAAAAGTTTACTCTATAAACTTTAAGAAAATATTTTGGACTAGACATACAACTTTCTTTGATCCCTATGTTTTTACAATGCAAATAAATTAGATGATTCAATAGGAGAGATATACTTACTAGTTCCCCACAAAATTTAAGAAACCATTTGACTAGTTTAGGATCCTTTGATTCCTGCTCATTCTAGTAAATGAAGACTTCCATATTGATGCATTTATTGCATCAATATTCACTAAACTCATTTCTATTAAGGGTATATTCATTTCAACTAGTTGGGGATTTACCTCAAATTTCATTTCTAATCTATTAATTTGCAATTTAGTTCCTAGACTTTCCTACTTAACCAATGGATAGTCTTGAGGTCCATTAGCCCTAATTTCTATAACATTGACTAATTTAGGGTTTCAAACATAATTAATCCCTATTAGAATGATAGAGTAACTAGGGGGTGGGGGTGAATATCCTTAGGTCCAAATGTACAAAATCTAATTTTTTAAACTTCAAACAACATATTCAAACTCATAAAACCACTTAACCAATATGGGTAAGTACACCAAGTTGTGGGGCCAAAAGGGGGGTATAAGTGGCCACCTTTTTCTTTCTTTTTCCTAAAATCAACAATTTCTAAACTTTAGCAAGAATTTGAAGATAGTTACGTCAAAATTTTAAAATATGAAAAATAAATAAAAGTTGTAGTTCTTTGAATCTAGTTTTTAAACTACTATTTAAAAAAAAAAGGTTTAGTTTTAGGTCCTCAAAAATGGGGGCAACATAAAGTGGTACCATTTTTTCAGAAAAAATATAACATAGTGCAAAGTATAACCCCCCTATTTTTTATTTTTGAAATTCATTAATTGCTATGGTCAAAAGTTACCTAACATTGTGTAGTTTATCCCAGATTTTTTTTGGGTAGTTTTATAATGTGTATTTTTTTTATGAATTTTGTAATTGGACACATCCCAAAAACATGAAATATCTATGTGCTCCTGCTAGAAATGATTGAAAGCCAATCTAAAATCAAAACTTATTTTTTTAAAAGTGTGTACAATGGATTCTAGTTTCTAAAATATTAAGTTGTTGTGAAATTTGATTAATGAGCTAAAATATAAACCCCAATTAGCACATGTTTTCAGAGAAAATGGACATATGTTCAAAATAAATTATAGTTGAAAGGCTTGAAATAGTTCAAATTAAAAATAAATTATATGGTTATATAGCCAACATAGAGATCTACAATGTCATGTAACCTAATTCTATCAATGCTTAACCATGAGGAAACTTGAAGGAGACCACCCAAGAAAAATCAAACATTTTTTGTAAGCTTACTGCAAAAATATGTCTCAGACTAGTTTAAGACTCCAAACCTTTGGGTTGGATCCCTAAGAAAAATCCAATCCTTAGGCTTGGTACAATTCGAAGCTTTAAATAAAGCATGCACACTATAGCATGCACACACTATTTAAAGAATTTTTAAATTTAGGCTTACATAACACATATGCACTATAGTGCACACAAACGTTATAAGCCCAAATTTTAATAGAGAGGGAAGGAGAGAGGGAGAGAGGGTAGAGAGTGAGAGAGAGTAAGGGATGGGGAGAGAGTAGGAGATTGGAGAGAGGGTGAGGGGAGAGGGGGGGGTGGAGGGGGGGGGGGGGGGGGGAGAGAGAGAGAGAGAGAGAGAGAGAGAGAGAGTATGGGATGGGGAAGAGAGAGAGACTAGGGGATAGGGGGAGAGAGAGAGTAGGGGAAAGAGAGAGAGAGAGGGAGAGAGAGAGAGAGTAGGGGATGAGAGAGAGAGAGAGAGAGAGAGAGAGAGAGAGAGAGAGAGAGAGAGAGAGAGAGAGAGAGAGAGAGAGAGAGAGATTTCACATAGTACATGGGCACTTTGTAGTGTTTATGCATTATATGAAAACACCAAAAATTGATTATAATGAGAGTTTGGGTCCCTATTGATCCATATTCTCTTTTTTGCCTATTGTTTGTTCTATTGTTTTGACAAAAAACATAGGTTTCATGCTCTTGGAAGCTAGAAAACACCAAATTCAATCATTGGATACATTCTTTGATGCTATTGGAAGCTAGAAAATACCAAATTCAATCATTGGATACACTAATTGAAGGCTTTTTGAACATTCTCTCTATAGAAAAGGTTAGTGTAGTTCTTTCTAAATATTCTTTGTTATTATAGAGACAAATTTCATTATAATTTGACAAGTTGTTTAATATATAGTGAATTCATTAAAATTTGTATATTTGAATGAATTGTTATTTGGAAATGGTAAAAAATTTGACAAGTTATTTAATATATATTGTATATTCATTGAAAAAATTATAATTTGTATATGTATTTGAATGATTTACTATTTACAAATTGTAAGTAATTCATATGTTTGAATAATTTGACATATAGAAATCATCATCATGCCAAGGAAGAAACCAACAACTGAAATAATAGAAGAGAGGGAGAGAGGTTTGGAAATTAAAAGAGATAAAATGAAACTACTACATGAATAAATAAAATTACAATGCAATAATAAAGAATTATCTTTTGAAGAGGAACATAAACTACCAATACAAAGAAACAAAGAGGAAGAATTGGAAAGACAAAGATAACAAATGAGAATCTTATGCTCAAGGATACAACTAAATTGTGATGCTACACCATCTTCTAATGTTGGAGTTGTATCATCATCTCATGTTGAAGAGACACTAATTTTCACATCCAACAATGTACACACTTCACCATGTCATGTTGAAGGTACAAAATCAATATATCAAGTAGGTGATATTCTTTCTTTTGCATCTTATTGCCAAGACACATCATCTTCAATTCAAGGTATACAAAACACTCAACCTTATGTTGATGTTCAAAATGTTGAGAGAATGGAAGATATTATAACACCTTCTAGAATTCATTTTAGAAGACCAAAGTATTTGATTGATATTGATACTAACATTTTGAAATCAATGCCTGACAAGATTAGCAAGCATACTTGTCAAAGAAAAGTTAATCACGTGTGGAGATTATTCTTTGAAAAATTAAATGTTATAGGTCAATGCCAATTATTTATTTAAATGATGAAGAATTTGAAATTTAGGCCCATCATGAAGATTCTTGGTCTAAGAATGATGGATGATTCAAATGAAAAAAGCATTATAAAGAATCTAATGAGTGCATATGACAAAGTGGATTCTAAATCACTCACCAAGGATATTAATACCAAAAGATACATACTTACATTGATAGTAATAAGTACCCAATTGAATAAATCTTGACTCATGAAAAAGACAAGAAAAACATTGAAAATTGGTAGAGGTACTCTAAGGAGAGCCATGGTAAGGTGTGAATGAGCAAAAGATCCAACAAAAAATGAGTTATGGACATTTAACAGTAGACTACCACGAAAGGATAAAGAAATTAGTGAAGCTTTGAAATTATTTATTGAAGACTTTTGGACAAATAGCATGTGTGTTTCCCCTAATCAAAGAGATGTTGTAAGAAGGAGGATTGGTATCTGAAATCGTGATCCACATGTGAAACATTTTTGGACTCAACTCAGACACAATTTTTTGCAAAATTTATTGGTCTGTATTGTCAAATTTGAATAAGTCAAAGATTTTTTGAGATGGGTAAAAATTTTTATGTGAAGATAAATCACACATACACAACTTGTTGTTGTAGGATACATATTGAATTTTCTAACCATTTTGATGTTTTAAGGCATATATGTCTAGTTTTGCATTATAAGTTTGTTTTGCATGACTGTGAAATGAATGAGCCACCTAGATATTCAATGGAATTCATATCCAACATTTTATGTGAATAGGGGATAGTCAAAAATTTGACAAGATGTCATTCTTGGATGGTACATGCTTATTTTGTAGTTCTTTGTAGCTTTTATCAACTTGTGAATATATGGATAGTACAATGCAATAGGAAATGAAATAGTAGATTACAAAAAGTATAAGACAGTGACATATGCTTTGAAAGATGGGAAATAGGATAAAATATGTGATTTAGTCATTGAACAGATTCCAATGAATGATTTAATGAATATTTTTCATGAAAAGATTATATACGAGTATGCAAAACATACACATAGAGCTCGATGGTTGGATTTGCAATTCAAGTTGTGCAAGGATACATTTCCACTGTATACCATTGTTTTGGTTGTAGACTTTGCAAAGAACTACACACTACAACCACAAAATGAGGTGCAAGAAAAGTATTATATTTCTCAATAAGTTTTTGTATTTTTTCACATAACATTCATGCATTCACCTACAAGTACAATGTTGATAGGAAGATATTGAGGGAGTACCATTTTTACATCAATGATGACCAATCACATTTTATAGAATTTGTACATGGTTTATTTTAACTATTTTATCTATATTTGGCTAACAGGGGCATACCATATGGCCAACACATTATTTGGTCAGACAATTGTGCATCTCAATTCAAGAATGCATGGATGTTCTATTGGTTGAGCAAGATGCACAGGTTGTGTAGAATTCAATTTATGTGGAATTTTATTGAGGTTGCTCATGGAAAGGGAGAGCACAATGGTGCAGTTACATGCATCAAAAGAGCCTTAGCTCATGAAGAATTAAAGTACAAAGATGGAGAAACATTGATAGATGAAAAATCCATTATCCAGTGGTGTAACACTATAATGGCTCTAGGTAAGGAAGGTGAGTCTATGGTTTGTAGTTTTTTGTGGTTGATAGATAATACTAACATTGCACCATATGATGATTGTTTAAAAATGATAGGATCAAGTGAGTTACACTCTTTTAGAAGCTCTAATGTAGGTTCATGGAGTATCCACACATGAAAACTAGCATGCTTTTGTCCATCATGTGAAGAGGAAAATTGAGATGAGTGTGAGTTGACTAAATGGGTGGACAAATGAGATATATAGGTTTTATACCCAATTGACACCTATAATTCCCCCACAAGCATTGGAAATGGTAGAGGTAGATTCATCCATTGACTTTGATCACTTGTCTGATCTAGTGCAACCTAGTAATATATATATATATATATATATATATATATATATATATATATATATATATATATATATATATATTCAATATGTAACTTTATAACTTTTACCTGAGTATTTGTTAAATTAATGATCACATTTTGCACATTTATCACTCCAAGCCATGTTTTTGTTGTTATTGCACCTAAAGACAATGAAGAAGGGACAAATTATTATTTGTGTCATTCTATCGAGGCCATTTTATTTTGGATCACTTAGTTATAGATGGTGAAGGTTTAGAGTACCATATAGGTGAGGTGGTTATAACTGGCACATGGCTTAGACAATATTATAGAAAGAACCCTGACTTGTGGTAATTTGAGAATTGGCAAATAGAGAGGAAGATTATTCATTATTCAAACTTTTTTGTCACGTCAAATGTCCACTTGATAAAATATGGTGGAAAACCACATAATAAGAGTCTTTAGAAGGTTTTTGAGTTAGACCATGAGGCAATACTTGAGACATTAAAATATAGAGTAGATCTAGTTGGTTCATTAGATTGAATATAATTACAAAAACATGGACCTCTCTCACTTTTTGTGAATCAAAGTGCACAACTAGGTAGCTTCAAATGGATTTTCCCACCCTTTGGTGTAGGGAACATCCCTTCTTTTTGGTTTTTGAAGTTTTTAAAGGATTAGTTAAGATTTTGTGTGTATCTAATAAGTTCTAAGAGTCCTTTGAATGCAACTAATCCCAATGTGTTTTTGAAATAGCCAAAATTGCTTATTAGGTCCTAAGTCGGTCAAAAGTTGCTCAATGAGCCAAAAGTTGCTCAATAGGTAAAATGTTGTTAGGGTTGGCTAACTAAGGTATTTGGTTGCCTAATTGGTCCTAGGAATCCTAAATAGGGTTCTAGAATGATCCTCAATGGACCCATTTGATCAAAAGATGTAAAGAGCAAAAAATGCTCAAAGTTGCAAAGTAGCTCAAAAAGTTGCTTGAGCAACTTTTGCAATTTTTGCAAAAAGTTGCAAATGATAGTTTGGGAAGTTGTAACTATCCATGCTTTGGTATTTGAGCATGGGGAATAATATTTTGGAAGGTTAGAAGGTTTTCAATATGGAGAAGCACTCAAATTCCTCAAAATTGCCTAGTAGGCCTAATTGTCCAAAACTAGGTCTCTAGCGAGAAATATGTTAAGTTTTCTCCCAAAATCTCCAAAGGGATTCTTAAATAAAGGTTTTCAGATATTTAGTGTAGCCTTCTTTAACATATCTCAACCTCAGTATAAGTTATTTTGGATGAACAAACAAATCCTCTAGCCAGGCACCCTTTTTAAGCATAAAATAGGGTGGTTTTCAAAAGCAACTACCTGCTGCCCTTGCTTCCAATGCTCTAGACTATCAATAGTCTCCTCAAATGGACCCAACCAAAGGAATATTAGTTCAACTTGATGCTCCAACCTCTATAAGTAAGAAATCCCCAAATTGGTCTCTTACAAACCCTCAAACCTAGGGCTTTCTCAATGTATGACTTCCCAAGCCAAATTCAATCAATTGAAGATTAATTCACCATCTCCAAGGCATATGTAGACATAATCTACCATAAAATACCCCTCTCCAATGGATAGATCTCCTGTTGTTGCTCCTTAGGCATGCATTTCATGCACCTATAGCCAACTAAACTCCATTAGAGGCCTCCAACCATAAAAAATCCTATCCAAAGATTGTTAGAAGGGTTATTTACATAGAAATACAAGTTGTGTTTTCTAATAAGCAACTAGTCCAAAGGTGTTTGTAAAAGAGCCAAAATTGCTTCTTAGGTCCTAAGTTGGTCAAAAGTTACTCAATGAGCCAAAAGTCATTAGGGATGGGTAACTGAGGTATTTGGTTACCTAATAGGTCCTAGGAATCTTAAATAAGGTCCTAGATGGACACATTTGACTAAAAGATGTAAATAGCAAAAATTGCACAAAAGTTACAAAGTTGCTCAAAAAGTTGCTTAAGCAACTTTTGCAATTTTTCTAAAAAGTTGAAAATGGAGGTTTGGGAAATTGTAACTACCCATGCTCAAGTATATGAGCATGGGAAAACTATTTTGGAAGGTTAGAAGGTTTCTAGTTAGATTTCACACTCATTTGCAACATATTGAGCAACTTTTACAACATTTGCAATTTTGCACAAAAAGTGCAACTTTTCCAAAGTTCACTAGATTTCACTTCTAGGACATGGAAAAGGTTCTTATAAAAAAAAACTAAAAACACCTTATCCTAGGCTATCTTGATCAAAAACTCAAAAAGACCCAATTTTGCCTAATTAGTAACTTTTGCTCATATCTTGCACAAAGTGGCCTAGGCATACATATCTTGCTCACATCTCTTTCATTGTTCATTGTGGGATTGAACTATTTGCTCCGTTAGCTCTAAGTGGTTAGGTAAACCCTATTCCCAAGATCATCCCATCCTATTGACCACTTGAACATTGACCCTAAGAGTAACTAAATGCTATAGGGAAATGATCTTTGATGGGTCATATGTCAGAGCTCATGCAAGGTATGTATGCAATTTTGGGTGCTACACAATCATGTTTTAGAAACCTACAATAATCTCTCTCTTTTTCAAGACTAGATTCCATTTTGATTTTGTGGCCCCATCTCGAGTGATGGTGAAACTTGTATTGTTAGCTAGTACAAATTTGACAGTTGGTGAATCTCTCTTACCATTCATCATGGGATCAAACTATTTACTCCATTAACTCCAAGTGGCTAGGAAAATGATAGTCCAAAGATCATCCTATCCCATTGATTGCTTGAATGTTCTTGCGCATGCCAAATGATATTAGCCTGAGAGTTACTAAATGCCACAGGGCAATGATCTTTGATGGGATATATCACAGAGCTTGTGAGAGGTATGGGTGCAATTTTGGGTGCTCCAGGATTATATTGTCAATACCTACAATAACGTCTCTCTCTCTGGAGATTGGGTTCCATTTTGATTTTGTGGTCCCATCTCAGGTGACACTAAAACTTGTAGTCTTGGCTAGTACAAAGTTTCCAACTAGTGAATCTCTCTAACCATTTGTCATGGGATCAAACTGTCTACTCCATTACCTTCATGTGGTTAGGTAAACCCTAGTCCCAAGCTCATCCCATCCCATTGACCACTCAAACGTTCATAGGAACACCAAATAGAATTGACCCCAAGAGTTATTAAATGCCATAGGATAACAATCTTTGACAGGTCATATCTCAAATATTGTATGAGATATGTATGCAATTTTGGGTGCTACATGATCATGTTTCTAACACCTATAATAATCTCTCTTTTTTGAGATTGGATTCCATTTTAATTTTTTTTCCCCATCTCTAGTGATGCTATAACTTTTACTATTGGCTAGCACAAAGTCACCAACTAGTGAATCTCTCTCACCATTCATCATGGGATCAAACTATCTACTTTGTTAGCTCCAAGTGGATAGGTAAACCCTAGTCCCAAGCTCATCCCATCCCATTGACTGGTCAAACATTCTCAGGCACACTGAACATAATTGAGCCTAAGAGTTACTAAATTCCATAGAGCAATGATCTTTGATGGGGTATATCTCAGAGCTTGTGTGAGGTATAGATGAAATTTTTGGTGATCTAGGATTGTGTTGTCAACACCTAAAATAACCTCTCTCTCTTTTTGGAGATTGGGTTCTGTTTTGATTTTGTGTCCTCATCTCATGTGATGTTGAAACTTGTAGTGTTGGCTAGTACAAAGTTGCCAACTAGTGAATCTCTCTAACCATTCATCATGGGAACAAACTATCTACTTCATTAGTTCTAGATTTCTAGGTCAACCCTATTCCCAAGCTTGTACTATCCTATTGACTACTCAAATATTCTTGGGTATGCAAAATGAAATTGACCCTAAGAGTCACTAAATGCCATAAGGTAACAATCTTTGATAGGGCATATCTCTAAGCTTGTTCGATGTATGGATATAATTCTAGGTGCTACAATATTGTATTACTAACACCTACAATAGCCTCTCTCTCTTCTTGGATATTGGATTCCATGTTGATTGTGTGGCCCCATCTCTAGTGATGCTGGAACTTGTTGTGTTGGCCAATACAAAGTCACCAACTACTGAATCTCTGTCATGAGCCCAAATTAATAGGATATATAAGTATTATAATAATATATAATAACAATATAACAATAATAATCAAGAAAAATAATATTAAGGTAAAATATAATCTATTATATATAATGATATATTTGCATTACTTTATAAAGATATAAATTAGATATAAAATATTAATAGAGTTGATCTTAAAATATAATAATATAAACATATAGTATTTAGATTAATAATATAATAAATTAAAGAGATGGAAAGACACACCCTTTCACATGTGACATATAAATAGAGAAATCAT
This sequence comes from Cupressus sempervirens, assembly GCA_028749045.1. Classification (NCBI taxonomy): domain Eukaryota; kingdom Viridiplantae; phylum Streptophyta; class Pinopsida; order Cupressales; family Cupressaceae; genus Cupressus; species Cupressus sempervirens. The sequence continues at coordinate 268,283,659 of CM053786.1, read as the reverse complement.
CTCCTTAAAAATGGGATTCATAAATGACTATTTATTAGAAATTGGATAAACTAATTCAGGATGTCAAAAATTAGATAAACTAGTTCAAGATGTTGGAAATTGGATAAACAAGCTCCAAGAGGCTCCCTCATGAACAAAGCTTGTTTTGGGAATCTTCTCCTCACTGTGCTCATATTACTCTAACTTTCACAAACTCCCTCTTCATTAGAAATATGGAAAACTTAGGTTGAATCTTGAACAATTTATTGAGATATGTAAATACACAAAGTAGATACGTCAATTCATGATACTATTTGTAATGTCATTTTTTGGATTTTCGTCTTTAATGGCTTCAAATTTCCAAATTAAGGATTGGGTAACTCTTGTTTATACTATGAATTATTTCAAATATATTTACACTTGGGGATATATAATATTTATGTTCACTTCTATTTGTGTTATAATTTCCTTTTCATGGTTTGAAACATAGTTAATGATTGTTATATGTAATAATTCAAGAGATCTTTGTCATATATATTTTATGAAATTTCATTAATTTTACCCATTACTAAGGTTATTCCTGAGATAGTATAATTACTGTGTTCAGGTAGAAATAGACTCCACAAAGGCCCATTTTGGAAATCTTCTTCTCACTATGTCCAAATTACTCTACCTTCAACAAACTCCCTACCTTAAGATATCTTAGTAATAGTTAAGATGTGATCTCATGTATACATTTACAAATTTATAGTTCTATAAAATATAATTTATAAATTCATTACCCATTTATATAGTATTTATAAAATATATAATACCAATATTCTATATGCATAATGTGATCAATGCTAATATCAAATATGCACCACTCCACATCATATTCCTTATTAAATATATTTAACAATGTATTTAACTACTTTATTTATCATACAATAATAATATTAATACACCTCATACTCCTTTATGTATGACCAAATTCCATTTTTTCTATTTATGTTAGTTTTAAAATTTATTATCAATAACTTAAATAATAAAAATAAGAATATACTTACCCTTTTGTGCCCAAAATTCCATAGTTTATTTATCTATATATATTTTTTAGGTAGGCTCTTTCTTATTCAATATTTAATTGCTGCCTAAAGAATCTCATGTCTCCCTTTTATAAAAGATGTAGATTTATCATTTCTTAACCCTTTTATAATCCTCTTATATAACATATTGCTGCCCATGTAGGATGAATTCCTTAACTTATGCCTTGAAGGACTTTGGATTTAATATCCATCTTCTTTATATATTGACATGTAATTAATTATTTAAAAAAAAAACTTTTCCTTACTCTTTTTATTTGCTATATAATATCCAATATAAAAATTTATCTCTGATTCCAAGATGGGATGATCAGTGTGGAATGATTTTTCATTGTGGATGAATGTAATTTCTTATTGGGTATGTACTATACTTCATAATGATTATATTTCATTTTTTATACCTCTATCACCCTTCATATATGGGACCTACACCACCCCTAGATCCAAGATTTTATGACTAGTAATTTGATTACTAATGATGACTGTATTATCAATGACACTATCCATTTGTAGTGGTGAAAGTATGACCATCTTGTATATATATAGGAGTGAAATATTCTGAGTATGTGTGTTCTCTTGCCATCTCCATATTTGTTTCTTCCTCGAGTGAATGACTTCAAAAGGATGCTTACTCAATTGTGTTCCTTGATTTATTGACTATATATTTTTCATTGATCTAGCAAGTTTGATAGAAATATTGAAAATGTCATATTTAATGGTTTTTATTTGTTTGTCATTATATTAAATCTCTTTTATGAATAATTTGTAGGAAATCAAGTGACTAGTGATATATACATTATCATATAAATAAACAATATTTTAATAATTTTTTAGGTTAGCAGGAACATGCTCTGATACCAATTTTAATGACCCATTTCCATCATCCTTCTAGTTTATCCAATTTCTAAAAAATCGTCATTTCTAAATCCCATCTTTAGGGATATGATTTCTCTATTTATATCTCACATGTGAAAGCATGTGTCTTTCCATCTCTTTAATTTATTATATTATTAATCTAAGTACTACATGTTTATATTATTATATTATCAAATATAATACTATTATATTTGTAAATTAATATATAATATATTATTATATTTTAAGATCGTCTGTATTAATATTTTATATCTAGTTTATATCTTTATAAAGTGATGCAATATATCATTATATATAATAGATTATATTTTACCTTAATATTATTATTCTTAATTATTATAATATATTATTATAATATTTATATATCCTATTAATTTGGGCTCATGAAAAGCTCTCTAACTGTTCATCATGGAATTAAACGATCTTCTCCATTAGCTCCAGGTGTTTGGGTAAACACTAGTCCAAAACTTGTCTTGTCTCATTGACCACTCAAATATTCTTAGTCATGCCAAATAGAATTGACCCTAAGAGTCACTAAATGACATAGGGTGGCAATCTTTGACATGACATATCTCAGAGCTCATGCGAGTTATGATACAATATTGTGTGCTACATGATCATGTTTTTGAAACCTATAGTAATCTCTCTCTTTTTGGAGATTGGATTTGATTTTGATTTTGTGGCCCCATCTTGGGTGATGCTGAAACTTGTAGTATTTTCTAATACAAAGTCACCAATTAGTGAATCTCTCTAATTATTTGTTGTGGGAACAAACTATCTATTCTGTTAGCTCTGGGTGGCTGGGTAAACTCTATTCTCAAGCTTGTCCCATCTCATTGACCCCTCAAATGTTCTTAGGCACACCAAATAGAATTGACCTTGAGAGTCACTAAATACCATAGGGAAATGATCATTGATAGGGAATATCTCAGAGCTCATGTGAGGTATGGATATAATTTTTGGTGCTACGTGATTGTTTATTTGACACCTATAATAACCTCTCTCTCTTTTTGGAGATTGGATTACGTGTTGATTTTGTGGCCTCATCTCGAGTGATGTTGAATCTTGTATTGTTGGCCAATATAAAGTCACCAACTAGTGAATCTCTCTAAACATTCATCATGTGATTAAACTATTTATTTCATTAGCTTTGGGTGGCTAAGTAAACCCTAGTCCCAAGCTTGTCCTTTCCCTTTGACCATTGAAACATTCCTAGGCATGCCCAATGGAATTAACCCTAAGCATTGCTAAATACCATAAGGTAGTGATCTTTGATGGGGCATATCTTAGATCTCGTGTGAGCTATGGATGTAATATTGGGTACTATAAGAGTGTGTTTTCAACACATATAATAACCTCTCTTTATTTTTTGAGATTGGATTCCATTTTGAGTTTGTGGCCCCATATCGGGTGATACTAAAACTTGTAGTGTTGTCTAGTACAAAGTTTTCAACTAATGAATCTCTCTAACTATTAGTCATCGAATCAAAGTGTATGCCCGTTAGCTCTGGGTGGCTAGGTAAAACCTAGTCCCAACGTCATCCTATCCTATTGACCACTGAAACATTCTTGGACATGCTGAATGTAATTGACCCTAAGCATCACTAAATGTTATAGGGAAGTGATATTTGATGAGGCATATCTTGGAGCTTGTGTGAGTTATGTACGCATGTCTAGGGGCTACAAAATCATATTTTTGACACCTTCAATAACCTCTCTCTCTTTTTGGAGATTGGATTCTAATTTGGTTTTGCCATAAGCCAATGATCTTTGATGGGGCATGTTGGTGTTTTAAAACTACCAAGCAACAAAATGCTTAATACCAAGATGACAATACTCACACAATCTAAAGACTAGCCAATTCTTATTAGCAATTGTATGTGCAAAACCATTTGGGCCCAACTCTAACAAAACCATGAGTGGTTTTCTACTCTTCAGGCTCTGTAAAACTAGGGTGGTTATACCCAGGGATGATTCAAGATTGGGAAACATTGTATGAGCATTATTTTAGTTTCATTCTAATTCTCATCTCAAATCCTCAAATACATGTACCATTCTTGAGAATTTGATAAACACATCCCATATAGCAGATATGGCCAAAATTCTTCTATAGATATGCAGGTGTTCTTAGCAATAGTGGCTAACTAAAGCTAAAACATTCCATGCAAACAAGAACAGGACAACTTTGAAAATCTTCAGGAAATAAAAGTAAGATTGATTTAATTTTGCATTTTGACAACCATTTGTGACACATGTATTTGTCTTTTAGCTGGATCAAATTTGATCAGTGCCTAATCCATTGGGGTTTAGAGTCTACAAAAAATTCTTAGATCTAATTTTTTGCCTTACAAATATTTTTATCAGTAGTTCTTATCAGAATTCATCATTCAAAATCCTTTCCACTACTACAACAACCTTATCAAATTCATCCAAGCTTTTACTTAATCCATTGAACTAATAGTAGTGATGAACAGATATACAACCTAATTGAATTGCATTCAATTGCACAAGCCTTTACTCATACAACATCAAGCTAACCAAGTAATCAAAAGCAGACAAAGTTCAATAAGAATTGATATGGGGACAACTCATAATTTGTATTCATTTTCCTTGAAAATTATATACAATTTACAGTAAATTCAGAATGACCTTCAGAAAGAAAAATAGATCATTCTATATTCATGTATTCTCAAGATCTAATAGAGAAAATATACCACAAATTTTTTGCTCAAAACAATGGACCAAAAATAGACTAAGTATATCACTTAGAAAAATAGAATTTGGACTCGTTCTCTAGCCCTGGCATCTCACTTATATAGTGTGAGATGCAACAAGCTTCGTGCTAAGAGAAAATGATAGGTGTCCTTTACAAGAAGAAGACGCATAAACCTATCACAAAATGACAAAAATATGGGTAACAAAAGATATCCAAATCAAAACATTCTTTTAGATGGGTCAGCTTATGTCACATGCTCTAATGTTGCTGAGTTTGTTGCTATTCTGATCCTTCTTTGTATGCAACAACCTTCACCTATGGGTCTTCACCACCTTTATCTTGTATGGTGGGAACAACATGTACCTTTTCCCTTTCTTTAGTTATATCAGCACCCTGTGGTCCCAGGTCTACAACTTAAAGTGATAGATTATTCTTGTCTTCTTCTTCTAGTTGGGCCTGAGTAGGGATGTTGTCAATAATTTGGATTTCCTCACCTTGCACTTCATCACTGTCATTGTCACCTTCATCAAACTATTCACTAGGAGCCATTTCTACCATGCACTTGTCAAATAATGTGTCATCTGGCCAATTAAATTGCAAAATATCCTTCTATCTTTCTAGCACATATTCAGCTTCATTATTAATAGCAATGAATTATTTTTTTAAAGAATCAAAGAATATTTGGGTCTTCATCATTTATTCTATTATGGTAGCCCACCATGCATGCCCTATTTCATTAATGACTTCATTCATTCTTAAATAGAATAAATCATCAAGTTCCTTTGCCCATTCATCTTTGCTTTTCAAATTATTCTTTTTATCTAAGGCACAATGAAACAAACTAAATTTTTGACTCTTGTACTTGTTCAAGTAGCCTACTATTATTTTTTGTAAATGAATCCTTTTATTATCAAAATCAGAAAGATCATAAACAATATGAAATGTTTTTTCAATTTGATAAAAAGAATCATCTATAATAGAGAAACACAAAAATGTTATTTCTTTCTCCCTTGTTACCCATTTATTCACAATAGGCATTAAAGCCTCATCACTGGCTTTCAAATCCTCCCAGATACTGATTACCTTGGCCAATTGATCATAAATTAGTAGCCATTCAACTTTGTCCCCCAAATATGTGAGAGCTTTTCTTAGTTTATGTTCATATTTGGATTCCAATTCTACATGTAAGGCCCATAGTTTACCTTTTTCTTCTTCAAAATCCTTAGTAGTGTAGTACTATGGCTTTTGGGGTGTATCTGGTATTTTTATGAGGGGGGTGGATTTGAAGGGTTCAACTGGGGGGTGAGGGTATGTTATTCTTGGCCTAGTGGATCTTCCGAATAGCTTGTTCTCAAGCTCAATTCTCCTTTTCACCTCTTTATTATAGGAATCCACCACTGTTTCATACTTGCTCTGCAACTTAGTCATTTCCTTTTCTTCCCTTTCTGTAGTAGCCAAGGAAAATTGAGAATAATCCACATTCATGTGGGCTACCTATACATGTGAGGTATCGGCAACTCTCCTCACAATGATACTCCTTGTTAGTCCTAAATCATCAGGCTATGATGGAGTAGCCCTAGATCCTCTTCTTAAGGACCACATAACAAGAGCAACTTGGTCATTACTAAATATAGTTCCCAAGAACTCCTTTTTATTTAGATCTTGCAATCCCAAATTATTTGACACAGAATTAAAAATCAAGGCATCGACAATGTCCCAATTGGGCAATAATAAATATTTGTAGCCTTTACCATCTATCTCCCCTCTTCAAGGGTTATATTCTGGAACTCTTGTATCATTTATTCCTTTATTTTATCCTGAATGGAGGCTTCATCTAGTTTTGGATGTTCTGCTTTCATATTTTTACATATTTTCTCAAAAATGTGCATGTTTTATCTCTAGGCAAACTGATGGAAAGCCCTAGACCTTACAAAACTATCATCAGAAAAAAATTAATAACTGGCTTGTTCTAAAATAGGGTCTAATTCCCTTCCCCTGAAATCTGCTATAATTAACACAAAACTTGGCACAAGAGGCTCCTGGGGTTTCCCTTCATCAATCTCTGCCTGGGTAACAAAGACTCCCCCTTGTGATCCAATTTGTTCAATTTTCTCATCAGTGAGTAGCTCCTCCTCAATTCTCATAGTGATTTGGGAAGGTGAGTAACTTTCATCATGTGATTGCTCTTCCCTTATTATCTTTCTTCTCTTAGGAGAAGGTTCAAGTAGCATTTCTTCAAAAAAAACACTAGTAGATTCAACTATCTATTTTCCTTTATTCACAATGGGCCTTTGATCCTGAATGACAGTATATATTAACCTCCTTTGCACAATTAATGGGCTTGCCCCTATATTGGGAGTGAAACCCAATCTTCTCATCATTTCCCTAGCTTTATCTAGAAAAGAATCAATGAAATGTTGTTTCTTCTCATTCATTACCTTCATTCTTTTGGGGAATGTACTCATAAGCTTATTTATTCTATCTACAGTAGTCACAACATTACTAAGAGGGTTGTAATCTTTATCAAAACAATTAATAAAATTCAAAACTTTTGAATAAACTCTCCATTTTTCTTTCTTTGTTTCTTGCTCTTATAGAGAGTACTCATTCCTTATTACATCTTCAGGGAAATAAAATTCATGCTAAACTAGATGAAGCTTGATTCTATGCCTAAGAGTAGGATTAAATAAATCTTCTGCATAACAAAAATGAGAGTGAGATACTGCCATTTTATACTAATCCAATTTTTTTTAGAGGAAGACCCACCCTTCCTTGGTTATTACAAATTGGTGGGCTACTATGCAAGTGGGAAAAATTGATCATGTTCCCCTTTTGTGCAAAAAAGCTTCTTCCACTCCTCCCAACCACCAAAAAAATTCAGCCACTCCTACTTTTAAGGGCACTTGGTAAGGTAGTACATGGGGTGTCCCTCTGAATCCATAAACTCCGATGATAGTTGAAACTGAATATGGGATGGCATCTCCCCAATTATGTGAAACTTTTAGACCATGAGGTTTGTCCATAGGCCTAAAAAGGTGCATTAGTACCTTAGGAATTCTGGGATTGTCACTCAATATGAGGCATCTTAGTTTAGAGGCAAAGTGCCTATCAAATCTAACAAAACTAGCATTTTTTGCCTCTCTAGTCATATCTGCACTCCATAATTGAACTAGCAGTGCTTCCCCCTCTTCTTCTTTGTTCAAAACCATTTATTTACCAAAGTATGTAGCCCCCCTAAATATAAAAATGTGCATTAATAGGGAATATTGGCCCCAAACCTTTTCAACCTTACCCTTTGCAATTCCCACCAATCCAATGTGAATCTCATCATCCAGATAAGAAGAAAAATAAAAAATTATTTCCACACCAAATGAGGAGATTTGAGAGATCATATACATAAAATTCATAGGGATAAAGTCTTCTTCATCCTCTCCAAAAACTTTGCACAGGGTCCTATATATCTCTACTACCCTGGCATTGAAGCATGATTTCTTAAAAGATTCTTTAGAGGATGATGTTATTGCTGGTAGGGTTCCAATTCTGCCAATGTGGGCCTTTAGTGTACCTTGTCTAACTATGTCCTTCTTTGACATATATTCCTTTTCTAATTCTATCAAATCAATGGGCACATGATGCCTAGTGAGAGGTCCCAAATGGAAAACTTCCCTAATCTCTTCTGGACTGATGGTGATTAGAATTTCACCATCTACTCTTCTCACTACCCTAGTGGCTTGATCATAAATCTTTGCCACCACCTCAAGGAGGTCATAATCCATGAATACACTAGGAACAACTAGCTTTCCTAGGTAAAAATTCCATATATTAGCATGTGGGGCAAACAATTTCCTTTCTGCAAACCATTTCTTGAACAAATTTAAACCGGTTTGCAAAGTTTGAGCATCCCGTACCCAATTACCCTTGTCATACAATCCATCAACTATCCTCAACCTAGGGTTTAATGAGGTCAACCTTTTAACTCACACTGTCTCTATAGTAGACTCAGGCAACAACTCAAGCAAGTCATCATGTACATTTCTATCCAAATAATTTACTTGACCTGAAAATCCCTTCTTTGGAGGCATCTTTGACTATACTTTATAGAACTCAAACACCTACAGAGATTACAATAGATTTACTTACTTGAATTTCATCCTCATTTCCCTCTGTATTCATGCAGATTTTTTTCATGAACAAACTGCTTCATAAACTCGCCAAACTTCAGCATGATTTTCTTCAGTAATTGCTCTTGCTCAGGAATAGCTTAAAATCTTTGTTCGTGTAAGGTGAAACTAATGAAATCTTCTATATTATACTTTATTTTTCCTCACATGCAAAGCTTTCATGTCTAATTAATACATAGAGTGGCACCATATTTTGCATTTAAATCTACACCGTCGATCTTTTAAAAATGCTACAATCATGGGATAAGGAGAAATACAACTAGGCATTGTAGTTGACTAGATGGTCAATCGATCCAATAAAAATTACCCACATACATAGCTCTTTCCTTGATGGCATTTTTTTCTGGACCCTCTAGTGATTGAGGACATGTGTTAGTAGGTCACTACTTTGCTATACATAAAGAATGAGCGCCTTGCCATAGTGAAGCAATGACAACCATCAATCTGATCTTGATCTTGTAGATGATATGTTACTGTACTACTTAGAAAGATAGTGGTGGGCCCTCATTCACTACCTCGCTATACGTATCCTCCTAGAAAATCTTCATGGTGAGACAACCACAACTGTTGATCTAAGATTAAATCAAAGGTGGAGAAACTGCACGAAGTTTCCTGAAAGGTGGTGGGCTCCATGCTTGCTATGTCACATAGACTAAACAACTTGCAACTTTCCAAAGTGAGATGGTGAGGACTGTTGATTTCACTTTGATCTAACGATCATAATCTCTTGTACACTTGATCAGTGGGGCATGGGTCTAGAGTATTGATGACATAGGAGATTCCACACTACTGGCCTCCAACAAGACTTTACTTTAGTTCTAGTCACCATCTGCATCATTTGAAGTCCCATCAGCTGTTGATTTTACGGTGCCTCGCTACTTTGCTAATGGGCGAGATATCAAATTTTTTTGATAGCAAGGTAGTGAGCTCTGGCAACTCTAATAAATCTCAATGCTGTTAAATACAAGGACCCATCAAATCATTATTGCTCCTACCAACTGCTTCTGACAACAGTAGTTATTATTGTCATGCCGCCTAGACAAATCATGGTTACTGATAAATTTTGAGGCCACTATGTCTTGTATTTTATGACGCTTCACTACTTTGGTAACAGTGAGATGTTCAAGTTTTTCGATAGTGAGGTAGCGAGGTATTAGAAAAATCCTCATGCCGGTGCTAACTTTTGACTATTTCTAATTGGGTCCCTTTTCTAGCTCTGACAGTACTTTCAAGGTGTATGTGATTGAGAAATCAGCTAGAAAACAATTCTTTGACCACCATATCTTCATTTTGCGGTACCATTTTATAACTTTCTGGCACTCGCTACCTCGCTATACATAAAGAGTGCCCATGTTTTCATAGCAAGGAAATGATAATGGTCAATTTATTTAGATTAGATGGTTAGGGAATTTGAGAGGAAAAGTAGGTCGAGGCACAAAAGATATAAAGGGAACAAAATATTCACCCGATTTGAAAATTCAAACATTTCGTGCCTGACATTTTACAAATGGAAAGAAATGTAGGGTTTTCACATAATTTTTAAAAGGCTTAATAGAAGGATGACTTAGCTAGGAACCCTACTCACCATTAAAGGAGAGAATCTGAATTTTCTATTCCTAGACAAAGAACTTCTATTATGCAATAATTCAGACCAATAGGGCATATCTTTGAGCTTGTGTGAGATAGGGATGTAATTCTAGGTACGATAGAATTTTTTTATTAAGACTTACAATAACCTCTCTCACTTTTTAGAGATTGGATTCTATTTTGATTTTGTGACCCCATCTCAAGTGATGTTGAAACTTGTATTGTCGGTCAGTACAAACTTGCTAACTGATGAATTTGTATAATTGTTTATCATGGGATTGAACTATCTATTTTGTTAGCTCCAAGTGGCTAGGTTACACTAGTCCCAAAATCATCCTATCTTGTTGACTGCTCAAACATTCTTGGGCATGCCAAACATAATTGACCCTAAGAGTCACTAAATGCCATAGGGAAGCGATCTTTGATAGGGAATATCTCAGAGCTCATGTGATGTATGGATGCAATTTAACATGCTATAGTATCATGTTGTCAACACCTACAATAACCTCTATCTCTTATTGGAAATTGAATTATGTTTTGATTTTTCCACCCCATTTCAAGTGATGTTGAAACTTGTAGTGTTGGCTAGTACAAAGTTGCCAACTAGTGAATCTCCCTAACCATTCATTGTAGGATCAAACTATCTACTCTGTTAGCTTTGAGTGGTTGGGTAAACCATAGTCCCAAACTCATCCCATCCCATTGACCACCTGAACCTTCTTAGGTACACCAAATATAATTGACCCTAAAAGTCACTAAATATTGTGTTTTGATACTTGGAAGAATGAAAAAGATACAAATATGAACTAACTTAATGCAAGGTAAAACTTCAACTTTTAATGTAGTTTACTCTTTGGCTGCTCTCATGAAGATTATGTTTGACATTCTTCTAAGTTATCTAATTGATACTTCTTCTACTCAAGCATTTCATAGATAGTGTTGCATTTACTATAGATAAGAAGTCCAATGTCATGATTATTTCTCCATGCAAGAAGTTATGGATTCAACATACAATTTGTTTTCAACATTAGTCTATTGAGGACTTGAGCAACAAGGTTTCAAGGGTCCACATCCATAGCATCATTTTTCAAAATTTGACCCACTTTGACCACCTAGTGTCCCTCCTAGTATTTATTAGCTTGCACATACTTAAACAAGCCTTAGTGAAACCAACTTGATCTAAGAACACCAAAACACCATCCTAACTTGGCTAGAGTCACAACATGCCTCAAAGAAACAATAATACAAACAAATCCAAAACAAAGGTTGTTAGGTGCCTTGCACTACAATAATGATAGACAAAAGATATCCAAGAAAAACTACAACAACTATAGCTATAGGAATCATAAGAAGAGCACATATAATGAGTTTACATGAATGAAGCTCTCGAAGAGATGGATAAGTAAGGAATATTGATATCAAATTTCTATTGGAATTATATTGTATTTGTCATTAGTGACAACACTTACTCGATTATGAATGATTACCAAGTTCATCACTTAGTCTATAGTCTATACCAAGCATTCAGTGGTTACCTTGTTGATTCATCACTTAAGTAATTCATATCGAGCATTCCTTAAGCTACCGAGTGAGTGTGTAGTCAAGTAAGTTCATACCGAGCATTCATGAAGCTACCGAGTGGGTGTGTAGCCTAGAAGTATCTACTAAGCATATAGTGTTCATCAAACTTCATAATGTTTATTGAGTGATGGAAGCCCAGTGTTTACTGAGTAATGAAAGTGTAAGTGTTTACCAAGTGAAAGCAAGGTAAATGAAGGTTTCAATTCTTAATGAGTGATACTATATCTACCGAGTCTCCAATGGTTACCAAGTTCAAAACTATGTCAAGTGATTAGTATGGACCGAGCCTTCACTTCTACCGAGTGCATGACGATGCCAAGTAATGCAGTGGACACTAAGTATCAAAAGGTCACTAAGTCAGTTCAGTGAAGCCGAGTTATTTTACTGTTTGGCCAACTCAGTAATATTTTGTTCACTTGTGTTTTGGCCGACCTTACAATTGTAATTATTGGAATGATACATATGTAATGTATTATATCATTTACAAGGGATGCAAGTAAGTATCAAGATAGACATGCAATGCTTTGAGAAGAATGAAAGTGAATTAGTAGAAGAGTAGCATATTCAACAAGGTCTACAAGGAGCAGTAAAGATTCATCAGTCACAAAAGGTGATCTATACTTCAAGGTTCTAATTAGAACTCAAGTTGTAAGTATATCCACTATTTCATCCTAACAAGTGAATTAGTTTTGTAAATCCTTTAATAGGGTAGACTTAATAGTCTTTGTATAAATCTCCTAATAGAGTGCATACTTTAGTGTATGTTTGTAAAATCCTCTAACAAGGTGGAAATAGCAGTCCTTTGTGCTCCTAGTAGGGTAGATCACCAAAAGTGGTCAATGTAAGCCTTAATGGGCCAACTTCATACTGCAGTAACAAAGTTTTGTGGGTATCATCCCCACCCTAGTTTTACTTTCTCTTTTGAAGGTTTCTGGGTTACCAAATCACTCTGTACATGTATTATGAATGTTTGATCTCTCATATATGCAGTAGATTAGATGAATAAATGGTGAATAGTATATATGGTTAAAGTATTGAATTTTTTAAAGTTTTGAAGTTACTAATTCACCCCTCCCCTCTCAGTAACCTATCATATCTTGAATATTTCCAACAATTCCATGAATATATTAAAAGCTTTATTTTAAGTCTTCTCGTGTTTTGAAGATAAAGCATATAATATAAACTCTTCAAATATTTATGATGACAATAAGATTCAAGCTTAGACATTTATATAATGCATCCAACTCAAGACTCAAACTTCAATGTTAATTGTATAATAGTAATAAGAATTCAAATTTCACTATTCTCATCCCAACAAAAACACCAATAAGTTGCTCATAATCAAAAGTACTCATAACTTGTACAATTTAAATACAAATTAATATCATAGCTTTATTCACATGTGTCAAAAGATACTATCAGAGGTTATTATAATGATTTCTACCCTTATTTTGGATGCAAATTACATTAAAATAAAATACATGAAATACTTAAAATGTAAACAAGAAAACAAGAAATATATTATGATAACCAACAATGGCATACATGAACAAACTGATGCATCAAAGTTGTAAGTCTAATAATTTCATGCGTCAAATATATGTCATACATCAAATATAAAATGTCACATATATATCAAGTGTATGTCAAGTATGTCCACTAACATAAAATCCAAGATATATGTCCACTAATGTCTATACATGTGTGTCTATCCCTATATCTTCTCCTTCCATTAGGGGAAGGAAACAAATCCCTAGAGGTCTTCAATCTTGCATGGAGGGAGATGATGGGGATGATGGGGTCTTCCTCACATGCTCACTTGTCCTCTTGTTTAGGCTCCTCTCTAACTGGAGTTGATACAAACAAAGTATATATGAATAAACAATTATTATACATTGAAATTAAATATATGTACACACAAAATTAATTATTGTCTTACTACCATCAAATAGTCACTTTGTACATCCACCTCAAAGGCTTGCAGATGATCAGTGGTAACAAGGCCCTACAATAATTCAATTAATATAATCACTCGATAATACTTATAAATACCATTTGAAATTTCAATACTAACTATTATAAATAAAAATTAAAACTATGTAAACTCTTTCATACCTTAGTCAATGGCTCTAAACTATTCATCATGGAAACAACTCCTTGATCGATGGACTAGCGAAGATGGGGAGGAGTCTCGAATGTCAAAAACTAAAAATAAATTAATACAATTTACATGCTTTTATATAATATACTATATTGAATTAAATAAACATAAAATAAATGTATTTCTTTTAAGCACATATCATGCCTAGGCTCAGAGTCCCTTGTGAATGTCAATGGTCTAGTAGAGAACTAATGCACATGGAAATTTTTTACTTGAGAATCCTTCATATGATTACTTAATCAATATATGTATTAATTTAAATAATTAAATCAATACATACCTCTCAACTCATTGACGAGACATAAAATAGGGTAGGGGAATCTGTGTTAGGGCCATCAACATTCTTATCTTAAATTGTGATCAACATCAAGATATGCTAATTAATTATTCATTTACTATACATACAAAATATGATCAAATTATTTTATTATAATTGTAATTTACCTGTGTGTCAATGCCAAATTTGTCATCAAGAACTCATCAGTGACTAGCCCATTACCCATGGTGTCTCCAACATGGCTGTCAAACATGTATAAGGATCTACATGATATTAACATGTGACATTGATGAAAAGAAGGATCCTCCTTAAGTAATGGATTAGGCTCAATGAATGAGGGTCTGTGTCAAAGCATTGATAGTCCCTAGAGTATTGATCTATACATGTTCCTTGAAAACTAAAGGAATAATGACATGCTTACCTCTGGCTTTACAACAGGTGCCCTAATTACATTAGGATCATAAAATTCCCTCAAACTCTCAAATGGTGAACCCCCACCTCTATCCTGAGAATCTAACATGTTAAAATAATTGGGGATCTCCCAAAGGAAAAATTCATAATATAATTTCTTTAATAAATACATTATAACCTCATGATTATTATAGGAAAATGCATCAAAGACCATCTACCATCTATCCCAAAATTTATTTCTAATATCATCATGTATGCACTAGTGGGTGGGGTGCTGATCTTAGAATGGTTTTGATAAGTGAGTGTCAACACACTTAAGCCATTTACTTAGTTCATGTTGAATTAGTAATACATGTTGAGCACAATATGTAAATATTAGACCGTGTTGAGTTCCAATGATTGTCGAGTCACTCATGAGCTGAGTCACTTAGGTGTCAAGGAGATAAACCATGTTGAGTGATTCATGACCCAAGTAAATAGTGGATGTTGAGTAGTGCAGGTGTTGAGTCAGAGCAAAAATATAGTGTATGTCAAGCATTAGTGAATTCATGTGCTGAGTGACACTGTTTTGACATATTTGTTTGCAATGTCACAAACAACTATGTAAACCATTTTTAAGTAGACTTAAGGATAAAACACAAGATTTTAGAGATAAGGATGAATATATATTTGGATTCCATATGTAATTACATGCATCCAATAGAAAAATGGGAAGGTTTAAGAAACAATATGGATGAATCTTAGCCATAGATTCATACCAAACCCTAAGACACCTAAGTCTTCTTAAGGAGGATGAAGCCCTAAACTCTTTGTGGGTGAGTGATCGAATTGGAGAAGTGAACAAGATAGTTTGTAGAGTATTCAAGGTGACTTAGAAGTAAGAATGTGATGGGGACACAAGCCAAGAACAAAATGGAACCA
This sequence comes from Cupressus sempervirens, assembly GCA_028749045.1. Classification (NCBI taxonomy): domain Eukaryota; kingdom Viridiplantae; phylum Streptophyta; class Pinopsida; order Cupressales; family Cupressaceae; genus Cupressus; species Cupressus sempervirens. The sequence continues at coordinate 268,267,884 of CM053786.1, read as the reverse complement.
ACAGAAAGGAAAATTATATTAACTGAGAAAATAAGCTAGTACCAATAGTATAGAGAAAATAAACTTCAAAACTTGCCCTAAGGGCTTACAATGGCATAAATCTGGAGAATATTTCTCCTTTTAGCACCTCCTCTCAAACTCCACTCTGAACTACCTTTTACAATGCCAAAAATCTCCTTAAATAGACCCCAGAAGGTTAAGGACTAGGAGTATATTCTAGAAAGTGCTAGTAGGCATCCACCGACCAAATAGAAGGTTCTGGAAGGTGTGTTAGAAGTCGGTGCAATTCTAGAAGAATCTAGAAACGGTAACTAAACTTTTGGAAGACATAACTTTTGAACCGTAGCTCCGATTGACAAACCGTTTACATTTTTGGAAAGCTCTCAAAGTGCTCTATAGACCTATGGACAAGCTTCACTTGTCCCCCATTTTTTTGGCCCTTTTTAAGGTCATTTAATGCCCCTAACCTGACTTTGAAGCATTCTTATGGGGTCTCCAAAACCTGAAAAACTGTAATAACTTTCAAACCGTGCGGCCTTTTGACCTGATTCTTTTTTTGGAATTCTCTAAATCACAATTAAATTCATTTGGTCAATTCACACCTTCTAGGTCACCAAAATGATGGCCAAATTGCATGCTCCTATTTTTTTGGGATTTTCAAATGCACTGATAGTGGAACTGTGAGAGTTGGAACCTTTATTTGACCCAAATGGGTATCCAAAAATGTAAAGACATGAAACAAAAACTAGGTCTAAGTACATTTTTTTGGGTGACACAGGATTGCCCTTATACCTCTAGATGCTCCTGCATCAGACACCCAGGGTAGATTGAAAAGTGACCCTGTCACTTTATGGATGGTAGAGGAAATCCCAAATGGGAAACCTCAACTGCTGAAATCCAAGTTGAGTCCTCGATCGACCGCCCTTTCGATTTGACCAAATACTCTTCATACTGCCTGTTTCTAGTACTCCTACCCACACGATGATCTAGAATGTCTTCTATCTCCTCCTTCTTAGAAGCAGGAATTGGACATGGCTCTAAAACCAACTCCTCATCTGCACCATCATCATGATACTCTGTTAAATCTGCAATGTTGAAAATGGGAGAAATCTGAATACCATCTGGCAGCTCCACTTCATATGCATTTCTTGAATCATGTTTCCTCAAAACTTTGCAGGGGCCAAATTTCTTCATTTTCAGCTTGTTGTAAGTACCAACTGGAAATCTTTCTTTTTGTAAGTGCACCATGAATAGATCCCCTACTTGGAATTCCTTATGTCTTCTCCTTTGATCAGCCCTAGCTTTATACTCTTGATTCATCTTGACAATGTGTGCTTGAACCTCCTCATGTAGACACTTGATGCGTTCAGCAAATTCCTCAGCTTCAGCACTTGCCCTCTTCCCTTGTTCTATCTTCCTCAATTCTGGTGCAGTCCTTGGGATATTCCCATATACAATTTGAAATGGTGATTTTCTAGTACTCCTATTTACAGAGTTATTATAAGCAAACTTTGCCTGTGGTAGAATCAAATCCCATCCCTTGGGCTTATCTCCAACTAAACATCTCAAAAAATTTCCCAGACTTCTATTTACCACTTCTGTTTGGCGATCAGTCTGTGGGTGATGCGTGGAGCTGAATTTCAAGTCTGTTCTCAACTTCTTCCACAATGTCCTCCAGAAATACCCCACAAATTTAGTATCTCTATTAGAAACTATACTCCTTGGAAGACCATGTAGTCTTACCACCTCTTTTAAAAACAAGTCTGCAATATGGACAACATCATGAGTTTTGTGGCATGGAATGAAATGTGCCATTTTGGAGAATCTATCAACCACCACAAATACTGAGTCATTACCCCTTTGTTTCCTTGGCAATCCAAGAACAAAATCCATACTTATGTCCTCCCATGGCCTTGATGGAATAGGAAATGGCTGATATAGGCCAGTATTTTGACTAAACCCCTTGGCAACTTGACAAACCTGGCAACTCTGTACAAACTTCTTCACATCCTGTGTATTTTGAGGCCAAAAATAATGTTCTCTAAGAATGGCAATGGTCTTATCCCAACCAAAATGTCCTGGCATCCCTCCACTATGTTTCTCCTTAATCAGATTTTCCCTCATGGAACTCCTTGGAATGCACAATTGACTAGCTTTGAACAACATGCCATCCTGAATCAAATAGTCTAACCACTTGGTTCTATCTACAGCAACAGGTTCTTTACAAGCTTTCCATGCTTCAGCAAAATCAGGGTCCACGGGGTACAAAATCTTGAGTTCATCAAACCCAACTACTTCAACCTGCATTACTGTAAGTAGTGACTATCTCCTACTTAGTGCATCTGCAACCCTGTTAGATTTTCCACTTCTATGCTTCAACACAAATGTATAACTCTGCAAGAATTCTACCCACTTCATATGCCTCTGATTCAATTTACCTTGGCTATTTAGGTACTGTAATGCCTAATGATCAGTATACAAAACAAATTCCTTTGGCAATAAATAGTGCCTCAATTTCTTTAAGGCCTGAACTATTTTATAGAACTCTTGATCATAAACAGAATACTTCTTCTTTGCATCATTCAATTTCTCACTAAAATATGCAATAGGCTTACCTTCTTCCATTAATACAGCCCCAATAGCACTGCCACTAGCATCACAATCCACCTGGAACACTTTTCTAAAATCTGGAAGTGCCAACACAGGCTGTTCTTTCACCTTCTTCTTTAGCAATTCAAAACTTCTCGTAGCTGTTGCAGTCCATTTGAACTCTTTTCTATCCCCTCTTATTATATCAGTTAGGGGTGCACATATGCCACTGAAATTCTTAATAAACTTCTTGTAAAAACTAACCATACCATGAAATGATCTTACCTCAGTAGTAGACCTTGGAGTAGGCCATTCCAAGATGGATTTTACCTTCTCTGGATCCATTTTGAGGCCTTCAGGTGATATAACAAATCCCAAATAGACTAACTCCCTTTTTGCAAAGACACAGTTCTTTAGATTAATTAACAGTTTCTCTTCCCTTAGCCTTTCAAGGACACTACGAATATGCAGTAAATGTTCTTCCAAAGTCTTGCTGAAAATTAAAATATCATCCAAATAGACAATAACAAATTTTCCCAAGAACTTCTTAAGTACCTCATTCATGAGCCGCATGAAGGTGCTTGGGGCATTCGTCAATCCAAAGGGCATGACTAACCACTCATAAAGACCCTCCTTGGTCTTAAAGGCTATTTTCCACTCATCTCCTTCTCGAATCTGTATCTGATGATAGCCACTCTTTAGATCTATCTTTGTGAAGTACTGAGCTCCACTCAAGCAGTCCATAAGATCATCCATCCTTGGCAAAGGAAACTAGTATTTGATGGTTATCCTATTTATAGCTCAAGAATCTGTACACATCCTCCACTCTCCATCCTTCTTTGGTGTGAGTATTGTAGGTACTGCACATGGACTCAGGCTCTCTCGAATCAAGCCCTTCCTCAACAGCTCCTGAACCTGTCTATTTAGCTCCTCTATTTCAGAAGGAGTCATCCTGTGAGCAGCCTTGTTAGGCAAACTAGCTCTTGGAATCAGATCTATCTGATGACTGATTTACCTTACTGGTGGCAATCCATCTGGAACATTATTAGAGATAATATCTCCAAATTCCCCTAGTAAATCTGAAACTTCAAATGGTATTTCACTAATACCTTCTTTATCTTTCCTAGGAATCAAAGCATAGCACATATGCTGATGTTTCATGCCATCTAAAAACTTCCTTCCATCAACAAGACAAATCCTAACACTGCTACATACCTTTTCACTTTCCTTTTTTATGGGCTTCAATTTGTGGCGAACTCCATCCTTTGTCAGAGAGTATGTGTTTGCATGTCCATCATATATTGCATGTTTATCAAACTGCCATGGTCTACCCAACAATAGATGGCAAACATCCATCGAAATAACGTCACAGAGAACTTCATCATGGTAACTCCCAATTTTGAATTTTACTAAACATTGTTCACTTACCAGGACCTTATGATCATCTTTTACCCAAGAAATCCGATAGGGCTGGGGATGTTTCTCCCTCTTGAGCTTCAGCTTAGAGACCATCTCTTCTGATACCAAGTTATCAGTGCTACCACCATCAATGATCACATCACAACATTTATCCTCACACTTGCATCTGGTACGAAAAAAACTCTTCCGTTGTCCTAGTTCATTCTCACCACTTAGTAGGACTCTTTCATTTACCAAGGTCTCTCCTCTTTTTGCATCCTCTAAATGTGATGATTGTGTATCCTCATCCACATGAGCAACCCTAGCTTGGCCCTCAGCTCTCCTATCTGTCCTTCCTTGTCGTTGAGGGCATTCAAAGGCACGATGAACTTCTTCATTGCAATGGAAATAGGTACCACAAAAGCCTCCTCTTCCTTTTCCACGTCCTCTACCTCTTCCTCTTTGATTTCCAAAGTCTTGATCATGGGAGCAGTTGAAACCCTCATTCCTTTGGTTTCTGCTAGTACCCACATCTTCATTTTTCTTTTGGGTTTCATTGCGGCCTCCAGATGATCTACCGCTTCCCCTTCCTCCTTGACCGCACCCTCTTTTTCTTCCTTCAAACCTTTTACTTAGCTTCTCTTCAACTCATAGGGCAAACTGGTATGCTTCTTCAACACTGGTCATTCTTACTAGACTTAATTCCTCCTGGATGCTAGGTCGCAACCCACTGATATAACGAGCAACCTTCTCCTTATTTGCTTCTGCGTGCCCCGCTCTAATCAAGGGTCAGTAAAACTCCTCTGTATATTCTTGGACTGTTCTTCTTGCTTGCTTTAACCCATGCATCTTCTTAAATAGATCAAGCTCGTAGTCCACAGGAATGAACTGCTTCTTCAATTTGTCCACCATGCAATCCCATCTTGTGATCTTCTCCTTTCCTCTTCTAAGTCTTTCCAGTTGAACCTCTTGCCACCAAATTTTGGCATGGCCTTTCAGTTTGGCCTTTGCAAACTTAACCCTATCTGGGTCCCTTATATCCTCATACTCAAAGTATTCTTCTAGTTCATTGATCGAATCGATCAACTCATTTGGTTTCAGATTTCCTGAAAATATACCCACTTCAATTGTAGGTCTTTTCCCAAACTTAGTAATGGCCCTAAAAATCCTTTCCTCTATAGGATTCAGAACTTCCCCATTGACTTCCTCTTCTGGTCCCATTACTTCCTCTTCATTGTCATCCTCACTATTGTCACCTACGACAACATTTGCTCCTCTACGAAACTCCTCTTGCAATGCTTGTACCTACCTCTGGAGGGCTCTAACCTCCTTAGGATCAATAGCTCTAGCCCTTCCGCCATGCTCTCTTCATGGAGGCATCTTCTAACTCGAACCCACAACCACACAGTCCTGGTGCAAACTGCCTCACAGTTGGCGCTCTGTCTACACCCTCAGGAAAACCCGCTCTGATACCACTTGATGGGGACACAAGCCAAGAACAAAATGGAACCAACAGAAAGGAAAATTATATTAACTGAGAAAATAAGCTAGTACTAATAGTACAGAGAAAATAAACTTCAAAACTTGCCCTAAGGGCTTACAATAGCATAAATCTGGAGAATATTTCTCCTTTTAGCACCTCCTCTCAAACTCCACTCCGAACTGCCTTTTACAATGCCAGAAATCTCCTTAAATAGACCCCAGAGGGTTAAGGACTAGGAGTACATTCTAGAAAGTGCTAGTAGGCATCCACCGACCAAATAGAAGGTTTCGAAAGCTGCATTAGAAGTCGGTGCAATTCTAGAAGAATCCAAAAACGGTAACCGAACTTTCGGGAGACATAACTTTTGAACCGTAGCTCCGATTGACGAACCATTTACATTTTTCGAAAGCTCTCAAAGCGCTCTATAGCCCTATGGACAAGCTTTTCTTGTCCCCCATTTTTTGGCCCTTTTTGAGGTCATTTAATGCCCCTAACCTGACTTTGAAGCATTCTTAGGGGGTCTCCAAAACTTGAAAAACTGCAATAACTTTCAAACCGTGGGGCCTTTTGACCTGATTTTTTGGAATGCTCTAAATCACAATTACATTCATATGGTCAATTTTCACCTTCTAGGTCACCAAAATGATGGCCAAATTGCATGCTCCTATTTTTTTAGGATTTTCAAATGCACTAATAGTGGAACTATGAGAGTTGGAACCTTTATTTGACCCAAATGGGTATCCAAAAATGTAAAGACATGAAACAAAAACTAAGTCTAAGTACATTTTTTTTGGGTGACACAGGATTGCCCTTATACCTTTGGATGCTCCTACATCAGAATGAATTGCATAATTAGTTAGACAAGAATAGAGGATAGATAGAAGAATACATCATTGAGACATCTAATCATGAAGGATCAATTGGACATTGTGTAGAGGTGATTTGTTATCAGGCAAGCAAGTGCCAATCACAAGATCTATGCTGAGACATTCTAATAGGTGATTTCAATCAAATCTCTCAAGTAGACTAGTCCTAATAGGCTATATGAAATCCTCTAACAAGGTTCTTACTTGATTGTAAGTTGAAGTCCTCTAACAAGGAACACTTCTAACAGGGTGTTGAAATCCTCTAACACGGCAAGACCTAAGGCTCTCTGTAAGCCTTTAACAGGGAAAACCTTTCACAAGGTAGACCATGATTCATGGTCAAAAAATTTTAACCTTAATTGGATACACTCTAGAACTACAACAGTGAAGATTTGTGGGTCTCATCCCCAACCCAATTTTATCTTCTCACTCGGAGGGTTTCTGGGTGATCATATCAAGTGTTATGTGTGCGATTGTTTACATGATTTAGATGCATCTGTTTTACATGTTATTTCAATTTATATATTGAATGCATATGATGAATGAATGGTAAAAGTTATATGGGTCCAAGTTTACACTACTAATTCACCCCCACCCCCTCTTAGAACTTTTCACTTTCTAATTATAATTCCAAAAATTGGTATCAGAGCCTTGTTCTTTGAAAGAGAAGCTTTGTAACTTTGAGGGAAGATCTTAAAATGAAAATCTACAAGTTGGGAAAGACTATTGAAAGCCAAGAGATTGAAATACATCTCATACTACATCAACTGAATGAAGCAAAGGAAGAACTAAAGAAATCCTTGAAGATAAGGAGAGAAATTTCTATTGTGGAGAATGACACACTATGCAAAGAGATAGACACTACTGATTTATTTGTAGATGGAGACACCAATGAATTTTATGTAGCAGTTGTAGATCGAATGGAAATGAATAGAGTCCAAGCTAAGGAAATCAAAAATCTCAAGCTAGAACAAGAATCACAAGCTATACTACTATGTGAGGTGACAAAACAAAAGAAGAAAACTATAGAAGAGAAAGCCATTGTTGAAGAAGACAAAAGCATTCTAGCCAATAGATTGGAAGAAAATTCAACATAACTAGCCAAGATTTCCAACATAGAATTGGATACTCTAAGTCCAATGATGAATTCCAACTATGAACTAAATGTCAAGGACATTGAAATAATTACATTGAAGTTGCAAAATGAACAATTGCAAAATGATCTAAAAAGAGAAAAGGAATTTTCTAAACATCTCAACAAGCTAAATGATGCCATCAAATACTTTGAGTAATTATTGAGATCCTTGAGATGCAACAATGATAAATTAGGATTGGGCTACAAAAGCATCGAAGAAGGAGAATCATCCAAAGTTGCTAAAGAAAGGAACATCGAAGGTAAGAACTCAAAAGCTACTTGTCATAATTGTGGTAAGAAAGGAAATACTACTAATATGTGTAGGAGCATGAATACAAATAAGAATATCAAGCCTAAGAACATGACGCATTGTTATAAGTGCAACAAGAAAGGCCATCAAGCACATGAATGCAGAGCTAGGACCATGCATTAAAAAATATTTGAAGGATATTGCTACCACTATTGGAAGTATGGACATATAGCTTTTGAATGTAGATCCAAAACCATGTGGTCATCAACAAAGGTAAGAAGCTATGGAAAATTTTGTAATTGGGATTATAATACAAGATATAGCTATCATTATTGTCAACAATATGGACATGTTCCTAAGAACTGTATTAGTACACACTTAAATGGTAACTGCAAAAGGTGGTTAAGTCAAACTATACATATTTTATTTGTTTCAAGATTGGTCACATCAGTAAACATTTTCCAACTAGGTCAAAGGCACCAAGTTGTAAATTTGATAAAGGAAAAGGCAAGGCATATGTTGAACACATCATAGATGAGATGAAAGAGACATGGAAAAAGAAGGATGATTGTAGCACATCAAATGGAGAAGGGATCACTTCACCCAATGGGTCAAGTGATCACTCCTCATCAAACTAGGCAATTGAGAGGTATGTGGGACTGATATTCAAGTGTTATAACATACATCAATTCTAGAGGAGATAGTACTGAAAAGACTGCATTAGCATGAATAAAGATGCAAGATGTTGTTGAAAATTCAAAGTTAAATCTTTAAGGTTTTCATCTTGTTGCCAAGCACAAAATGTTTCCTATGTATATTGAGTGAAATGATAGTTGATGTCGAGCTAGCAGTGTGGCTAGTTGATGTTGAGTTCATAGTAGTTTCCAAGTGATGGAAATATCAATAGATGCCAAGTGATCCTGAAATTGGTTGATACCGAGCTTATATCTATGTAAGCACCTAACATTAAATGCAATGTTTTCAAAAGGTGTATGATCAATTTCTACTCATTATTCATCATTCTAAATTCAAGAAAGAGCAAACAGAGTAGAAGGCAATTCAAAAACTTGTCCAAAGCATTTGCAGAGATTTTAGCAATGATCTCACACCAACATATAGATTTCACAAGGTATTTATCATAACCCGAGCTTTGTAGTTTACTTTTATGTAAACCCTAGTTTGACAGAATGCCATCTAGTTCAAAAAAGTATAAGGGAAGGAGGTTTTGAATGTTCATCTTGTCAACAATGAAGTGAAACAACTAATATTCAAATCCATTTGTGACATTTCCTATAAATAAGATCCTTCTAGCACTTTGTCAATGGTCCTGCCAAATGTAATTATGATTCAAGATGCGAGGAACTGTTACAATTGTAAAATAGGAAGTATAGGAGACATGGAGATAATAGATGCATATAATAGATTATGTAAGAATCATGTTTTGAAGGAGGAATTCAAAATAGTTGAGAAAAAGGATTTAACATGAGCCCTAGATTTTCCTAATGTGTTTAAGACTAAGTAGATACAAATTATTCTAAGAAAAATTCACGATGGCTATTTATGGCTAGAGGGAGGATCTATTAAGATCACCAAGAGAATAATTCATATGGTTACTGGCTATCCAATCCTAGATCACCCAAAGACACTCAAAAGTGACTCTAAGGAAGTAACTGAGAAGAACACTAGTGTAGTTTGGAATAAGAGAGATATGACTATAGATACCATCATAGATCCATTGCTATACTTTTTTGTAAGGGTAATCTCTCACAAATTCTATCAATCCAGTAGATAAAATAGTGTGTCCTATATAGCTATAGATGTTGGCTACAAGATTGTGAAGAAAGATCATACATATGATCTAGTAGAGTTATAATTACAATAACTGATGGAGAATCTTAGAGCTATTTGGAAAACCAAGAGTGCACAATGCAAATTTGGCTTAATACTAGTTTACATATTCTTTTATGTACAAAATATATTTCCTACTTTTGGTACTATAGGATGGAAGACCACTAGGTCAATTGTAGTGCAAATCAATGAGTTCATTGAACAGATGGTAGAAAACTTTGAAATCTTGATGAAAAGTTACTTTGAATATTCAAAGAAATCAATGAAGAAAAGAATAAGGATACCAGTTTCTCTAGTTGAACAACACTACAATGACATGTTTTCTTGTTAATACTAATTACAACTTTGTGCAAGCTGGCACACCAAGGGTAATATGGTTATGAACACTTGGGTATGAAATTAAAGTTGATGAAGCCTTAGAAACCATCATAACAATCCTAGCAAAAGAAATAGATAAAAGTGCAAAAATATTTGGCAACTATGAGATGGTAAAATCAAAGATTATCATGTAGTTGAAAAATACCTCCACACTGAAGAAGAAAGATAAGTTGGTTAAGAAGTTGAAAGAAAAATTTGGAGGAGTAGATGAAGAAGAGGAAGATGAAGAAGAGGATGAAGAGAAAGAATAAAAAGAAACACAAGAACCTCTTGCACTGACTCAAGGCATGGGAGAGGATTGGGCTGAGGAGGAAATTGAAGGTGTCAAGGGAGAAGAAGCCGAGGAAGCACCTACCCCTACTAGGCCAAAGAAGAGGAAGGCTAAGGCATAACCAGTGGCAAAAGCAAAGAAGATTGTGAAACCTAGCCCAGTCAAGCCCATTGCTCCTACCACTAGATCAAGTACACGTGCATCAACTCAGAAGGCTAAGGAAAAGACCAAGCAAATAGAGCAAGGTGGCCAAGTGCAAAAGAAACAAAGAAGAAAACATGTGGAATAGCTAGATTCAAATGAAGAGAGGAAAAAATTAGATGAGAATAACCAATTTGAAGTGGTAGGTCATAATCCTCTATCTGATCTTGAAAACTTATGTAAAAATGTTAGAAGTAATGTAGATTTATGTAGTTTAAAACATATTGATTTTGATAAACTTGGAAAAGAGGAGAAAAATCAAGTGGAAGAGTCATTATATGCTATGATGCCCAAGTTTAAAAACACTCCACTAGAATTTTCCAACACAATATGAAAAGGTTTATATGATATTGTTGAGAAAAAGTGGCATTATTGTTTGAATTTGAAGAAAAAGATTAGGGAAACCACATTAGCTCAAGTGATGCTAGAGCTAACAAAGGGATAGATTGCTAAGGCTATCAAGAGATATGTAGTTAGGTTTACACCTAAATATAGAACCTTCAACATCCTTCAAAATAACATTGAAGATGTGGTCAAGAAATCAACCCAAATATGGAAACTTATTTATGGGTTGACCACTGTGAAATAGGGAGAAGCTGACCCTTTTGAGGATAAAAAAGATGATAAGGATGATGAAAATGATGGTGAAAATGAAGACGATGATAAGAAAGATAATAGTAAAGATAATATAGTTGGGGAGGAAATAGAAAAGAAAGATGATGGAAAGGCAACAACTGAACAACAAAAAAATAAACAGAGTGTGTAAGACACAAGTGTTGGGTGTTAGACCCCCTCATGAGACAATTGTGACAAATGAGATTTTAACTATAAAGGATGTTTCTATTGATTTATCTCAGAACATTAATCCACTTACTATAGAAGACATGAAGAAGATTCTAGGCCAATTTACACTCCAAGAAAAACTCAATGAAAATCTAGTTTTGGTTAGTGTAGAAGAATTGAAAAAAGTAGTAACTAAGGTCACCAAGGACAAGGTGAATCCACAAGAACCACCTTATATTATCCCTTTAGTTCCTAGTGTACAAAATTTAGTTCAAATAATAGTAAACACATCTACTAAGGTTGACACAAGTATCAAAGTTGATGCTATTGAGAAGAAACAACTAGAAGAGAAAGATACTATTATAGGACAACAAAAAATAGGACAAATAAATTCATTTGTACCTAAAGCACAAGAAAAGGGTGTAATTAAAGTCATAGTGATAGATCAAAGCAAGCCTAAAAAAAGTGATAAAACACCTAAGGTGAAGGAACAAGAAGTTATTCAAGCATTGGTAACTCTACCAACATTCGACACTCCTACATAAGTTCTTCAGAAGCTGAGCAAGGAATCCATTCCATTGCAAATCTCAGTGCCAAGCCCTACCTCATCAAAGGTTGATAAGGTAATTAACTATGGAGACATAAGCCTTGATGAAGAAATTATGATTCCAAAGTTTGACTATGACACTATGACATTGGAGCAAATATGCATTTTGCAACAAGCCTTAGAGAAGAAAAAGCATCAAGAAATGCTCAAAAGAGAACATAGGAAAAAGCAAGTGCTCCAAGATATTAAAGACATATTTTTAAATGCATTTAATTTGCCAACTCTTGAAGAGACCAAGGCACTTATAGAATACCTCACAAATATAGTGGAAAAGGTCAGTAATCAGGACCTTGATACAATTGCAAAACTTTTAGAATGACTAGAAAAGAAGTTTCTATTGGAATTACAAGTAGAGAGAGTAAAAATTTTTTGTTGGGGGGGGGGGGGGGGGGGGTGGTGGGGGGTGGTGGGTGAATTAGTAGTTTAACTCATAAAACTTTCACCATTCATTTATTATATGGATTCAATATGTAAACTGAAATAACATGTAAAGCATATGCATCTAAAACATGTAAGCAATCACACATATAACACTAGATATGATTACTCAGAAACCTTCCAAGTGAGAAGGTAAAATTGCAGTGGGAATGACACCCACAAATCTTCACTACTACAATTGTAAAGTGTATCTAATTAAGGTTACAATGTTTTAACAATGAATTATGGTCTACTCTGTGAAAGGTCTACCCTATTAAAGGCTTACAAAGACTATTAGGTCTCACCTTGTTAGAGGATTTCAACACCCTATTAGAAGTGTACCTTGTTAGAGGACTTCAACTTACAATCTAGTAAGCAACCTATTAAATAATTTCATACAACCTATTAGGAATACTCTACTTAAGAGATTTGATTGAAATCACATGTTAGAATGTCTTAGCATAGATCTTGTGATTGGCACTTGCTTGCCCGATGACTGATCACCTCTACACAATATCCAATGATCCTTTACGATCAGATGTCTCAATGTTGTATCCTTATCTCTATCCTCTATTCCTCTCTAACTAATTCTACAATTCACTCTTGCTTCTAAGTCACCTTGAATGCTTTGCGAACTATCTTGTTTAGTTCTCCAATTTGATCAATCACCCATAAAGAGTTTAGGGCTTTGTCCTCCTTAAGAAGACATAGGTGGCTTAGGGTTAGGTATGAATCTATAGCTAAGATTCTTCTCTGACTCAACACCTGCACTACTCAACATCCACTATTTACTCAACACCCAAATCACTTGGTATGGTATATCTACTCAGCACCTAAGTGATTCAGTACATGAGTGACACAACACTCATTGTAACTCAACATAGTCTAATATTTACATGCTGTGCTCAACATGTATTACTAGTTCAACATGAACTAAGTAAATAGTTTAAGTATATTGACACTCACTTGTCAAAACTAATATGAGATTAACAATCTCCCCCTTTGACATGAGTGTCAAAAAAACTTGAATATACATAATCAACTTCATCTTCTCAAGCATAACTTATCCATGACTTGGCTTATATACAAAACTTCAAAATTTGAAAAATTTTGCAATAACCTATATACCTCAAAATTGATAAATCCCCTTGAGTTAATGTGTCTATTTTTTATCCAAAATCTATGCTCCTCTCTACATAAATGTTGTCTCTATTTATACTCTTTGACTTCAATGTATTGTATTTGATACTATTTCATATGATATGCTCTATCTTAGCTGATATCTCTATCTATTTTCTTACTTTTTCATTCTCTTCCTTTTGTTCATACTCCCCCAAATATGTTTCTATATCTCTTTCTTTCTTTTATTCTCCCCCTATATTATATCTCCCCTATGTTATATTTCTCCCCCATATGGTATTTATCCCCTTTTTTGACACTTATGTCAAGTGGGTCATACATGTATAGTGTGCTTGTCCAAAAAGGATTTATGGGTATCCATTATGATTTTGAAAGCTACATCTTAGTTGTCACATGCAACATCCAATGACTTGTTTTGGATTGCAAGCTCAGCAGGAAGGTGCACTAGGCCATCTAAAGTAGAAAGATTGGGGTCTTTCTTCAATAGAGTCTTGGCATAACCTAGTTCCTTGTGCAATATCTCCATGTGTGGAGTGAGAGATGCTTGTATACATGTTAATTTAGCTCTTATTCTAGCCTCATCTAGTCTCAATACAACTAATTTTGAATTTGTGTCTAAAGCAATGTTATGAAATGCTTCTCACTTTGAGTTAGGTTCTAAGGTAGCTTAGTACCTAATATGTTCAGGTTTCTCTCCAAATTCAAAATATGACTCCTAGTCTCTTGAGTGAAGATTGTAGGATTACATAGCTTTATGTACAATGAGAATATATTTTCAAGTACCTTCTTCACATCCTCAACCTTTTTTTCCAATGCAACTTGAGTTAGTGCTATCTCACTAGATATTTTCTCATTTACCTTTCCTTGAAACTTCTTTTCTGACCATTCTAAATTTTTTTCAGTTGTATCATGGTCTTCATTACTAACCTTTTGCACTATATCTATCAGTTGGTCAATCAGTGTCTTGGTGTCTTTAGGAGTTGGAAGATTAAATGCATCTAGAAAGATGTCTTTAATATCTTGGAGTGCTTGCTTCTACCCATGTTCACTCCTAAGAATTTCTTGATGCTTCTTCTTCTCTAAGGCTTGCTGTGAAATACCTATTTGCTCCAATGTCATAGTGTTATAGTCAAATTTTTGAATTTCAATTGCTTCATCAAGGCTTATTTCTCCATAGTCAATTACCTTATCAACCTTTGACAAACTGGGGCTTGGAATGGCTTTTGTGCTTGACTTTTGAAGAGCTTGTGTAGAAGGAGTGCTAGATGTTGGTAGAGTTACTAGTGCTTGAATGGATTCTTGTTCCTTCACCTTAGGTGTTTGCTCATGCTATTTAGGCTTTCCCTAATCTATCACTATGACTTGAATAACACCTTGTTCTTGTGTTGTAGGTATAGATGAATCTATCTATCTTATTTCTTGCTATTGTCCTGAAGCATCTTTCTCTTCTGCTTTCTTCTCGATGATAGAAACTTTAACACTTGTATCAACCTTAGTATATGTATCTACTATTGTTTTAATTGAAGGTTATACATTAGTAACTGAAGGGATGATTGAAGTTTGTTCTTGTGGATTCACCTTCTCTCTTGTAACCTTAGTTACTACCTTTTGCAATTCTTCTACAGTGACCAAAACTAGATTTTCACAATTTTTTTTTTGGAGTGTAGATTGGTCTAGAATATTTTTCAAATATTCTATAGTAAGTGGATTGATGTTTTGAGCTAAAGCATAAAAAAAATCCTTAATAATTATGGTTTTAGAAGTCTTGGTTGTGTCATGGGGAGGACTAACAATCGGCACTTGTGTGTCCTATACACTTTATTCATCTTGTTGTTGCTCAGTTGTTGCCTTGTCATCATCTTGCTTTTCTATCTCTTCCCCAACTATGTTGTCTTGCTTATCATCTTCCTTGTCATCATCATTTTCATCATCCTTGTCATTATTTTTATCATCAGGTCAACTTCTCCTTGCTTGACAGTGGTCAACCCATAGATAAGTTTCCATTTTTGAGTTGATTTCTTGATCACATCTTCAATTTCATTCTGAAGAATGTTGAAGGCTCTATATTTAGGTGTAAACCTTATTGCATATCTCTTTATAGCCTTATAAATTTGTCCCTTTGCCAATTTTGGCATTACTTGGGCTAATGTGGTTTCCCTGATATGTTTTTCTATGTTTAGAAAATAATGCCATTTTTTCTCAACAATATCATATAAATTTTTTGGTATTGTGTTGGAAAATTCTAGAGGAGTTTTCTTAAACTTAGACATCATGGCATATAATGGCTCTTCCACTTGACTCTTCTCTTCTTTTCACAATTTATCAAAATCAATATGTTTCAAACTAGATAAATCTGCATTGCTTTTGATATTTTCACGTAAGTTTTCAAGATCAAATAGAGGATTATGACTTACTACTTTAAATTGGTCATTCTTATCTGATTCTATCCTCTCTTCATCTAAAACAAGTTGTGCCACATTTTTTCTTCTTTGTTTCTTTTGCACTTGGCTACCTTGCTCTATTTGCTTCATCTTTTCCTTGGCCTTCTGAGTTATATCACATGTGTTAGCTCTGGTGGTAGGGGTAGTGGATTTGGCTAGGCTAGGTATGACAACCTTCTTTTCCTTTTCCACTGGCTATACCTTAGCCTTTCTCTTCTTTGGCTCGGTAGGAGTAGGTGCTTCCTTGGCTTCTTCTCCCTTAGCACTTTTAGTTTCCTCCTCTGCCTTGTCTTCTCCCATGCCTTGGGTCAATGGATGAGGTGATTCAATTTGTGTTTCTTCTTCCTCTTCATCCTCTTCTTCTTCTTCTTCTTCTTTTTCTTCCTCCTTTTCTCCTCCAAATTTGGCTTTCATCTTCTTAACTAGCTTATCTATCTTCTTGAGTGTGGAGGCTATTTTCAACTCCATGGCAATCTTTGAGTTTACCATCTCATAGTTGCCAAATATCTTTGCACTTTTATTTATTTCTTCTACTAGTAGTGTTGTGATGGCTGCTAAGGTTTCATCAATATTAATTTAATACCTAAGTGGTCTTAACCATCTCACCCTTTGTGTGGTAGCTTGTACAAAAATGTAATTAGTATCAACATAGAAACATATTTCATTATAATGTTATTCAACTAGAGAAATTGGTATCCTCATTCTTTCCTTCATTGATTTCTTAAAATCTTCAAAATAACTTGTCATCAACGTTTTAAAGTTTTCTCCCATATGCTCAATGTATTCATTGATCTACACCACAACTAATTTTCTTTTTTTCCATCCTATAGTACCAAAAGAGGGAAATGTATTTTGTACATAAAAGAGTATACAAACCAATATTGAGCCAGACTTGCATTGTGCACTCTTGGTTTTTCAAATAGCTCAAAGATTCTCCATTAGTTATTCGTAGTTGAAGTTTTTCTAGATCATATGTATGATCTTTCTTTACAATATTGTAGCCTACATCCACAACAATACAAGGTATACTATTCAATTTTCTATATTGATAGATCTTATGTGAGATTACCCTTACAAAAAAGTTTAATAATGGATCAACAATAGTATCTACTATCATCCCTCTCTTTATTCCATTTTTCTCCTATATTCTTTTCATTTACTTCCTTGGAGTCACTTCTAAGTGTCTTTTTCCAATCTAGGGTTGGGTAGCAATAACCCTATAAATTATTCTCCTAGTTATTTTGATTGGTCCTTCCTCTAGCCATAAATAACTATCATGAATTCTACATAGAAAAATTTGTATCCACTCAGTTTTAAACAAAATGGGAAAATCTAGGGCTCATGTTAAACCCCTTTTCTCAACTATTTTGAATTCTTCCTTCAAAAAACCATTCTCACATAATCTATTAAATGCATCTCTTATCTCCATGTCTCCTATACCTCCTATCTTTTAGTTGTAGCACTTCCTCACATCTTGCACCATAATTACATTTGGCATGATCATTGACAATGCACCAAAAGGATCTTGTTTATAGGCAATGTCAAGAATAGCCTTAAATATAGGTTGTTTAACTTCATTACTGACAAGCTAAACATTCAAAACTTCCTTTCCTTCAACACTTTTTGAACTAGGTGCTTGTTGGGCAATCGTTATACACAAGGTCAATGACAAGAATCCATTGGGCAATTCCTCTCTTGAAAAGCTAATCTTTTGGGATGAACTCCAAGGTTTAATATTTGTCTTGCGATGTACCAAAATCCACTCAGTTGAAGATAAATGTGTTTTTTCACAAGGAGTCATTTGCTAGTTCTATTATGATCTTGGAATGAAGTAAAATCTATTTGCTATCTAAAAATAACACAGAAAAGAATAATGTTTTTGTATTTTCTATTTTTCAATGAATGCAATTCTAACAATGCAACTAAAATGAGTTCCTATTCTAAGAAGGGGATTAATAAAGAAATAACAAGAACATTAGAACAAATAACATGAAATTCAAAGAAAATAACATGGAGTTGAAATCATAATGGACATGAGCTTAAAAAAGCAACACACTGTGAGTTAAGCTTTAAAAGAGATCAGTAGGTAACCAATGAAAATAGGAGCAATGCTTCCTAGATTCCATTGATGCAATTGTCGATGGAAAATTTCAATAACCAAATGATATTTTACTCTTTATCAAATTGAAAGGCCATAGAAAGTGTGGTCATACAAGACAAAGAATTATGTAGGCACAATTTGGTGATTTCTTCTCAAACTCGATACATCAACATAATTCATAAATCTATAGCAAACACCAGAACTAAAATATCACACAACTGGAAACAATGCGATAAACCTTTGGCTCAATCACAATCTCATGAACAAAATTTACAAAAACAATGACACATTTAGGCAAGAATCACTACACTCCAAATGCGAGTACCAAAAGCATAATTTTATTGCATAATAATGGTAGCCCTTGTTACTTATTACAATGGGGTATTTATAAGAAATTGTGTCCTCAATTTATATTAAGAGTGAGCGATATCTATATGCAATAAAATGCTTTTAGAACATTAAAACAAACTAAATATATACAATCTAATAGTTAACCTAGTGCTTAGAGGGATTCCATCCATATTTTATTCATTAATTGGATGCATGAGCCCTTTACATGTCAAAAAAAAGAAAATATGAGAGAGAAAATACGAGGAAGCCTTCAGTCGAAGTAGGAGTGTTTGGAGGTGCCAAAATTGGAAGCTAGTCCTTTACTAGGCATGTGTGTAAGTTAAACTACCGTCAAAATGTGTTTCCCATGCACAGAAAGTGCTATTTTGGGAACTAGCAGTTAACTATTGGTGTACCTCTAAATTGCAGAGCTATAGACCTATGTACCTACACACTTGTGGACTTGCACACCTATGGAGCTGCACACCTATGCACCTTGGAATCTCAATTCGCCAAAAAATGAAAGTTCTCAATTTTGAAAATGGTTTTTGGGTTTTTCTCGAATGGGGTTTTAGATCACTTTTTGTGTACATTCTTTTCCCCTTTTTGATGATTTATACCATCTTTATAGCCAATCACTTTCATAAACTTGAACTCCTTTTGCTTCTTCAATCTAAAATCTCAAGGCAGCTGCGTTGAATCTTGTCATTAATAATTACATAAAATGAGGAACCTATTCTACTTCATGTGTCCAACCTTTGTCTTCTCTCTAACTACCCTATCCTTCATAGCAAGAAACCAAGTGATCCAAATTATCCAAAATGATCAAATGTTTGAAACTTTTTCATATTTTTTCACAAGATTTTTTGGGCATTTTTTAAATGGCTTTTTTTGGAGGTTTTCTACTCAAAATGTTAGGTTGAAACTTGTATTGGTCCTTAAAATTGGACAACCAAAGGCTCTTGTTTTAGGGATAGAAATTAGATCTTCAGTTCTTCTTTCCAACAGTCTATGCGGTTTTGAATTTTGAGCTCTAGGTCAAAAGTTATGACCCCAACAAGTTAAGGATGCCTTTTGTACCTACACAAAGAAGAAATATTAGTCCGTAGAGTTGAAAAATACTTAATTAAGAAAGACCCTAATGACACTAGAACAAAACCCCTAAAAACTAGTTACTCAAAAACACCAAATAAATCCTTAATTTTAACCTTAGAAAGCACAAAAAAAATAAAAATAGCTTACATGATGCACCTCATAGGTGCACATGATATGCTATTTCTTTTAGCAAAAGTTCATGTATTTGGGAGGTGCGCATGACATGGGGTTGCATGACACACAAGAGGTGAATAGGAGGCGTGGTGTGCACGCGAAGTGATGGCACATGGCACAGAGTGGGTGCACCTGAAATGGAGGTGCACATGCAGTGTAGAGTGGACGAGTGCACAGAGGAGCAGGGTTTTTGGAAGTACACGTGACAAGAAAGCATGTACAGGATGCATGGTGCATGCAGGTGGGTGTCTGGCATGGTGTGCAATGGTTAGTGGTGTGCGCACATGGTGATGAAGGTGCGCATGAGGGGCATTTTTAAAAATAATATTTTTTCAAATTTTATATTTTTTATGAATTTTTCAAGTTTTCATATTTTTTGGTTTTTTATATTTTTCAAGTTTTTACTCTTTCAACTATTTGAATTTTCTAGATCCTGAATTGTGAGTTCGGGGACCAGAAAAAAAGAGTAGGGGTTCCCCATTCTTAGTAGAGAATGGGGTGTGTGTTGTGGAACCACAACAATGCCACTCTGTCAATCTAGGGTTTATACATAAGTAAACTACATAGCTTGGCTTTTGATAAATACCTTGTGAAATTCAATGAACTAGTGTGAGATCATTGCAAAAATCTTTCCAAATGCTTTGAATAGGTTTTTGAATCACCTTTTGCTCTTCTTGCTCTTGCTCAAATTTAAAATGCTGAATAATGAGAAAAAAAAATCAATCATATACCCTTCAAAAACCTTGCATTTAATATTAAGTGCTTACACAACTTTAAGCTCAGCATTAGCCAAATCTTGGGTTCACTTGGCATCCATTGATATTTTCATCACTCAGTAGCTACTATGAGCTTGACATCAACTTTCTAGACTGATAGCTTGACATCAATTAGCATTCCACTTGGCATACAGAGGAAATATTTCATGCTTGACAACAACATGAGAAATTTAAAGATTTAACTTGAATTTTCAACATCTTGCATCTTTATTCATGCTAATGTAGTTTTTTCAGTACTATTTCCTTTGGAACTGATGTATGATATAACACTTGAATATCAGTTCCACAAACCTCTTGATTGCCTAGTTTGATGAGATGTGATCACCTGACCCATTGGGTGAAGTGATCCCTTCTCCATTTGATGTGTTGTAGTCATCTTTCATTTTCCATGTCTTGTTCATCTCATCTCTGACGTGTTCAACATTTTCCTTGTCTTTGCCTTTATCAAATTCACAACTTAGTGCCTTTGACCTAGTTGGACAATGCTTATTGATGTGACCAATCTTAAAACAACTAAAACATGTAGTTTGACTCAACCACCTTTTGTAGTTACCACTAAAATGTGTCCTGATACAATTCTTAGGAACATGTCCATATTCTTGACAATAATGACAACTATATCTTCTATTATAATCCCAATTATGAAAGTTCCCATTGTTTCTTACCTTTGTTGACTTGTTTGATGACCAAATGGATTTGGATCTACAATCAAAATCTTTATGTCCATACTTTTGACAACTATAGAAATATCCTTCAAATCTTTGTTCATACATGGTCCTGGTTCTACATTCATGTGCCTGATGGCCTTGCTTGTTGCACTTATGACAATGAGTCATGTTCTTAGGCTTGACATTCTAATTTTTATTCTTGCTCCTACACACATTAGTAGTATGTCCTTTCTTACCACAATTATGACAAGTAGGTTTGGTGTTCTTACCTTTGATAGTCCTTTCTTGAGCAACTTTGGATGATTCTCCTTCTTTAGTACTTCAGTAGCCCAATCCCAATGTATCATTATTGGATATAGGGGATCTCAATAATTGATGGCTTCATTTGGTTTATTGAAATTGTCATCAAATTCCTTTTCTCTTTTTATGTCATTCTACAACTTCAATGTAGTTATCGCAATGTCCTTGACATTTAGTTCATAGTTGACATTCATCATTTGACTTAATGTATCCAATTGCATGTTGGATATCTTGGTTAGTTCTATTGACTTCTCTTCCACTCTATTAGCCAAAGATCTTTTTTCTTCTTCAATCATGGCTTTGTCTTCTATGGCTTTCTTCTTCTGTTCAACCACATCACATACTAGTATGGCTTTGATTCTTGCTCTAACTTGAGATTTCTGATTTCCTTAGCTTGAATTCTATTCTTTTCCATTATATTTGCAACTACTACATCAAATTTATTTGAGTCTCCATTTGCAAATAACTTGCTAGTGTCTATCTCTTTGTATTGTGTGTCATTCTCTACAATAGAAATTTCTTTCCTTCTCTTCAAGGATTTCTTTAGTTCCTTGCTTACCTCATTCAGTTAATGTAGTATGAGATGTATTTCAACTCTTGGTTTTCAATAGTCTTTCCCAACTTGTAGATTTCCATTTCAAGATCTTTCCTCAGAGCTACAAAGCTTTGCTTTCAGAGCACAAGGCTCTGATACCAATTGTTGAAATTACAAGTAGATAGTATAAACTTTTGAGGGTGGGGGTTGAATTAGTAGTTTAAACTTGGACCCATAAAACCTTCCCCATTCATTCATCATATGCATTTAATATGTAAACTGAAATAACATGTAAGTAATGATACATATAACACTAGATATGATTACCCAGAAACCTTTCAAGTGAGAAGGTAAAACTAGGGTGGGGATGACACCCAAAAATCTTCAGAACTGTAGTTGTAAAGTGTATCCAATTAAGGTTACAATGTTTTGACCATGAATCATGGTCTACCCTATGAAAGGTCTACCCTATTAAAGGGTTACAAAGGCTGTTAGGTCTCACCTTGTTAGAGGATTTCAAAATCCTGTTAGAAATGCACTTTGTTAGAGGACTTCAACTTACAATCATGTAAGCACCCTATTAAAATATTTCATATAGCATATTAGGACCACTCTACATAAGAGATTTGACTAAAATCACCTATTAGAATGTCTCAACATAGATTCTATGATTGACACTCACTTGCCTGATGACAGGTCACCTCTACATAATGTCTAATTGATCCTTTATGATCAGATGTTTCAATGCCATATCCTTCTCTCTATCCTTTGTTCTTCTCTAATTGATTCTACAATTCATTCTTGCTTCTAAGTCACCTTGAATGCTCTGCAAACTATCTTGTTTGCTTCTCCAATTTGATCAATCACCCATAAAGAGTTTAGGGCTTCATCCTCCTTAAGAAGACTTAGGTGGCTTAGGGTTAAGTATGAAACTATAACTAAGATTCATCCATATTTCCACTTAAACCTTTCAATTTTCTAATTGGCTTCATGTAATTGCATAGAGAATCTGAATATAGATTCATCCTTATCTCCAAAATATCATATTCTATCCTTAAGTCAGCTTAAAAATGGTTTACATAGTTGTTTGTGCCATTACAAACAAGTATGTCAAAACTATGTCACTTGACATATGAAGTCACTAATGCTCAAAATGCACTATATTTATTCTCTAACTTGACACCTGCACTACTTGGCATCTACTTTTTACTTGACACTTGAATCAATCGGCATGGTCTATCTGCTCAACACCTAAGTGACTTAGCACATGAGTGACTTGACACTCATTGTAATATGGCATGGTCTAATATTTACATGTTGTTCTTGGCATGTATTACTAGTTTGGCATGAACTACGTAAATGGTTTAAGTGTGTTGACTCTCACTTGTCAAAACCAATTTGAGATCAATAATTTCAAGGTAAGGTAAATGAGAGAAATATCTAGTGAGATAGCACTAAGTCAAGTTGCATTGGCAACTAAGGTTGAAGAGGTGAAGAACTTACTTGAGAATATGTTCTCATTATACAAAAAGCTATGTGATCCTACACTCTTCACTCAAGAGACTAGGAGCTATATTTTGAGTTTAGAGAGAAACCTCAACATATTAGGTACTAAGCTATGTTAGAACCTCTCTTAAAGTGAGAAACATTTTAGAACATTGCTTCAAACTCAAAGTCAATTAGTTGTACTGATAGCAGATGTGGCTAGCATAAGAGCCAAATTGACATGTATATAGGCATCCCTAACCTCACACATGGAGATACTGCACAATGAACTAGGTTATGCTAAGACTCTACTGAAGAAAGACCCCAATCTTTCTACTCTAGATGGCCTAGTGCACCTTGCTACCGAGCTTGCAATCCAAATCAAGTCATTGGACGTTGCATGTGACAATTGGGATGCAACCCTCAAAATCATAGTGGATTTCCATAAATCCTTTTTGGACAAACACACTATATGTGTATAGCCCATTTGACATAAGTGTCAAAAAGAGAGAGGTAAATAAGGGCAATAGGATAAATATAACATGGGGGAGATATAATACAAGGGAAATAAAAGAAAGGAAGAGATATAATATGAGAAACATATTTGGGGGAGTATGAATAAAAGGGAGAAAAATAACAAAGAGGAAGTATAATAGCAGAGTTATATCATTGGGGTGATATACATTTTTGGAGATACATCATTGAAGAAAGAAAGCAAATAGATATAGATATTAGCTAAGACAGAGCATATATCAGATGGAACAATATCTAATAGTGCATTGAAGTTAGAAAGGAGCATAGATTTTGGATACAAAATAAATAAATTAACTTAAGGGGAGTTATCAGTTTTGAGGTATATAGGTTATTGAAGAATTTTGAAAATTTTAAGTTTTGTATATAAGTTGAGTCATGGATATGTTATACTTGAGAAGATTCAAGTTGATTATGTATATTCAAGTTTTCTTGACACTCATGCCAAAGGGGGAGATTGTTGATCTTAGATTAGTTTTGACAAGTGAGTGTCAACTTACTTAAGCCATTTACTTAGTTCATTCCAAACTAGTAATACATGCCGAGCACAACATGTAAATATTAGACCATGCTGAGTCGCAATGAGTGCCAAGCCACTCATGTGCCGAGTCACTTAGGTGTTGAGTCACATAGGTGCCAAGCACATAGGTCATGCCAAGTGATTCAAGAGTCAATTAAATAATGGATGCTGAGTAGTGCAGGTGTTGAGTTAGAGTAGAAATATAGTGCATGTCGAGCATCAATGACTTCATATGCTGAGCGACATAGTTTTGACATATTTTTTTGTAATATCACAAACAACTATGTAAACCATTTTAAAATTGATTTAAGGATAGAATAAAATCTTTTGGAGATAAGGATGAATCTATATTTGGATTCCCTATGTAATTACATGCAGCCAATCAGAAAATGGAAAGGTTTAAGTGGCAATATGGATGAATCTTAGCCACAGATTCATACCTAACCGTAAGCCACCTAAGTCTTCTTAAGGAGGAAAAATCCCTAAACTCTTTATGGGTGAATATTCAAATTGGAGAAGTGAATAAGATAGTTTTTAGAGCATTCAAGGTGACTTAGAAGTAAGAATGAATTGTAGAATCAATTAGAGAAGAATAGAGGATAGAGAGAAGGATACAAAATTGAGACATTTGACCATGAAGGATCAATTGGACATTGTGTAGAGGTGATCCATCATCAAGAAAGCAAGTTCCAATCATAGGATCTATGCTGAGACATTCTAATAGGTGATTTTAGTCAAATCTCTTAAGCAGAGTAGTCGTAATAGTTCGTATGAAATCCTCTAATAGGGCACTTACTTGATTTTAAGTTGAAGTCCTCTAACAAGGTGAGACCTAAAAATCTTTGTAAGCCTTTAACAAGGTAGACCTTTCACTAAATGATTTAGATGCATATTATTTACAAGTTATTTTAGTTTACATATTGAATGCATGTGATGAATGAATAGTAAAAGTTTTATGGGTCCAAGAAAAAATTTAGTGATTCACCCAGCCCCTCTTAGAAGTTTACTCTTTCTACTTGTAATTCCAACATGGGGAACCTTTTAGTTGTATGATTAATAGTGTCTTTTTCTTTAGGACATTTAAAAAATGCACATATGCTACCTTTCAATATGTCCATTTTTCTTACATCTTTATAGGATAATTTGTTTTCATAATATCTTCTTTTTTCTTCTCTCTTAACATGCCAAATATCCAACTGACCACTAACATAAGCTACATGGTTCATAATGGACTTAGGGGAGGATGCAAATTGTACTCTCATAGGATTAGTTTTCTCACAAGCTTTCAACCTACCAATGACTGCTTCTAATTCATTTTTCCATCTTTCTATTTCAGTCATTATATTGTCTTAGGTTCTAGGAGGAGATCTTTTAATCAGTGGAGGTTGTAGAAGTTCCTACTTTTATTATGGAGGGTTTTCATTTTAATTTTGTTAATCAGGTTGGGGATTTGGTGGTTTATTATTCACATTTCTTAATAAGAAACCAATTACATTTTAAATAAATAAACAAATTTGAAGAAAACCTAAAAAAATACGAAAAAATAGCAAAATATACAAAAAAATGCAAAAACAAGAGTAGAAAACATACTTGATGATCTTGATCTTGATCTTCGATGATGAGGAGGCATTTTAAGGAGAGTGAGGACATTCTTTAACCTCTACAAACCATGTATGAACTATTAAGGGGAAAGAAGGCACCAACAAAAGAAACAAGAGAAAATGGAATAGACTATAGGTTTGCAACCCATATATAGAATTTTTAAAAAGTGTGCATGTGCTATAATGTGTATGCACTTTGGTTTGGGCTCCACAAGCCTAATTCTTGTAGAGCCCAAGCCAAAGCACTTTTGCACTATAGTGTGTACATTCTTTTAGAATTTTTAAAATTTGAGTTGTGTGTCATCTTTTTGGCACCACAACATGATGCATTCACCAATTCAAAAACACCTCAGAAAATTAACTTACTCATTAGATCACTAGATCTATATTTAGTATATGTCAAATAATAGAAATAAAGAGCAATAAATAACATGCATCATCAAAACAAAATTCACACAAATATAACACTAAGATTTAACATGGAAACCCAATTAGAGAAAAACCACCAAGTAACATGCTACAAATTTTCACTCTTCTGAAGTGAGCTTAGTTAAGAGCCAACCCTGTTAAAGGTTACAAAACACATTGTTATGTGTGATCTTGTTAAAGAATTTAAATCACCCTATTAGGAGTGACCTAGTTAGAGGTCTTTAGATTATTTCATTAGAATGTCACCTTGATTAAAGGATATACAATATGACTATTAAGTTAACCTTGATTAAAAGATTTTACTATCATAATGGTTAGAAAGTAACAATTAGGTTTGACCTAATAAATACAACTCACTTTGTAAATATAGATCTCCATTTAGCTCATTCCTAGTTCATTTATTGGACTTCATCATATAATCCATCTTTGACCTACTTGGCAACCCTTCAAGCAATCACACTTCACCAATCTTCTCATTTTTACTCTACTACTTTATTCTCCATAGGTTCTCCACAAATTCACCAATCAATAACCTTAAAACATCTTTCACACCTCGTTAAATAGGTAGCTTTGATCTTTTTCTGCTTAAATATCATCGTATATCTTAGGATTTGATTAGATTCATTAAATTTTTCCACTATGTTTTCCTTCTTCTACTTTCTTGAAACTTCTACTAAGTTTTGTTTAAATCATTTCCTTTTATCATTTAATAAACTCTAATTGTATATTAAATATTCTAGCTCATCAATCCTTATCATTTGTGCATTTTGACCAATTTGTAAATTCAACTATGTTGGTCTCAAAAATTGAAATTCTTTCATAAAATATTATTATGATGATACACCATCATCACTATGTTCTTTAGCTCGGTCAACACTAGGTATCTCAGTCAATATTGTTTTGTCTCACTCAGCTTACACTAGCTTGCTCAACCTTCACTATGCTCTGTCAATACTATAATTTTCTTCTTCAACTTGTTTTGCCACAACTATCACTAGGCTAATATTGTTTACTAATCTAACTCTTAATTTCCTTACTCTTTTACATTAACTTCTTTATTGCCCTTTTAAATTGTGACTCAATTAAGCTAAGTTTTTTTTTTCAACTTTTTATCTTTTATCAATCATCTCTTCCATACTTCAACTCGTCTATCTTCTTCACTTTATATAATAATAAAATAACACATATCTTATCAAAGACTAACTAATTCAAGTTCTCATTGTAATTCCATCATACTTACTCCTCTTTACTCAACAATATTACTAGTTCACCTTTTTATCTCTTCTTTTCAAGTCCTCTTCATCAATCAACTAATATGGCTCACATTGCTAGAAAATATTTTACCAATAAGGTTTGACATCAATGAAAATATAATAATTATTCTAATTTTAGTTTCCAATAATCTCCCTCTTTGGCATTGATGGAAACACCTTTAGTTACCATGCAAATGACAAAGAATTGACTAGATTTGTGACTTGTATGTCCTGCAGTAGTACACGTTAGATCTTCATTCATATCCTTAGTTTCATTTGGATTATCATCCATGCACTCATTACACTTCTCCCTCTATGATACCAATTGTAGATTTATGTTGACACCAATTGTACTAGCTCCCATTTTAATTTTTCTCACATACACCAATTGTAAGTGGATGGTAACTTGGCTCATCTCATACCATATTCTCCCTCTTAATATTGGATGGTAACTACCTACATTTCTCCCTCTATGACAACAATGCCACAAGCATCATCCATTTCATACATATCATTTTCCTAATCATTGTTCTAGATGATCTTTAAAATTATCACTCCCTCTTTCATCTTTATCTCTAACTATATCACCGTGTGCTTATTTGTAGATTTATCTTCTCATACTTCTATCTATCTTTTCACAGCTTTATGAAATTCCTAAGGTGTAACCATCTGCATCAATCTATAAAATATTTTGATCATAACACTTCTTATTTTTCCTTAGATAATGGAATGACCCCTAAATTACCTCTTAGATACACAAATTCATTCTTAGGTTATGACTTAGTGAATATATCATCTATCTTCTCCTTTGTGTTCACATATTCCATCCTTACTTCTTTGTTTTTCACTAATTCCCTCAAATAATTATACTTAATGGAAATATACTTGGTCTTTGTATTCATCAGAGGATTCTTAGATATGTTTATTGATCTAGGAGCATCCTAGGTTTCTTGCAATCCTGCACTTTTTTCTTTCTATCTGTTGGTGTCTAGTTCTTAGTGGATGTCAAGCATTCAGTTGCTACCGAGTCATTCCTTTTACTGCTGAGTGAATTCCTTTGGATGCCAAGTGAATTCTTTAGTTTCTGAGTGCCTTTGGTTTCTGAGTGATTTTCCTTGGTTGTGAAGCATTACCAAGTCATAGTTTCTTCTGAGTGATTCCTTTGGATGCTGAGCTCGTGTGGGTATTGAGTGTTAGTTTTCTATGTGGTCTTCATTTGCCAAGTTATCTATGTTTGGTTCTAGTTTTTGTTGACTCTGCTTGTATTTAATTTTGGTTTATATCTATAATGGGCTGACTTGTGGCTTTCTATGTTCTAGAATCTTCTATAAGCTATTTTGGTGAGTATTTAAAGAGGTCTAGGTTTGAGTTTAGAGTTTAGTTAAGGGGTAAGTCAAGAATAATAGTAGTCAAAACTTAGAGGGTCAAGTAGAAGATGTAAACTTGAAGTTGGTTGTCTAGATTTGAATCTA
Source organism: Cupressus sempervirens (assembly GCA_028749045.1). NCBI lineage: Eukaryota > Viridiplantae > Streptophyta > Pinopsida > Cupressales > Cupressaceae > Cupressus > Cupressus sempervirens. The sequence goes on along the minus strand of CM053786.1, from coordinate 268,238,807 downwards.
TTTGTAATTTGTTGTAACCCAAAAGGCCTTATAGCTAGGTATGTATGCTAAATATTTAATGGATCAATAAAGACATTCTTGTTCTCTCTCTCCTTAGTGTTGTTCCTTGTGTGGTGTTTTCCACTATGTTAACTCTTGTAGGGTGGTTTGGATAGTTGGGAAAGCCATTGGCCCTAGTTATTCACCCCTTTCCCTATGTCAGTTGGTATTAGAGCTTGAGGTTCATCCTTATGGAAATTGGATTGTGTAGAACCCTAATTCAGATTTGGTTGTAGGGTGGAAGATCTATGGATTTGACCTATAACTTGCAGAGGGTTACGATCTTGTAGGAACCTAATTTGTAAAGATGGTTCGTGGTAGAAGAAATGTTGATGATGCTATATTGGATCAGTTGAGACAAATTGTAGCCAGATTAGATGTTGTGGAGATAACCCAAAGGAGAGGAGCACATCTTGATGATGTAAGTGATGATGAAGTAGTAGCACCAAACCCTAATCAAGAACCTTAAGAAGACCGAGATGAAGCTAGATTATTGAGAGTATTAATTAGAGAAAATTCAAAGCCTGTTGTGGAAGTTGTTTCTTATGATAGAGAATTGGATACCATTGCTGTGTTGGATTGGATATTTAATATGGAGAATTTATTTGAGTATGAAAATACTCTTGATAATAGAAAGGTGAATATTGTAGTTACTAGGTTGAAAGATAATGCATCACTATGGTGGGAGAGCTTGCAAATTGATAGACAAAGGGGAGGAAAGGAGTAGATCAGAACTTGGCCAGAGATGATGAACAAGGTAAAGAACAAATTACTTCCTACTGATTACCAAGTTAGCCTATTAAGAAAGATGCAAAATTTGAAATAAAAGGACATGATTGTGAAAGAATATACTAAGGAATTCTATAGATTGGACATCAAATCTAGACATGTAGATGATGATGTTTAGTAAATTGCAAGGTACATTAATGAATTGAGATCTAAAATTCAAGATGAAATAAGTTTTGTGAAGTTGGAAAGTGTAGAAGAAGCATATCAATATGCCTTGAAAGCTGAAGAGATCTTGACAAAGAAGCATGAACAAAGACAAAGAAGTAGAGGTAGATCTTATGGAGAAAGTGGAAGATCTGATAGTTCTATGTACGATAAAGGAAAATCTGAATGGAAGAATGATGACAAAGGCAAAAAGAAATGAAAAAGTGGTAATTCTTATCAAGCAGGCATCAATTCTTATCGAGGAAGAGGTAATTCCTATTCTAGAGGTGGATCTCATGGTAATTGTTTCAGATGTGGTAAAGAGGGACATAGATCTTTTGAATGTAGATCCTTTGAAAGTGGGTAAGGAAATAGAAATTTTGACTCAAAGAGATGATGAAGGCTCACCAAGTGGACCTAAGGTTGCAGAAAATATGATGGTGAGAAGAACCTTATGTAATAAGGGAAGTGATGTGGAAGTTGTTTTAAGGAGAAGTCTTTTCGAGACAAGATGTAAGATGGCTAGAAAATGTTACAAAGTGATCATTGATAGTGGAAGTTCTACAAATCTGGCATTAGAAGAGCTAGTTACCAAGTTGCAGTTGTAGAAGCTAAAACATCCCAAACCTTATCATGTTTCATGGATCAAAGATGAGCATACGATATTGGTAAGTGAGCAATGCCTTGTGAAGTTCAAAATTGGGCATTAGTTTGATGAAGTTTTGTGTAACATTATGCCCATGGATTTTTGTCATATTTTGTTGGGTAGACCTTGGAAATATGATAGATATGCTATACATGATGGAAGATTGAATCAATATACTCTTTGGGTAAGTGGGAAGAAGAAAATATTGTTTCCTTTGATTGAAAGTTTAGATGAGGTGAATTGTACTACAATGAAAGTGGTACAGTGAAAGTTTGTATGGTGAATGGAAAATAATTTCAAAAGGAAATAAGAATGAACCAAGTTTGTTTTTCTATAATTCCTAGAGTACCAAGTTGTGTGCTAGCAAATAGTATTAGCCGAGTACCAGTTAGTGGTGGACAAGTGACAATAGAAACTAATGGAAGCTAAGTACCAAAGGAAATTGTAGAATTGATGAATGAGTATAAAGAGATTGTTGTTGATGATATTCCTAATGGTTTAACTCCAATAAGAGTATAAGTCATTATATGGATCTAATTCCTAGAGCTAGTTTGCTAAAAAATACACCATATCAATTGACACCTACAGAGAATGAAGAGCTTAATAGACAAGTGCATGAGTTGTTGCAGAAAGGTTTGATTAGAGAAATCTTGAGTCCATGTGTTATACCTACACCTAAAAATAATGGAGAATGGAGAATGTGTATTGATTCTAGAGCCATTAATAGGATAACAATGGAGTATAGATTTCCTATGCCAAGGATGGATGGCATAATGGATTGTTTGAGTGTAACAAAGTATTTTACCAAGATTCTTATGAAGACTGGCTATCATCAGATTGGAATCAAATATGGTGATGAATGGAAGATTACATTCAAGACAAAAGATGGTTTGTATGAATGGTTGGTTATGCCTTCTGGTTTGATGAATGCACCTAGTACTTTCATGAGGTTGATGAATGAAGTTCTAAAAAGATTCTTGGGTAAGTTTGTGATCGTTTAGTTTGATGATATTCTAATATTTCATAAGACTAAGGAAGAACATCTTGAGCATATTAGACAAGTATTGCAGAGGTTGAAAGGGGAAAAGTTTTTGATTAATCTAAAAAAGTGTTCTTTCATGCAAGAGGAGATTGTGTATTTGGGATTTGTGATTTTAGTTGATGGATTGAAGATGGATTTTGAAATGGCCTACACCTAAAGAATGTGAGATTGAAGATGGATTTTAGTTACAGAAATTTTGGAATGGCCTACACCTAAGAATGTAGGTGAGGTAAGATCATTTCATGATTTGGTTAGTTTTTATGGAAAGTTTATAAAGAATTTTAGTGTTGTTTGTAATGCTATGACTGAGACAATGAGGGGAGATAAAAAGGAATTCAAGTGGAAACATGGAGCTGATAAGAGTTTTGAGACTTTGAAACAAAAGGTTGCTAAGTTACTTATATTGACTTTGCTTGATTTAAACAAAGTATTTCAAGTTGAATGTGACACAAGTGGCAATGCAATAGGAGCTATATTAAGTCAAGAAGGTAAGCCAGTTGCTTTCTTTAGTGAAAATTTGAATGATGCTAAAAGGAAGTATTTTGTGTATGATCAAGAATTTTATACCATTGTTCAAGCATTGAAGAAGTGGAGACATTATTTGATTCCTAAGGAGTTTGTGTTGTACACTGATCATAAAGCTTTACAATACTTGGGAAGTCAAAATAAATTGAATGAAAGACATATGAAGTGGGTTGAGTACTTGTAGAGTTTTACATTTGTGATCAAGCATAAGAGTGGAGTTACTAACAAAGTTGTTGATGCATTGAGTAGAAGATGTTCTTTGTTGACTGAAATGAAGTTTGAAGTTCTTGGTTTTGATGAAATGAAAGAGTTGTATGATGTTGATCCTATTTTTTCTGAGGCATCAAGAGAGTGTAGAGAGCCAAATCTAATAGATAACATAAGTAATTATGATGAATATTTCATTCAAGAAGGTATGTTGTTCAAAGGTATTCAATTGTGTATTCCTAGAAGTTCTATGAGGTTAAATCTGATTAAGGAAAAGCATAGTGGTCAATTAGCTAGACATTTTGGAATTGATAAGACATTGAGTTTGCTAAAAGAGAAGTATTATTGGCCACAAATGTATAAGGATGTTTAGAAATTTGTGAAGATTTGTGGAGTTTGTCAAGTTATAAAGGGAGTGATTTAGAATACTAGTTTGTATACATCTATTACTGTTTCTAAGAAACATTGGACTGATGTCAGTATGGATCTTGTTCTTGGGTTGCCTAAAATAGTAAAAGGGTATGATTCTATATTTGTTGTAGTGGAAAATTTTTCTAAGATGGCTCATTTCATACCATGTAAGAAGACATCAGATGCTAAGCATATTGATGAACTTTTCATTAAAGAGATTGTGAGATTGCATGGATTACCAAGAAGTATTATTTCAAATAGAGATAGTAAGTTGGTTATTTTTGGAAGATTTTGTGGAGAAAGATGGGTACTAAGCTAAATTTTAGTTTTACATTCCATCCAAAAATAGATGGATAGATAGAGGTTGTGAATAGAAGCTTGGGCAATTTTCTGAGATGTTTAGTTGGGAATAAATCAAGTAATTGGGAGATGCTATTAGCACAAGCTAAATTTGCATATAATAATTCTATGAATAGGAGTACAGAGAAGACACCTTTTGAGATTGTTACTGGAATGCATCCTAGATGTATATCAAATTTGAGAGATGTTGCTGGTGAGAAAAAGAGAAGTGCCATAAGAGAAGAATTTTCTGATTTTATGGAGTCTTTGCATAAGGAAGTGAAGTTGAGGTTGGAAAAAAGTAATCAAAAGTACAAGGAGAATGCTGATCAGTTTAGAAGACACCATAATTTTCAAGTTGGTGATGAGGTGATGGTTCATTTGAAGAAGGGAAGATTTCCTATTGGTACATATAGTAAGTTGAAGATGAAGAAATTTGGACCTTGTAAGATCTTGAAGAAGTTTGATAGTGGTGATGCATATGAAGTGGAGTTACCTAATGACATGGATATATCTCCTATATTTAATGTTGTTGATTTATACAAGTATCATGAGTTAGATGATAAAATGGTTGTGCCTAATGATTATCCTAAGAAGCAGTTTGAAGAAGTTGAATAGATATTGGACTAGAGAGTTGGGAAGAGTACAAGAGGAAAAGATTACTATGAGTATTTAGTAAAATGGAAGAATAAACCAATTGAATTGAAGATGCTACATGGATTTCTCAATATGAGTTGGATTCAACTTAGGTTGTGAAACTTGCATGATTTAGGAGAATCATTTTCTCCAACCCTGGTTGTCTAATGTAGGAGCATCCTAGGTTTCTTTAAAAACTACACTTTGTTCTTTTTGTCTGTTGATGCCAAGTTCTTAGTAGATACTGAGCATTTAGTTGCTGCCGAGTCATTCCTTTGATTTCTGAGTTCCTTTGGTTCCCATGTGAATTCCTTTGGATGTTGAGTGAATCCTTTGGTTGCTAAGTGCCTTTGGTTACTAAGTGATTTTCCTTAGTTGCTGAGTGTTGCCAAATCATAGTTGCTACCGAGTGATTCCTTTGGATGCTGAGCTCGTGTGGAAGCTGAGCTCATGTATGTGTTGAGTGTCAATTTTTTGCATGGTCTTCATTTGCTGAGTTATCTAGCATCTGATTCTAGTTTGGGACGACTCTACTTGTATTTAATTTTGGTTTATATCTATTATTAGCTGACTTGTGGCTTTCTATGTTCTAGAATCTTTTGTAAGCCATTTTGGTGAGTATTTAAAGAGGTCTAGGTTTGAGTTTAGAGTTTAGTTAAGTGGTAAGTCAAGAAGAATAGTAGTCAAAACTTAGAGTATTGAGTAGAAGATGCAAACTAGAAGTTGGTTGTCTAGATTTGAATCTATTTGTAATTGGTCATTACCCAAAAGGCCTTGGGGCTGGGTATGTAAGTTGAATATTTGATGAATCAATAAAGACATTTTTTTTCTCTCTCTCTTTGGTGTTGTTCCTTTTATGGTGTTTCCTACTATGTTAACTCTTGCAGGGTGGTTTGGATAACTGGGTGAGCCATTGGCCCTAGTTATTCACCCCTTTGCTTGCATCATTAATAGAACTTGTGTTATCACAATATATCACTACAATTTTAGTAATATCTTCCTTCATACCTTCCAACAATTTCTTGATTCACATGATTTTTGAATAATTAACTACTACAACAAACATACCTAGTCTCTACTATGGATTGAGAAATATAGTTTTGCTTCTTACTTGTCCATGAAATTAGCTTATTTCATAGAAATAAAGTACCTCCAACTATACTATATCTATCACCAATGTTTCTAGTCCAATCAACATCTATGTAGACTCTGCGCTTGAGCTTCTCATTCTTCTTATAGTACAAATCATAGTCTTTCATAGCTTGTAGATATCTCAATATCTTTTTCATACCCATTAGTTGATTCTCCTTAGGATTAGAAAAAATAATATAGCAACAACACTAAAATCTTATGCAAGGTTAGGACTACTATGAACAACATATTGTGATTTTCTAATCATTGACTAGTACAATGCCCAATTCATTTTAGTAGAATTGTCATTCTTTGAAAGTTTATGTCCCATAGCCATGAATGTTCCAACTGGTCTTGAATCTCCCATTCCAAAGGTCTTGAATTTCTCCTTGATATACTTTGATTGTGTAACGTAAATATCTTCTTTTATTTGATAGACTTACAAACCAACAAAGAATTTAATCTCTCCAAACATTGACATCCTAAATTCTTTCTTCGTTTCATTAGTAAATGATTTGGATAATAAATCATGTCCTCCAAATATGATATCATCACCAAATATTTCATCTAGAAATATCTTACTCTCAGATTCACTCTTCAAATACATATTGCTATTGTCATTAGTTCTTACAAAACTAATTTTTACCAAATAAATACGTAACCCTTCAAACCATTCTCTAGGGGCTTGTTTTAAACCATAAAATTCTTTGCACAACTTACATACTATATTCTTCTTTCTAGGCTCAACATATCCTTTAGGTTGTGGATGTAGATTTCTTCTAAGATTCCATTTAGAAATGTAGATTTCACATATATTTAACACTTTTTAACATTTGCAAGTAGTTTATGCAAGTAATATTCTTGCTCCTTCCAATCGTGAAATTGGGGAAAATTTCTCTCCATAGTCAATTTCTTCTCCTTGTGCATATCTCTAAAAAACTAATCTTTCTTTGTTTCTTGTGACTTCACATTTATCATTCAACTTTTTTCTAAATATACTCTTTTTTAGAATCACATTTGTATCCTTTGATCTTGGTACTAATGTCCATATCTTGTTCATTCATTTCTTTAATCCAATTTTCATTCTCTAGTGCATGCTTAATTGTTCTTAGCTCAAACTTGCATTTTAAACATGTGCCATTCTTCAACTTATCTCTTTCATGATTCTTGAATCTTTGTGTCCAATGATTTTATCTGGTGTATGATGTCTTCTCACATATTTTACTGAGATAGGTTCATGTATTGTTTCTCCTTATAGTAATTCACTTGATTCAAATTTCTCAACTTCTTCATGTGTCTCCTACTATAATTCAACTTCCTCTTTCTAGTGTTCAGTCTCATCTCTCTCTATGACTTAAATCCTAAAACTTGATTCTCAAAAACTTACTAAGGCTTAGAAGAGCTTTTTTGTTGATGCTCAACAATTAGTTTGTTGATTCTTGATAGTCTCCTTCTCTACTTCAGGTAAGGTACTTAGTTCTCATTCATATATGTATACAATTTTTTTCCAATCTTTAGTATTGTTCCTGAATTCTTCTTCATTCTTCTCTGTAAATTTATCAACTCTAACATTTGTACTTTCTATAATTTTGTTAGTGTTAGATCCCTAGATATCCTACATGCAAATAACCTATTACAAGGAAGTCAGAAAGGAAGTGAGAGAAGGGTTTTCTCAAGAAACAAGAACATTGAATTTACTTGTGCAAAACAAAATGAATAAATTTACAATTGATGAAACTTTATGAAGGAGATTTAAAACCTAAAAATGAAACCCTAAAAAGTAAATGACATTTAATAATTACTAATTAATTATTAAATGGAAATTCAATTGCACAAAGGGAAATATTGAGAAGGGAGTAAAGGTTATTTAATAAATTCAATTAAATTAACCTTTTACTCTACCACCCCCCCTTAAGATGAGAAACAATCCAGCTACAAATAATACATAAAAAGAAAGGAAATTATAATACAATGCTGAAAGAAAACTTGGATCCTAGAAACAAGGCTTGATGAGGTGCTTAATCACAACCAAATCTCTACAAAATGAAGAAATAGAGAAAACATATTGGGGAAAACTATACTCCAAAAAGAGATAGAAAAGAATGCACAAAAGATCAAATCTCAAGAGACTGTCTAAAGAACATAAGTACAATAAAAGACCCCATGATAGAAGCTTGAGACTCCATAGTACCCCTAGAATGGTAGAACTCCTATGTCAATGAACATACCAATATGGCTCCAATTTGAAAGAAAAAAATGTAGTAGATGAGGAGGGTGAAAACCCTAAATGTAAGGTGAAGCTTGAAGGCCTAGTTAATGCTCAAAGGAGAATGCATGAGAATCCTAAAATAGAATCTCTAATGGAGGTGGGATAATAGGTGTGTTGAATCTATCATCTAAGAGGAGATGTGCATCCTCTAATATATCCTTGGCAACTATGGTAGGTGGATCGATGACTAGAGCTATAATGGTAGGAAATATTGAAGAGAAATCATGTGTAGTAGATGGAATTTGAATATGAGATGGAGGTGTAGAAGTCATAACAATGGTCTTAGAAAAAATACAAAAGTTCAAGTGAAATGACTTCACATTAGTAGTCTCATGTAAAGGAGAGTGAGTCTCTAATAGTAGATATGGTGGACCAAGATAAGAGCATGAGCATTTTCAAGAAGAATGATCAACAACCCCAATAGCAATAATATTGTTTTTCTCACTATCTCTAATCTACACTGAATGTTGTGCAAACTCATCTATCTTCCCTATCCCATTGTGTGTAATTTGAAAACTAGAGAGAAGGTTAGAGCACAAAGTGTTAGAAATAATAGTCCACCAAGATAATTGGGGGGTGAATTAATTATCAAATAATTAAAACATTTACCCACCTTAAATAATCTTAACCATTCAACCAAAGTAAACATCAACCATATAAAGATGGGCATTCATAATTACACTAGATATGTTAACTAGGGAAACCCTTGGTCAAAGGGAAAACCCCAATGGGAATGATGCCCACAAGATGATGTACTAATATAAATATTCTTTGTTAGAGGATCGATCTTGTTAGGATTCTATTACAAAATTTAGTACATATGAGTCCTTGTTAGGAGACTTTGAATCCTTCTTAGAAAATTCCAACCCTATTAGGAGTTGTGCCAACCCTGATAGGAGTTGTAGAAGGCAAAAGGAACCACTATCCAATTGATCTCTCAACTATTCCTTGTAGAATAACTGTATGTACTATACTTTAACTTCTTTACTCTATCCTGTCAATTGAACCAATCACTGTCTAACCTTGTAGACCAGGTCATGAACCTTGGATCCAAGTATCAAACTTTGGATCACACAGTAAAACATCAACAATGAATTTTCCTTCACCTTCTCTCTTCTCTGTTTAATTTTTCATTACATTCTTTGTGTTGTTACAATAATTCACTTTCCCCATCCATGATAAAGGAAAATTTCATTCCTTTATACTTAATCCATAACACAATTCCTTAAGTTGGCTATTACACCTTCTCAATTAATTCTTATAGGACCACATTAAGAACACATTACACTTAAAAATAATATTAATCTTCTACCTTGTAACCTGAATATCTTTCCATAAATGTATCATTATGCTGAGAGAAAGCTTAGATACATCATCTATAGAATGTATTCTTCAAATCTTTAACTTTAAATTCTTAGAATAACAACTCTACTAAGAGATATAACAAGTTTATTAGAACATGCCTTTGGAAACTCTATCTCAAAATAGTCTTCACTGAAACTTGCATAACTTCTTCCAAACTTAATATCTAATACTTTTGATATTAGTTGCATATACTAGACACTTAGTAGTATGTCCCTTTAACCTCACTACTAAAAGTACTCAATGATCTATCCATACCAACTTGATCTCTCTACTATTCTTTTGTCAAATACCACAAAAAATTGCTATGTTGACATCAATGAAAAATACAATCATGAATGTAACATATCATATGATAATAATCTAATCATGTTTCTACAATATTCCCCTATAGGAATATCATCATAATTCATGCTTCCAACAATATCTGCCTTTGGCATTGATGGAAAAATAGATGAAAAAATCTAGTTCCAAGAATACCAACTACAAAAGACTATTAACCTTTCTTTTCAAATCCTCTTCATCAATCATTCTTACATGCTATGCTTTTCCAACTTTTTTTTCATGCTAAATTATCTTACTATTTCTAAGCTATTTTTCATGGTAAACTTCTCCCCCATTGACATCAATGTCAAAGGTTTTAGCAACCAACAATCTCTAAAACAACTATCTCTGATCTGCTCAAGTGTCCAAAGACACTATTAAAACACCATCCACCAAGAGTCCTAGATGACTTTGTCCATCATAGATACTCCCTCATATAAGAAGCATCAAAATTCAATCTATATAGGCAATAGTGCTCTATTACACTAGATTGATGCACTCTTCATCATCTATTCTAATGTAGGAAGGGGTATAACCCCTAGCATACCTCACAAATACTCAAAAGTCTCTTTGGGAAGAGGCTTAGTGAAAATATTTTCAATTTGTTCTTTAGGGCCTACATACTCTACTCTAATCTTATTTTCTACAAATTTTTCTCTCAACATGTGATACTTGATAGAAGTTTTCTTAGTCTTAGAATGCAACACTAGATTTTAAGACATATTTATTGTGCTTGTGTTGTCACAATGTATGACAATAGGTTCATTGATTTCTATCCTTATATCCTTTAGTATCTACTTCATCCAAACAACTTGATCTCAATTGTTTGATACTAGAACATATTATGCTTTTGTTGTACTTTATGAGGTATAGTCCCATTTCTTGCTTAGCCAAGAAACTAATCCTCCCCCAAGAAAGAAGGCTCCACCACTAGTGCTCTTTCTGCCATCCATACTACATGCCCAATTAGCATCAATATAAGCATATATAGTGAAATCATTAGATCTATTATACCATTATTCAAACTCTAGTGTTCCTTTTAGGTATCTAAATATGCTTTTGATTTTTGCATAATGTGCTTCTCTAGGGTCAACTTGAAATCTTGCAACAATTCTACCTACATTTTCTATAGCTAGTCTTGTGTGAGTCAGATATTGCAAACCTCCGATCATAGATCTACTTCTTTTATTCAATAGTAGATGTATAATTCTTTGTAGAAAACTATGTCTAGTTAACATAGGTGTTCCAATGGGTTTACATATTTCAAAACCAAACCTTTTGAGTAAATCTTTTAAATACTTAGTCTGGGAAATAAAGATTCCTTCTTTGTCCTGCACAATTTTTAATCCTAGAAAATATTTCATTTCTCCTATCATACTCATTTCAAATTCCTTCTTCATTTCTTTTTCAAACTTATCACTTTCACCATCATTTCCTCCAAACATGATATCATCAAAAAATATTACCAAGTATATCAATCCATCATCAATTTCTGTCCAATATAGATTACTATCTGCCATACCTTTGTTATATCCAAGCTTTTTCAAATGCTTGTCCAACCTTGCATACTAGGTTTTTGGTGCTTTTTTCAAGCTATACAATTCTTTCTTCAATCTACATACTATGTCCTTGTCATCTATCAAAGGACAACCTTCAGGTTGTTCTATGTATATCTCTTCTTCAAGTTCTCCATTAAAAAATGCTAACCTGACATCCATCTGATATACTTTGGATTTCTTATATGTTGCACATGCTTAGAATAACCTTACTTCTTCCATTCTTACCATAGGAGCATAGGTCTCATCATAGTTTATTCCTTCTTACTGTGAGTACCCTTTACATACTAGTCTTGTTTTGTTCCTTGCAACGTCACCTTGTTCATTCATCTTATTCCTAAATACCCATTTTGTTCCTATCACATTCTTGTTTTTTGGTTAGGGGACCAATTTCCATGTCTCATTATTTACTATTTTATTTGATTCTTCTTTCATAACTTGTTTCCAATAGTCATCTTTACATGCTTCATCTGAATTCTTTGGTTCAACTTGGGATATCAAACATAGTTCTTCATTGATTCTACTTCTTTTCGTTACACCTTTATCTCTATTTTTGATGATTTGCATGTGTGGATGATTCTTTTTCATACTCTTACCTAAAGTACAAGTTGTTATCTCAAGTCTTAGCTTTGTTGAAGTCTCCAAGAATACTTTAGCATTCCTTGGTTTAGTAACAACATTCTCATAATCTAAGTTGTAATCAACTATTCTTTCTTGTATCCTAAATTTCTCATCAACTCTCACATTTGCACTTTTTCATAATATTCTTAGTTCTTAGATTATAACATCTATAAGCTTTTATTTTCAATGAATAACCAACAAACATACCTTCATCACTTCTAGGATCAAACTTACTAATATCATCATCTCTTTGATATAACACTTGCTACCAAAAAATCTAAAATACTTGAGTGTAGGTGAGTGAACAAACCATAGTTCATAAAGGGGTTTTTTGTGTCTTTCCTTGCACTCTGTTCATAGTGTAGATTGTTTTATTCACAACTTCTCTCAAAAATATCTTGGATACATCATTCTTAGCTAACATAGCTATTCTAGCTTCTATCACTAATCTATTTCTTCTCTCTACAATGTCATTCTATTCAAGGTTTCTCAAAGCTGATAACTATCTTTTGATTCCATTAGCTTCACAAAAACTATTAAACTCATTTGAAGTAAATTCTCATCCTCTATCCAATTTTAAACATTTAATCTTCATACCTGATTCATTCTCAACTCTATTTTTGAATATCTTGAACTTATCAAATGCCTCCAATTTTTCTTTAAGAAATGCAACCCACATCATTCTAAAAAATTCATCAACTAAAACCATGAAATACCTTTGACCATAGAATCATTTAGTCTTCTAGGACCACTAAGATCTATATGTATTATCTTCAATTTTGTTGTAGTAGTAAACTTCTTGTTGGGAAAAAATGTTTTGTTATGCTTTTCCAATACACACTCCTTGCAAATTGTGTTAGTAGGCTTTACAATCTTAGGAAAATCTCTAACTACAAACATAGTAATAGTATTCATAATGATATCAAGGTTTATATGACAAAAAATCTTATTCCATAACCAATTGTCATCTACTTTTGCAACCAAACATGTCATTTTGAGTAGGATTCAACTGAAATACATTACTTCTAGACCTAGTTCCTGTTCCAATTACCTTTCCATCTTTGTCTCTAATCATGCATGTCTTCTCAATGAACTATAACTAATAACCTTTATCCACTAGCTTTCTAACACTCAAAAGATTGTGCTTCAAACCATCAACAAAATATATATCCTCAGTGTTACCATCAAGAGTTATAGATCCAATACCTTTAACTTGGCATGCTACATTATTTCCAACTCTAACAATGCCTCCATCATGACTTTTAAAGTTAACAAATTTTTTCATATCACTAGTCATATGATGTGGACAATTACTATTAATTATCTAATTAGATTTATTTTCAACCTATGATACCAATGCCATTTTCTTTGGACTTTCTTCTTTAATAGTTGCAAATCCAATTTCATCATCACTAGCACTTTTTTCTTATTTATCAGAATCATCTTCTTCATTTGCATACAAATATTCTCTATCTCTTCTAGGTTTGAAATTCCCTTTATACTTTTTTCTCTCTTTTAGGACACTTAGATGCATAATGACCAAATTCATTACAAGTCCAACATTCAAAATTTTCTTACAATCCTTTTCTCTTCTTACCAGAAGGGCTACTCCTCCTTGTATCTTTCTGTCCTCATCAAATCTACTACTATTAGGAAAGTCTCCTCTAGCACTTGTGCTCTTTGATAAATTAGGATCAAATATTCAAGGTTCTAAAAGCTATTTCTATTCTAGTCAATTCTCTAGATTGTCTAACCTCATTCTCAACTACTTCAAGTCTTCCAAGTAATGTTTCCTTTGTGAAATCTTTGGTACAAGAGATCAACAACTGTATCATTTGATATGCTAGCTTAAATGGTGGTGTTAAGCTCTTTAGTATCTTCCATATCACCTCATCATGTTCTTCGGTTCATCCTTGAGATTTAATACCTCTAGTAATTTCTAATATCCTGCCTACATATCTCCTTATAGATTCATCTACCATCATTTTAGCATGTTGAAATGCACAAATCCAACTTTTTAAATTAATTTCTTATAATATTCATCGCCTTTATAACTATTTTCCAAATCTTTCCAAATCATATGAGAGGTAACAAGTGACTTTACCTGGTTGTACTCAATTTCAAGAAGTGCAGACAATAGTGCTTCTCTAGCTCTCATGTCACACATGAAGAGTTCCCTTTCTTCCTTTATACAAGTTTCCAAATATTTTTCAGCAACGATTGTCTTTTCTAATTTTTTCAAAATCCAATATCCTGGATTGATACACAATAGACATGTCTTCATTTTTTTCTTCCATCCATCATAATTTGTTCCATCGAACTTTAGACTATCCTTTTTGAATATGTTTACCATGGATCTCCTAAAGTTTTTAAACTTTATCTTCAAGGAATTGATGCTCTGATACCAATTGTTAGAAACAATAGTCCACCAAGATAATTGGGGGTGTGGGGGGAATCAATTATCTAATAATTAAAACATTTATCCACCTTAAATAATCTTAAACATTCAATAAAAGTAAACAAAAATCATACAAAGATGCACATACACAATTACACCAGATATGTTAACTAGGGAAACCCTTGATTAGAGGGAAAACCCTAGCGGGAATGATGCCCACATGATGATGTACTAATATAAATATATCTTATTAGAGGATGGACCTTGATAGGAGTCTATTACAACATTTAGTATGTATGAGTCCTTGTTAGGAGACTTTGAGCCCTTATCAGAGGATTCCAACCCTATTAGGAGTTGTGCCAACCATGTTAGGAGTTGTAATAGATAGAAGGACACACTTTCTAAACAAATTTTGGGGTAAGATCATTGAACTCACTATCCAACTGATCTGTCAACTATTCCTTATAAAATAATTGTATGTATTGTACTGTAACTTCTTTCCTCTATCCTGTCAACTAAACCAATCATCGTTTGATCTTCTAAACTAGGTCACAAATCTTAGATCCAAGTATCAAACATTGGATCACATAATAAAACCTCAGTAATGAAGTTTTCTTCACCTTCACTCTACTCTACTTAACTTTGCATTCTACTCTTTGTGCTCCTTAC
This sequence comes from Cupressus sempervirens, assembly GCA_028749045.1. Lineage (NCBI taxonomy): Eukaryota > Viridiplantae > Streptophyta > Pinopsida > Cupressales > Cupressaceae > Cupressus > Cupressus sempervirens. The sequence goes on along the minus strand of CM053786.1, from coordinate 268,223,699 downwards.
AATCATTCACTTTCCCCATCCATGATATAGGAAAATGTCCTTCCTTTATACCAAATCCATAACACAATTCCCTGAGTTAGCTATTGCACATTCTCAATTAATTATTATAGGACCACATTAAGAACATGCTACACTCAATGGTAACATTAATATTTGACCTTGTAACTTGAATATCTTTCCATATATGTATCATTATGATGAGTGAGCTTAGCTATGTCATCCCTAGAATGTCTTCTTCCCATCTTTAACTCTAGCTTCTCAAAATAACAACTTTTTGAAGAGATATAACAAGTTTTCTAGAGCATGCCTTTGCAAAATCTATCTTAGAATAGTCTTCACTAAAATGTTAATAAATTCTTCCAAACTTAATATCTTATGCTTCTGTGGTTAGTTTCATATACTAGACACTTAGTAGTATCTCCCTTTAACCCTACTACTAAAAGTACTCAATGATATGTTCATACAAACTTGATCTTTTTGTTGTTCTTCTATTAGATATCATAGAAAATTACTATGTTGACATCAATGACAAACACAGTCATGCATGTAACATATCATCATGATAATGATCTAATCATGTTTCTACAACACTCCCGATAGGAATATCATTAGAATTAATGCTTCTAACACAAAGATGGAACACAAATTACATTATGAAATGTACCATCATCAATGCCAATGGAACATTTCCCACATAGAGTCATAAAAGTTTTATTCCCCATCAAAATGTGTGGAGTAGGAGAAGCCTCAAAAGAAGAGAATTTTTTTTGAGAAGATACCATATGGTGTGAAGCACCTAAATTTAGTAACCATATAGAAGAGGGTGGAGTAGTAGTTGCACATAGTGCATGATCCATTACTTTATCTTTACCATTTGAATGAAATGATAATGATGAAGAAGATCTATGATAAGAAGAAGGAATGTCAATGTTTCTCTTCTGAAGGAGAGCTGTCAAATCTAAAACCCATTTGGCATAGCTATCTAACTTCTTCTCATAGAAACATGGCTCATTATGATTGGTCTTATTACATTAAGCACACTTTGGTCTTTCTAGATTTGGTTTACCCCATTTAGGAGGAGGTAGCCTTGATGAATTGTGAGGGCTAGAATCAATCTAATATTCCTATAGAATATGATTTCTGTGTCTTCTCCTTCATCCTAGAAGATGGTCAAGCTAGCAGTGCATAAGTCTGTGAGCCTATGAGAGAATCCAACTGAGAGTACTTAGCTTTCTCTTTAGTCAAACAATAAAAAAAAACCTCAAAGGATGGCATGGTAATCTATTACCAAAAGCGTCTTTGGTGGAATAGAAGGTAGAAGCAAAAATTTGAAAGTTTACACAAATCTTAGAAAGAATCAAGTAGATGCACTTAGTGTTAGTCTTGGTTTTTCCACAACCTTGCAATAAAGATCTCTGTTGTTTGAACTTCATTAAGTAGTCCTCCATGGATGGAAAAGAATCTGGTACAAGAGAGGTAAGATACACCTCAATTTAAAGTGCCCTAAACTCATTCATAGTACCAAAAAAGCCATCAAGATTGGTCCACATAGCTAGAGGGGTATTACACCCATCAAGATGAAACTGTAGACTATCAGATACCAGTAAAAGAATCAACCCCATTGCCTCATCCATCTTGTTCATGTACTACATGACCTCAAAATGCCTCTGCAAAACTGGCTGCACTGCAACTAAACAAGACCACAACCCTTTTTTGATCGAAGAAGTAATGTCATCAAGGTCTTCCATGTGTGATAGTTATGAGGGGTCAAAAGTTATAGACAAGAAGAGGTCTTGGAAATTATTTTAGAAGGTGTTGGATTATTTTTTGAAAAAAAAAACTTCTTTATTGATGTAAATAACAAAAACAATGATACAAAACAACCCACACAATATCAAAAGTTGAACCCCAGCTGCTAGAAGGAATGCATAAACAAGAAGAGAGAAAAAAGGATTAATTTTGAGAATAACATGTAAACTTTATAAATTATGATGAAAGTAGCACATAATATAGATAGGTCTCAAGAAGAGCTTTCCAACACTTTTTCTAGATAAAAAATTAGAGCTATAATGAACAAGTTATGCCCCTTAGATGATTAAAGACATAATTAGAATTTAAGTTCAAAATAAGTACCAAACTAGAAAAAATACAAAAAATACCTACACCATTATCTCAATCCTTGAATCATCTTTCTAATGCTTCTTTTGGATTGAAAAAAGATCCTCATATACTCAAGTTAGAGCAAAAGCATTGGCAGGGCCTCTACAAGGGAAAAAAATAAAAACACCAAAAAACTTGCTAAGGGACTAAAAAATTGGCCCTCAAACCCCCCACGTGACCATGGGTTGGGTGTGGAGGGGTGGAGGTGGCCCAGTGGTGATGCTTGGGTGGAGGAGAGGTGGAAAAAGCGCATACTAGCTGAGCAGTAGTGGCAACTTGGCAGAACCATGATGAAGCTAGAGCAGCTTATAGGCTAAAGGTCACAATGGTTAATGTGACTATTTGCAGTGATTGCAACACTTTTCTAGGACCACTAGTAGTTTTGATAACATCCATAGTTTTTAAACCACTAACGGTCAAAAAATGTCAAAAATATAAATTTTTAAATAATTTTTGCTATTTTCTCCATCTCAGAGTGTGTGTAAAGGTTGTACAACTATCATGCAATATTTTTTTGCCTCCCCATTCAAAATTGTCCAAAATTGACAAATTTTATATGAAAATGGGGGGTTTGATGCCTTCTGGGTCCAACCGTGAGGTCTTTTGGCCTCATAGTACTCCAAAAATAAGATATCTCCATATTTTCATGGAAAATTAAAAAAAAATGCTAGATGTGTTATGTCAAACCATCATTCTTCTTTTACTTTAAAAAAGAAAAGATAGTTGCAGGCAAGGCTTTGATACCATGCAGATTTTGATGATAAAAAAATTCATAGATCCCTAGATATCCCACATGCAAATAAGCTATTACAAGGAAGTAAGAAAGGCATAGAGAGAACGGTTTTCTTTACAAACAAGAAGATTGAATTTACTTGTGCAAAGAAAAATGAATGAATTTACAACTGATCAATCTTTATGAAGGATATCAAAAATCTAAAAGGGAAACCCTAAGAGGTAAATGACATTTACTAATTGCCAATTAATTATTAAATGAAAATGCAAGTGCATAAAGAGAAATCTTAAGAAGGGAGTAAAGGTTGTTTAGTAAATTAAATTAAATTAACCTTTTACTCTAACACTTGTATGCCTTTCTTTTAGTGGAATATCATAGGAATATACCTTCCTCACTTTTTGTATCAAGTTTCTCCTTCCTTGCATGCTTCAATATTTAACAATTTCTTCCAAGAACTTTGAAATATTTGACATTAGGTGCATAACCATACCATAGTTCAAAAAGGGTTTTATTTGTAGCTTTCTTGACTTAAACTCAATTTAGTGTATAAAAAAAACTACTTACAACTTCCTTCCAATACTTTAGTGATACATACTTTTCCATCATCAGTGTTCTCGCACAGTCCATGATTGATCTATACATTCTTTTAACTATGCCATTTTGTGATGGAGTCCTCGATATTGACATTTATCTTTTGATTCCTTTGTCATTGTAGAATGTATTGAACTCCTTAGCTATGAATTCACCACCTCAGTCTAATCTCAAGCACTTCAGACTCTTACTAGTTTCCATTTCCTCTAGCCAAATACCACTTAGACATTTGAAAAGCATCATATTTTCTTTTAGAAACATCACAGTTATCATTGATGAGAAATCATCAAAAATAATAATATAATACTTTTCATTATAATAGCTTTTCACTAGAATAGGACAACATAAATTAGTATGAACCAGCTCCAAAATATCCTTAGAAGAATAGGTATTGCTTCTTGAAACTGGACTTAATTATTTTTCCCATTTGACATTGTTAGCACATCACTTTATCAGGTTTACTCAATCTTGGTAATCCTCCAACACTTTCCATCTTACTAATGCTTAGCAAATTATCAAAATTCATATGATACAACCTCTTATGCCATAACCAAACATCTTCAAATTGTGCAAATAGACATGTGTCATTAGATAGGTCTAGATAGAAAAAGGTACATCTTGTTTTCTTTCCATTTCCAATTAGTTCACCAATGGCATCATAGATCTTTTCCTTATTATTTTTTAATTCAACTCAGTATCCTGGACTATTCAACTATGCAACACTTAATAGATTATATTTTAATCCTTCAAACCAATATGCATTATTGCATCTGATCTTATAATTCAATATACTTGTTCCTTTACCTTTCACATGTCATCGAGCATCATTTTTAAACTTAAGACAACTACTATTGTAATGTTCTATCTTTTTAGACTTATGTACATCACTAGTCATATGATTTGAGCAACCATTATCAATTATCCATTTATTATTCTTACTCACATGTGAGATTAATCCATTTTCTCTAGTTTTTCATCTTCATTGTCTTCATCTTTCATTACAACATTAACAACTTCTTCATCATGTTCATCATAATTACTATCAGAACCATCTTCTTCATTAGTGTAACAAGATTTCTTACCTTTTCATTTTTAGTCTTTATTAACTTACTTGCCTCTTTTGTCTTTCCTTCATCAATATTTGTTGTCTTTCCTTTCTTCCTTTTCGTCATTATTAGGGTTGAGCCTATAATAATGGGTGCCACTTTTGTGGCATGAACAACATTGGTTGTTCCAAAAAAAATAATTATTTTTCAACTTCACACAAACTCGGTATGTTCACATGAACCCAAAAAGAAGGTTCGTGTGAATCCAATGCCATTTGGGGTTCATGTGAACATAGTTGTATATGTTCACGTGAACCCTTAAAATTCAGCAATTTTCACTTCAAATTTCACTTTTTAGAGAGCCCTTTCAATAATATTATACATAGATATGTTTAGGAGAACATCAAATTGTTCATGAGAACATGTCAATATTAAAAAATAGCCACTATAATATTTGATAGATATGTTCATATGAATATATGTTCATGTGAACATATAAATCATGTTCGTGTGAACACGATGTTTGCACAAGCATGTCTTTTTTAAAAACTTAGTTCTTTTTTAAAATAAAAAGAAAAAATGGCCTTTTGACCCTTGAAACTAGGATCAAATGAACTCATACTATAAATCTAAAAAATTCAAATTATATTGCTTAGAGAAAGCTTTCCAATGAGTATAATTTTAATAGGTATTATATTCATTAAGACTTTCAAATATGAGTTTAACTCACTATAGGTTGATTAATGATTGAACATTGACTGACTTCAATACTTCAAAAAAAATTGTAAATTAGGTCTTTTTCTTTTGAAAAATCTCTAGGAAATAGTTTATTGAGTTAGCTTTCTATTGAAAAAATAAAATTTGATTTATGATATATTGAGTTCAACTTATGCTTGTCAAAATGAACATATGTCTGAATTACGATTAATGTCACTTCAAATCTTCGTAAACTATATAATATGCAACCAAATTGAATCAAACAAAATGTATCCTTTAGATATTGATGTTGCAAATCCAACATCAAAATAATTACCTCGTTATCATTTGTAGAAAAAAAAATGCATGTCAAAATGTTTGTCACTCTTTAAAACCATTGATTTTTCATATGTACCAGTTTTTGGGGGACATGAAATTTTTTACTTAAATAAATTTTAACTTTAAAAAAATGGTTTCAAAGTAGGAAAGTAATAACTAGTTTATGTAATCTTCAAATTCTTAATAGTTTTAGAGATATAGTCACCAAAATGGGAGGTTTGTTTCAAAAATATTGATTTCAGTGTCAAGTTGATCAAAAAGTGGAACCCATTATTATGGGATCACCCTAGGACATCTTGTAGAAATATGACCAACTTTTTTACATGTAAAATAGATAATAGAAGGTTTAAATTTTTAATTTCCTTTTCCTCTCAGTAGCCTTCTTGCCAATAATGCTTCTAGATCATTAAACTCATCATCTGATTCACTATCACTATCCACAAGCTTGCTCTTTGAATTTTTCTTTTCTTTTACATCCATCAAGGGTTAGTTGAGAATTTAAAGTACATTCAACAATAGAAAATGTATACTTATCAAAATTTGAGAATTCAAATGAAGCAAGTCTACCAATTAGACTATCCAAGGTCAAATAATTACTAGGTATACATCTTAGTTTCTTAATTGTAGATACTCTAGTTGCATAGATAGGAACTAAAGACCTCAATACCTTGTTGATCACAGACTCATTAGATATGTTTACTCCAACACCTCTAATTGCATTCGCTACTACCTTGATTTGGCCACAATACCATGAAAAAATTTCTCCTTCTTTTAATCTCATGTCATCAAACTTGCCTTTTAAACTTTCTGGTATAGCCTTTAACACATTTTTGTCTACTGCATGAATTTGTGCCAACTTATCCCACATCTTCTTTGCAATGGTGCAACTCTTCACATCATCAAACTTAGCATAACTTAGGAAAGATGCTAGTATCATAGTTTGATTATGCTCCTACTTCTCTTTGATTTCTCAATAGTCATGGGTCTAGGAACTTCAATGTACTCATCATCCAATCAATATAATGCGGAATCTCCAACTCCGAATATATGCAATATCATTAGTCTTTTCCATGCTTGGATGTTCTCTTTGTTCTACCTAGGGACCTATCTCTTGCACATCTTGATTTGTAGCTTAAGTCCCTTGAAACATTCCATACAAGCACCAAAGCTCTGATACTAATTCTTAGAATGATAAAATAAATGGGGGTGAGGGGGGGGGAGAGGATTGAATCAATTGTCCTTGGGTCCAAATGTACCAAATAAACTTTTAACAACTTTAAAAAACTTATTCAAACTCATAAAATCACTTGGATAATATAGTAGTACCTCAATAACTTAAATTATTCATCGCATCACAAGATATCTATTTAGTATATGATGGATAATAATTATAATGATAGAATAAATGGGGGTGGGTGGGGGGAGGGAGGATTGAATCAATTATCCTTGGGTCCAAATGTACCAAATCAACTTTTAACAACTTTAAAAAACTTATTCAAACTCATAAAATCACTTGGATAATATAAAAGTACCTCAATAACTTAAATTATTCATCGCATCACAAGATCTCTATTTAGTATATGATCAATAGTAAAAATAAACAATATTAAATAATATGCATCAAAAAAAAAATTCACACAAATATGATGCTAGGATTTAACATGGAAACCCAATTTGGGAGAAATCCCCAAGTAACATGCTACCACTTTTCACTCTTTTGAAGTGAGCTTGGTTAAGATCCAACCTTGATAATGTTTACAAAAGAAAATGTTAAGTGTGACCTTATTAAATGATATGAGTCACCTTGTTTGGAGTGGCTTGGTTAGAGGTATTTAGAACATTCCATTAGATTGTAACCTTGATTAAAGGATTTATAATATGATAGTTATGTCAACCATGATTAAAAGATTTAATTTCCATAATGGTTAAAAAGTAAAAATTAGGTTTGATTTGATAAAATACAACTCACTTTGTAAATTTAGATCTCCTTTTGAATTGTTCTTGGTTCATTTACTTTACTTCATCATATACTCATCTTTGATCCCCTTAAAAACCCTTCAAGAAGTTGTACTTAACCAATCTTTTCACTTATACTCTAGTACTTTGGTTTTCATAGGTTCTACATAAATTTACCATTCGACAACCATAAACCATCTCTTACGCCTCCTTAAATAGTCATCTTTGATCTTGTTCCACTTGAAAATCATTGTATAACTTAGGGTTTGATTAGATTCATTGAATTTGTCCATCATTTTTTCCTTCTTATCATTTCTTGAAACTTCTAGAAACTTCACTTTAAATCCTTTCCTTATATCCCATATCAAACTCATTTTATGCATTAAATATGCTAGCTCATCAATCCTTATCATGTACACATTTTGACCAATTCATAAATTCAACTATGTCAGCCTCAAAACTCAATTCTTTAACAAACTATTATTTTGAAGACACATGGTCATCATTATGTTCTTCAGCTCAATCAACACTGGGTGGCTTGATCAATACGATTCTATCTCACTTGACTCACACTAGCTCACTTAGCCTTCACTACGATAGGTCAAAACTACAATTTTATTCTTCAACTTATTTGGCCATAACTATCACTTGGCTACTTCTATTTACTTGGCTAATTCTTAAGTTCCTTAATATTCTTCTTCAAATTGTTCATTTCTCTTGTAAATTATTTCTTGGTCAAGCTAAGTTTTTTACTCAACTTCTTGTCTCTCATCATTTATCTCTTCCCTACTTCAACTCATCTATCTTCTTCACTTTATATAATGATCAAACATCACATTATATTGTCAAAGACTAACTGATTCAAGTACCCATTGAAATTTCATCATACTTACTCCTCTTTACTCAACTTCACTAGTTCACCTTGTTATCTCTTATTTTCAAATCCTCTTCATCAATCAATTCATATGGAACTCTACACTGTTAGAAAATGTCTTATTAGTATGGTTTGAAATTAATGACAACATAACAATTGTTTCAATTTTAGTTTCTAACAAATCTTATGTATTGCCCTATTTCATTGTCCTAATCCAATATATGCATGCACATTTATATACTATGATCCATGATAAAAACAAAAGTTTTAATTCTCTAAATCTAGTTCTAAAAAATTTTAAAAAAATCAAAATTGTGAAGCTTAAGGCCCATTAAATAGGGGAGCACACAATGTGGTCCTATTTCCCAAGTGAAAACATAACATAGTGTTAGATGTGCTCCCCTTAAAATATTGATTTTTTTCCTTTTTCAAAAAATTTAATCACTACAATCATAAGTTATCTAACACCGCCTAGTTTATCTTGGATTTTTCTTCTTATTTTCACAATTTTTTTATTTTTTCACGAATATTATAAATGGACACATCTTGAAAACATGAAATTTTTATGTGGCCTCTTGAAAATTATTGAAAAATAATCAAAAATCAAAACTTGGTTTTTTGTTAAAGTCTATAAAATGGAGTCTAGTTCTAAAAATCTAACTTGTTACAAAATTTGATGAATGAGCCAAAATCTAACTCTGAAATACTATACATTAGTTATTGACAAAAAATAGGCATATGTTCAAAATAAATTAGATATAAAAGGTAAATAAATTATATGATAGATAGCTAACAGAGAGATCTATAATATCATGTAACCTCATTTTATTATTATTTAATCGTGAACTTAAACCTAATGGATGCCACATGCAAAAATATTGATTGTTTGTATTTTTTTGGAAAACACAACTTAGACCTTTTTGAGTCCTCCAAGCCTTTGAGTTGGAGCTTCAAGGAAAACCCATGCCTTAGGTTTTCCAAATTCTAATGAATTTAATAGTGTACAAACCTAAAAGCATGTGCATGCTATATATTATTGATATCTAATTGAAAAGATCATTTAATTAGAAAGATTGTTGAAGAAGACTGTGCGTTTTAATCATTGTTTTGTCATTGATGTCAAACCTACTATTTTCTAGTAAGAAAATTGCTTATATGTTTCTAGTAGTATCTATTAGTTGATTGATGAGGAGGATTTGATCAACAAGATGATAAAAAAGTACCTAGAGGAAAGCTTGAGTTATGATTATGTAATGAAGTACAAGAATCAGTTAAGACAGTGATAACATAATATTGATGATCTACTTAAGGTTACAAAATGACTAGCTACACTTATAGAAGAATAAAGTTAAACAAAGTTCACTTGCCAAGCTTGACCAAGTGGATAGTAGGTTCTGAGCAAAGTTAGTTCAAGTTGAGCAAAAAGTTAGTTGGAGTTGAGTAAAAGCAAATTCTAGTGGATGTCGAGCAATTTAAAAGATTATTACTAATTTTCAATTGATGCCAAGCACTAGTAAAATCCAGTTGACGCCAAGTGATTTTACAATTGATGTTGAGTAATGAAGTATGTGCTGAGCATCAGAAGATTGATAATGCTAAGTTGTTGCATTATGACAAAGATTCAAGATTTTCCAAATAAAAGCCAACAAGTTTGTTTTCTTAGAACTTGTGAATTAGGAGGAAGATAAGATTGATGAGCTAGTGGCACAAAATCTTATGTAAACCATTTTAAAGGTGAATTCAAATGGATTCTAAGAGAAGTTTCTAGAGAAGACAAGATATGGGGTAGATACATTGTATCTTACCTAATCCATCAAAAAACCTAATTTTGATGATGCATAATGAGCAAGAAATTTTTTTAATTTCTTATTTATAAGAATGTCTGATCATGAAACAAAGAGTTAGAGAGTTTGATGTGAAAATCTGATAAGGAAAAGGAAAGGGGTTTTGCTTCATCAAGTGACCCAAGTGAAGAAGTCTGCAATGACATACTAAGCAAGAAGGCTTAAGACAATAAATGCTTGAAGGGTGAACAAGCTGTCAGAGCTGCAAAGATTGGAAGCCAAGCAAAGTTGAGGACTAAATAGAGATCTATAATCTACAAGTAAGGCTATAAGTTGTATTAGATCAAATCTCTACTATTAATTTCTAAAAATTGTATCAGCCTAGGGTAAATCCTTTGGAGTAAGGTTGACTTAACAGTCATTGGAAAATCCTTTAATAGGGTTGTATTCCAAGTGAAAGGCCTAAAGTCCTCTAACAAGGCTCACTTTTAGCAGGGTGACTAAAATCCCTTAACCAAGTACATTTAATAGTGTGTATTGTAACCCTTAATAGGGTTAGCCTTTAATAGGGCATCACTTTAGAAGAGTGAAAAAGGAGTAGCATGTTACTGGTGGTTTTTCCAAAATTAGGTTTCCACATTAAATAATTGTGTCAAATGTGTTGATGGATGTGTTTTGTTTCATGCTTTATATTTTTGCAAGTTGATTTGACAGTAACATATAAGCTTTAGTTGATACACAATGAATGTATGCATATGCATGAATGTTTTATGGGTTCACTAAATTGTGAAAAGTTTTATTTGTACATCTAGACCTTGAATAACTAATTCAACTCCCCCCCCTTCCCTCAATTATTCTAAAAGAATTCCAATAATTGGTATCAGAGCCATCTACTTAAGAGTATTAGTTTAAGGTACTAGAAGCACAAAGATCAAGATGTCATAAAGAGAGGTACCCAAGCTCAATAGAGATAACTTTTTTTCATGGAAAAGTTTGATGAAGCTACACCTTGGAGGATTAAGATATTATGCACAATCTTGAATTTCAATAGAGCATGCTGATCTAATAGGAGCCCTAACTACTAAAGATATGAACACAAAGAAAGAACACAATCAAGCAATGTTGGAGATTGCCTCTACCCTAAGCTATGTTGAATTTGATGATATCAAAGCCCGTAATAATGAAAAGAAGATGTGGGATGCCCTAGACACCATCTATGGAGGAGATAAGAATGTTCAAAGAGCCAAGTTGGAGAGCCTCAGAGGTAAGTTTGATGACATGAGAATGGAAGAAGCTGAGAATATTGCTTAATATGTTGCTAGGATAAAAAGAGTTTTTAGTGCAATAAAAGGTGCAACTAGTAAAATAGATGATGATATTGTGCTAAGTAAATTCTTGAGGACATTATTGCCTATTTATGCCATTAGAGTATCTACAATCCAAGAGTTAAGATGTATACCAGGAAATGATATAACCCTTGAATGTTTGGTAGGAAGACTCACTGCTTTTGAGCTATCTAATTTTGACAACTACAAACTAGAGAGTATTGAATTGGCTTTTAAAGAAAAATTGTTATTAAAGAATTATGAGGAGGTAAAGCAAAAGAAGAAGAAGAAGAAGAAGAAGAAGAAGAAGAAGAAGAAGAAAAGAAAGATGAAGTATGCATCCAGTGATAGTAACATAGATTGGGAAGACATTGAACAATTGGAAGCATTACTAGCTAGAAGATTTCATAGAGGAAAAGGCAAGTTCAAAGGTCATTTGTTTCAATTGTAATGAAGTTGGTTATATTGCTACAAGTTGTACATAGAAGAAGAACTATAAAGAAGGAAATAAGCATAAAAATAGAAGAGAAGATGATGGAAGAGACTATGGAGACAAAGGTAAGAAGTCATAATACATTGCTAATGAACATGACTCTAATGAAGATGATGACGAAGTGGTAAATGTTTCAATGAAGGATAAATTTGATGAGGATGAGGCAACTGCACTTATGACTTGTGTGAACAAGAATAAAAAATGGATCAATAGTGGATGCTCACATCACATGATTGGAGAGAAAAGTAAGTTCATTACCTTAACTTGTTATGATGGAAATAGTGTAAAGTTTGGTCATGATGCACCATGTTTGATAAAAGGAAAAGGGTCTATCAAGCTTATAGACAAGATTTCATGTGACAATGCTTATTATGTTGAAGGATTGAATTATAACTTGTTAAGTGTGTCTAAATTGAACAATTTGGGATGCAAAGTTGAGTTTGAAAATAAATTTTCCAAGATATATGACACAAATTAAAGCTTGATTGGAAAAGGTGATCAAACTAGAAGTAATTTGTTCTATCTGGATATAGAAGATGCTACTTGTCTTATTGCAAAATTTGATGATGTATGGCTTTGGCACAAGATATGATACCATGTTAATTTTGATAATCTAATTAGTATCAGTAACATGAAAAGAGTTAGAACCTTTCTTAAGTTGAAGAAATAAGATAATATAATATGCAAACAATGTTAGCTTGGCAAGATGACAATGTCAAGCTTTAAAAGTAAAGCTTATACCTCTAAGGAAATACTTGAAATTGTTCATACTGATTTGTGTGGGCCTATTGAAGTGAAATGATACAAAAGAGATAAGTACATAATGCTATTTGTTGACAATTAGTCTAGGATGATGATAGTCATGTTTCTAAAATAAAAATTAGATGCTTTTCAAATGCTTAAGTGGTACTTGGCAAGAGTTGAAATAGAAATAGGTAAGAGTCTGAAATGCTTGAGATCAAGTAGAGGAGGATAATTCATTTCAAATGAGTTTGAAATGTTTTGTAATGATAGAGGAATCAAAAGATAGACATCTACACTTAGGACCCCTCCACAAAATGGTATTGCTAAAAGAAGAAACAGATCTATAATGGGTATCTAAAATACTAGAGAGAAGTTGTAAGTACTATTGTATATATCTTAAACCATGTGCAAGTCAAGAAAGGTACTCATTCAACACTTTTGAACTATGGTATGGATATCCACCTAATATGAAGTAGTTTAAGGTATTTGGAAGTAAATGCTAGATTCTTAAAGATGTTAGGAGTGGAAAGTTTGATGCAAAAAGTGAAGAAGGTATATTCCTTGGTTACTCCACAAGAAGTAAAGGTTACAAATGTTTAAATACTAACACCAATAAAATTGTGGAAAGTGCAAATGTGAAATTTGATGAGTTTATAGAAGTACATGAGGCTAAAACTACAAAGGGACCAAAAAAATACAAATCATTTGTATACTATAATGAAGGAATGTGTGCTAAAGAAGATGCTACAAATCATGCTACAAACCAACAACAAGTCTCAATAACTATTGAGTCACAACCTATGAATGCTAAGTTGCATTCAGATGTCAAGTTGCAAAATGAGGAAAATGCACAATCTAATTTTGAGATTAACACACATGAAAGAGGTGCTGAAACACTTAGCATAGATGTACACAGTGACACTGAAGCTGAGAGAAATAATGTAGTTAGAAGAACTAAGCCTAGACTATCCAAATATGTCAAAAGACATCATCTTGTAGATCAAATCATTGGAGACAAAGATGCAAGACAAATGACAAGAAATAGATTTAGAATTGAACCATGTTTTTTAAGCATGAAGGAACCTAGGATAGTGAAAGATGCATTAGAAGATGATGACTGGTGCAAGGCTATGGAAGAAGAAATTTAGCAGATAGAGAAGAACAAGACATGAAGTCTAGTTCCTAGACCAAAATACAAGAATGTGATTGGCACAAAAAGGGTATTTAGAAAAAAGTTAGATTGGAATGGTGAAGTGACAAGAAATAAAGCAAGACTAGTTTGCAGAGGGTATGCAAAAGAAGAAGGAATTGACTATGGTGAAACATTTTCCCTTGTTACAAGAATGGAAAGAGTGAGAATTCTACTTGCTTATGTTGCATACAAAGACTTCAAAATTTATCAGATGGATGTCAAGTCTACATTTCTGAATGGCATACTAGAAGAAGTCTACATAGAATAACCAGAATTTTTTATTGATAAAAATAAAAAGAACATAGTATGTAGACTGCACAAAGCCCTATATGGATTGAAGCAAGCACTAAGAGCATGACATGAGAGACTTCATACTTATCTTGTGAAGACTAGATTTGAAAGGACAGATGATAACAACAATTTGTACATGAAGAAAGATAAAGAAAAAGGTATATTATTATTTGAAATATTTTTTGATGATATCATATTTGGAGGAAAATATGCTTTGTGTAAGGATTTTGCAAATTAGATGAAGCAAGAATTTGAAATGTCAATGTTTGGTGAGATAAAAATCTTTGTGGGATTGCAAGTATATCAGATGAAATATGGTGTATATATCACTCAATCAAAATATGTCAAAGAGATATTGAAGATATTTGGACTAAATAATTCCAAACTAGTAAGTACACCTATGGTGACAACACTCAAGATATCAAAGAATGATGATTCAGCTAAGGGAAATCAAACATTATACATACCCATGATTAGAAAATAGCAATATGTAGCACACAATAGATCTGATATTGCATTAGATGTAGGGATAGTTGCAAGATTCTCTACTAATCCCAAAGAAAATCACTTGATGGTTGTGAAAAGGATAATGAGATATTTGAAAGGAAAAAAAGAGTTTGGTTTATACTATAAGAAGAATTAAAAGTTTGAATTAATAGTCTACATTGATTGTGATTGGGCTGGAAATATTGATGATAGAAAGAGCACCAGTGGAAGAGAATTCTTCTTAGGCAAAAGACTTGTTACATGGACTAGCAAGAAGAAAAGTTGTACTTCCCAATCTACTTTTGAAGCAGAGTATGTTGCTATTGCTATGAACTACACAATCATTGTATGGATCAAACAACTATTTAAGGGAATGAAGGAAGAAATCACAGAACTAGTGACACTTTATTGTGATAATACAAGTGCTATCAATATATCAAAGAATCTTGTGATGCATACAAAGACAAAGCACATTTCAATCAAGTAACATTATGTAAGGGAATTGGTTAAAGATAAAGAGGTGAAGATGGAGTATATTAACACAAAGGAGCAAATTGTTGATATCTTCACAAAAGAATTACCTAAGGATGCTTATGAGTATTTAAGAGGTAAAATAGTGGTGATACCCTTATAAAAGGCTATGTAAAAGAAAGAGGGAGTGCCCTGCATCAAACAAGCTAACATTCATTTTATACAAATTGATGCAGTGGATCTTACTTTAGGAATTGCCTAAAGTAATTACAGAACTAGAATTACAAATCAGTCACAAGCAAGGTAATAGAGGGATAATGTCATGTCCCCTTTTCAAATAATAAAAAAATAATAATCTTTGCTAAGACAGGCAGGCCCAAGAAAGTGAAGTTTCAGAAAAAGGGGGGGTTAATCTTTGGAAACCGTTGGACTAATAAATGAAATTATTATTAAAATATGTTTCATTAACCTCTCTTGGATGTGATTTATGGTTATGCCCTCTTTTAAGGAGTTTGGAGGCATTTTGGGCTCATTCCAGAACTTGATTTTTGCTCATTCTTTGTTATTCTTCAGAGATTGCCAAACCTGTGGAGAAGGAGACCCAAGAACGGGAGTTTGCAGGTTTCCAGGGAGACCCAAGAATGGGAGTTTGTAGGTTTCTAGGAAGGCTAAGGATGGGATTTTGAAGCCATTCCATGTGCATGCTCATACAGAGTTTGCCCTTGTGCTGAACAGTGTAGATTTGTGGGTTTTTGGGTGTGGTTTTTTGCATGAGTTTGGTGTTTTCAGTTGAGCATTTCATATCATTTTTGGTTGCTGATGTATTTTAGACTTTAAGCTGTTAAAATAGAGCTGAATATATGTATTGGAATGTGATTAAACTTTTGAGATAGTTTATTAGTGTTTTTGTGGTGTTTCTGAGCATTTTTGTGTTAATTTCGGGAGCCCGATGAGCATAGTTTTTGTCCTACGTTTGTGAGCTGTTTTGTAAAGGCTATATAGATCTGGAAATAAAATTTTATAGGCTTTTATGCTGCTCAAATTTTTGTAAAAATGTCTACTTTTAGATTTATTAATAACAGGTGAAGCTGTGAAGCTTTTTGGCACTATTTTCGACATACCCAATTTTGGGTTTCTTGAAAAATTTGGTGGATCTTTGTGATATCAGTTGTTTGATCTTAAAGATCTGATTAAAGGTTGGAAATATCATACAAAATCAAAAAAGGGACATTTCAGTGGTATTAGAGCCATGATCTTGCTAGCCTGAGGGTTTGTAGAAGTTGCAGGTCAGTTTTGACAACTACCCAGATCTTGCATGTCAGTTTTGACAACTACCCAGATTTTGCATGTCATAATTTATGGTTGCATGTTTCTTCTAATCAGATACATGTTAAAATTTATGGTTACATTATACTTCTACTCATTTTCATGTTAGTTCTTGGTGAATTTGGTGGTTATAGAAGTTTGCATGTCAGTTTTGACAACTACCCAGATCTTGCATGTCAGTTTTGACAACTACCCAGATCTTGCATGTTAGTTTTGACAACTACCTAGATCTTGCATGTCAGTTTTGATAACTACCCAAATCTTGCATGTCAAAATTTATGTTTGCATTCTACTTCTAATCATATGCATGTTAGTTCTTGGTGAATTTGGTGGTTGCATGTTGCTTCTAATCAGCTGCATGTCAAAATTTATGATTGCATGCAACTAAGTGAAAGAGAAAAAAGATATTTGCAGCGAGAAAAGAATAAAAAAATTTTGATCAAACCTCCAGTTGAAAGTCAAAGTAAAAAATCCAAGGAAGGGAAAAGTATGGCTGATCCAGATGAGATGGCAAAGAAATTCTTCCAAGACATCCAAAATACTCAGAAGTAAACAGTAGATAGTTTGGCAGAACTAGAGAGGCTTTGCGAATATTGACAGAAAAACTACAAGGAGTTGCATCTATTAATGAGAAAGGGAGCACTTCAGAGGAGCCAAGAAATCTGAAATCCACACCATCTAAATCAACCAAAACTATTTTCTTGCCTGCAAATGAGCCACCAGTACCAAATCCAGCCATTAATCCTATGGAAGAGGTTACAGGTAACTTGATTACATTAAGAGCTACTTATAATGGCTTAGATGATGACTTTCATAGTTCAGTTCCTTTTAGAGAATGTGTGGATATGATGAACACTTTGATGCCCAAGAAAGAGTACAGAAGGGAGCATGACATAAGTGGAAGAGAGCTCAAAAATAAAATAAGCAAGTTTATAGCACCTACTTTTGATGGAACAAATAAAATTTCAGCTAGAGCATGGCTACAAAAATTACAGACCTTCTTCACACTTAACCCCATGAAGGAGAGTGATGTTGTTCAAATTGCAAGTCTACACTTGGAAGATGCAGCCTATGATTGGTGGTATCATGGAATGACTACTCAAGGTCATGATCAGGTAACTACATTTGATGATTTTAGTCAAAGAGTGATAGATAGATTTGACCTCAAGGATGATGATTATGAGGATGTTTTTGTGCATGATGGTGAGATACCTAGTGTAGATGAGCAGAGATTGAGCATTCATGACTTTTCTGAGAGAGAGTACCAGACATAGTTAGATGCTTCGTCACATGAGGTTGAGGCTAGTAGTACTTCACATGATTTATCCCGCCAGCTGAAGGTGTGTGAAGATAGTATTGTCACTACATTATCTCATCATGACAGGTATGTGGAGTTAGTTGGTATTAGTCATATTACTCAAGTTAGGATTTTGCTTGAGTTACCAGCTAATTCTAGTTTACAGATATGGACTCGAGATTCTTATATTGGAATTTGGGGTTCAGTTGACTGTAAATCATTAACACTTTTTGGTAGCAGTGATTGTTTGGGTGCTACCATGGATTTGATTAGCAGATTGCACAGTGTTGTCTTTTCTTGTGCCAGGAGCTTATTCGATGTTGGTATTAGTTTTTATACACCGGTGTTGGGCTTTGTTCATATATCTAGTCGACCATACTTGCTAGAATGTGTTGATGATATTTCATATTTGGCAGTGTGTACAGATGAGTCCCAGGATCATATTGGCATTGATGACATCCAGGAGGATGTAGTGGGCAGTTTTGAAGACTTAGTTTCCATGGGTACAGAGGAGTTGGACAGCAGTGCTAATGTTTTTGATACTCCGTATGTTGATATGAGCTTTAGATTTAATTCACAGGGTATGGATTGTAATACTCTAGATACTAGTGACTTTGAGGATACTCCTTTAGATAGTGCATCAGAGGAGGTTTGTAGGAGACAGTCAAGCCAGTGCCATCATGTGCCTAATCAGTTAAGAGTTAGTGACCGAGACATTGCTATCACTTGCTAGCATTTTGATGCTTCTCCTCAGTTTTTAGCAGTTTATGGATGGGGTTCTCCTACTACTGATGAGTAGGAAGGTAGTTATCTTTCCTTGACAGAGATCCACTCTTTATGGGAGGCTATTCAAATTTTGAGATAGAATTATATGCAGTTAGTAGCTGACAGAGATTATCTTATGGAGTGGGGCAGTACAGCATATGATGAATTGTTGGCCAAGGAAGATGAGGTGAGTGAGCTTACTGAGCAACTTGAGGTGACTTCTAAGATTCTTGAGAGTACACAGTTGGCTCTCAAGGAGTCACAATTTCATTTGGCTAAGTTGACCATGGAGTTAGAGTGGCTACAGTCTTTACCTGATTCTATACAGTCACAAGCTATGGTGTTTGGTGATCCGAGGATGTCCATGGCTGAGATTGTCAGAGACAATGGAGATGGGGATGCATCCATCCTTGATACTAACATTGGCATATCAGGTTCATTCCCACTAGAGTCAGGTTCAGTTGAGTTGGGTTTTGTAGCAGATTGTTGTATGCCTGACATGGTAGTGGCCTCTAGTACTGATGGCACAGAGACTAGAGATGTATCAAAGAGCATGTGTGATGTTGGTGAGTCGACAGTTGGCATGGTTCCTGCTAGTAATACTACTCCCTTGGTGATATCTTTAGAGATAGTAGTCAATTCCAACATGGTTAATGATCAATTGAAGTTAGTTTCATCTGGATTACAGTCTGAGCCACTGACTGAGATTGGTGCATTCTATCGGCATTACACTGTGAGGTACGCTCATCAATTTACCTTTGATGACCATGTTAATGAGATTATGATACAGAGATGTACTTTGGTTTCTAGTGCTTATCATCAGTTATGGAATAGTTTGATGCCTTGGGATGAGAGTTGTGATGGGCACGACATGGTGATAGGTCCTGCAGTTGATAGCTTGATAATACATGACTTAGAGCAGGAGTTTTGGAGTGATGCTTCAGCAGGGTATGTACATCAGTTATCAATTGATCCTTGTGTTGAGGAGTTGATGGTAGAAAAATTTGGTTTGGGTTCCATTTCTTGTTGTTCATCTTGTGATGGCTTTTCACCATCAGGGGTGCATGGGAGTTATGGTTATGAGACAGTGGCCGATGATCTACAGAGTTGTGTTGATTGCAGGAGTTGTACAGTGTGTGGATTCTCCATACTTGGTATAGTTTCATATGCGAGCATTCACCATTGTTGCAGAGTTGGATTGTACATTTCGTATAGGCCAGTGGGATGCGTTGATGGTATTTATTGTGTTGGCAGTTTGATTTGTCCACTTTACTTGGGTTCTGATGTTCTAAGAGTTTGTGTCTCATGGGTCTTTGACTATGGTGGTGGTGATTTTGGAGTTTGGTTGAGCTATAATTGTCAGTTTGATTATGGATTCCTCTTGGTCATATTGCAGAGGATATTGCAGGAGCCTGTGTTAATTGTTAGTAGTATAGTTCATGACTACATTTGGGATCCAGGTGGATTGATTGGTTTATTGTTTAGCCATTGCTTGAGGAAAAGAAATTTTTAGGGAGGCGAGAACTTGTCATGTCCCCTTTTCAAATAATAATAAAAAAAAAATCTTTGCTAAGACAGGCAGGCCCAAGAAAGTGAAATTTCGAAAAAAGGGGGGGTTAATCTTTGGAAACCGTTGGACTAATAAATGAAATTATTATTAAAATATGTTTCATTAACCTCTCTTGGATGTGAGTTATGGTTATGCCCTCTTTTAAGGAGTTTGGAGGCATTTTGGGCTCATTCCAGAACTTGATTTTTGCTCATTCTTTGTTATTCTTCAGAGGCTGCCAAACCTGTGGAGAAGGAGACCCAAGAACGGGAGTTTGTAGGTTTCCAGGGAGACCCAAGAATGGGAGTTTGCAAGTTTCTAGGAAGGCTAAGGATGGTAGTTTGAAGCCATTCCATGTGCATGCTCATACAGAGTTTGCCTTTGTGCTGAACAGTGTAGATTTGTGGGTTTTTGGGTGTGGTTTTTTGCATGAGTTTGGTGTTTTCAGTTGAGCATTTCATATCAGTTTTGGTTGCTGCTATATTTCAGACTTTAAGCTATTAAAATAGAGCTGAATATATGTATTGGGACGTGATTAAACTTCTGAGATAGTTTATTAGTGTTTTTGTGGTGTTTCCGGGCATTTTTGTGTTAATTTCGAGAGCCCGATGAGCATAGTTTTTGTCCTACATTTGTGAGCTGTTTTGTAAAGGCTATATAGATTTGGAAATGACATTTTATAGGCTGTTATTCTGATCAAATTTCTATAAAAATTTCTACTTTCAGATTTATTAATAACAGGTGAAGCTGTGAAGCTTTTTGGCACTATTTTCGACATACCCGATTTGGGGTTTCTTGAGAAATTTGGTGGATCTTTGTGATATCAGTTGTTTGATCTTAAAGCTCTGATTAAAGGTTGGAAATATCATACAAAATCAGAAAAGTTACATTTCAGATAACATTTAATAACCTACAAAAGCCTATATCTACATATATTAAAGATTTCAAGTGTTGAGTATACATCTTTGGCATTGTTGTCAAAGAGGGAGAAAGTACATTAAACTTATCAAGTGCAAGAGGAATAATGGAGAGAATACACCATTAGAAGATTAAAAGAAAGAAACAAGGAGATATTCTACTCAGTATGAAAGAGAAAAGATATAGAAGGAACTTAGAGGGAGTTATATTTTGTAACCTAATTAGAAGATGGAAGTTATTGATAGAGGGATAAATTTCATATGCAAGTTTTCCTTTTGGTATTGTCTTACTATTTTAACCTAGTTAGTTTGATGGAACAAGATGTTCATCATTTGTTTCACTTGGTTGAGTAGTTTGGTTTGCCATTAATGCCACGGAGGGAGATTGTTGATATTTGATTGAAAAGATTATTTGATTAAAAAGATTGTTAAAGAAGATTGTGTGTTTCAATCATTGTTTTGTCATTGATGCAAAACCTTCTATTTGATAGTAAGACAATTTCTTATATGTTTCAAGTACTATCACTTAGTTGATTCATGAGGAGGATTTGTTCAACAAGATGTAACAAAAGCACCTAGAGGAAAGGTTGAGTTATGATTATGTAATGAAGTAAGAGAATTAGTTAAGACAATGATAACATAATGTATTGATGATCTACTTGAGGTTACAAAATGACTGGCTACACTTAGAAATTTTAGAAGAATAAAGTTAAACAAAGTTCATTTGCCAATCTTGACCAAGTGAATAGTAGGTGTTGAGAAAAGTTAGTTCAAGCCAATCAAAAAGTCAATTGGAGTTGAGTGAAAGAAAATTCTAGTGGATGTCTAGCAAGTTAGTAAATGTCAAGTAACTTTCATTTGATGCTGAGCACCAGTAAAATCCAGTTGATGCTGAGTGATTCTATAGTTGATGCCAAGTAATGCAGTATGTGTTGAGTATCAAAAGATTGATAATGTCAAGCTATTGCATTATGAAAAAGATCAAAGATTTGCCAAATGAAAGCTAACAAGTTTTTTTCTTGGAACTTGTGAATCAGGAGGAAGATAAGATTGATGAACTGGTGGCACATAATCTTATGTAAACCATTTTGAAGGTGAATTCAGATGGATTCTAAGAGAAGTTTCTAGAGAAGACAAGATATGTGGTAGATACATTGTATCTTACCTAATCCATCAAAAACCCTAATTTTGATGATGGATAATGAGAGAGAAAATTTTCTAATTTCCTATATATAGGATTTTTTGGTCATGAAGCAAAGATTTAGAGAGTTTGATGTGAAAATCTGATAAGGAGAAGGAAAGTGGTTTTGCTTCATCAGATGATTGAAGTGAAGAAGTCTACAATGGCATACTGAGCAAGAAGGCTTAAGAGGATGAATGCTTGAAGGGTGAGCAATTTTTTAGAGCTACAAAGATTAGAATCCAAGTAGATTTGAGGGCTAAATAGAGATTTGTAATCTGCAAGTAAGATTGTAAGTTGCATCAGATCAAAACTCTACTATTACTTTCTAAAAATTGTATCAGTCTAGGGTAAATCTTTTGGAGTAAGGTTTAATTAATACTCATTGAAAAATCCTTTAACAAGGTGGCATTCCAAGTGAATGGCCTAAAGTCCTCTAACAAGGCTCAATTTTAGTAGGGTGATTAAAATCCCTTAACAGTCACATTTAACAGTGTGTATTGTAACCTTTAATAGGGTTGGCCTTTAATATGGCATCACTTTAGAAAAGTGAGAAAGGAGTAGCACGTTACTGGTGGTTTTTCCCAAATTGGGTTTCCATGTTAAATCATTGTGTCAAATGTGTTGTGTTTCATGCTTTACATTTCTGCAAGTTGATTTGATAGTAACATATAAGCTTTAGTTGATATACAATGAATGCATGCATAGGTATGAATTTTTTATGGGTTCACTAAATTATGAAAAGTTTTATTTGTACATCTATACCTTGAATAATTGATTTACCTCCCCCCCCCCTTCTTAGTTATTTTGTAAGAATTCCAACACACACACAGATATATATATATATATATATATATATATATATATATATATATATATATATATATATATATAAACACACATATTATATATATGTATGTATGTATGTATACATATATATAATATGTGTGTTTATACACACACACACACACACACACACACACACACACACAAATATATTGTATATGCGTGTGTGTTCTTTATCAAAATACAATGGATTACATAACATGTGCATTCTATAGTGCATTCTCTCTCTCTCTCTCTCTCTCTCTCTCTCTCTCTCTCTCTCTCTCTCTTCCTTACCATTCATCTTATTGTTCCTAAAGGGTCTAAATGGGTCATAAACAAGCCCAATACCATCCCCCCTCCTCTCTATTCCTTACCATCCATCTTATTGTTCCTAAATGGTCTCATGGGGTCATAAATAAGCCTAATACCCCTTAATCTACACTAATGTATTGTAATGGGTCTTAAGTGTTCTTAGAATACATAAATGTGTCTCTTGACACCTTAAGACCAATGCATACTAAGGGTTCTTAAGGAGTACCAAGACACATTAATGTATTATAGGACACCTTACCATACATCAGTGTATGGTAAGGTGTCTTAATGTGTCCTACAAAACAATAATGCACCTTAAAACTCCTTAAGACTCATTACAACTTCCCAAGCCACATCACCATACATTAGAGTATAGTAAGGAGTCCTAATGGTTTCTAGAGATCCTAAGGCTCCTTAATAGACTACAAGAACCCTAATATTTATAGAAGATAGTGCTAATAAATCTTAAGGCATCTATGTTGGTAGTGGGCTAGTGTCCCTTGAAAGATTTATGACATGGCTTGACTACCTCCTATGGTTCTATAAGACTATTGGTTGTATCAAGAATTAACAGGTCAATCTTTTGGTGCAATGAAAACCTTGTCCTTTCTAAAAATTGGTATCAAAGCTTGGCCATAGGTTCAAACCCTACATGCCATAGTGAGTGATGCTAGGAGGGGGATTTTTGGTAGTGGGCTAGTGTCCCTTGTAGGATTTATGACATGGCTTAACCACCTCCTATGGTTCTATAAGACTATTGGTTGTATCAAGCATTAATAGGTCATCATTTAGTACAACAACAACCCTATCCTTTCTAATAGTCTTAAGATACATTAATTTTAACTAGATTCCCTTAAGACATCATGAACCCCTTATCATATATTAAAATATGGCAAGGGATTATAAGGGGTCCTAAAATGCATTAATCTATCCAAAATCCCCTTAAGACCCCTTATCATGCATGGTAAGTATCTCGAAGAGATCTTAAGGGGTCCTATACCACATTAATGTTCCTTTCAACCCCTTACAACCTCTTACAACCCATTAATATCCCTCACCATACTTAAGTGCATGTTATGGGATCCTAAAGGGTCATAAAGGTCCCCCAAACACATTAATATATCATAGGACCACTCATGACCCCTTAGGACCCCTTACTATATACTAATGTATGGTAAGTCTTCTTAAGGAGTAATAAGACACATGCATTTGTTCTATGACCCCTTAGGACTCCTTACTAGATACATTAGTGTATTTTAAAGAGTCCTAAGATCCCTTATGGTCCCTTTGGACTTATAGGAACCATAAGATGTATGATAAGGGGTAACTAGAGATCTTAAGACACATTAATGTATTTTAGGACCCCTTACAACTCCTTTAGACCTATTAACATACACTAGGATACATTAATGTATCCTATGATCTTTAAGGCCCTTAAAAAACTTTTAAAATTTTTCATGTTCCCCTTAATGAGTTCTAACGGGTATTAATAAATTACATTGTTTCCTAATTGGTCTTACTATGTCCTAAGAGATTGTAATGATCTATAATGGTTTGAAGTATGATTTAAAATACATCATGACACCTTATGATATATTATGTCATTTACATCTCATTTTTGTGTCTTACAATCGTTCATGTGTTCTAAGGGATCCAAATAGGTCTTGAAGGGTCCTAGGACCACTTAGGACCCATTATTACCCCTTATGATACATTAGGACCACCTAAAACTTGATAGAACACATTGGGGTTTATTCTAACCAATGAGGGCCCATTGTAACTCCTTAGGACACTTTGGTTTGTCCTATAATGGTTAATGTGTTTATATGGGTCCCAATTATTTCTTTTATGTTTGGATACCTCCTAATAGAAGGTGTCCTAATGGGTCCTAAGGGGTAAAAGGATCACTTAGAACAAATTAGAACCCATTTGGAATCATTAGGATACATTATAACTCACTAGTGTCTCATGTGACCCTTAAGGTTATCTAAGAGGTATTAATGGTTTCTAATATTTTCTAATTGGTTCTTGTGCATTTGAGTGGGTCTAAATAGGTCTTAGTGGATCCTCAGACCACTTAAATTATGACCCCTTATAAGATATTAGAACCGCTTAGGACACATTGGTGTGTCCTATGATGGTTAATGTGTTTGAAAGGGTTGTAATCAGTCCTAATGTACAACTTACTAATGTACTATAATAGGTCCTATTTTTCCTTAAACACCCCTTAAGACACAATCATTAATATTCTCTAAGGCGTTCTAATGTATCATAATGGGTCTTAAGAGGTTTTGATGAGCCTTAAAGGACACCATGACCACTTACAACCCATTAAAGTGTTATGAATAGGAAATAATGAGAGGGGGTTTAATTAGTATTTCAACAATTTTTTCCCTATTATGGGTTTAAAAAATAAACATTAAATAGGCATAGGTTAGTAAATTAAAAAGAAATAAAGAACATACCCCCAAAAAACTCATAATACAATATTTTGTTAACAAGGAAAACTCTGGCTAAGGTAAAACCTTAAAGGTGATGGTACCCACAAAATGAACCGATCTAAAAAATTACTTTGCAAAAGCTTTTGATCCTATTAGGAGTCGATTAAATACATACATACATACATATTCAGGGAACAACAAGGGACCAATCATATATTTATGATATTGGTACAACAATCCTTTGATTTTTCTTTGTACCATTTGTAAATTTGTATATTATTGTACAGTTATGAGCTCATGTTTTAATATAACTCCTAATAGGGTTAGGTACTCTAACAAGGAAAAATACACTAGAAACCTTAATTATATCATATAAACTCTTTATTCCATCATATCCCAAAATTACAGGCTTCCATTTTCTTCAAGTGGAGCTCACTAACAATCACAATATAATTGTTACCTATTTTCCTCTATCATAATTAGTCAATTTCTTCATGCTAATTTTTTAAAACACTATCTTTATCATAAGAGGCCTTAACTATGCATAGTGTTCCCATTACTTACCTTAGAAAACTTTCCAAAATAAAGTACCTTAGAAGAAATTAGGACTAATTAGGAAATATTAGAGATTTGAAGTTCTCATATAATGATTAATATGTTTTAAGGGATCTTAATGTTTATTAATGGGCATGAATAGGTTCCAATGGGCCACAATGGCTCCTAATGGATCTTATGATCACTTAAGACCCATTAAAGTTATTAGAAAATATTAGAATACATTAAGACACATTAGAAAACATTAGTATTCTCTAATGATTAATGTTTTTAATGTTCTAAATAGTCCTAAGAGAAGCTAATGTGTCCTAAGAAGTTACAATGGGTCCTAAAGGGTCCTAGGTTGTTATGTCCCCTTATGATATGTTAGGACCACTTATAACCCTAAAGTGTACCCTATAATTATTAATGTATTGTCTTTGCCCCCCCTCTCTCATAGCTATTCTTGTGGGTTAGATCATAGAATGTCATTTTTTATTTGGTCACACTCTTTTTATTTCCATGTAGTCACTTATACTCTTGTGATATATTTCCAAACATGATATTAGTGGTTGATATTTTTCAATTGTAGTTAACTCTACTAGTTAATTGAGAGTTATATTTTGGTAGTAACACATATTTTTTAGTTCTTTATCTTTATTTATTTATTAATATATTCCTTTGTGCATATAAGTATGATTTAGGATCCTTCATTTGGGGACTTTCATCATTAAAACTTAATGTTGCCTTATCTCTTTGTAGCTCCCCCATGATCATCTATTTTTCTTTATTTTTCTACTCTCTTTATCTTCTATCTCATATTATTTCACTATAATAATAAGGTTGTCTTATAATCTCACTGAAGTGGGGGATAAATTTACCATCATAAATTATAAGTATCTAATTAATGTACAATTTAAGGATTATTTTGCATCCACCTTATTATATTTTATATAAAAGGAACTCTTTTGGCACTTAATGAACACCTAAATTAGGATATAGGTCTTCTCCCATTTTAATTTTGTTTAAAACAAAAGTTAGATCTTATTTCTAGGCATAATTCTTTATTTTTCTCCAAACCCTTAATTCATTTCATTTCCTATGGTTTATATCACCATTTGTGGTACTTTTGTCTATCATGGCCTAATAATTAGTTGTATTTAAGTATCTTGCATCTCTATTTCCCTATATATAATTCAAAGATGGGTGGATTTTCATAGGTATATAATATTTCAAATGTTTTATAGCTGCACTTTTTGGGAAAAGCTTGGATAAGAGGGAAATGCCATGGTTTTTATGGTAGATTTATCATGGTCAATCTTCTTGAGTTTTAATCCCTAAAATATTGTAAAGGCTATATAAACACCATAACTCTACTCATTTTAGTAAAAATAGTCAATATTATCAATCATTCCAATTAATTATCAAGAATTCATAATCGATCTATCAAGTGAAGGAAGATAATAAAGTTTAAGAGCTATAAAAAATCATGCTAAAGAATTAAAGGTATAACAATCCTTATAAAAATAAAGGTGATTTATTTTCATATATCTAGCTTCCTTCCCCATTGGAGACAAAAAAAGAAGAAGATTCTATCAAGAAAGAAATATATACACCTACCTCTTCAAGTCTGTTTCTTTACCCCTCAATAAAGCATTATAGTAAGTTACAAAAATTATTTGATGACCTATTTTTCTTTCATGATTTTCTTTTGAGATTTTGCATTAATCTAAAGATATCGCATCATCATATTTGATCATATTCAAATAAGTGTTTTCGTTTACAAGGTATCATATACTATATTTACTATATCTAGTTGCTTTTATATGGAAGCAATCTTTATTTTATTTTATTTAGAGTCAATGTTTATTCCTAAATAGGTGTTTGATTTAGGTAAATTGGGAATTATCAAACCTTCTTCCCAAATTTTTTATCTACAGAAGTAGGTTATAGAGCTACTAGAAATTTTCTAGATATGCCAGCAGTTGTCAAAACATCCCTACAAGTTTCAAGAAGAGCGATAGGGTATAGAATATTTCAAATTTCATGTACCTAGGTATAAAACATTTCAAATTCCCTATAATTCATAAATCTAGCTCATATTTTACTAGAAGAGAGGTTACAACTTTAGGATCTTATATTTATAGTTACAAGTATTTCTAAGATTTTGTTTGTCCATTATTTAGACCTAATGTACCGTATTTCCTATTTTGTTTCTAGGTGCATATAGATCTTTCCTAATATAATATTATTTTCTTATAATAATTTACTATTTTAATTTTTCATATTTAGTGAAAGATAATTGAACCATTTAGTTCTTGGATCCATCCTAACCTATTGGGACATCTTCTTTTTGAATGTGTAAAATTGAAAAGGAGAAGTGGTGTAACTATTTGCATTGCTTCCATTTTCCTACTGCATAGCGGCCTATTATTTTAGCCATAAATGTGGTAATCTTGTATTATTCTTTTATCACACTCTCTTCCAATCATAGTGAGCTAAATAATATCTTGGACATTCCATTGTATGCATGCCTATAGATATAAGAATTATTTTTACCAAGATGTGATGCCATATTACCTTGGCTATATTTATTTAATATGAAAAAATCACTCTACCACCTTGTCCTCATATTGATTTCCTAAGAATTGAGTCTTACATGTACAACTTCTTTTATGTATCTTTTTACTTTGGTAGTAGGCATGTGTTTGAATGTTTGAAGTGGTGAGATCATATCTACATTAATTATTGTATTAGAAATGAGCCCCCAATTCCAAGTATGTAGTATTGAGCTCATAATTTATTTATAATTATACTATATATAGATATTTATGTGTGGGAAAGTATCCACAGTGATTTTAGCTAGGTGGAGAATAGCAATGGTGAATTTGAATCATGTGGTGAGAAAAAAATGGTGCAATGGTGGTCTGGGGACAATGCTTGCATCTTTGTTCTTGGGATTGTGGAAGGTTTGCAAAAGGATAGATCCCATGACAATTGTTTGAAGGTAGATGGTGTTGGTGTTTTAAAATGTCATGTTTCAAAATCCTCAATGAGAAAAGAATACATGTAGGGACATCTACTTTCCATCTACAACATACTCATTTAGACACCAAGGCACCCTATAAGGTGAGACCCTTCTTCTACTTTAGACTCTGCAAAACCTAGGAGGGTGTACCTTAGATTCATGTATATGGTACTAGTGTTAAAGCATACACTTGAATATAACATAGAAGATAATACCCTTGATCTTTTAACACTTATTTAGACAAAATAGACATGAAATAGCTAGAATCATGACATATGAACTAGATAAGCTAAGTGAGGGTAACACTTTTCAACTCTTCAACATGAAAGGGAAAATATTCTGATTAATGATGTTTAATATTAGCACAACCCAAGGTATGAACAAAAAAGACATGCAATCTCCTAGCTGATCAGTCCCTTATCCATTGGGCATAAGCTAAGTCAAAGCATACACATGGATACCCAAGATAAACTCATATATTCAAATATCCGATCTATCCATTCACCTTGTAAACAAAAATCTATCTTGAAAATGAAATTCATACTTATAAGATCCTCCCATGATCCTTGCAATTCTATCAATGCATATTAAGCAATTTACTCAAGCCCTTGACCCAATAGTAAACATGCAATGGTATACAACTTCGAAGCCAAGTTGCAACTAGACAATATGTACCATATACATATATCAATACAAAATTACAAGCCCATGAAGATGGAGACAAAGTTTAGATTGAAACTTTCAATAAATCTTTCTATTAATCTCCTTATAAATCAATACATCAAATGTATGCCGGACTCAAAATATACACAACAAATGATGGTATAATCTATCTTCTTATAAGAGATTATAATTGTTGTTTATAATAGAGAAAAATACTAAAAAAATGGTGGAAATCTAGTCATGATAGAAATTTCAACCAAACTAGAACCATTCGTTTGGCATCAAAGTAGTAAAAAATGTCGAAGTACTAGAACCAACCAGGTGGTATCACAGACTAACTAGAACCAAAATTACAATGAGAGAGAAAGAGAAAGATATAGGAAAGGAAGAAGAAGCTAGATCTGATCTAAAAGTGACAAACGTCTAGTTGAATCTCCATCCGTATTGTTGTAAAGTATCTCTCATCTTTCTACAACCAAAATATGAAAGGAATCTCATCATTGTATCTCAACAAACTCAAAATATCTTTTCTAACTGATGAGAAATTCCATCCTAAAAAAAAAATCTAGTATGCATCTGAAATGCTAATAAAATCTTCTACTAAATTGATGTGAAAGTGAAAAAACCATCACTAACTACATCCTTACTACCTTTGGCACACATCTAGTTCACCATTTTGCCAAAAATCAAATCTGAACTACTATACTTGAATGTGGTTGAAAAATAAGTACCTGGGACAAAACTATGAATAACTCAAACATATGATTTCTAGTGTTTATAAAAAAAAAAAAAAAAACTCTAAATCAAGAAATCTTGTTCCAAGATATTTTCAATGGTATACTATAGTCCTATATCGGTATATTAGAGATGCTCAAAATGTCCATTTGAAGATCAAACTCCTATCTTAAATCTAAGCTCTACATTGTTTCAAAAATTTAATTCTGCACCTAAGGTTAAGACTTTATCATATAAACTAGATTTTATTTAAAATTACATGCACATATTCTCAGAGGAAAATAATTAAAAATTACGTTTTTCTACACTTGAATTTTCCCTCTATTTTCCAATTTGGGTCAACCAATACATGGCATGATGTGATTCATTAGGTTTTTCATTGTCGCCACCACTTAGGTGCTAGGTGACACCCTTTGATTCGTCCACCAGCCTATCACTTGTCTCCTAACACACTACCACATGGTAGCTTCTCATTGGATCTTCTATGCATGGTCATTATGTCACATCATCACTTACTGGGCACCCCACCATGTCACTACCATTTGGCATCTCTTGATTTGTCATTTCTTTTCTATGTCATGTCATCCACCACCTAGACCCACTACCAAGTGATGCCTCCATGCTTTGGCACATTCCTTATCTTCTGAGCATCTTCATCTTCTAGAGAAGTGCTAGCTATTAGATCTAACATGTGTCAACATCTGGTGAAATACTGATGGAATAAGACACATCATCATTGACTACCATGTGGTAGCATGTCACTTCCCCTCTTTCATTAATTGGTATGCATCTTAAATTTCCATGGAAGTGCCAACAGTCAGATCTTGCCATGTGTCAGAATCTAGAGTGTTAATCTTAAAACTCCAATCTAACCTCCTCAAAATTTATGCTAGGTGTGGCCTTGTGATTCACCTGTTTGGATGACATGCGTCTCTTTATGATTCATCTAGTTGGTCATTATGGATCCACTTCATCATCCACCTCATGGGACACATTGTTCAAAATTTCTTTAGGCGTCAAACTAGGCTAGGGCCCACACATGTAATGTGTCTTATTTATCATAAAGCAAAGCACTTTAGACATTTTCTTTGAGTATGCCATTATATTTAAAACACTAAAGTACTTACCACTTAAACAATGTGGCACAAATGCTTAGACTATTTTCCTCTATTTTACAAGAGTCTACTACCTTGAAATGACCTCCCCCTTATTTTGCGAGAAAATTGGCATGCATATGATTTGGGTAAGAGCACAAACTTGGGTTGCAATTCTGTGGAAGTCAATTCCATGGAACAAGACCTTTCCAGAAACGGGTACCCAATTTGAACAAATTGGGTACCCATTATGGTTTGGGTACCCAATCCATATTCAAACAATTGGGTTCCCAATTTTTGAATAGGATTAGGTGCCCAAAGCACTTTTAAAAAATTAGGTACCCAAATGTAAAGAAATCAAGTACCCAATTCTAAGAAAAATACAAAACCCACTTTTTTTGGGTTTTTGGCCATTTTTACTTAGTGCAAAATGGGATCCCAATTTCAGCATAGAAATAGGAGCCCATTTTTAGATTTCTATAGACCCCCTATTGCTCTTTTTTGATGTACTAGGTATTCTACTTTGTTTTGCACAATTTTATTTCATGGTTTTCAATTTTACACTTTATAATTCCATCAATTTGTTGTATTTTTTTAACTTTTAATATATAAAATTGTAAAGTTCCATTGTTAATAGTTTTATCTTTACATGTTTTGATGTATTTAATAAAATTTACAATGTTGAATGATTAGATATATGTAAATTAATTGTTTAAACATGTAATTACATTGATATTTTATATTTATTTCAACTAAATAGTAATTAATTATAAATTAGTTTGTAAACCATATAACAAAGAAAGTAGAACTAGCTATACTCCTAAGTCTAACCGAGTAACCTAATCATAACCTAAATAATTTAATGTGCTCCCTTACCTTAAAACCACAATTTTAACTCTAAACCCTAGATTCATGTAAGTCTAATCATAAGCTCAACTCTTAATCCTAACATTGACTAAATCTCTAATCCTAAACAATCATACATAACCATTTATCCTTAACACAACCTTAGCCCTAATTACATATGACATTTAAATGTAGATGAGATCTTAAATTCTATTTGTGATTTTCAATAAACTTAATGTTTCAGGGTCCAAATCAAATGTAATTTTTAATCCCCTACTCCAAATTATCTAGACCATCATATCCATTTATCATTTCATTATTTAGTTAGATAAATTTTACAACAAAATTTTCAATAATTTGATGACGATATCATTTTAAATAAAACTACACACTAACCATAAACATAGTATTGACCTTGATGTAAAATCTCACTCTCACCATAATTCTAAGCCTAACCCTAACATTGATTAAAATTTTAACCAATTTATATAATTAAAATTGAGAAACCTAACCCTAATCTTTAATAAACTTAATCCTAAATGTTAAACCCTTATTCTAATTGTAACTTCAAATCTTAAACCTAGCACTCGATCCCTAACTAGGTAACCATAATAGTGCTTAGGTCCATAATGGGAAGTAATCTTAATCCTATGTTTGAAAACATATAATTGTCTATTGTAATAGCTAGAGTGTCATAAATTTGACAAAAAATCTAATCTTCCATAAGAAAGAAAAACACATGGACATCCAATACCATTTTTCTCACACAATACATGGTAGAGATAGAAATGTAAAATTGGAGAAAGTTGACACTTAGGTGAATATTGTACAACTACCTTGAAAAACCCTTTGAGCATACATAAGTTTAGGTGGCATTTAGAGTTGATAGGCCTCATGGACCCTAATAATAGATATCTTTTTATTTTAGTTGAATCTTAAAAGATATCCAATGAGTGAGAGATTCTCAGAAATAACTATCTCAATCTTTTATTATTCTTGTTATGATTATTTATTTATCTTCGTGTGTAATTATTTATGTGCATTTTATTAATGGTATTTTGTGGACCTCTTTAGTTGATATTAAGAAATAATTCAATGATGTGGTAAAATGTAAAAAGGCTCTATGAAAAGAGTAGGTTGTGCATGTGCTTTACATATTGAGTTTTTGATGTGCATGTTCCTTCCATATTAAGTTTTGCATGGACACCAAATCTTACCACCATGGACACCTCTATTTAATTCTTGAAACATCACCTAGTTGAGAAGAGAAAAAAATTTAACCTCCTTTTGTTTTCTACATATCACTTGATAGTTCTTTAACATCCATTAAACCTCTTGAGAAATCCTTTTGATAGTTTAATTCATAGAGCACATGTCATTTCCTTTGGTTTACTAAGATCTAATAGGAGTAATAAAAATGTGGCAATGATAGTGTTCACAAGCATTGTATGTATTACTAGGTCATGTCCAAAAATAAACCTTTTTAATATACTATTCTCCAAAATCACCCCTAAGAAAAGCATTTTTTTTTTCTCTTATATGAGTAATCCTAATCAACATTTCCATATGATGACACCTTAAGTGTAGAGTATCACTACTAGAAAGGAAAGGAAAATTTATATTATTTTTATAAAGCCATGTTTTCCATAACAATAAAAAAAATGAATTTGTCATTTCCATCTTTACATTACCAATGCATACTGCCCTTCCACTTTTGGATATGGCCACTAAGGGAAATAAAATGTCATAAAACCTCCCTCTTCCATTTAGTGGTATCACCATATTATCTCCACTTTTGAGTAATGATATTGATCACCATCTATACTTCTAAGATGGTATGCCATGCTTTCTTAGTCCATGTTGTTTCTTATGACTCTTTTTTCAACCCTTTTTCTAGGACATTTCAACTTCCATTACCTTTTGGTGTATATGGAAAATGTAAATACCTGTGTAAGATTTTATCATTATCTTTGTGATTGGTCTTAACCATTTTCTAAAAAAATAATTGTGTGATATTATAAATTACATAGAATTAGCAGTGATGAGCGAATCTCATTCAAGATGCACAGACTTAGCATTAAGGAAAATCCTTCATTTTAACCACAAAAGAGTAGCCCCAATCATAATGCCAATTCGAAATCTTATATTTTGTGCCTCAATTATAATGGTAATTACTCTAGTCATTTGGATAACCCTAAATCCTAACCCAAACCACAATCTTATTTATATACATTCAATCCTAATTATTTTAATATTGAACCTTAATTGTACAAATTTGGTAAGGCATAAACATAAACATATTTATATAAGATATTTTTAGAATTCACATTTAAGTTGATTTATTATTATAGTTTGTTGGAGTATTATTTTATGATTAGGCTTAAATTTGGTGTAATGTTCAATTATTGTTAATATTAAAGTTTACTTACTATTTAACTTTATTTATTTAATTTATATGGTTTTAAAGATTTGTGCATTTATATAATTGATATTTTAGATTTATTTTATTAAATATTAATTTTTTGATTTTTTATGTTGTTTAAACATATATGAAAATTATAGTTGATGGACACATCCCCACCCCCTCCCCCTCCCCCACCCCAGCCTTTGCCTCTGACCCTCTATCTCCAGCTTCACCTCCACCCCCACCTCCATGACCACGTAGTCCTCCTCCAACACCTACTATAGAGGATCTAAGGAAGAGCATGAGGCATAATATTTATGACTTCATGCATGATGTTGAGACCATTAGGTGTGAGGCCATCCCCCCCACCCCCCTCTACTTTGCCTTGCAGATAGTGTGTGAGGCATTGTTCACTCTATTGAGTATTTGGATTGTGATATCGATAACTTTAGATTATGGAGGAAAAACATGTGTGGCTTTAATTTTGATGGCATATCCTATAAAGAGATCCATAAGCTCAAAATAAATAAACTACATTTTACAAGATATTTTATAAACCCTAAGATGGGTCTTGAGATTAGCGAGAAGAAGCCTTGTATTTCTATTAGATGTTGCATGCATCCACGTATATCAACACACTTTTGGGAGAAATGGTGGATGGTATTTGACCATCCACCACACACAAATCAAGAGGTGCCCATGTACTACCTTAGGAAGCTATGGGCTGAATTTGAATTGGGTTTGAAACCTAATTATTTTGATACTAGATCATTTCAAGGGGTTGGTAGAGGGATGCCTCAAGATAGGCCTAGGGAAAAGCTAGGAGATAATATGAGGAATCACATGTGACCTTAGCCTCTTGTACCTCTTCCTACACTAGTTGTCCCAGAGCCACACCATCATCGAGTAGCTTCATCTACTCTTACCTCATTGAGTGCCCTTTTGGGAAATTTAGTAGACCAATGGACATGGGTGAGAGATATTCATCCACTTGGACACATTTGTACTAGTTGTGGAGATATATGTAGAGGCCCATAGAGCAATGTTCATGTGGCACATGATGACCATTATGTTGAGCGTGCTGATTTTGATGATGATGCATATGCTACCCAGGGTGATGGTAGTGATGATATTGATGTGTCATCTTTTGTCGACTTTTTGTAGGGATAACACAGAGTTAGTCAGGAGCATTAGGTAAAATTTTAATTAAAATTTAAATAAAGTACATAATTATTTACTTTCTACATACATGTGTAATTGTATTAACCAAATTAATTTATGTTGATTTTGAAATAATAGAGGATAAATGATATTGTTCCTCCTAGGAGGCAGTATAGTCTTTCTTCAAGACCTATAGATGTTAACATCCCTCATATGGTATGCACTTTGAATTACACTGTAAATAATGTACATTAGAACTTGAATTTAATAACATGTGCTCATATGTTCTTTTTATCTAGTTTTGTAGGGATTGTCATCTGCTACATAGTTTGATGTTTATACAGGTCCTGATCCATTGACCATTGAGGCATAACCTCAACTACATACAATATGAACTTTTGAATCAAGACAAATACTTTCTACTATTTTTATGCAAACATTTTTATTAACTTATAATCTTCAACTTTGATTCATATATAATTTATATGTTTTGGTTTTACAAACAGGAGATGGATCATACTTATCCATATAGGCCTTGGTATAGTTTATTTTTGACTCCATCTTTTGACCATGTTAGACATGCTAATAGTCATTGTGGTAGCTTATCTTTAGACACATCTGTGACATTGGCTATTGCTTAGGTATGATATATATACATGTTTTTATAGTTGATATAAAATGTAGTGTAAATTGTGTACCTTTTTGTTTACATACTTTGTAATTCATGTATATATAATTTTGACTCAACTTTTATGTATTGATAATTTTAGGACTATGTCACCATGAGTATTGCTGAGAGTACATGACTAAGCCAAATGGAGGTACCTACATCATCCTTTGAGGTTAGTACCAAGTGATTTATGTACATACATAGTTCATTATGCTCTAAGTTATCAAATTTTAAAAATGTATGTATTGTAAATTATAGGACCTCACCACTGCCACATTTGGTAGCTTTTATAGTGCACCTCCTCTCATTATAGAGGGACACCCATCTCATGTGGTGTTATTTTTATTATGTGGCACAAATATTTAATTTATTTTCAAGGTAGATTTTGAAAACCATTTCAA
This sequence comes from Cupressus sempervirens, assembly GCA_028749045.1. NCBI lineage: Eukaryota > Viridiplantae > Streptophyta > Pinopsida > Cupressales > Cupressaceae > Cupressus > Cupressus sempervirens. The sequence continues at coordinate 268,186,367 of CM053786.1, read as the reverse complement.
TTAAGCATGTACATGATGAGACACCTTATGTTATATAGGATGATCTATCTACCCCACAGAGTGTCCCACATGATGAGACAACTCATGTTACATAGGATGACCCATTTGAGTCCTCTTCGCATGGACTAAAGAGGACTATAGATTAGATAGATTAAGTCTTTTTGACACCTTTGGATTGTGTTTTTATCACACATTGTTTATTTTGATACACTTTGTATTAGGATAGTTAATTGTATTATATGTATTTTTTGACTTCATATATCATGTTATGACATGTTAGACCATGTACTATTTCTTTACAACTTCTTATCATGCTAGTGTATGTAGTATAGATTATTATGTTATCATATTGTAAGTATGAACCATTTTCTTTATTGTGACATATTTTATTCATGTTATGACACATTTTGTAAGTATATGGTACATGAACAATAATTTTAATAATTTATATAGAAACATTAATTTAAACATGTTTGAATGTAAAAGTAATGGAAAAAAAGGAGGTCATTACTTGAATTGACAATTAATTTATAATATCAAGTGCACACCTTTAACTTTCAAATAGAAGTAAACTCTTGTTTTTAAATGTTTACAACATGTTTCATTATATATGTAAGATAATGTCAATGCCATAAATAGAAGTGAACTCAAAATATAAAATTGGCTCAATACATTTCTTTAAATGAGGTCTTGCAAAATAAAATTGTAAAACAAAAACACATGCTAATAATTAAGCATAAATTAATATGAGCTAAAATTTGAACTATGTAAATATGTGTAACTTTTATGTACTAACTATGTGTAATTGCACAAGATGTTGATGTTTGATCTACATTGACATTTAAATTTGAATAAATTGTAATTGTGACCTGAATAAGAGGTATATATAAGTTCTCTAATTTTCTATTAACAAAACATACATACATGTAATTAAATTATATAAGTACATATATAAAAATAGCACAATAAAGAAAAAACTTACACGTGTTTGATTTAAATATACTCATCCCACTGTACCATTTGCATCCTCTCTCTTTTGCAATGCATCTCTGATTGTTTCGTGTTCATCCATTGAAATAGTCCATAATACCTTATTGTCGGGTCTCCCTTTGTATTTGTCTAATTTGATATTTGTTACCACAACCAAATGAGCATAGTGTAAAATCTTTTTTTCAGATTCATAGTCTTCAAATGTTGGTAAGCCATTTCTTCTTGTTAGGTATGTATGTAGCCAGGTGCTAGGTACAACTATAGACCCTATTGGATACTCAAAACCATCATCAACTATTTAATGAAATATCAAATTATTCTTAGTTTTCACACATCTAGCTAGCCAATACTTAGTCTTTTCATCATTATCATTAGGTGCAATAAGAGCATAAACATGTCCTACATGATAAAGTACATAAACACTTTAATCACAAGTGTACATATATAAATAATATATTAAAGACATGTACTTGAATTATATTGATGACATGTACATAAATAAATAATATAAATTGAAGCATGATCACAACAAAATTTAATTTAAATATGCATACCAGGTTGTATGAGGTCTAAAATATGATCATAGTCTTCTCATTCAAAAATAATATTCTAGCCTTCATTTCCTATATCATCTTGAAAATGTGTGTCAGTAGGTGCTAATGATTTTTGTTGTCACTCTTTAACCCATTCTATATTATCACATTCTTCCCATTCACCTACAAGAGAAACTAACAAAAATAAGCAAGCTCCCTAGTCCATATAGTCCAATTGTTAGAATCTGACCTCCTAAATGAATGCAATTTAGCTGACCTACTAATTGTATCATAGTCATATCTTGAAAGGATATTCTTCTCTTCAACTGGGTAGAAGAATGTTTGATCAAATAGTTCTGACTTGATCTTGTGTACAAATATTTGTTACACTATTTGGCAATCTCATGTACATTTTTGAATTTGGCTTTTTTCTTAGATTTTAATTGCTCTCTACTAAGGGCTCTCTTCATGCATGCACTAGCACCATCATGTTCTCCTTTACCATGTCCAACCTCAAGAAAACTCCACACGCATTGGATATTAGTTCACCTATGTGTCCTACTCAACCAATAGAACATTATAGCATTCTTGAATTATCTTGTACAATTATCTAACCATATCCAATATTGTGTCATTTGAATTTATCTCTCTTTTAAATTATCATAAAAGACCTTGAAATAGTATTGGAAAAACTTAGATGAATGAAGTTTATTATCACTCATATAGAAATGGTACTCTCTCAATATTTTTTGATCCTCCTTTGTATTATTAGGTGCATGCCTCTAAACTATATGAACATAAATTGTTACTTGCACTGAATTGTAATATTGTGATTGTACCTCATCTTGTGGTACAAGTGTGTAGTTCATTGCAAAGTCAACAACTGAAAGTATAATACCAATTGGAAATGAATTCTTACATATGCAAAATTTTCCATCAAGCTATCTAGCATATTAAGAGTGTTTAACATATTTTGGTATGATCACACTCTTAAACTCATCCATAAATGCATGAAAAATAGCTTTATCTATAATTTGATCACTCATTTTTCCAATCTTCCCATCCTTCAATGGATATTCAATAGTTTTGAATCTTTTTACATCAACTAATTATTGTCCAAAAGTAGTCAAAGAATTTTCATTCAAAAATTGATATAAAAAAGAAAGATTACCAAAAATATCACATGTACTAGAAAATCATGCATTGAAAAGAAAGTATTGATCATTAGGTGGCTTACAAAACAAACCTGATATGAAATCCTTTATAGTTTGAGGTGGTATTTTTATACCACATTCCTGCAACATTTCTTTACTATGCATGGTACCACTTATACATCAAAATAAATCATAATGGTAATGAAATTGAACATGTGTTTTACAAAAAACATTTGATTCTTTCCTTGTTAATCCTTACATATCATGGTTTACACTTTTAAAAAGACCTTTGACTAATCGTAATACTTAACACCTTACCATCTACAAATTTTCTGAATAATTCAATTTGAGTCATGTCCAAAAGGTGTCTAGGATGTTGATCACATATTTTTAAGCCAACTATCAAATTAAGAACATCTCTTGAATTAGGTGATACTCTTGTATTATCATGCCAAAAATTTTCAACCAAACTTTTGACTTCACTAGTAAGTTTTATATCACATCTCAAGAGTCTATCACTACAAGTCCACAAAATATTTGTTGGATCACATTCAAAATTAACCCTTCTCTTTATAGTTCTTTCTAAAGTCTTACAATTTATATTAAGATATCTACTTATGTTACTATTTTATTGCTCATCATGTTGCATTCTTATCTTTAGAGTGACTTCTCTTTTCGATAACATCAAATGCACTAGATAAAATGGATACAACTTGTTTTAAAGACTCATTTTTATTCTTGGGTTTACATTCCCAACATTTTTCTTACTTTTTGCATTTTAGACATTTTAATTAGTTGCAACATCAACTGATATTGAAACCCAAATTTCTTATTATAAAATAAATGTCTATATAATCTATTAGCATGTGTCCTAATTTGTCTCCATGAAGCCAGTCCCTTAAGATTATCCAACACATCATTAGGAAAATGAAAATTATGTTCAAGAACTTTAGTATCATTTTGACATGTTTGTTTAGTAATTGGTGTTTCCATGTCTACATTCATAAAATTGTTATTTTCAATTGGCATTTCATTTTCATTTTTATTTGGAGTTTGAATCTCATTTTTATTTTTTCTTGGCATTTCTTTTGGGGCATGCATTTCCATTAGAGTTTGTTGTGCATGATCATTTGGCAATCTATTCTCATGAAGAAAATCTAAATTATTTAAATTGTAACCTACTTCTAAAAAATCACCAATTTCATCATAAGAAAAAATTTGAGGGTTTGGAGACACATGTATATTGAATATTTGATTAGAATGTGCACATGAATCTCCTTGTATTGAATTCTCTTCTTCAGCTTCTTCATCCATTGTGGTATCCTTAATGTTTTTCTCCTTTGAAACATTACTTAAATCTCTAATTCTTTGTCTTCTCTCACATTGATGTTATGCTTCATTCTCTTTATTTTTTGCAATCTCCTCATTTTCCATAACTTTTATTTTCTTCTTTCTTCATTGTTTTGATCCTATGTTTGAACTAGTTTTGAATTTGAATAAATAGATTGCAAATTATAGAAGAAGACAAGAAAAATAGAATAACTATGACATAAATTCACTATTGCAGTTTGAAACTATCATTCAATCATTGCAATCATTTAAAAATGGTCTATGGGGCATCTTTTGGACCCCAATAGGTAGATCAAAACTGGGTACCAAATTTTTAAACAATCGGGTACTTGATTTTTGAACAATCAGGCACCCAATTATAAATCGGACACTTGATTTTTAAACAATTGGGTACTTGATTGTTTAAATATCAGGTGCCCAATTTGGTTAACAAGTTTAAATCCAAATCAAGCACCTAATTTTTGAATTGCAAATTGGATGCTTGATTCTAGAGACATGGGTAGAAATTTAGAATGAGTGCAAAATTTCATGGGGTTTTACCTTGGGGAAAGATATGGCATAGGCTTGGTCCCATGAAGCCTATGCCTTTTATGAACCAATTTTTTACTAAGGCATTTAATCTACAATTTTAGGGATTGTCATAATTTCTATATGGTTGTCTCCATTGAATTTTAGACAATAAAAAAGCCCATTATAGGTCTTAATATTCTTATTAATGTAAATTTTATAGTGCTATGAGTTCATTTGTTGTTTTTCCATTATTTATTAATCAAAAGTATCTCTTAAACATGAAATAGTGACATTCACTAAAACTTTAGTAACATTTTAAATTTTTCATATTCTGTAAATTAATCTACATGTCATCAATCCTCACACAATTCTTTTAAAGTTCAAAAAAATAAAAAAAATAAAATTTTGATTAAATTATGGCATTCATACATGAGAGGTTTTAGAAATTAGCTAAATTGTCAATTAAAAATTAATAAAAAATTATTCATTAAAAAATTTTTAAAAATTATTCTCATCAATTTTTGGTGTGTTAGGTAACTTCATTTAAAAGGATTCACAAAAATTCATTTAGTTGTGTCAAATTATGGTGTCCGTACACGAGCATGGTATGGTCCTAAAATAGGCATTTTGAAAAAATGGTTTTTAAAGATCCATACCAAAAAAATTAATCCATCATATGGGTATACAAATAAATTACATATTAAGAAAGAAGATCCCAAGCACTATAATTTTTATTTCTAAAGTTTTTTTATATTTAATCTCTGAATGACTCAAATTTTGGCATCAATTGAGAATATATTTCAAAAATAGGAAAAACACTTCCACATTTTGGCCAAAAGTGAGACCCAACTTCTTGTCCTGACCCATTTAGCAAAATACATCTTTACCACAAAATGAGCATGAGGAGGAGCATTTTCTTCCATTTGTGCTAAACCATCTAGTCGATCATGTTGGAGTTGATGAAATCCAACTTTGAAAATGCCCAAGATCACTTGCAATGCAAATAACTTGCTGAAGAGAAACCTACAGAGCAAAGAGCTTGAAGCAAATGCCGCACAAGAGAATATTTCACAATAGGAAATTAGAATTGCTATTTGAAAATGGGATGAATTTACAATGAGTGAGAGACCAAAAAAAAAGGCCTCATGGAAGCTTGCAGAACAAGATGGAATGAGGTAGGAGATAAGATTGATAACTAAGCATACATCCACATAAGGTGGAAAGTCCTCAAACAAGGTGAGAGGATAAGTATGACTTAGGAGAGAACAAACTCTTGTATTGTCAGCAACTTATAACAAACTCCTAGACTACAACTAATTAATAAATACATTTATCTAAGTAAGCTTAAGTAAATAGAATAAATAATTAGTAAATTAATTATTTAATCTAACACCCCCTGTTAAGTGCAACTTAGGGAAATGTCTTAAGCTCACAAAACTAAGAAATACAGAATGGGTCCCAGTAATGAGGCCATGTTAGGTACCCATGTACAAATGCAAAGGATGCAACCTCTGAAAGCGGGAAAGAGAGAAAACCATGTGGGAAAAATCCTCTCCCAAAAAGAGGTAACCTAGTGAAGAACTGAAGAAGCCTCCAACTAGGGAAATGTCCCCTAAAATAGGAACAAGGAATGATCATGAAGAGCATCACTAAAGCATGAAGAAGCCACAAATCTACCACCAGAAAGAAAACTATTGATTTGAAGAACCTCCATGGAAGAAGGAGGCACGAATTGAACATGTCTATATGGTAGATGATCCATCTCACCAAAATGCATAGGTAGCCAGCCATTGCAATCACCTTGTATATAGGATCAACCACTAAATACATAGTTCACACTATCAAACCATTGAAACAAGGATGCATTAGAACAAAAACATAACCCCTCTTAATGCAGATGGGGTGAGATGATAGGCAACTAAGAAGGTGGGCCAAAGTCTCCTGCAGACGAACCAAGAATGACTAGAGAGGAAGAGCTATAGACACCTATAAAGACACGGTCACACTGACACTACATGGGGCTAATGTCATGGAAGGGAAACTCACTTGACAAAGGGAGAATGCCTAAAATAGCAAACAACTATCCCCCCCATGGTGCTCTATGAAAATAATGCATGTACAATTGACTCAAAACAATGTGACACTTTATCTCAGTGCGATACATAAAAGTGCTTCAAAATGATAGCTACAATGATCAAAACCAAAAACAAGCTGCAAAAAATAAAGTATAGCCCAAAAAAAAAGAAAACATGCTAGGAAAATGATCCTCGGGCCTAAAATGCTCAAGATATCCACCATATAGAAAAAATGCTAAAAATATGATAGAAATAGGATGGGCCAAAAACTAAGAAAAAGGACTACATTTCTAAAAAGTACACAGAACCAACTTTCCAAAAATATAAATTTTCCAAAAAATGGGCATGGGATGCAAAAGATATGCATGCTAGAGTCAAAAATAGAACTTTGGACTTCAACTAGAAAATTGGGCAACAAAAATGCATCAAAACCTAAAATACCTACACCAATGTCTCCATTTCAAAACTAGCTTTTTGACACTTCTTTTGGATCAAAAAAATACCTTCGTATGCTCAAGTTATGGCCAAAAAATTGAAGGTAGGTGAAAAACTAACCCTAGAAATGTGCAAGCAAGGTATGCTGATGTAGTGTTGACATCATGCTAACATCAGCATTTTGCTGGATCAAAATTGATGGCTAAATGAATATCATAGCAAAAAAAATGGCACGTGGCATGCCACATGGAAAAATTTGACATGGTAGGGGTGACATGGTAGGTCCATGTGGCAAGGTGCGACATGACACTTAGGCCACGTGTCACCCCCACTAGCTGCCAATTGTGCTGCAAAATGTGACTGGGCTGGTGACTGGATGGGAGCGACACTGACTATACCCTGGAGTGGCACTAAAAAATAGAGTGGAGGAAGTTGGGGGCGTGGATGGTAGGTGGCCCACCGACGACACAACTATTGCAGGCTGTGGCAGCGCACAGTTTTTAAATTTTTATTTATTTATTTATTTTTTGCATCCATATGACAGCTACCTGGGAGGCTAAATTTTTTTGAGAAAAATGCTTGTAGCCAAACATGAAAAGTTTTATATGAATCCTAATTGGAAATGACCTTTCAGATCCAATGACAGTGTCCGTTTGGGCTCAATGTGCTCCAAAAATTTGCTGTTCTCCTGATTTGAAGAAAAATGCACAAACAAACTAGAGTTTGTGACTCCAAATCACAGCTTCAAAAAATTTTCAACGAAGTAGCAAGAGGGAGGGTTTGATACCATGTTGAAGTTGATGGAATCCAACTCCAAAGATGCCCAAGATCACCTACAATGCAAATAGCTTGCTGAAGAGAAACCTAGGGAGCAAAGTGCTTGAAGCAAATACCACATAAGAGAATATTTCACAATAGGAAATTAGAATTGGTATGTGAAAATGGAATGAATTTACAATGAGTGAGAGACCAAATAAAAAGGCCTCATGGAAGCTTGTAGAACAAGCTGGAATGAGGTAGGAGATAAGGTTGACAACTAAGCATACATCCACATAAGGTGGAAAGTCCTCGAACAAGGTGAGCAGATAAGTATGACTTAGGAGAGAACAAACTCTCGTATTGTCAAAAATTTATAACAAACTCCTAGACTAGAACTAATTAATAAATGCATTTACCTAAGTAATATTAAGTAAATAGAATAAATAATTAGTAAATTAATTATTTACTCTAATAGATCACAATTCCAAGTAGATCTCCTAGCATTCAGCAAGGATCATGCTTTGTGTTGTAATTCCCTTCTCATAATTAATGACACATGTTCACTAGAAAGACTCATTCTAATAAGTATATTTTCACATTCTCTTGGCATTTTTTATGAGGAAAAAAAGATGACATGGAAAATATTGTGGGTGTTGTTCATGCAAAATGCAGTATCATCTCCTTGCATTTCAAACTCAAGAGGAAGGAGATTTGTAAAGAAGCATGATTATGACTATTACTATTGGGCCTGACTTTGACACAAAGCTACACTCAACCAATAATATCAGTTCTCAATACACGTTATGTTTTCTTTATTGGTTTATAATGTCCATCCTTCAAACACATCAACATCACTTCCGAATATGGCCATGCTACTTTCAAACAAAGGTCTCACCTTTTAAGACAAAAAAAACATCTTTTTTATAGGAACCTCTGCCTTGAATATAGAAACTTGGGTAAATTATTTAATATCATTGTATACATGAGATTAAATGAAAAAATATGCCTCCTTTCAAACCATTAGGCTAGAAATCTTTTGCAGAAACACACTTATCCCTTGGTGATAGTGGTGATTAGATTTCAGTTTGTAGTTAAATTTAAGAGTCTCTTTCATCATAGGAGATCGGATGGTTTGTACTAGTTTTCATATAATGACTATATTTTGGTGGTATGACTCCCTATCCATTAGAATACAAATATTCACAATCTATCCACACATTTTTGAAACTCTCTAACAAGCTACCTGAAAGAGTTCTATAGTGGTATCTATAGGCCCTCTTGAGCTTTTAAGTGAGAATGGAAACTTTGACAACTCTAGTTTCATGCATAGGTAACATTCATTTGGTCATGCCTTGGGTTTCTACTCAATGTCATTTTCCTCTTTGATGATGCAAGAAGGATGATCCTCTTGCTATCACTAAAAAACTATTATCACCCATTAGTACACCTCTGAATAGGTGATAACTAGAAATTTTACTTGAACTTTGGATTTGTATGGAATATTTTAGATAAGAAAACAATTTAAAAGGAGGTTTTTACTTTAGTAATAATATGGAAACAAATATTATGTTCTTTTTCTACTTCAATGCTCCTCCCCATTTTCATTGCTTGTAGCTCATTACACACACCCATTGGATCCTAATTAATGCTAATATGTGTAAAATGAATGCAAAATTGGTGATCATAGTCATTTAACCTTTTTGGATATTTTGTCCTCCATAGCATTTTGTTGATTTGATGGAATTAGTTGGGCCCCAAAGTGGATTCATCTAAAAAAAATTGAACTAAAACACCTAATTCTTGGAACCCACTAATTTGAGCTCCTAAATTGATTGGGTTCAATCTAGATCAGAAACAATCATTAAAAACTTATTTTAACATTTCTATAAACTATAACTTTTGTGCGAAGGGGTCATCTGACTGAACTTAAAAACTAATAGAAACACCTAATTGAGCCCTAAAATCAAATAAACTAATTCTTTGTTCCACAGTCTTGCACCCTGTCAGATTTTTTCTCTTGATGACTTTGGGGTCAAAAGATATTAACCATCAAATTTTCTTTTTGAAAATTGCTTGCAAACAAACATGTCAAAAAACTATAAAATGCATTCTATTTAAGCTTCAAATATAGGTCAAACAGACACTTGGGGACACAAAAATTGGGGCATTAGTTCACTGTCACAAGGAGAGTATAAATATATGATTTTTGCTAGTGATGAATAACTAGGAAAATTTTGCAAGTGGTCAAAGTGTAGTACTTAGAATTGTGGAATTGGGAACAGTGGCAAAACAATAATTTTCACAAAAGGAATGAACCTGGGAAAGTATGTAGACAAATTCATCAATATTTGCAAACTATAATACTTAAAGAATTTTTAGGTTAGAACATGATGGTATATTTTTTTTGGTTTAGGAAATAGTGGATTTAGAGTTATGAAATCTTGAGGATACTGATCAATCTACATTTTATGACACTGGTAAAACTTCACAAATTGTAACTAGAATCGCGTTCAAAAATTGAGCAAATAGATTCATCATAATCTCAAAACTAGAAAAAAAAAAAGTGTCTAACCTCTACAATGCAATGCAAAATGAATTTTCTCATTTTGATCAATTGGGTCAAAGTTATAACTAGTCAAATAGGGCCTCCCATAATTTTGAACAATTTACATCAACATGACAACAGTAAACAATCAACTTTGAGGGATTAAAAACTTGGTCCAAAAATATCAAAATGACTTGAAATATAAAACATAAGTTCTTTGATATGCATAATAAATACTTCCAAAGTGGCGAGTCATGAAACATTACTGGGTATAATATATTCAATTGTAAACTATGCCTCCTATCATTGTTTGACACTTACGAAAAAAGAAGATTTAGACATTTCTCAAAACATAACTTCATAGAATGACTTAGAATGATAATTTATCAATACAAGATGCATGCATATACTATATGGAAGGTGTTAGAAACATTAAACACTTCATAGACTCAATGGGATAGCCAGATGAAAATGCATTAAATGTGCTTATAGGGGCTCAAAAGCTTAGATAAGATAGACAAGATAAGATGATTTTATTAGTGTCCAAAATAAGACCTCAACTTGGGTCTATGGAACTAGAAACTTACACTAAGAAGATAACTAACAAACGGAGCACAAAATGGTGTCCAATAAAGAACAAGTAAAATAAATGAAGAAGAAAGCAATAGACATTAGGGAGAAGATTAGGTATCCATCCTTAAACATAAAATGTCCAACAACAAGTGATATGGTTAGCATCTACTAGAGGCCCTATGGTGAGGCTAAGTGCTACAAGATGAGTGTTTCTAGTGAAGAGGTCCCCTATGGGGTCTCATAGATCTGGAATGGCCCATGTTAGGGGAATTGCATGGTTGCTTCACACCCTGAGCCAGACCTAAGGGTGAGAAGAAGGTCGTAATAAGTTGTGCTTGGGTTAGACTCCTAGGAAATGATAGCTATAAAGTATGGTCTTGGAGCTATAAGGAATAATAGAGATAGAGCTTAATGCAATGTTGAACTATGTACCAAAATGGATAATAAAATCTCCCTCTAATCTCGTAGTATATGGGGCATCTGAAAAGGAAATGGATCTCAAATTCTTCCTTTGCTAAGGTACAACATCTATACACCTGATTCTCTCTAGAAATATGGTGATCGACCTAGATCTAGAGTTAGTGGAAGCCACCCTGAAGGAAAAAAGGAAGATATGCAAGGTGTGAATGGTACTCAAACTATGAGTGCAATTTTAAGTCTCATTAGTGGCTCTATCTGGGATGCATGTCCCTTGCAAGCATGGAAAGGATTCAAAATCAATAGAAGAAGAATACCACACACCTAACAACAAAGATTTCTCTCAAACAAATTTATTGAAAGAAAAAATAACTACTCCTAAAATATACAAATGATGGCCTTGGGCCACTGAAACTCATCAAAACTTCTTGCATCTGTCATATATTTGATTTTCATCTGCATTTTCATGAGGTAACCTAAAAGAATCTCTTGCATTAGTTTCACCAACATAATCAACATTCTCCATTAGTTGATTTGGAAAAGAAAATTAACTTCCTTCACTATCATAATGCATATACAAATCAGCATTTATTTCTACATCATGCTTACTATGAGAAATCAAATTAGCATGCTCACATGAAATAGAAAAAATATGAAAACTATCATCTATAAATGACTGATGCATGCTATCAACTAGAAACATGAAGGCTTCATATTTTACTTCATTCAAAAAGTTGCATGTATCAAAAGATTGCAACTCACTTTGTGTAATTGGGTGTAAAGAACATTTCAAATCTGATTTCTCATCATTAACAGTCATAATACTCATTAGATTAGATTGCACACATGCTAGAACTCCTTCACACTTCAATAATGGATTAGTCACCAAGTTCAATAAATTTTCATGAAAGTGTAAACATAAAATATGCTGATTATAATCTCCATCGAACAACTCATTAGAGTAGACTTTGAACTTATAAAACTCATCAACACATATGGAGAACTCAATATAAAATTTACCATTTCTAGTCTTTTCCTCTTTGTCATATGGCCAATAAAAAACAACTTCAACATTATTAGCATGACAAGAATATGAAATAGTATGAAATTTCTCCCTAATGGTATTCTCCTCATAAGAAAAGTCATCATGTGTATTGACACTTAAAATAATATCATATACACCTCCAAAACTTGACAAAGAGTATTTTGATTTTATATCACTTTCAGCATCAAACCTTGGGGAAAGGACTTCATCTTCAGATGAAACATAACAATGGACAACATGAGCAACTAAAGAAATTGATGTAGGAGCATCCAGAGGTATATGGGCAATCCTGTGTCACCAAAAAAAATGTACTTAGACTTAGTTTCTATTTCATGTGTTTTCATTTCTAGATACCCATTTGGGTCAAATAAAGGTTCTAACTCTCACAGTTCCACTATGACTGTTCTAGGTTATAGTATTTGAGCACCTTGGGATACGTGTAAATGTCAAAAAATAAGACTATGTAATTGAGCCATAATTATGGTGGATTAGAAGGTGTAAATTGGAGGGAGGATTAAAATTGTAATTTAGAATATTCTAGAAAAAGAATCAGGTCAAAAGGTTGCACAGTTTGAAAGTTATCATAGTTTTTCAATTTTTGGAGACCTCCTAAGAATGCTTCAAAGTTAGGTTCAGGGCATTAAATGACCTTGTACAGGGCTGAAAAATGGGGGACGAGAAAAGCTAGTCCATAGCGCTATAGAGGACTTTGAGAGATTTCCAAAGAGGTAAATGGTTCATCAATCGAAGCTATGGTTCAAAAGTTATGCCTCTCGAAAGTTCGGTTACCATTTTTGGATTCTTCTAATTTTGCGCCGACTTCTAACGTGGCTTATGGAGTCTTCTATTTGGTCAGTGGATGCCAACTAGAACTTTCTAGAATGTATTCCTAATCCTTAACCCTTTGGAGTCTATTTAAGGACATTTCTAGCATTGTAAAAGGTAGTTCAGAGTGGAGTTTGAGAAAAGGTACTGGGAGAAGAAATTATCTCTAGATTAATGCTATTGTAAGCCCATAGGGCATGTTTTGGAGTTTGTTTCTCTGCACTAAGTGTACTAGCATTCATAAAATTTTCCCTTTCCTATTGTGTCCATTCTATGCTTGGGTTCTTGTCCCCATCAAGTGGTACCAGTGTGGGTTTTCCTGAGTGTGTAGATAGAGCATTGACTGTGAGGCAGTTTGCACCCAGACTGTGTGGTTGTGGGTTTGAATTAAGAAGATTCCTGCATGAAGAGAACATGGTGGAAGGGTCAGAGCTATTAATCTTGAGGAGGTTAGAGCCCTCCAAAGGTAGGTTCAAGTGTTGCAGGAGGAGCTCCATAGAGGAACAAATGTTACTGCAGGTGGTGAAAGTGAGGATGACAATGAAGAAGAAGAAATCAGACTAGAAGGGGAAGTTGAAGGGGGAGTTTAGAATCAGGTAGAGGAGAGGCCTTTAGGGCCATTACTAAGTTTGGAAAAGACCTACAATTGGTGTGGGTGTATTTTTCAAAAATTTGAAACCAAATGAGTTGATCGACCAGATTAATGAACTGGAAGAGTACTTTGAGTATGAGGATATCAGGGATCCAGATAGGGTTAAGTTTGCAAAGGCCAAACTAAAAGGCCATGCCAAAATTTGGGGGCAAGAGGTTTAATTGAAGAGAAATAGAAGATGAAAGGAGAAGATCACAAGGTGGGATCACATGTTGGACGAACTAAAGAAGCAATTCATTCCTATTGACTACGAGCTTGATTTGTTTAGGAAGATACATGGGTTAAAACAAGCAGGAAAATTAGTCTAGGAATATACAGAGGAGTTTTATCGACTTCTAATTAGAGCTGGTCATGTAGAAGAAAATAAGGAGAAGGTTGCTCATTATATCAGTGGGTTACGACCTAGCATCTAGGAGGAATTAAGTCTGGTAAGAATGATGAACATTGAAGAGGCATACTAGTTTTCCCTATGAGTTGAAGAGAAACTAAATAAAAAGTTTGAAGGGAGACAAAGAGGGTGTGGTCAAGGAGGAAGGGGTAGTGGTGGGTCATCTAGAGGTCGAAATGAGACCCAAAGGAAAAATGAAGATGTGGGTACTAGCAAGAACCAGAGGAACAAGGATTTCAATCACTCCCATGATCAAAACTTTGGAGATTAGAGAGGAAGAGGTAGAGGATGTGGACAAGGTTCAGGAAGAGGAGGTTTTTGTGGCACCTTTTTCCATTGCAATGAATAAGGCCATCATGCCTTTGAATGGCCTCAATGACAAGGAAGAACAAATAGGAGAACTGAGGGACAAGCTAGGGTTGCTCATGTGGATGAGGATGCATAGTCATCACATTCAGAGGATGTAGAAAGAGGAGAGACTTTAGTAAATGATAGGGTTCTACTAAGTGGGGAAATTGAACCAGGACAAAGGAGGAGTCTATTTCATACCATGTGCAAATGTGAGAATAAATGTTGTGATGTGATCATTGATGGTGGTAGCACTAACAACCTAGTGTCAGAAGAGATGGTCTCTAAGTTGAAGCTCAAAAGGGAGAAACACCCCTAGCCCTATCGAATCACTTGGGTGAAAGATGATCATAAGGTCCTGGTAAGTGAACAATGTTTAGTGAAGTTCAAAATTGGGAGTTACCATGATGAAGTTCTCTATGATATTATTCCAATGGATGTCTGCCATCTATTGTTGGGAAGACCATGGTAGTTTGACAGGCATGTAGTACATGATGGTCATGCAAACACATACTCTCTAACAAAGGATGGAGTTTTCCACAAACTGAAGCCCATGGTAAAGGAAGGTGAAAAGGTATGCAGTAGTGCTAGGATCTGTCTTGTTGATGGAAGCACATTTTTAGATGGCATGAAACATTAGTGTATGTGATATGCTTTGATTCCTAGAAAAGATAAGGAAGGCAGTAGTGAAATACCATTTGAAGTTTCAAATTTATTAAGTAAGTTTGGAGATATCATTTCTGATAATGTTCTAGAAGGACTACCACCAGTAAGGAAAATCAGTCATTAGATAGATTTAATCCCTAGAGCTAGTTTGCCTAACAAGGTGGCTCATAGGATGACTCCAACTAAAACTGAGGAGCTAAATAGACAGGTTTAGGAGCTATTGAAGAAGGGTTTGATTCGAGAGAGCCTGAGTCCATGTGCAGTACCTACACTACTAGCACCAAAAAAAGATGGAGAGTGGAGAATGTGTACGAACTCTTGAGCTATAAATAGGATAACCATCAAGTATTGATTTCCTTTGCCAAGAATGGGTGATCTTATGGACTGCTTGAGTGGATCTCAGTACTTCACAAAGATAGATCTCAAGAGTGGCTATCATCAGATATTGATTTGAGGAGATGAGTGGAAAAATTCCTTCAAGACCAAGGAGGGTCTTTATGAGTGGCTAGTCATGCCCTTTGGATTGACGAATGCCCCAAGCACCTTCATGCAGGTTATGAATGAGGTACTTAAGAAGTTCTTGGAAAAAATTGTTATTGTCTACTTGGATGATATTTTAATTTTCAGCAAGACTTTAGAAGAAAATTTATTGCATATTCATAGTGTCCTTGAAAGGTTAAGGGAAGAGAAACTATTAATTAATCTAAAGAAGTGTAGCTTTTCTAAAAAAGAGTTAGTCTACTTGGGGTTTGTTGTATCACCTGAAGGTCTCAAAATGGATCCAGAGAAGGTAAAATCCATATTGGAATGGCCTACTCCAAGGTTTGCTTTTGAGGTGAGATCGTTTCATGGTTTGGTTAGTTTTTACAAGAAGTTCCTTAAGAATTTCAATGGCATATGTGCACCCCTAACTGACACAATAAGAGGGGATAGAAAAGAGTTCAAATGGACTATGGCAGCTGTGAGAAGTTTTGAATTGCTGAAGAAGAAGGTGATAGAACAACCTCTATTGGCACTTTCAAATTTTAGAAAGGTGTTCCAAGTGGATTGTGATGCTAGTGGCAGCACTATTGGAGCTATATTAAGCCAAGAAGGTAAGCCTATTGCATATTTTAGTGAAAAATTGAATGATGCAAAAAAGAAGTATTCTATTTATGATCAAGAGTTCTATGCAATAGTTCAGGCCTTAAAGAAATGGAGGCATTATTTATTGCCAAAGGAATTTTTTTTATATACTGATCACCAGGCATTATAGTATCTAAATAGCCAAGGTAAATTGAATTAGAGGCATATGTAGTGGGTAGAGTTCTTGTAGAGCTATACATTTGTGTTGAAGCATAGAAATGAAAAATCTAACAAGGTTGTAGATGCATTAAGTAGGAGAAAGTTGTTGCTTACAATAATGCAATTTGAAGTAGTTGGGTTTGCTGAACTCAAGAATCTATACCTTGAGGATTTTGATTTTGCTAAAGCATGGAAAGCTTGTAAAGCACCTATTTCTATAGATAGAACTAAGTGGTTAGACTATCTGATTTAGGATGGTATATTGTTCAAGGGTAGTCAATTGTGTATTCCAAGGAGTTCCATGAGAGAAAATATGATTAAGGAGAAACACAGTGGAGGGATGGTAGTACATTTTGGTCAAGATAAGACCATTGCCATTCTTAGAGAACATTATTTTTGGCCTCAAATTTCACCGGATGCGAAGAAGTTTGTACAAAGTTGTCAGATTTGTCAAGTGGCCAAGGGATTTAGTCATAATACTGGACTTTATCAACCATTGCATGTTCCATCAAAGCCATGGGAGGACATAAGTATGGATTTTGTTCTTGGATTGCTGAGGACACAAAGGGGTAATGACTCAGTATTTGTGGTGGTTGATAGGTTCTCCAAAATGGCACATTTCATTCCATGCCATAAAACTCATGATATTGTCCATATTGCAAACTTGTTTTTCAGAGAGGTGGTAAAACTACATGGCCTCCCAAAGAGTATAGATTCTGATAGAGACACTAAATTTTTGGGGTATTTTTGGAGAACATTATGGAAGAAGTTGAGAATAGACTTGAAATTTAGTTCCACACATCATCCGTAGACTAACAGCCAGACAAAAGTAGTAAATAGAATCTAGGCAATTTGTTGAGATGTTTAGTTGGGGATAAGCCCAAAGGATGGGATTTGATTCTACCACAAGAGAAATTTTCTTACAATAACTCTATAAATAGGAGTACTGGTAAATCACCATTCCAAATTGTATATGGAAGTAGCCCAAGGACTGCAATAGAATTGAGGAAGATGGAGCAAGGGGAGAGGACAAGTGTTGAAGTAGAAGAGTTTGCTAAACATATCAAGCACCAACATGAGGAGGTCTAGGCACACATTATCAAGATGAACTAATAGTATAAAGTTAGGGCTAATCAAAGGAGAATACATAAGGAGTTCCAAGTAGGGGATCTAGTCATGGTACACTTAATAAAGGAGAGATTTCTAGCCGGTACTTACAACAAGCTAAAGATGAAGAAATTTGGCCCTTGCAAAATTTTGAAGAAACATGACTCAGAAAATACATATGAGGTGGAGTTGCCAGATGGAATTCACATTTCTCCTATGTTCAACATTGCAGACTTGATAGAGTATCATGATGATGGTGTAGATGAGGAGCTGATGTTAGAGCCATGTCCAATTCTTGCTTCTAAGAAGGAGGAGATAGAAAACATTATGGATCATTGTGTGGGTAGGAGTACCAAAAATAGGCAGTATGAAGAGTATTTGGTTAAGTGGAAAGGTCGACTAATCAAGGACTAACTTGGATATTAGCAGCTGAGGTTTCCCATTTGGGATTTCCTCTACCATCCATAAAGTGATAGGGTCACTTTTCAATCTACCCTAGGTGTCTGATGCAGGAGCATCTAGAGGTATAAGGGCAATCTTGTGTTGCCAAAAAAAATGTACTTAGACTTAGTTTTTGTTTCATGTGTTTTCATTTCTGGATACCCATTTGGGTCAAATAAAGGTTCCAACTCTCACAGTACCACTATTAGTGTTCTAGGTTAGAGTATTTGAGCACCTTGGGATACATGTAAATGCTAGAAAAATAGGACCATGTAATTGAGCCATAATTATGGTGGATTAGAGGGTGTAAATTGGAGGGAGGATTCAAATTATAATTTAGAATATTCTAAAAAAAGAATCAGGTCAAAAGGTTGCACGGTTTGAAAGTTATCGCAGTTTTTCAATTTTTGGAGACCTCCTAAGAATGCTTCAAAGTCAAGTTTAGGTCATTGAATGACCTCACATAGGGCTGAAAAATGGGGGATGAACAAATATTATCTATAGGGCTATAGATCACTTTGAGAGGTTTTCAAAAATGTAAACAGTTTGTCAATCAGAGCTACGGTTCAGACGTTATGCCTCCCGAAAGTTTGGTTACCATTTTTGGATTCTTCTAATTTTACGCTGACTTCTAATGTGGCTTTTGGAGCCTTCTATTTGGTTGGTGGATGCCAAATAGCACTTTCTAAAATTTATTCCTAATCCTTAACCCTTTGGAGTCTATTTAAGGACATTTCTGGCATTGTAAAATGTAGTTCAAAGTGGAGTTTGAGAGAAGGTATTGGGAGAAGAAATTATCTCCAGATTTATGCTATTGTAAGCCCATAGGGCATGTTTTGGAGTCTGTTTCTCTACACTAAGTGTACTAGCATATTTTCATGGTTAATAAAATTTTCCCTTTCTTTTTGTGTCCATTCTGTACTTGGGCTCTTGTCCCCATCAGAAATGTTTGCATACCTTTCAAGATCATGAGCTAGTATTTTTGAAATTTTATCAACACTCAATGAGACTTCATTAGAAGTCTGTTCCTCCTAGCTCTGATCATAATCTAGTTGTTCAAAAGAACTTATAGTAGTAGTACTATTAGTATGACAATCTAAAAAGTCAGAATCATGACTACAACATATTACCTCTTCTTTCCACAATACCTCTTCACTAGGTGTATCATTTTCATTTTCATCACAAAAAGAGTTATCCATACTGCTGTTAGAACTTTCTACACTCTCACACATACTATCACATGATTCATTTTTAGTCAAATAACGATCCTCATCTCATCGACAAAAATCATCTAATTTAGTAGATCTAGAATACATATCTCCATAATCACAATACACATTGTCATTATCTATAGATTCACTAGAATCGCTATTACTTTCAACACATTCATATTTTCTATTAGAGGATTCAGTACATAATTCATTGCTACTTAAATCACTCCCAAATTTCTTGAAAAGACCTTCAACATGAAAAATCTTTTGTATTCTCAAATGTGCTATCTAGTTAACTGAATTAGGCATAATGACATCTAGGAAAGTAATAGGCCATGAGGATTCCTTAGGTCTTAAAGACACATGCAATTCTATGAGTGTTGATTTGAACTTTATATAAATATGATTATCTCTGAGACCTTGAAAACTTCCTACCATATTTCTTATGAATATGAAAATTTGATTGTGGAGTTCTTTTTCTTATCTCTACAATATCTTCAACTACACTTTCATAACTTGGTAGAATAACCTTAGATCTGAGATTAGGTTCCATTTTGAAACAAACTCTCTACCTCATTATCCTACTATTGAGAATCTCTTAATAGAGGCAACCATTTCTAACATTTAACTCCAATGGAAAGAAAACATGAAAATTGAAACACTTTCAAGTGTTGATGTTAAACTTTATCTGATAATTTGGTACAGGTGCAAACTTAATTTCATCACACCATTCATCAAAACATATAGATTTGCCACCTCCTTGAAGAGGAAAAATGGAATCACTATTGTGATTCACTTCTTCACATTTAAATTCTTAGAACAACAAATTACATACTTGAAACTTTAAAGCTTATCATGAACTTGTACTTCTTTTTGAAGAACCACTATTAAGAGCTTTAGATCTACCCATATAAACTAAAATTCATCAACTAGGAAAACTAGTCTAGAGATTTAGAGTCACCATTCACAAATGTGAGAAATAAAACATAATTTGTCACTTGACAAATCTAAACAAGACTTTTAGATTATGGAAAAAACACAAATCATCAAACCACTCTTGTAGATTTACAAACTTAAAAAAGAGAACAAATCATGTTCATTCTTGAATATGATTTTAAAAAAGTGCTTTGAAAACAAAATCTGGTTGAACTGATTGATGATGAAGACACCAGTAACAATGCAATTTACGTTTAACTCTCATATCTATTGCTGAAAAATGTATAAAACATTACTGGGAGACATGAATCTAAAAAAAAGGAATGAAAAACACTTCATGGCCTTGCTGCTATAGAAAATTGTTCCTATTGTACTGAATCTTTTTTAAATTCTCAAGGTTTGTCTATATTACAGATGTGGAAAATGAAATTTATACCTAAGATTCCAAGACTTTTCACAGTGAATTTATTCATAGACTCCCCAAAAGAGTCACCATTTTGTTGGTGATTTAAAATGTCATGTTTCAAAATATCCAATGAGAAAAGAATACATCTATGGGCAACTACTTCCCATCTATAACATACTCATTTAGACATTGGGGCCAAATATAAGGCAAAACCCTTCTTCTAATTTAGGCTTTGCAAAACCTAGGAGGGTGTACCTTAGATTCATTTATATTGTACTGGTGTTAAAGCATGCACTTGAATCTAAGAAAGTAGATAATACCCTTAATCTTCTAACACTTATTCAGACAACATAGACATGAAATAGCTAGAATCATGACATATAAACTACATAAGCTAAGTAAGGGTAACACTTTTAAGCTCTTCAACATGAAAGGGAAAAGATTTTGATTAATGTTGTTGAATATCAGCACAACCCAAGGTATGAACAACAAACACATGCAATATCAGAGTTGATGAGTCCCTTATCCATTAGGTATAAGCTAAGTCAAAACATACACATGGATACCCAAGACATACTCATACACTAGTACATTTGAGACCATTTTTCGACCATTATTGGTCAAAATTTTGACCCAATTTTTGACCAAACTTGGACCAACTTCAACCAACCCATTGGTCAGAATTTTTCTAGTCAAAAAACCTCCATAGCCATGGTGCAAGTTCTGCCAGGAATTGGTCAAAATTTTGACCAATGAAGGTAGAAAATTTTGACCAATAAAGGTAGAAATTTTGACCAATGAACGAAAAAAATTCGACCAATAAAGGTAGAAATTTTGATCAATGAAGGTCAAAAATTTTGACCAATGAAGGTAGAAATTTTGACCAATGAAGGTCAAAAATTTTGACCAATGAAGGTAGAAATTTCGACCAATGAAGGTAGAAATTTCTACCAACAGGGGTGTAAATTTTTTTTCAGGCATTCTATAAAACAGTCACATACCTTGCATATGATATGACATTTTGCATGCATCCTGCACTCTCTCATTTGGCTGATGATGGATTACAGAGAGTGATCTGAAATCATGATGCTAAAAAACACACACAATCAAATCCAAAACAAACTTGCATTACAAATGGATTGTGGAAATCTGATATTGTTACTTTTGAATGCATGTCTACTAGGACAAATATATATTTAAATTGTGATTGTCCTAGTAGACATGCATGCAATTTTACCAATATCAGATTTCCACAATCCATTTGTAGTGCAAGTTCATTTTGGATTTGATTGTGTGTTTTTTAACATCATGGTTTTAGATCAGTCTACGCAATCCATCATTAGCTAGATGAGAGAGATTGCAGGATGCATGCAAAATGTTATATCATATGCAAGGCATGTGAACTATTTTATAGAATGCCTAAAAAAAAATAATAGTAACTAATATGAAAAATATATAATTAGTTATATGATTGAGACAAATCATGTACTAGTGACTTGGTCAAAATTTTGACCAGATAAATTTTGACCAATGGGTTGGTCAAATTTGGTCAAAAATTGGGTCAAAAATTTGATCAATGAAGGTCAAAAAATGAACTCGAATGCACTAGTGCAAGTATGCTTGCCAAGTTGACTCTTTGAGTTTGGTCATCAAGTCACCCCACCAAAGTGCCTCATTAAAGTCAATCTTTAGGTTCGCTCATCGAGCTTGCTCACCAAGTTAGCTCGCCATGTCATGTCTCTAAGTGGCCTCGCTAAGTCTGTTGGAATATTCAAATATGGAAAGAGTACTTATGAGAGTGGGGGGTGAATCATAAGTATCACACTGTAGCCAATAAAAATTTTAACTAAAAGTAAATTGCATGCATGTAAATACATCAAATAAACATGAAACTAAACACATGCATCAACAACTCATAACACTGGAATTTGGTAACCCAAAAACCCTCCAGGAATAAGAAGGTAAAATTGGGGTGGGGATCATACCCACAAAAATTACTACAGTAATATTGTTCAACCATTTCTGATGGTTTGCCCTATTAAAGGCCTGCCCTGTTAAAGGCTTTACACTGTATTAATAGTTACTTGGTTAGAGGATTTACAAACACTTAACATGAAGTGTCACCCTGTTAAGGGATTTAATCACCTAAATAAAGGATTTGTGAAGTAGCTATTAAGCTAACCTATCACCATAGGATTTTCATTCTAATACAATTGCTAGAAAGTATTAGGTATAATGAACCTGATAAATTACAATCCTTGATTGCTGAATTTAGGCACCTTTTTCGCTTTCTCTGATCTTGATCCTTTGTGATCTGATAACCTTCGTTTCTAAAAATAAATTTCCCTGTGCAACCTTGTACATCCACTTATATATTTTATAATGAAATTTTGTCTTCCTTATAAAGACATTTGAGGATTTAGGGTTAGGTATGGATCTATGATCCATATTCAATCTTCATTTTTCACCTATTATTTGCACTTCTTCTATTGGTTGCATGCCTTCATCATTTTTCTTATTGGCTGCATGTTGATTGCATAGGAAAAATAAAAGATTTGATCTCATCATTAAATCCTTCGAGATTTACCTTATGTCGGATGTAAAAATTGTTTGCATCATAGTTTGTGCAATTACAAACTCTTATGCTGATATACTGAGTTACTTGGCTCCTGAAGTATTGTTGATACTTGGCACATGTTGTTTCCTGAATAGCTTGGCACCTAAACAAAATGGTATCACTCGGCACCTTATGTTACTTGGCACTTGTTAACACTCGGCACTTGTAATCACTCGGCACTTGTTAACACTCGACACTTGTTAACACTTAGCACTTGTAATCACTCCTAACTCGGCATCTATTGTGGCTCAGAATGCATGGTGTACTCGGCTCCAATGTGGAATATGGTTAAGTGTGTTGGCACTCAAGTGTCAAAAACCATTATGAGGTTAACAATCTCCCCCTTTGACATGAGTGACAAAAACACTTAACTGACCTTTTCTGATTGGTATGTACAGAGTTTAAAGAAAACTTGATTAAAATTTGTAACTCACAATCTTACAATATATACCTCAAAAATTTTGTAACTCCCCCTAAGTTGATTGTGCCTTATCTGTATATCAAGCTCCTCCTTTTCTCCTTTGTCTATTTTCTCCCCCATTAATTCATCTCTGTAGTAACTCCCCCTAATATGTCTATTTTCTCCCCCTTTTTGACACTTATGTCAAAGAATGTTTAAGGGTTAAGACCATATTTAGCCAAAAATGTATTGTTTACCTCCATAATCATTTTGAGAGCTGCACCCCAATTGTTCAAAGCAATTTCCAGTGACTTATGCTGGATGGCAATCTCGGCAGCAAGATGAATAAGTCCATCTGATGTGGAAAGATTTGGGTCTTTCTTGAGAACAATTTCGGCATATACTTGCTCTTTATGGAGTATCTCTAAATGTGGGGTAATGGAGGATTGGAGCTATATTAATTTGGCCTTGATATTAGCGTCATCTGCTGTTAATATAGCTATTTCTTTGTGAGTGTGAAGCGATTGAGCAAAATGCTTCTCACTTTGAGCTGGATCATTTGGTAGTTGCATGCTAGAAATGTTTAAATTTCTTTCCAAGCTCAGTATCTTTTGGCTTGTTTTTTGTGTGAAGTAAGAAAAATCACACAAATTTTTGTACAATGAGAATATATTCTCAAGTACCTTTTTCACTTTGTCAATAAGCTTTGCCAATTCAACTTGTGAAAGTGTGATTTGACTTGATATTTTCTCATTCACTTTCTCTTGAAATTTTATTTCTGACCATTCCATAAGTTTTGCATTTGTTTCTAGGTCTTCATTTTTCACCTAGTCAACAATATCTGTTAGTCACTCCATGATATGCTTTGACTCATCTAGTGATTGCAAACTAAAGGCATCCATAAAGATGTCCTTAATCTCATATAGTGTTTGGTTTTGTTTATACTCCTTCCTGAGTATTTCCTATCTTTTCCTCCTATTTAGTGCTTCTTGCACCTCATTGATTTGATCAATGGTTATTGATTTTGAGTCATAGCTTGGTATGATTATCTCTTCATCTAATTCAGGGTCTCCATAATGAAGTACCTTTCCAACTCTGGTAGTACTAGATGATGGTACATATATTTTCAATAGTTGGTGTGAATGAGTTCCCGAGGTAGGAAAATTTATTAATGTTTGTATTGCCTCCTATTATTTAGGGGTTTTCACTATTTCCTCCTCCTTCTGTCTACCATGATCAATTATTGTAAGCTTGGGAAGTGCACCTTGTGTTTGTGTTGTAGGATCACATGTAATAGTCTGTCCTGTTTTTTCTATTTCTTTTTCTACAGCTGCACTTGGCTTCTGTCTTGCAGCATCAACTATGCTTGTTGGTATTTGAAATTGACTACTAGTAGTTGTAGAGATGATAGAAGGTGGTTCTTGTGGATTCACCTTATCTTTGACTGTACTTTCTACTAGTTTTTGCAATTCATCTATACTGACCAATACTGGATCTGTACATAATATTGCTTGTTGTGTAGATTAGCCAAGAATTCTTTTCAGATCTTCTATAGTTAATGGATTGATATTCTGACTAGAAGTATCAGGAACATCAGTAATAGTTATAGTGTTTTCAGGTGAGATGGATGCTTGAGGAGGGCTAGGGGGTGGCAATTGTGTGTCTTGCACACTCTGATCTGGTTGTTGCTCTTGCTCAGCTGTTGCCATTGTATCCTATTTTTGTGTCTGTTCCTCCTTTCCATCTATCTTTTCTTCTTCCCTCTTCTCTTCTTCTCTTTTCTCTTGTTCTTCTTCTTTCCTTTCTTCTTCTCTTTTCTTTTCTTCATCTTCTTTCCTTTTTCTCCTCTCCTCTATTGGTACAACAACTTCTTCCTTGTATTCTTCTTCAAGAAAGTCTTCAATCCTTTTGTACAAGTTCTTCCATGATTTCATTGTTCTTTGAACAATTTCTTCCATCCTATTTTGGAGTATGAAGAATGCCCTGTATTTAGGTGTAAACCTATTATTATGTCTTTTGACTACATTCTTTACTTGTTCCCTAGTCAAATCCAGCAATACACTTGCTAGGGTTGATTCTCTCATCTCCTTTTCCATTTTTAAGAAAAAATGCCATCTGTCTTCTACAATTTTTGACAGTTCTTTTGGCGATTGACCATCTAGTTCAAGTGGAGTGTACTTGAACTGTGCCATCATTCCATACACTATTTCTTCTATCTTATTTTGTTCTTCTTTTGTAAATTTACTAAAATCAACTTTATTTAAATTACTCAAGTCACCATTTCCAATCTTTTTACATAAGATATCAACTGAAGAATGGTTTACCTTTTCAAATTGGTCTTCTTCATTAGTGTCAGGTTGAGCCACATATCTTCTTCTTTTCCTTAGCTCTTCATGTGTTTCCTTGACCTGTTTCTTCTTTGTAACCTCCTCTTTGGCCTTTTGAGTGGAGGCCCTTGTTGATGCTCATGTAGTTGGCTTTTGAGGTGATGGCGTGGCAACTTTCTTTGATCTGGGCTTGGCTAGAGGCTGTTATGTTTCCTTTCTCTTCTTTGGCTCAACTTCAGTCGATGCTTCCTTGGCTTCTTCTTCCTCTGCACCTTCCTCCTTGTCTTCTCCAAGACCTTTTGTTAATTCCATTGGCCCTTGTTCTTGCTCATCTTCATCATCACTATCATCTTCTTCTTCTTCTGCCTCAGCCTCAATTTCTTTGCCAAATTTCTTCTTACTCTTCTTTAATAATTTGTCTTTCTTCTTCAATGTGGAAAAAGTTTTTAATTCCATGTTTATCTTTGATCTTACCACATCATAAGTTCCAAAATGTGGAGCACTTTTATCTGTTTCTTCTGCTAATAATGCAGTTATTGCTATAGATGTCTCATCAATATTAATTTCATATCTAAATGGCCTTAGCCATCTTACCCTTGGTATCACTGCTTGAATATAGGTAAAATCAATGTCAACTAAGAAAGATATATCATTAGTATATTTTTCTACTAAGGAAGCTGGTATCCTTGATCTTTGCTTCATGGATTTCTTGAAATCCTCAAAATAGCTTGTCATCAAAGCATCAAAATTTTCTCCCATTTGCTCTATATATTCATTGATTTGTGCAATGATGGTTCTGTCATTCCTCCATGCCACTTTGCCAAAAGAAGGAAACTCATTCTAAACATAAAAGAATATGCAAACTAGGATTGCTCCAAATTTGCATTGAGTGCCCTTTGTTCTTCTTATGGCAGCTAAGTTTTCATTGATCTGTTGTAGTTGCAGTTCAACAAGATCATAAGTATGATCATTTTTCACCAATTTGTAGCCCACATCCACTGCAATACATGGTACACTGTTGAGTCTACTGGATTGATAGAATTTATGGGCAATGACTCTAATAGCAAACTCAACTAGAGGATCCTTTATGGTGTGAATTTTCATTCCTCTTTTGTTCTATTGGGCACCAGTATTCTTTTCAATAGCCTCCTTTGATTCACTTCTCAGGGTTTTGTACCAATCTAGGGTTGGGTACCCTGTTACTCTATGTATAATTTCTTTGGTCAATTTGATGGGAATATCTTCTAACCACAAATTTCCACCATGAATTTTGCTTAGTACAAGTCTAATCCATTCTGTTTTGAATACGGTGGGAAAACTTAAAACTCAAGTCAAAGCCTTTCTTTCAACGATTTTGAATTCTTCTTTCAAAACTCCATCTACACACAGTTTCTCATAGGCTTGTCTTATTTCCATGTCTCCTAGAGTACCTATCTTACAATTGTAGCATTTTCTTACGTCTTGAACCATTATAACTTTTTGGGGAATTTGGGAGAGAGCTCCAGCTGGGTCATTTTTGTAGGCAACTTTAGGAATAGGACAAAAATTAGGTTTCTTGACCTCATTTGAAACTAACTAAACTTCTAAAGACTCTTTTACCTTGGTTTTCTTCGAACTTGATGCCATTTATGAAAATTAGGGTTTTTACAATCGAAAGGATACGAAACTACGTAGCTCAGCACAAATGAAAATACCCCAAGATCGATGAAAAACGTGTTGGATGAGGTTGCAATCTGCTTGAAATGTTGGATTCCTGCTATGAAGTTGCTCAGCTCTCTTTCTTCTTCTTTTCTTCTTGATCGCGATGAGTAAAACTGATTGAAATTACAATAATATACCCTATTTCCATCACATTAAATGCTCAACTGCCAACTCGGCTTCTGAAGAAATTTTAACCTAACTCGGCTTCCACTATATTTCCACTTTACTTGGTTTCCATTGGAGTTATCCAACTCGGCATTAGTTATCAGCTCTGTCACTATTAGGAGCTCAACATCTGTTGGAGTTTTAACTCGGTATCCAAAGTCAGCTCGGCAACAACATTTAGTTTTTTGTCTTGACATCTTGTTTCATGTAGATTTATACTTTGCTTATCTTCTTTGTCTTAGGACTGATGTGTGATATAGCTTTGTATATCAGTCCTGTGTACTTCTCATGCTTAGTTTGATGAAGTGTGATCACTTGACCCATTGGGTGAAGTGATCCCTCCACTTGATGTTTTGCACTCATCTTTCTTTTTCCAAGTCTTGTTCATTTGCCCCCTTATCTATTTGACATCAATCTTTTTTTTTTTCCTTTGTTTTCTTTAGTCTTGGGTGCCTTTGATCTTGTAGGATAGTTTCTGCTGATATGACCACTTTTCAAACAACTGAAACATGTAGTTTGATTCAGCCATCTTTTGTAGTTTCCTCTGAAATGTGTTCTTATGCAGCTTTGTGGTATATGACCATATTCTTGGCAATAATGACAACTATACTTGGTGTTGTAATCCCAATGATAATGACTTTCATTCCCTTCTATTTTTGCTGGATGATTTGATGTCCACATAGGTTTTGATATTCACTCAAATGCCCTATATCCATACTTTTTGCAATTATAACAATGTCCATCAAATTTCTGAGTCCTTTTGACATTTGATCTACAATTTTGTGTCATATGTCCTTGCATGTTGCACTTGTGATAGAAATTCTTATTTCTGGGTGTGTTTGATTGATTGAATCTTCTACTCCTACACACATTAGCTGTATGCCCCTTCTTATTACATTAATGACAAGTGGGTTTTGAATTCTTACCTTTATCACTTCTTTGTTCAGCACTCTTTGATGATTCTCCAACTTCAGTGCTATTGTATCCTAATCCTGATGTATCATGGGTAGATTTTGGGGATTTCAGCAACTGTTCAAAATACTTGATGGCTTCCCTTGACTTGTTGAGATTCTCTGCTACCTCTTTTTCTTTGTTCAATTCATTTTGCATTTTCAAAGTAGAGATCTCAATATCTTTCACATTGAGTTCATGATGAAGGTTCATCATTTGGGCAAGTGTATCTATCTGCATGTTTGAGATCCTTGTCAATTCAGTACATTTTTCTTCAAGTCTTTTTGTAAGATTTCTTTTGTCATTTTCCATCATCACTTTATCTTCAACTGCTCTCTTCTTGTGTTCAGTGATTTCACATATCATTATAGCCTGTGACTCATGTTCGATCTTGAGAGATCTTATCTCTTCTACTTTAATTTTTTTTTTCTCCATCAGTTTTTCTATTGCTGCATCAAACTCTTGTGTATGTCCATTAGAAAATATGTTGGTGGTATCAATCTCCTTGTAGTGTATATCATTTTCAGCTATGGCTAGATCCTTCCTTTTTTTTAATGAGTTTTTCAACTTGTTTCTAAATTGCTCCAAGCTATGCAGAGCAAGTTGCACATCTATCACTTGATTTTCAATAATCTTTCCAAGTTTGAAAGCTTCCATCTTTAGATCTTTTCCTCCAAGCTGTTAGGATTTTCCTTGTGAGAACCTGGATTAGCTCTGATACCCATTGTTGGAATATTCAAATATGGAAAGAGTACTTATGAGAGGGGGGGGGGGGAGGTGGGTGAATCATAAGTATCACACTTTAGCCAATAAAACTTTTAACTAAAAGTAAATTGCATGCATGTAAATACATCAAATAAACATGAAACTAAACACATGCATCAACAACTCATAACACTGGAATTTGGTAACTTAGAAACCCTCTAGGAATAAGAAGGTAAAATTGGGGTGGGGATGATACCCACAAAAATTACTGCAGCAATATTGTTCAACCACTTCTGATGGTCTGCCCTGTTAAAGGCTTTACACTGTATTAATAGTGACTTGGTTAGAGGATTTACAAACACTTAACATGAAGTGTCACCCTGTTAAGGGATTTAATCACCTCAATAAAGGATTTGTGAAGTAGCTGTTAAGATAACCTATCACCATAGGATTTTCATTCTAATACAATTGCTAGAAAGTATTAGGTATAATGAACCTGATAAATTACAATCCTTGATTGCTGAATTCAGGCACCTTTTTTGCTTTCTCTGATCTTGATCCTTTGTGTTTTGATAACCTTCACTTTTGAAAATAAATTTCCCTATGCAACCTTTTATATACACTCATATATTTTACAATGAAATTTGGTCTTCCTTATAAAGACATTTGAGGATTTAGGGTTAGGTATGGATCTACGATCCATATTCAATCTTCATTTTTTGCTTATTATTTTCACTTGTTCTATTGGTTGCATGCCTTCATCATTTTTCTTATTGGCTGCATGTTGATTGCATAGGAAAAATAAAAGATTCGATTTCATCATTAAATCCTTCAAGATTTACCTTATGTCGGCTGTAAAAATTGTTTGAATCATAGTTTGTGCAATTACAAACTCTTATTCTGATATACTGAGTTACTCAACTCTTGAAGTATTGTTGATACTCGACACATGTTGTTTCCTGAATAGCTCGGCACCTTATGTTACTTGGCACTTGTTAACACTTGGCACTTGTAATCACTCGGCACTTGTTAAGACTCAGCACTTGTAATCACTCCTAACTCGACATCTATTGTGGCTCAGCATGCATGGTGTACTCAGCTCCAATGTGGAATGTGGTTAAGTGTGTTGGCACTCAAGTGTCAAAAACCATTATGAGCTTAACAAAGTCGGCTTGCCAAATTGCCCCACCAAGTTGCCACTTTAAGCCCACTCACAATGTTAGAATGCCAGGCCAACTCCCCAAGTTAGCTCGCCAAGCTAACAATTGAAGTACACTCACCAAGTTGACTCTCTAAGTTTGCTCACCAAGTCTGACCCCTAGGCCAACTCTCTAGGTCAGCTCACCAAGTCATCCCCACCTAGTCACCTCAACGAGTTGACTCATTAAGTCAGCTCATGAAGTTGACTCACCCAGTGGTTTTACCACCTTGCCCTAGTAAGTGGGCTCACTCAATGTGCTTACAAATTTTCCCTATAGAGTTGCTTCTCTAAGCTTGCTCACCATATAAACTCACTTCGTCGGCATGCCAAGTTGACACTTTAAGTTTTCTCATCAAGTCACCCAACCAAAGTGCCTCATCAGGGTTAGTCTTTAAGTACACTTAGTAGGTCAGCTCTCCAAGTCACTTCGTAAAGTCACCTCACCAAGTGGCCTCAATAAGTTAGCTCACCAACTTGCACCACCAAGTCACCACTTTAAGTCGACTCACCATATCAGCTTGCTAGGCCGACTCCCATAGCCAGCTCGCCAAGCTGACAATTCAAGTATGCTCACCAAATCAACTCTTTAAGTTTGCTCACCAAGTCTGCCCCTAGGTCAACTCTCTAGGTTAGCCCACCAAGTCACCCCCACTGAGTCACCTCAACAAGTTGACTCTTTAAGTCAGCTCACCAAGTCTATTGTTCAAGTACACACACCAGGTTGGCTCGCCAAGCCCACCAAGTCATGTCACCAAGTTGATTGTTCGAGTACACTCACAAAGTTAACTCTTTAAGGTCAACTCGCCAAGCTAGCCCACCAATTCATGTCACCAAGTCACCTCACCAAGTTTGCTCACCCACATGTCCCACCAAGTCCCCAAGCCTACTCCCCAAACTGATAATTCAAGTGCGCTCACCAAGTTGACTCTTTAAGTTTTCTCACCAAGCCCATCCCCTAGGTCAACTCTTTAGGTCAGCTCACCAAGTCACTCCCACCCAGTCACCTCAATGAGTTGACTCTTTCAGTCAGCTCACCAAGTTTACTATTCAAGTATGCATGCCAAGTCGGCTCACCAAGCCAGCCCACCAAGTCATGTTACCAAGTTGATTGTTCGAGTATGCTCACAAAGTTGACTCTTGAAGTTTGCTCATCAAGGTCAGTCTTTAAGTCTACTCACCAAGTCAGCTTGCCAAGTCGTCACACCAAGTTGACTCACCTCTCACGTCACCAAGTGGACTCGCTAAGTTGGCTCACCAACTTTCCCCACCAAGTCGACTATTCAAGTATGCTCACCAAGTTGACTCTTTGAGTTCGGTCATCAAGTTACCCCACCAAAGTGCCTCATCAAGGTCAGTCTTTAGGTCCGCTCATGGAGCTTGCTCACCAAGTCAGCTTGCCATGTCGCATCTCTAAATAGCCTCACTAAGTCGACTCGCCAACTTGCCCCACCAAGTTGCCACTTTAAGCCCACTCACCATGTTAGATTGCCAGGTCGGCTCCCCAAGTTAGCTCCCCAAGATGACAATTGAAGTAAGCTCACCAAGTCGACTGTCTAAGTTTGCTCACCAAGTTTGCTCCCTAGGCCAACTCTCTAGGTCAGCTCACCAAGTCACCCCCACTTGCCCCACCAACTCGCCACTTTAAGTCGACTCGCCATGTTAGCTCACCAGGCCAACTCCCCTAGTCAGCTCGCCAAGCTGACAATTCAAGTATGCTCACGAAGTGGATTCTTTATGTTTGCTCACCAAGTCCACCCCCTAGGTCAGCTCACCAAGTCACCCC
The DNA here is from genome assembly GCA_028749045.1 of Cupressus sempervirens. NCBI lineage: Eukaryota > Viridiplantae > Streptophyta > Pinopsida > Cupressales > Cupressaceae > Cupressus > Cupressus sempervirens. The sequence goes on along the minus strand of CM053786.1, from coordinate 268,153,867 downwards.
CACCTAGTGCTTATTGTGAACAAACCAATCTAGATCATAAGAGAAGTGATTAGAGATTATTATGAAAGGGTGCGATTGAAAAGAGATATAACTCATGTCATTTACAACATGACCAATCATTTCTAATGAAAGCTATAAAAAGGTAGTTCTATCATTCAACTCAGGATGATTGGAAGAACTTATTATATTTGTATCTCACAATGATCACTCTGTAAGAGAGCATATTGCCTTTGGCACCCATTCAGTCCAGGCATATAAAGTCTACCATCAGAAATGGCATCATCTTTGAGTATATTTATATTGTCATATCAGAAAACTTATCACAATATTTAGAGCATAAATATAAAGTTATATTAGAGACGACCTGCATATTTGCAAATTCTTACTTGTATATCAGACACAATGAATAGTACAAGGTATTGAGAATTTCCTCAATCATTGCATGTAATTTCCTGTATATTAGAAATAGAAAATATATATCATCTTGATTGTTATGCAATCATAATTATTTTGATCTGAACCATACTGTATATGGATTTGGAATTAAGAATCATTCAAATATTACTTTAATACAAGAAACTATTTCTATATTTATTGAATTGTGAAGAATTCAAGTAGTATCTCGTAATAAAAAACATAAGGAAATTACAACCACCAAATTATGTAACTGAGAAGTGAGTTTGTAGAGTCTGTAGTTGCTCATTTTACTATAGACAACATTTTCCTAAGAAGCTTTACCCCAGTTAGGAATTGATACTCCAATGACACATACTCACAACCACTAGTTTTCTGTCCACCAAGGTCCCTGCCAATATTCGAAGGTTGCATATGATGGATGAATACTACTAGGATTTTCTCCACAAAAAGAAATTCATGTTGTTATAAAAGTTATTATCTAGTAACATCCTGGCAAATCTTGTGCCTCTAAATTTCTAATGATGTCTGTATATGTCAGATCCCAATTGTGACGGTCGCAGATAACACATTACATATCTTCCTCGAATGTTCTTGACAGGAAGAGATCCCCTATTTTAAAATAAGACAAATCAGAGTCAGTCCATTTAAAAGTTAGATATACAAATATAGGTGGCACACAGTCTATTAGAAACTTAAGCTTCCACTCTACTTACCAAACATGAGGGTCACAGTTGTTGTTCCAGTTATCGCCCATCACCAAAACATAGCCATGAGGCACATGCTGCAAATGGATATAACATGAAATGTAGAGATTTTAGTTAACTTTTTTATTGATTGTGTAATCAATGAATAACAAAAGGATATGTGATGTGTGAAACCTCTATCTTTATGGAACACATTCACACAATCAGCAAGGTTGGATTTTTAATCAGTTCAATGTTTGGTTTGATATGAAATTTCAAAGTTTGGAAGGATTACACTGGTAAGAAGCAGAATTCTGATTTACTTGAGAACATCCACAATCAGAATCAGAACTACAAGGTTTTAGTGATGAATCTTCTGGTCCATCCAAGCTATATGGTGAAAAACTTGTATAGATGTCATAGATAAGAAATAACATCCACTGCAATGTCATGGATGTTTGAGTAAACAATAGTTGATCCTGGCAGTGAGCTCTCCAAGTTGGAGAGAGCAGGTGCCTAGTTTCTATTGAAGTAGGGTGATGCATCATTTATTCTTACATTGCATGGCCTCCCTACCATAGCAAGAAATGTTCTATTTTAAGGTGAACATCCCAAGATCGACAACACTGCTACTATGAACTTTCTAGCTCCAGCATTGTACAGATCCTAGCACGGTTACTGTTAACATTTCCTATATTGAAGAAATAACTAACACCCCAATCAACATTCCTTGTAGCCAAGTAGTAAAGCACATTGCTTATAATACTTGAACCATTCTTTGCCCCAACAACGGTTGTTATTCTAGATGTATATTCCCTAAATACTATACTTGCTTCCACAATGCTCATTTAACAATACCTACACCAATCAGCAGACACCAAAGAACCAAAAAATTCAGAGCCAGATGTTACAAACACATTGCAAAGCTAAGTCTTATATGACAAAGCATTATCTACAAAATTTGTGTTGGGTTTGTTTAATAGAATTTGGAAAAACTTTAGCAAGAATATGATAAGGACTAGACTTTTGCAAGAATGGGACCAGACTTTGGGCTTGCCAATGAAGAATTTGATAACATAGTACTCAATGAAAAATTCCTACAAAATATATTCTTTCAAAAGAAATTTTGACCAGAAAGGCACCTGATAAGCTGAAGGTTCAAGAAAAAATTTTGTAGGAAGATAAGAGTGGAAGACACCACTTTCAAGACATTCAACATGGCCCCCAATATATGTTTCACTCTCAAGTAGATGCCCATTGTAAAACTCTTTTGGTTCAGATTGACGCTTGTTGGAACAAATGATGTTTGCCTTGAATGCCTGCAAAGGTTCATCCATTAATAAAAATCCAACAATAATATCATTAAAACCCTATATTATAATCACCAAAGCACTAATAATCATGTTTAAGCCTCAAAGCACCTTTCAAAAAACCTATGAACAAAAAAGATGAAATCGCTAAAGAAAATAAACATATTTTTCTAGAATGAAAATCCAGGACTTGAAGAAAGAATTTATGCATTATAACACTTAATAAGATCTAGCTTGGATTTAACCAATGTTGTACCAAAATAGTAGGGAACAACCAGGAATGTAATTATTTCAATAGCCATTTCATTTACAAAAAAGCTTTAAAAGTATACATTATTGAATTTCAGTTTTCTAGATGTGTGAATATTCCAAAACCTTGATAGATTTAAGTGACCCTAAATTAGATTGGAACAATTTATAAAAGATTTCAAGCCATTGAAAGATTAGTCACCTAAACTATAAGCAACATTTCACAAAGAGTTCCACTGCCTTTGTGTAAAACTTCATCAAGGGGCATAGGGATTATTGTTGCTAAAGAAAAGATAAAAGGGTGTACATATGTCATGTAAAGGTAATATGTTGCAACTACATCAAATACTAAATAGGAAGCCATTGTCTGCACAAAATAAGTATCAAAAGAACATATCATGGCACTCAGAAATGTAGAACAATGAAACCAGTACACTGACAAATAATTTAAACAAGCAATGTAAATAGCAATGCAATATTATCTTTTACTCCTACTAGTGAAATACAAAATGAGTGAATTTAAATTGGCATCAATATTCAAGTGTATCATTATGGTGTTATGAATGGATACAAGTTTCTTCTTTTCTCTCCCAAGGCCCTTTGAACTCTTTGACTAGTCATCATGTAAATTTTAAAGCAATAACCATCACAAGATTATCCATGATCAAACGGTGAAGGATCCTCAGCATGACATCTAGTATTGAGCAATCATTCCTAGATGAAGGAAAGTACTCGTATTAGAGAATCACAACTATGGATAAATCATCATTCATAACTATTATCACTAGTAGCTAAGATATCAATCTGCATCATACATGGAAGAAGTTGAAGAGCAGTCAATACACATCAACATCATGAGAAGAAGTGATTTGGTTAATGAACCAATTACTAAATCAATATGGAGTGCTACTTCTGCTGTCTTAATTACCTTAGACTAGGTAGATTCAGTTCAATCTCAACTTTTTTTTTAAAAGCAATAATATCATTTCAAAAAAATGCTACTCGAGCTCAATGCATTAAATTTTTGGGCAGTTGTGACCTGAGCTTGTGCTTGGATCCTTAAAGAGTTCAAAATAGTTGAAGAAACCATTTCCAGTGAATATAAATATTCAAGTTTTTAATCACAAGGGTCTTTTGATATCCCATGTAGATACTTTATCCTTCACTGCATGCTGCTAATAGAGTCAAAAACTGACAAATGCAACCATTCTCATACTGATCCCACCAATTTTTTGCTGGAAGACTACCATTTCAACCAAAGTTTCTTGTCAAGCTCACCACATCACAAAATCATCCTTCAAAAGGAAATGTGAGCATGAAATTGGTACTACAGAATGTTTGTTAAAAGAAAAATATTTGACCTGGACGGATAAGATAGGTTGGTTAATATGGCCAAGATCAGATATCACCAAATCAACTAATAAGACTATACTAAAATTAAGAATCTTAGGGAAAAAACATAACCTTGTAATCTCTTCTTTTAACATTGAAACCAAGAGGCTTTTCATGCTCCTCCATTTTTGTGATGATCTCAGTAGCTGGATACTTGGATGTGAAGTGTACAACCTATTTAACACTGTGCACAATACACATCAAAATCACTCATGTTTGAGACCTAAAAGACTTAGTAGCTTAAAATATTCAAGAAAGAAAGAACAGTTCTATGTGGGTATGGTACAGGTTATATTTCTTAATAGATTGGGTTGTATTTCTATAGTGATTTTTAGCATTTACTTCAATAATACTAGGCCAAAAGCAAAATGACTCAGCCTTAAATAAAAAATTAAATTAACATTTTTCAAAATAGAGAAATTTTATGCTATGAATAAAATAATGTTGATGAATAAGTGAAATATTTTGGTAAATTCTATGCGTTGTAGTTTTCCTTTTGTTGGTAAGTCTATGTTTTAATTCTATTGTTCAAGTGGTTTGTTCCAATATATATTAAATGTGATCGGAAAGATAAACTTTAACTTTATCATAATGTGTTATACTTGTTCTTTTTAGAAAGTGCAGTCAAAATCCTACGCAATGGTATATTGTTTAGTATTTATTAATTTAATATATACCAAAGGTCATATTTTTGTGTAGATTACTAAAATTTTCAAGGAGCTTGAACAAGCAACATTTGCTCTTGAACCCACAGAAAAGGAAATCAATAGGGATCTTATAACATTGTTGCAGTAGGACAAGGATGTCAGTGGTCTAAATCATATATCAGAACTAGAAGCTTTCCATCAAGAAACTACAAGGTTGGGAATAGTATCTCCTAAAACAATTTCAATGGAGAAGAGAAGTTTGAGGAAGCAACTTGATAAATCTCGTTGTGAGGATGACAAGAGAAAAGAATCAATTATTTTATACCTCCTACACATCCTGAGAAAATACAACAAGATTTTCACAAATGAATGTATGGATGATGCTGATTCTCAGTACTCCGATCCATGTTCTCCTACAGTCAGTAGTTCTTTGGATGAAGCTCATGTTAATAGAAGGAGGAGGGGCTAGGATGATTCTAAAATCCAGTCACTCAAATTGGGTTCCAAGGAAACTCTTAGAAGTTCCATGGGAATGTTGCCAGCAGTTCCTGAAGAATTTAGATGTCCAATTTCCTTATAGTTAATGTCAGATCCTGTGATCATTTTCTCTGGTCAAACATATGAAAGAGTATGCATAGAGAAATGGTTCAGTGAGGGTAATGATACATGCCCAAAAACATAGCAAAAATTATCCTAACTACTGTGTGAAGGGATTAATTGGGAGTTGGTGTGAGAAAAATGGTATCAGAGTTCCAGAACCACCTCCCCCAACTTCTTTTCCTCTGATATACTGGAGATAGGAGTGGTCAGATTCCAAGAAAAGTGTTGTTGATGGTTGGTTGAAAAGAGTCAAGGTGGGATCATTAGACGATGACCAAGTTGCAAATTTTGGTGGGGAGATGTTGGTGCTTTATCAACTCCCACTTTAGAACATAACATCTCCTTTGAGTCCACAATTTTATCTATACAAGGAAAATTGATACAAATCAGTGGTATAGACCCTTCTTTGACTTACAATATGGTGGACACTCAAAATCTAGAAAAGAAGAGTACTGAAAAGTATGAAAGGTTGCTTGCAAACCTTAATTCATCAAGTTTAGGAGTACAGTGTGCAGCTGCACATGAAGTTGCATTATTATGTAAGGATGATGGTTCTTGCTCTTATATGGGTGCCAACCATTTTATTTCTTCTCTTGTGAATTTTTTGCAGTCTTCTATAGATGCACTAGATACAAAGGCTCAAGAAGTAGGGGCATTGGCACTTCTCAAAATAACTTGGAACAATAATAGGTAGACAATTTTAATCTGAAATGTTTAAACAGTTTTTGGCATTTCATTCAACCATCTTTAGCAATCAATTATTTAAATGTATTTATGTAATATCTATGAAAAATTTCTTACAGTGTTCTTGAAATTTTTATTTTTTAGGAACAAGGCATCAATTCTATCTTCAGGTGTAGTACCATTGTTATTGAATCTTCTCAATTCGAAAGTAGTTGAAGTAGCATTGGCAGTTTTACTAGCGCTATCTAGTTGGGATGACAATAAGGCAAGCATTGGTTCCTTGGGAGCTATTCCTTGCCTAATTAAAATACTAAGCTCAAACTCCTACCAATGTAGACAAGATGCTCTAAACTCGTTATATCATTTATCCACAAATGCTGAAAATTAGTCTAGAATGGTGTCAGTAGATGTCGTTTCCAAGATTGTTCATCTCTTCACTGTCTGTGAAGTTGATTTTATAGAAATTTGCATTAGCATCTTATATAATCTAGCTACCATTGAAGATGGAAGAATAGTGATTTCCAATACTGATGGTTGCATCGTGACTATAGCAGAGCTACTTGATACAGGCACCCCTAAGGAATAAGAACAATCGGTGGCTATACTCTTGTTGCTATGCACCAAGAGCTTTGACCATTGTCAGCTAGTTTTAAGAGATATACTTTGAAATGATGTACTTTGAAATCAACAAATGCCCTCTTATATTATTCAAACATTATTTTGTAGACTTGTAGGCAAATATCAACATGAGGCCAGAGTTGTAGATTTGAATATTGATTATTAGATAGGTTCAAGAGATACTAACCAGTGTCAGATGCCAAATAGATGATCACCATAGAAACATCCCATTTTTCTCCTTCTTTATAAAGATGTTGGTTTTTCTAAAGATCACCTAGGAATTCCTTGGGTGAAAGTATGTCCATTCTAGGAATACCTTCAATTGGACCAGATGCAATACTATTTACACATATTCCATAATGCACAATAATTAATAAAGACTATAATGCACAATAATTAATAAATATTGTACAGATTATGACAAAACTTAATAAATTTCTTGTGCTACTCTTTGTTTGAAGGAATTACATCTAGGGTTTATAGCCACTTTATAAGTTACCATCATACAAAGGACTTAAATTTGATCCTCCATGGCATGGATCAGAAGGCACATTCCAATTAACCAAGAAGATTATGTCTACAATATTGTCATGTCCCATGAGAAAGAAGACGATGGAAATTGTGGGCAGAACAAGTAAATAGAAATCACCCTCAAAAAAGAAATCATTGAGTTCCAAAGGAAGCTTAAAGATCGATACAGTTTAGCATTACCAAATGAACTTCAGGATAAAATCTTAAAAGAAAATAGTTAAACTAGACCTTGTGTATAGAAAGAAAAGAAAATTATATTAATGTCCACAAGGGACTAGAGATAGAAAAAGTTAAAAAAAAGTTGTAGGAAGATGAAAAGAAGAATTGTCTGAATTCTGAACTTTGAAGGTGTATTTATTATTGAAGTAATATGTTAAAACTTAAGACACATAAATCATTGATAAGTAGGAGATATTTTCCACATCAAGTCAAATTCTGATATTTCTATCAAGATTCAACAGTGTAGTTTTTGAGGCAAAATCATTGAACCATGATTCATGCATAGTAGTTCACACAGACTCATTTCTCATGAGAGTGAATGAACACTTTGCATTCATTGCATCGAGGGAGTGCTCACAAAGATGAAGCACCATGACTTGCTCAAAGGCTCAGCCATTCCAGTACTACTCCAGCTCAAGAAGGCTTAACTATGGAGTTTCCTCCATGGTTTAAACCACTCTACTTGGAATCCCATTTGCAAAACCTACAACAAGTGTTGTGCCTTATGAACCATTCATTAGAAAGCCCCTTGAGCTCATCAATAGATAAGCCTAAGATATTTTCCACAGCAAGCCAAATTGTGATATTGCTATCACGATTCAACTGTACATTTTTTGAGTCAAACCCATTGACCCATGAATATAATATATAACCCAAGAAAGAGGGTGAAATTGTAAATGTAATGGATTATACATCCTTTCCTCCTACTACCAGATGACTAAAGGTGCTTGTGTGCTAATTGTAACCCCTTTTCTTGTAGTTATTTGCAAAATATATGTGGAAAAATGAAATTTCTGAAATGAAAACTCATAGTAATACAATCAAATTTCTAAATGAAATGTAACCATTAATACTGGTAGAAGCCTTCAATTACTTGACACAAATATATAATTGGATTGTCGTTGAATTAAATCCTACATTGGTCAAAATTAAATAACAAGGATAACATATAGAGCATCACATGTCCCAAAATGCTTTGTCAATAGGACAAGTGGCTAGACAGTGAAAATCTCAGCATGGGAGGATTATACCATTCACTACTCCCCTACGAAAAAAATGTCAAAAAGTCTTTAAATGACTATTTGCCATGTAGGTCCCTTTGTCCTTAATATCAACATACATGAGGAAGATATGTCTTAGTTCAATGACTAGTTGTGGAGGTTGCATTAAGATGCTTTAAAAACACACAAGTAAAATAACCTCAGCAAATGTGAAAGTCCAGAATCAATGAATGCATGGGCTTATTTCAAACAATATACTTGACAACTTAGACACATAAGAAATCAAAAGCATAGTCATCCACTTTAAAGAAGTCTTGAATGCCCCTCCATTTGACCTGACTAAAGCCCAAATAAAATTTAGATTAATGTGATTCCTATGCAAAATCCAAGCTACAAGTACAAGTTGCCTACCTTAGAGACAACCTCATCAATATTTGCAAGATGACTATTGTAGGACTTGCAGACATAAATGCGCCCCTTTAGCTGTACCAAAAATAGCCTCCCCATGTTACTGACTACCAGTAATATCAGCCCTTAATATCAGATTCAAAACTTCTCACTGGCAAGATTTCAAGTATTGCATGACCCCAATTAATTTTCCACAACAAAAATTGAATTCCAATTAAATTAGATAAACTGATTGATCAAATAAGATACCGTTGCAATTGCATACATCTTGCCCATGGTTCAAAACACAATAAAACTAAGAATATCAGTTCAAGTGCTCATTAAGTGGCAATAAATGCCCTAATTCATCTACCACTTAGAAGAGATCCCCACTGCTATTTCAAGATCAAAAAGAGGTCTTTGAAGCAATTTAATAGCACAAAAGTGATTTCAAAAACATTCTAATGAAGACCAAAATTCTACCAAAAGCAGTGATAAAATAAGTGATAAAATTCTACCGTTTATGGAAATATCATTTGAAATGTTATAACCAAAGAAAGCCTTGCATGAAAGAAGTTTATCAAGAAATCTGAGAGAGCTAGGAATTGTTCAAGGTATTAAATGTTGGTGGAAAAGGTGGAAGTTTTCTACATCAGCTTCAGAATTCCAATTGGTCATTTAAGATGGCATCTCAGTGGCCTTAATCGATATCATGGTGAGGCTACTGACAAAGTTTGAGTGGGATTTGAAGACAGATGTTGGTCTAGAGGATATGATGAAAGCTTATAAAGAAATACAAGATCTGTTAGAATTTGTGGAATTCCCTGAGAACATAGCCATTCAACTAATGGATATGTTTGGTTCATGTAACTTTGAAGCTTTTGAGATGATTTTGGAAGTGACAAGCACATGAGATGGTTAGAAAAGAAAATTGAGCAGCATGCAAGAGGAGATGCTCAATGGACTACAATGAGTCAACACCTTTTTTATTTCCTCAAGGAAGAGAAAGAAGAATTAGAGAAGGAGATGAAAAACTCAGAGTGTAAAATTGGAGATAATGTTTCCTATGTGACACTTTCAGGATTCATTCTCGTATTCATTTGGCCATTCATCTTGATTCTGGAAATGTGGAAATGCCTAGATGAATGGTTGCACAAATGGGAGCAAAATGGGAGCCTATGAATGAATTGCAAGAGCCTCCAAATGAGTCGTAGGAGCCTTAGAATGAATCACAGGATCTTGTGAATGAATCGCAAGACCTGTGATTGAATTGTTGACCGGTGTAGATGGATATGTGGTTGACTATCTTGCAGTGTGTCTTGGGTATGTGGTCAGATGCCTTGGAGTCCTACTTCTAATTTGCATGATCGTAATTGTAATAACGATATTATACATACTGTTATTTGTCCCAATTGCAATAACAACTATGTTCCTCTAGAGAGATGAAAAAGAAAAGCATGGATACTATAAGAAACATGCACTAAACAAAAGCTGACATTTTGTCTATATCCCTATCTTGGATTCTTACATCTTTGAATTGGAAGATGATAATAATTCTAAGGATGGTAACATTGTAATCACTGGCTTGGGAAATGAAATGATCGATTGCTTCAGAGAGCTTATTTAGGGTTGTGTTTAGCATTTACCAGATTTGCTGATAAAACACTCCAACAAGTGGGCCAGAGAATTCCAGGAAGACAAGATAAGAAAGGCTTTGGAGATAGCAAAAAATCTCATAGCACTGATGGAGATGATAGTAATAAGGGATATCAATGTCAACCAAGCAAATAAAAAAAGAGAAAATGAAAGAGTAGAGAATGAAATTCAAATCGACTTGACGGATTGAAAGTAAAAGATCATGCCATCTGCCTCATTTTCAACTTATCTATCACATACTCTAAATTCAAAATTAGACCTTGTAATCATTATGTATAAGTCATTTGCTAAATGAATATTTTCTATTTTAGGTTTTTCCTTGTTTTTTTTGGATTGATAAATCGATGAAGTTAAGAAGTTTTGTATTGATTTTAAAAGTAAAAATTAAAGATATGCATGAGTTTTGCAAACTATCTTCAATAGAGAATGATTAGTTAGCCAATAAATAATCAACATGTCCTAAACACTAACTACCCACCCACACAAAATAAGAAATATATATAGAATAGCCCTAAGAATCACTTGCCTTTTGGTTTTATAATAGCCTTGTTTTTGCTATGCAAATTGCAAAGTTTATCATCAAGGCCTAAAAACAATAAAATGGAAAAATAATTTTGGGCTGTCTACTATCGAATCCCAGATTTTGCAGCAGAATGTAATGTTTTCATATCCTTGTTTAACTACACTTAACAGAAATCCCATAGGCTGTCAATTAACAGATGATCTTTAGTTCAAAATATCAATTTTGATCTGAGTTCTACCCATTCTTCTTTTTTATGATGGATGGAACTCAAGATGGGATGCTTGAATATGGAATGTTGAAAATGAAATCTACTAATTTTATTCTTTTCACATTTTGACTGAGCTAAGATTAGGAAACTTGAATATGTGGGTGTAGCATTTAAATAGAGTTATTCCCAAGCTTTTACTTGTTTTGATGCATGGTATGTGGACTTGGTCTTGAGGACCAGCAATGGATTCCACCCCTTCCAATCATCATTTTTAGCTTCTCTTATTTCTCATTGGGAATTCACCAAATAAAATGAATAATAGTGCTTAACATATGTTTTAACCATCTTGCCTCAGCTTTCAAGATGTAGAACTGTGAAAAGTTTATTAAAACATGAAATTTCAATCACTATGGTACATAATCTGCATCCAAATGTAAATTATGTGTTACTAATAGATTTGGACATCACTGATCTATAAAAGATTATATATTAAATCTTTCCTCTAACCTGTTTAGGTAAAGCACTTTTCATATAATTGTACATCTCTTTTCTTAGCCACATTCTCATCAATTTCCTAACTTTTAACAAAACCATATACAAACAATAAGTTATGGAAGACATATTATTGTGCCATTTTAATTGTATGGACCTTAATTGTCCTTGTTTTATTGTTACTTTACCTTGGGCAAGTAACAACAATAACAATTCATAATTTAATAGAAAGAAAGAAATTGTATTGATGTTTATGAATGACCAACAGATAAATAGAAGTCTAGTCAAAAGTACAGCCAACAATGACAATAGAAAGATGAGTGCCTAAAGTATCTCTGACTATGTTGGGAACTATAAGAAATAGATATATCAATTTCAAATGCTATCATTATAGAGAACCAATATGGATATCTGTCGTCATTAAATCCATACTTTATAGTAGATCTTATTTTCATCAAATAAAATGCAAAAGAACATTTGTCTTTTTAAAACAATATATTACCAGAGATTACCTGTAATCCATTATTCTAACAACTAGAGGGTCTTCGTTGCGGGATAAAATCACCTACACAGTATATAGACACTAGGTTATCATACAAGTGAATGTATGAAGTATTATTTACTATACAAAACATTTAACGCTGCCACTATATTGAATTTTGAGACATATAACAAGAAGCCTGTGAAGCAGCTTCATTCACAATGTACAATTGATCTCCCATGGAAAGCAATAACCAGACACTCCAAGTTAAACTTACTATTACATAATTGAACAAATCTATCTAATCTCTAAAGATTGTTTAAAAACTTAAAGCTGAGAAAAAAATTAGAATGAGTATAGCTATTGAAAACTTGAACAAGATATAGGTATCAAGTATTTTTTCAGGTCCAAGAGAAACATTCAGCCACTCATTATGCCTTCCTATTAGTTACAATAAATTTTAGAACCCTCAATAAATCCTTGATGTCCTAGATATATATCATAGATAGTGAATATTTGGGGCTCATTTATTGTAATTTTCAATGTCATGGGTTTACAATTTGTAATAATTAAGTGATAGATCCACTGATAGGGTGAAAACAAAACCCACATATCAATACAGCATTGCAAAAGAACTCCAAGATAATTAGTCCAAGAATAATTAGTAATAGAAATAGATGATTTTATTTACTAATTATAATGATAAAAAGAAAGAGATCAGGGTTACTCTGGTCCCTGATGAGCTGAGGAAGGACCGGATTCATCACACCCCATTGGTTGGTGAAATCCTATCTTCGCTAGTGGCAATGTTCTTGCATCCTCTGTCTCCAACTCTAACCGCAATAATTTCAGTTAGAAATCCATTCTCCATGAAACTCATAAGCCTCTCGATGAACCTCAAACTCCTTTGGATGATAGATTTCTTGATATCCATAACCTTGTGATTCCATACTGTCAAGATGGGAAATCAATCATAAATGCTCTGCACAAAAATCACCACTTTGAAATCTAAAATCCATATATCCATCTGCAAGTGTGAGAAAAAGAACTCATTTCCATTCATCATCATTTGAACATTAATGGCCTTCATTCACATGCTAAGAACCCCAAAATACAGTCAATCACATTCACCAATTCTTGTACTTGTGCAGCTCCCACGTGCTTCGTGTTAAAATTATTCGATGGTTGCCACTGCTAAGTGGAAGAGGGAAGCTTATTGTCTCCAAGATGAGTTAGCTCATATCATACACTCGAATAAGGTCTTGATAAGTCGACCCCCCAATAGCATAATCAGAAGAGAGATTTTGGCGTGGGCAAATTTGAGCTAAATAACATCCAATCCGAAACCTCGTTTTCTCATGTTAAGCTCATGTTGGTCAAAATTTCAACCAACATAGGCATGGATTTTAAAAAAAAAAGATATTTTTCTTTCATATTCTGACCAATTTAAAACATTTTAATAGATGGTTGAAAATTTAGGTTGAAAAATAGGGTCAAATGTACTAGTTACATGGATATGCCTATACAACCTAGACATTAAATTTGGATTTAATGAGCACTACTTTGTTACCTCTGCTCTTGTAGGAGATATCCCCTAAATTGGAAAATTTAATGATAGGTCATGGAATGAATCATTAACCAATACTGAACAGATAATAGAAATAGTCTTTTAGGAACAAGTTGATCTCTTTTTGTTCAAGTTTTTGGAGCCAAGGATAGCAGTCCCCTCACACAAAGATACATACAGAATGAATTGACAAATTTAAAAGTCAAATTTTAGAGCTCAAATATGAATTTCAATCACCTATTTCTCAATCCAAAGACCACTTAGAAATATAATGGCTATACGCTCGTCTTAGTTATCCAACTTGCACAGTTGGTGATAATAGTACATCAAAGTGGCAGCAACATGTGGCATGAATAATTTCAGCTCCAATTGCTTAGAGCCAGCTGCCTTACTGAATCAATTAATGCACTCATTCTATCTAATGTATTGATACTAATCCACAGACAAAATTTTCAAATGATTAACTAGTAAAATGAGTGTTCAAATGACAAAATGTTACAAACGATGATGCTGATAAAGACAGTTGGATGTAGTTATTGTTGTTCTAACTGCAAGATAACTACATATAGGCTTATTTATACATGATCATGTGTAAAGCTGAGTGATTGATTACTATCACAGGTAATCTATTTCTCTCAAAGAGTTCATATTGCACCTAAGTGTGTATAATCTTTCTTTAGATATAATAAAATAAGAAGATTTTTTTTTTTTTAAGAAAATGCGATAGCCTTTGTTTGTAAAATGTTGCGAATATATAACCATTGCTTATAGTTATTCTTAATGGATTTGCTAACACTTGATAAGCTAACCATAAAGGTTAAAAGGTATCTTCTGAGAATTGAAGTTGTTTTCATTTTTTTAAGAAATTGAACTTGACTTTGAGTGTGGGATGTTGTCAATATATGAGTATTGCTTATGATTATTCTTAATGGATTTGTCAACACTTGCTAAGCTAACCGTTGAGGTTAAGTGCCATCTTCTGAGAAATAAGGTTGTTTTGAATTCCATCAAAATGGTTAATATTTTCTTCAATAGAGTCTTAGAAGAGAATGTTTGCAAACACACAATTCACGAAGAGAATGTGAAGGAAGCAAATTGACCACACAATATGGCTGATATTAATTATATGTGTTATGGTATCATTTTAAATTTAAGAATATAAATGAACTACATGAATGATATTTTTGGTCCTTACCTTGGTTCATATTTTAATGATGTTATGGTTTTCAATAAGAATAGAGAGGTGCAACTACAACAGTTTCAGAAAGGGTGGGGTGTTTGAATAGACATGTCTCATTATAGTGCACTTCACAGGATATATTACTTGTAAAATTATTCATCTTTTGCATCCAATCTTTTCCTTCTTTTGTTGAGTTTCTTAGTTGTCATTTTGCAAGTAAACACACAGTATCCATTACTGATAGAAAAATAAATGTGCTCTGTTATCATTTGCAATGCAGTGTGTTTAATTTACCCAAATTTTATTTACTATATATTTTGTATTTCTTTGATAAATATAAATATATATAGGTAATTCTGGAAGTATATACTCGGTGGGACTTGGATACTTTCCTATCCACAATCTCTTACATTCAGTGGCATCTGAATATCCAAGGGCATGTAGTAAGGTGTCTTAGACTTGGCTCCTACTCATGGCCATGATGGATTTGATTCGAGGTAAGTCTTTCAAACCCAAATTGTGGTCTTCGAGCACCAATATTCAAACAGGAGTTAACAAAAAGAAAACAAACTTTGAAAAATATAATGTTACATTCTTCCTCCCTAAAGTTTAAAGACATCTATCAGTTCATTGGAAGAAATAGAAGTTTGAAGCTTAAAAAATGACAAACTAGGGCACGCCCATGGCTTCCACTGTTATAGCAAGTCATTCTTCCTCAATACTCCACCAATTGATCTTAGATCAAAACGAAAATGGATGAATGAAGACAAGAGAAACTTACAAAGAGCATCTACCGATGTTTCACAGTGAGGACAAATCTTTTTGAGTCATTCAAAAGAGAAAAAACCATTTTTGCATGCAGCTCCCGCGTGCAGGCAAATGCATAACAATGAAATAGCGAAATCCCTTTTTCAGTTTAACATTATGAAGCCCGTGTTGGTCAAAATTTTGACCAAAACGAGAATGGATTAAAAAAGAAAAGATGTTTTTTCTTCCATATTTTTACCAATCTAAAACATTTTAATAGATGGTCAAAAATTTTGGTCGAAAAATAGGGTCAAATGTACTAGTGATATATTCAGATATCTAATCTATCCATTGACCTTGTAAACATAAATCTAACTTCAAAAGGAAATTCATACTTATTAGATCCTTCCATGATCCATGTTATTTTTTCAATGCATGTTAAGGAATTTACTCAAGCCCTTGACCCAAGAGCAAAAGATGTAGTGGCATACAATTTCAAAGCCAAGTTGGAATTCGACAATAATTAACTTATACATATATCAATAGAAAATTACAAACCCATGAAGATGGAGACAAAGTTTAGATTGAAACTTTCAATAAATCTTTCTATTAATCTCCTTGAAATCAATATATCAAATGTGTGCTAGACTCAAATTACATGAAACAAATGAGTGTATAATTTGTTTTCTTTTAAGAGATTACAATTGTTGTTCATAACATAGAAAAATGCTAAAGAAATTGTGGAAACCTAGTCATGACAAAAATCTCAACCAAATTAGAACCATCCTTGTGGTATCATAGTAGTGAAGAATCTCGAAGAACGAGAACCAACTAGGTGGTATCATAGACAAATTGGAACCTTCTCCAAGAAATTGTAACCAACATTACAATGAGAGAGAAAGAGAAAGATATAAGAAAGGTAGAAGAAGTTGGATCTAATATAAAAGGGACATGTGTTCACTTGACTCTCCATTTTTTTTGTTATAAAACATCTCTCATCTTTCTATAATCAAAATTTGAAAGGAATCTCATATTGTCTCAACAAACTCAAAATTTCTTTTCTAACTGATCACAAACACTATATTGACAAAAAAATTAGGTATGCATCTAAAATTTTGATAAAATCTTCTACTAAATGATGTGAAAGTGAAAAATTTATCACTAATTGCATCCTTACTGCCTTTGGCACACAGCCAATTCACCATTTTTCCAAAATCAAATTTAAACTGCTATACTTGAATGTGGTTGAAAAATGAGTACTTGGGACAAAAATCTAAATAACTCAAACATATGGATTCCTATGAAAAAATAAACTCCAAATCAGCAAAGCTTGTTCCAAGAGCTTTTGATAATATATGATAGTCCTATATTGGCATATTGGGGATGCCCAAAATGTCCATTTGAAGATTAGGCTCCTATCTTAACTCTCAAGTCTACATTATTTCAAAAATTTAATTATGCACCTAAGGTTAAAACTTTATCATATAAACTAGAGTTTATTTAAAATTGTCTATACACGTATTTTTATAGGAAAATAATTAAAAGTTACCTTTTTTTTCATTTTTCATTTTCCCTTTATTTTCCAATTCAGGTCAACTTGGGTTGACTGACCTGACATGTGGCATGATGTGATTCATCTATTTCTATATTGTCATTGCCATTTGGGCACCATGTGGCACCCTCTAATTGGTCCACTAGTTTGCCACTTGTCACCTAACATATTACCATGTGGTAGCTTCTCATTTGATCTTCTATGCATGGTCACTATGCCACATCATCACTTACTAGGTGCCCCACCACATCACTTCCATCTGGCATCTTCTAATTTGTCAAATCTTCTATGTGCTATATTATCCACCACCTAGACCCATTGCCACATAGTGCTTTTGCGCTTCCCCAAATTCCTTATCTGACCAGCATTTTCATCTTTTGCAAAAGCATCAGTCATTAAATCTAACATGTGTTAGCATCTAGTGAATTGATCCTAGAATCTTCCATGTCATTGCTAACTACCACATGGTAGCATGACACTTCCCCACTTTTTTTAACTAGTGTAGATCTTCAATTTCCATAGAAATGCCAGTCATCAGATCTTGCCATGTGTCAACATCTAGAGCGTCCATATTGAAACTACAATGTGACCT
Organism: Cupressus sempervirens; assembly: GCA_028749045.1. Taxonomy (NCBI): domain Eukaryota; kingdom Viridiplantae; phylum Streptophyta; class Pinopsida; order Cupressales; family Cupressaceae; genus Cupressus; species Cupressus sempervirens. The sequence goes on along the minus strand of CM053786.1, from coordinate 268,136,131 downwards.
CCTCAAGGTCTGCTATAGGTGGTGCCTTGTGATTTACCCATTTGTATGACATGTGTCTCTATTTTATTTGTCTGATTGGTCATTTTGGATCCACCTCATGAGGCATGTTGTTCAAAATTTCTTTAGGCATCAAACTAGGGTAGGGCTTATGCATGTAATGTGTCTCATTTGTCATATAAGGAAAAGTGCTTTAGACATTTGCATTAAGTGTTCCCTTATATTTAAAACACTAAAGTACTCACCACTTAAGCAATGTGAGACAAATCCTTAGACTATTTTTCTCTATTTTATTAGAGTCTACTACCTTGAAATGGCCTCCCCCTTGTTTTGTGTTTAGACTGGTATGGATGTGATTTAGCAGAACACATCTTTACCACAAAATGAGCATGGAGAGGGGGGGTTTCTTCCATTTTTGCTAAACCATCTAGTCGATAATAGTTCTAGTTAGATCTCGTAGTGTTTAGTAAGGATCCTACTCTATATTGCAATTCCCTTCTTATAACAAAAGGCACATGTTCACTAGCAAGACTCGTTCTAGTAAGAAGATTTCCACGTTCTCTTGGCATTTTCAACAAGGAATAAGTGACAACATGGAAAATATTGTGGATGGTCTTCATGTAAAAAGTGGCATCATCTCCTTGCTTTTCGAGATTGAGAGGAAGGAGAGTTGTAAAGAAGCATGATTATGATTGTCACTGCTGGGCCTATCTCCGACATAAAGAAACATTCAACCAATAATATCAATGCTCAATACACCTTATGTTTTCTTTATCAATTTATAATGTCCATCCTTCAAATGCATTAGAATCACTTCCGAATATGGCCTTGATATATTCAAATAGAGGTCTCACCTTTTAAGACCACAAAAATGTCTTTTGTATAGAAAACCTCTATCTTGGATGTAGCAACTTGGGAAAATTATTTAATATCATTGTACATACTAGATTAAAGGAAAACACACATCTCCTTTCAAACTATTAGGCTACAAATCTTCTTACAAAAATGCACTTATCCCTTTGTGACAATGATGATTAGATTTAGGTTTGTAGTTAAATTTAAGAGTTTCCTTCATCGCAAGAGATCAAATGGTTTGTACTAGTTTGTAGCTACTGATTGTATTTTGGTGGTATGACTCCTTGTCCATTGGAATACAAATATTCACAATCTCTCCACAATTTTTTTAAACTCTCTGACTAGCTACCTGAAAGAATTCTATTGTGGTATCTATGGGCACTCTTGAGCTTTGATGTGACCATGGAAACTTTGACAACTCTAGGTTCGTGCATAGGTAACATTCATTCGGTCACACCTTGGGTTTCCATTCAACATCCTTTTCCTCTTCTGATGATATAAGAAGGACGGTCCTCTTGCTATCTCTAAAAAACTATTATCCCCCATGAGTTGCACTTCATAAATGATCAAAAGGTTTAGTATACCTTTGGATATGATTAATAACTAGAAAATTTTACTTGAACTTTGGATTTGTAGGGAAGATTTGAGATAAGAAAACAAGTAAAAAGGAGGTTTTTACTGTAGTAATAATATGGATAAAAATTTTATGTGTTTTCCCTTCTTCAATGCTCCTCCCCATTTTCGTTGTTTGTACCTCATTCCACACACTTATTGGATCCTAATTAATAATAATATGTGTAAAATGAATGCAAACTTGGTGATCACAGTCATCTAAACCTTTGAGACATTTCATCCTCCATAGCATTTTGTTCATATGATGGAATTAGTTGGTCCCCAAAGAGGCTCTAGCTAAAAAAAAAATTGAACTAAAACATCTTATTCTTGGAACCCATTGATTTGACCTCCTGAAGTAATTGGACTCAATTTGGATCAGAAATGATCCTTAACTAATCATTCAAAACTCATTTTGACATTTTTTGCAAACTAAGACTTTCCTACGAAGGGGTCATCTAATTGGCATTAAAAATTGATAGAAACATCAACTAAGCCCTGAAATTAGATACACTAATTCTTTTTTCCACACTCTTGCACCCTATCAGATTTTGTCTCTTGATAACTTCAGTGTCAAAAGATATTAACCATCAAAGTTTCCTTCTTAAAACTACTTGCAAACAAACATGTCAGAAAACCATAAAATGCATTTTATTTTGGCTTCGAAATTAGGTCAAACAGACACTTAGAATTACAAAAACTGGGACTTTAGTTCATTGTCATGAGGAGAGTATAAATATGTGATTTGGGGTCATGCTGAATAATTGGGTGAATTCAGCTAGTGGTCAAAGTGGGGCACTCAGAATTGTGGAACTAAGAATAGTGGTAGAAAAGTGTTTTTCACAAACAGAATGAACCTAGGAAAGTGTGCAGACGGATTCATCAAGATTCGAAAACTAGCACACTTTAGGAATTTTTAGAATAGAGCATAGTGGTATAATCCATTTGTTTTAGAAAATTATGGATTCATATTTATGACATCCCAAACTTAGGTATTGATCATTCTGTATTTTATGACACTAGTAAAACTTCACAAATTCAAATGGAATCGTGTTTGAAAACTAATCAAACAAATTTTTCATAAGCTCAAAACATGAACAAAATAAATGTCTAACCTCTAGAATGTAATACAAAAGCAATTTTCTCATTTTGGTGAACTGGGATAGAGTTATAACTAGTCAATCAGGGCCTCATAGAATTCTAAACAATCTACATCAGCATGATGATAGTAAACAACCAACTTTTAGGGATTGAAAACCTAGTAAAAACATATCAAAATGACTTGAAATTTGAAACATAGGTTCTTTGATATGTTTAATAAACACTTCCAAAGTGATGAGTCATGAAGCATTACAAAATGCAAGATATTCAATTGCAAACTAGGCCTTCTATCACTATTTGACACGTGAGCAAAAATGCAAATTTGGACATTGCTCAAAATAGACCTTTATAGAATGACTTGGAATGATAATTTATCAATACAATATGCATGAATATACTAAATGCAAGGTGTTAGAAACACTAAACACTTCATAGGCCTTAGAAGGATAGTTAGGTGCGCATGCATTAAATGCACTTATACGGGCTCAAAAGCTTAGAATGGTACTCAAAATGGGAGTGCAATTTTAAGTCCCATCAAATGGTCAAAAGGAAGATGTGAACAGTGGAGATGATGACAAAAATAGGGCTCAATACATTAGTGATATTGAGGGCATCAAGGATGTATCTCATAGGTCTCCTCGTGATTCTTAGGAGATTAACATTATTCTAATTATGTGTTGGGATCCCAAGAAATGGTCTTCACCTTTTGCGGTCAAACCCACTAGTAAGTCCTCCTTCTCACCCATAACTTGCAAAGAAGATTTTCAAAAGGTTAACTTAAAAATCACTAGACCCTAGATGTGCTAGTAGATCATTCTATCTCTTCCATGGAACTTATGTTGGTTGGTAAGTTTTTAGGGCCAATGCCTAATATAGAAGTTGTGAGAACCATGGTGAAAGGTAAATGGAAGATCAAAGGGTAGTTGGGCATCATGACCCTTCCTTTTTACCTTCCTCTCTTCCATATTTACTAGAAAAGAGTATATAGAGTATTCTCTATCTGGAGGCCCTTGGAAGTTTGGAAGAAATTCATTAGCCTTGAAAAAATGGGAGTCCGGTATTGATATTTATGTAATTTTCTCCACATGGATCCCATTTGGTTCTAATCTCCTATCCTTCCATTTCATTTATGTCATGAGGATCTCCTTAAAGGTTTGACATCCACTTTTGGGGAAATTTATTCTATAAACCCTATGATGGCTTCTAAATCCAGACTTGTTTATGCTAATCTTCAACTTACTAGAAAAAAATGAGATTGTCTCCAAGCTTGGTAAATGGGAGTTGGAAGTGGTTTAAGAGGATCTCCATTTTTCTTTGGCAAGAAGCTAGGTCATTAGGTGACAAAGTTTCCAAAGAAACTAAAGAAAGATGCTAAAAGGATTCCTGCTACCAAGAACCCAGAAACTAAACAAATTTAAAAAAGAAAAGACCTAATTGAGGGAAACAAAGAAATGGAAGGAAGTTTCTTTAAGGATCAAGAACCTAAATTTGATCAAGTAGAGAAGCAAGAAGATGTTAAGGTTGTATCATCCTCAAATGAAATAGGTAAAAATGGGAAGGATCAAAGTGAAGATGATGTGCTAGAGGTTGATCATTTTATAGGGAGAGAAATTAACAATAAATAGTTGGTAATGGTGTTGTGGGTCAAAAATATTCTTCCCCAAATCTTTGTGTGGAGGAAGTCTAGTGCTTCCCTTTAAATAAGGAGATGGTTATGTGCCTAGAGAAAAAGAGGTTTTTATATGGAAGTGAGGAATAGGGGCAAGGTTAGGATGAGCTATGGGAGGAGGGAGAGTTCATCTCTTCACCAATTCCATCAAGAGCTGAAAACTCTTATGAAAGAGTGAATAAAGCTCCATCTTTCTTTGAGTCTTATTATTGTCCTATTTTGGGGTAAATAAGCATTAATCTTTTAATGGAATTAAAAGATATAGATATGATGAAATTTTCCTATCTAGATGATATCATGTATTTGAATAATTAAAAAGTTGTAGCTAAAGAACATATTCAGAAGGTCCAGGAGGGTATGGAGCAGAGAAGAAGGAAAAAGGTAGAAAAGGATCTAAATCACTCTCCCTCTTCTAGGAAATATACTCAAGGATCTTATAAAGGTGATGCAAGATCACCAAAAAATATAGTTGGAAGGAGACCTACAAGAAAAGTAGGAGAAATTGAGAGTCTCCAGAGCATAGCAGATGGGAAACAATCCCCCATCCATGACTTCACTCTAATGAAATGAAGATTTTATCCTAGAATATAAGGGGTTTAAATAAACCTCATAAATAGGATGTTCTAAGGAACATAGTTAGGGATCATAAACCACATATGGTTTTTCTGAATGAAACTAAAATGCCCAAAGAGAGAGTTGAAAAGATTAAATTGTTCAAAAAATGGTGGGTTAATAGGTAGCAATGTTTATGGTGCTTTAGGTGGTACTATCATATTTTTGAATTACAACACTTTTGGGTAAGCCTCTATCCTTTGAAGGGAATGTTATTTATCTTTTGTGTCATAATATTAGGGATGATTTTTAGTAGGTGATATCAAATATTTGTGTTCCTAATAAAAAAGTGACAGGAATAAAATTTTGGGAGGACATCTTGGGATGGAAAACTAGCTGGTCATAGGTGATTTCAATACAATTTTAAATGATTGAGAGAAATTTTTGGGTGTTTCTAATTATAAAGATGGTAGGGTGGATCTTATGGATTCTATTTCTAAAGAAGCTCTTATCGATTTAGACTTGAGAGGCACAAAATATACTTGTTCTAATCATAGGATGGTAGAAGACCTCATTCATGTCAAGCTTGATAGAGTTCTTATCTCTCATGATTTCCTTTAATGTTATTATCTCTCTCTTTCTTCTTTCCACAAAATTGGGTCCGATCACTTTCTAATTCTCTTTACAACTGATCCAATGAATGGAAAGAAGAAATTTCCTTTCAGATTTGAGAAAATGTGGATGACCCATCCTAGTTTTAAAGCACTTTTCAAAGATTGGTGGTATATTAAGGTGGAAGACACAACTATGTTTAGAGTGGTAAAAATCTTAACAATGTTAAGACAAAAGTGAGAGCTTGGAACAAAAACTGTTTTGGTGACATTTTTGAAATCAAGAAAGAAGTTGAAATGAAACTTAAGGATTTTAAAGACAACATACATAATGATGGTCTCTCCCATCATCTCTGTAATTGAGAAAAATAGTTTTTTGTAAAATATCATGATATTATAGCTATTGAGGAGAGCTTCTGGAGGCAAACATATAGATTAGTCTAAGTGGAAAAAGGAGCTAAGAATACTAAATTCTTCCACATAACTACTCTCAAGCATAGGGATGCTAATCACATCTCTTACCTTGACTCCCCTAGAGGTAGAATATCTAACAAGGATGGGATTTCTTTGGAGATGCAAATAAATTTTTCCTCTCTTCTCTCTATGGACAAGATGCTAAATGTTGGTAATTAAGAGAAGCTTCTTTCTCAAATTTCAAAGCTAGTAGAAGAAAGATTAAAAAAATATCTAACCTCAATCCCTTCTTCCAAGAAAATTTAAGAGTTGGGAATGGCCTTTGAAGGAGATAAAGCTCTAGGCCTAGATGGTTTCCTATGTTTTATTTTCAAAAACTGTGGCATATTATGGATGAAGATGTCTCTTATGCAGTAAAGAATTCGTTTGGGCTCATTCCCTATTGAAGGAAATTAACTCTACTTTTATTTCTCTTATCCCTAAAAAGACTAGCATTGATCATGTGGATCAATTTAGAGCTATTAGCCTTTGTAATTCCCTTTATAAGATTATTTATAAAGTGATGACTTGTACGCTACTAAAAATTATTCTAGCTATTATTTTCTGCTAGCAGAATGGTTTTGTCCTTGGCCAAAACATTTTGGATTCTACTAAAGTGGTCCATGAAAACATTCACTCCATGATTAAGTCTAAGAAACATGGTTTCCTTATGAAGTTTTCTTTTTCTAAGGACTCTATTCTTATTAAATTCCTCAAAGATTTTAGTTTTGATGGAAGAAGCATTCAACTTATTCACTAGCTTACTTCCTCTCCTGCCATGGGTATTCTGATTAATGGGGCATTTACTAAACTTTCAATATATCCAAAGGTCTTAGAAAAGGTGATTTTATCTCCCCCATCTTTTTTTCCATTTATGTTGATTTCTTGGGAAGGCTTCTAACTAATTTGGGGGTCAGTAGTGCTCTACCTAGACCAAATCCATCTTCTCACCTCCACACTTATACCAATGAACAATTTGTGCATGATGTCATTATTATGGGAGATGTTTCTATCAAGGAGGAAAAAAATCTAAACATGTCTTTAAATATCTAATTTTCAATGTCTGTTCAATTAATCAACTAGTATAAGAGCTCTTTGGTCTTTCTTAATATTCCCCAGGAAAGGAAAGATAAAATATCATGAATTCTTGCCTGTCCCATTTCCCCATTGCTTGGTGTCTCTTTGGGTCTCCCTCTTTATTATAAACCTTTAAATAGCTTTTAGAAAGGTCTATTGGACAATTTTCCCACAATATTTCAAGATGGAAAGGTATTTTCTAAGTCATGCTGGGAAGGTAACTCTCCTTTAAAAGAGTAGCCTTCAAAACCTTCCTACCTATGCACTTAGTTTGTTCAAGATCCCAAGTAATTATGCTAAGAAAATTGAAAGAATTAAAAGGAATTTCCTATGGTTTAGGGTAGAAGAGTGTAAAATGATGCCTCTTATTTCTTGGGAGAATATTTGCAAATCTAAAAGGAGAGGGGGCAAGATATGTGCACCAAGTTGTGGTGCCAAAAACATGACACATAAAGCTTTTTTCTAAATTTTCCAAAGCACGTACATGCTATAGCATGTAAGTGGTATGTAAGACTAAAAATATATATATATGGGAGAGTTTTCAAAAAATATCAAACTTAAAATGAATAAAAGACCCAATACCCCATTGGGAGAGTTTTAAAAAAATCTCAAACTAAAATGCATCGACAAAAATAATTTAATTTAAACTCTAACATGTTGAAACCAAAATAGTCATCGGAAGAGTTTGAAATTAAAAGCAATGACAAGAAGAATTTAAAAATCAAACATTTTGAAACCAAAATAGCCGTTGTAGGGAGTGGGGTAAAACATATCAGGTAAAGATTCTAAATACAGTTTTATGTCCTTCCCTTCAATATTTTCTTTTGTTTATTTGTTTTCCCTAATTGGAATATTTAGGAAGTCTTTTTTGAGTGTTGTTCTTAGTACTTTTCCTTTGCTAGTATATCTTTTTTGAGAGTTGTTCTTAGTACTTTTACTTTGCTTCCACATCATACATGTAGATGAAGAAGTAGGGTAGTGAAGAGGTAGGAAAAAGGTTAGAGCAAGATGAAGAGACCGATGAAGAAAGAGGAAACAAAAAATTGTCCATTTGACTGACAATTAAAAGACTGAAAATTAAATGAATTTTTTATTATCAACATTGAATTTGTTATTATTGGGATTGTCCATTGTCTTTTTCGGGTGTTCTTCTTAGTATTTTCCCTTTGCTAGTATGGTTTTTCATGTTGTTGTCTTGTTATTTTCTTTTTCTTTTTTCCCTTTTAAGCAAGATAGAAGCAGGGTAGTGAAAGAGACCGATAAAGAGAGAGGACACAAAAAAATATTAGGTTATTTGACTGACCATTAAAAGAATTTTGTCAAGTTTTAAAATATTGTGAGTGATAATTAAATGGATTTTTTGTTATCAGGATTGTCCATGGCCTGAAAGCATTGAAGCGGGTGTGCAAATAACTAAAAGAAATGATTTGGTATGGACATGCATTTAATGTTTTAGATTGTTTTGATGAGTATTGGTTTATGACTAACTATCGTAGTTTATTATATTGTTACTTTAAAGAAATGATGGAGGAGTTGTACCATCAGAGAGGAAATGAGAGAAATAGGGGCCAAAAAATTTCAAATATGCTAAGATGTATCATATGAAAGGAACCAAAATGCCATGTTAGTTTTTCCTTCCCCATTTCTTCTATTTCTATTGTTTTCCCATTTTTATGTATAATTTAAATTTCTGCCAATTTGCTCAAGAAAAACATATTTTCCATTTGAAGCACCAAATTTAATACTCCTTAACCTCTTTAATCAATTCCAAATAACATGCAATTAGCTAAACTTGTTTTAGACATGATTTCACTATTTATCCCCTTATTTTTTGCATCTCGCCTCTTCTGAAGAATTTTTGATTGCATGTTTTGAAATGCCTACTTCAAGAATGATAAAGGGCATATATAGAAAAAAATACCATCAGTATTACTAATTAACCAAATTGTCTCTGCTCTTTGATCAATACTACTAATTAACCAAATAAATTCATCTACTAGCTCCTATTACTAATATGGACTTACATTTCTTGATCAATACAAGAAACATGATAGTTAGATGTATCACATGGTCTGTAGGATGTTTGACTACAAAAATTACTATAAACATGAAATAGACATGAACCTTAGTCGAATGTATGTCCACAAAATATTCTATGGATGTTTGGAATAAGTTTCTTAAGTTCTTGTGATGCCTTTGAACACATATCTTTAGTTGAGTAAATTTTTAGTAGAGCATGAAGATTATGGTGTGATATTTCACTCGAAAAAAAAAACACACTGAAGAGTAGACCTCTACATAGTGAGGAAATCAAACTCATTGTATTAAGGTACCTGTAGATATTACATATGTAAAAGGATTGGTGAAATAACAGTTGTGCCCTTAGGATCATGGGTACAACATATTGCATGACAACGCAAAAAATTAACAAATTAAATGTAAGTGTAATACAAGATCCAAAATTAGAAAGAGGAAGGTGATCATATGCTACTTGATTCAATTCAAAAAAAAAAGTCATTGTGGAATTGAATGTTAGGAAAGAAAGAGGAAATTAACAAATTAAATGTAAGTGTAGTACTCTCTCTCATCCCCTACTCTCTCTCTTTCACTCTCCCTCTCCCATTGCCTACTCTCTCTCCCATCCCCTACTCTCTCTCTCTCTCTCTCTCTCACTCTCCCTCTCCCACCACCTACTCTCTCGCTCTCTCTCTCTCTCTCTCTCTCACTCTCCCTCTCCCACCACCTACTCTCTCGCTCTCTCTCTCTCTCTCTCTCTCTCTCTCTCTCTCTCTCTCTCTCTCTCTCTCCCATCCCCTATTCTTTCTCTCTTTCTCTCTCATTCTCCCATCCCTTACTCTCTCTCCCATCCCCTATTCTCTCTCTATCTATCTCCCTCTCCCACTACCTCTCCCACCACCTACTCTCTCTCAATCTCTCTCTCCCATCCCCTATCCTCTCTCTCTCTCTCTCTCTCTCTCTCTCTCTCTCTCTCTCTCTCTCTCTCTCTCTCTCTCTCCCTCTCTCCCTCTCCCTCTCCCTCTCCCTCTCCCTCTCCCACTGCCTACTCTCTTTCTCACTCTCTCTCTCCCATCCCCCACTCCCTCTCCCATCCCCTACTCTCTCTCTCTCTCTCTCTCGCTCTACCTCTCCCACCACCTACTCTCTCTCTCACTCTCTTCCATCCCCTAATATATCTCTCATTCTCCCACCCCCTACTCTCTCTCTCTCTCTCTCAATCTCTCTCTCCCCCATCTCGTACTCTCTCTAAGGATATACTCTCTCACTCTCTCTCCCTCTCCCACTCCCTCTCCCATTGCCTACTCTCTCTCACACTCTATCTCGTACTCTCTCTCCCCTCTCCCATCTCGTACTCTCTCACACTCTCTCTCACTCTCCCTCTCCCACTCCCTCTCCCACCACCTACTCTCTCTCATTATCTAGACTTCTCCCATCCTCTAATCTCTCTCTCTTTCAGGCTACTCTCTATCTCACACTCTATCCTCTCCCATCCCCTACTCTCCCTCTCGCTCTCTCTCCTCTCCCATCCCCTACTCTCTCTCTCTCGGGCTACTCTCTCTCTTTATCTATCTCCCTCTCCCACTCCCTCTCCCACCACCTACTCTCTCTCTCACTCTCTCTCCAATACCCTAATCTCTCTCTCTCTCTCTCTCTCTCTCTCTCTCTCTCTCTCTCTCTCTCTCTCTTTGTCTCCCTCTCCTACCACCTACTCTCTCTCTCTCACTCTCCCTCTCCCACTCCCTCTCTCACTTTCTCTCCCTCTCCCACTCACTCTCCTACCGCCTACTCTCTCTCTCACTCTCTCTCACTCTCTCTCTCACTCTCATTCTCTCCCTCTCTACTCACTCTCTCTCTCATCCCCTACTCTCACACACTCTCTCTCATCACATACTCTCTCAATCTGCCACCCCTACTCTCTCTCTCTCACTCTCACACTCTCTCCCATCCCCTACTCTCTCTGCCTCTCCCACTCCCTCTTCCACCACCTACTCTCTCTCTCTCACTCTTGAGCTCCCATCCCCTACACACTCTCTCCCCCCCCTCCTAACCCCCTCTCTCTCCTATCCTCTCCCATCCCCTAATCTCTCTCTATCCCACCCCCTACTCTCTCTCTCTCTCACTCTCACTCTCTCTCCCATCCCCTCTCTCTCTTGCTCTACCTCTCCCACTCCCTCTCCCACTTCCTACTCTCTCTCACATCCCCTACTCTCTCTCCCATCCCCTACTCGCTCTCTCTCTCTCTCTCTCTCTCTCTCTCTCTCTCTCTCTCTCTCTCTCTCCCTCTACCACACCATCTCCCACTACCTACTCTCTCTCTCCCCGATCCCCTACACTCTTTCTACCACCCCTACTCTCACTCTCTCCTTCTCTACTCTCTCTCTCCCATCTCGTACTCTCACTCTCTCTCTCTACCACCCCCTACTCTCTCTCTCTCTCTCTCTCTCTCTCTCTCTCTCTCTCTCTCTCTCTCTATTTCTCCCCCCCTCTCTTCCTGTCCCACCTCCTACTCTCTTCCCATCTTCTAATATCTCTCATTCTCTACCGTCTCTACCTCCTCTCCTTCAATCTATATTGAAATTTAGTTCTTAATAGTGTGTTCACAGTAAAGCGCACATGCGCTATTAAGACCCAAATTAAAAAACCTTTAAATAGCATGTGTGCACTATAAAGCTTTTCATTCTACCAAGCCTAAGGCTTGGTTTTGCCTTGGGGATCCAACCAAAAGGTTTGGAGTCTCTACACTGGTCTAAGATGTATTTTCCTGCAAACATACAAAAAATGATTGATTTTTCTTGTGTTCTCTCCTTCAAGTTTCCTCATTGTTGAGCATCAATAAAATCAGGTTACATGACATTGTAGAACTCTATGTTAGCTATATAACCATATAATTTATTTTTCATTTGAACTATTTCAAGCTTTTCAACTATAATTTATTTTGAATGTATGTCCATTTTTTGTCAAAAATCAACATGTACTAATTCAACTATAGATTTTAGCTTGTTCATCAAATTTTGCAACAACTTAGTTTTTTAGAAACTAGACTCTATTCTACACACTTTGAAAAAAAGAAGTTTTGATTTTAGATTAGTTTTCAATCATTTCTAGGGGGAGCACACAAATATTTCATGTTTTTGGGATGTGTCCAATTAAAAAATTCATAAAAATAAATACACATTATAAAATTACCCAAAAACTCTGGAATAAACTACATACTGTTAGGTAACTTTTCACTAGAGTGATTAAAGAATTTCGAAAAAAAGTTAAAATTTTAAGGGGGCCACACTTTGTATTGTGTTATATTTTTTTCTAAATGAACAGTACCACTTTCTGTGGCCCCATTTTTTGAGGACCTAAAACTAAACCATTTTGAAAAAAAATTAGTAGTTTAGAAACTAGAGTCAAAGGACTACTACTTTTGTTTTTGTCATATCTTAAAATTTTGAGCATAACTATCTTCATTTATTCTTGTTGAAGTTTAGAAATTCTTGATTTCAGAAAAAAAGGTGTCCACTTATACCCCACTTTTGGCACCACAACTTGGTGCACTTACCCGACATTAGTCTAAGATCAATTAAAAATCTAAAGAGGGCTCTTCTTGCTAAGAAAATTTGGAGATATTCAAAGGAGAAGGAGTGGAACCTTATCCTTAAAATAAAGTATCATTGTACTTACCTCTAGATGGAATATTTTTTCAATGCTCCTAAAATTGATGGAGGCTCTTATATCTGGAGTTCTATTAAGGATTGCAAGACTATTGCCAATAGAGGTGTGAGATGGAAACTAGGTAATGAGAGGAAAATCAGATTTTGGGAAGAATGTTGGTTAATGAATGTTCTTTTTGCTAGTAAAATAGAGGATTAAGAATCATAACCTATTTTAAAAGAATATATGGGGAGAATGTTTTTGATTTTTGGATTAATGGAAATCAGGTCCACCTAGATAACATTCATGTTGATCTTCATTTTATTCAGACTTCTCTAGAATCTTAGAGAATTGAACAGAAAGAGGATATAGTCATCTAAGGTAATAATCCAAATGGGGTCTACTGTGTTGCTTCTAGCTTTTCCTCAATCACCTACATATGGTAAACTCCTTTTTGGGTGTCATGCTGGATAAAATTTATAACTCCTAAAATTAGTATTTTCTACTAGATTATGGTCCAAAGTAATGTTCTCACCTTGGAAAACCTCTATAAAGAGGTTTTACATGTTTTCTTTGCAAAATTCACTAGGAATCTATCTTTCATCTATTTTTGGATGTAACTATGCTTGAGAAGTCTAGAATCATTTTCTTGCAAGATGGAATCTTAATTGGCCCCTCCCAACAAGTGTGGAGGATTTTATAACTCAATGGACCTACCCAGCTAAGAATGAGAATGCAAAAATGGTGTGGAAAATGGTACCTCCCTACATTTATTGGTACATATGGAAAGAGATAAATGGCTAGGTGTTCATGGATAGGGAAGCCCCTACTTGGGTTAGCTCAAATAAAGATATGAGAGGAATAAGGGAAAATGATATGCAAGTAAAGAAAACAATGCCAGATTTGAAGGTTTTTAATCCTATAGCTGCTCTCCTCTTATATTTCAATATTAAAAGTAAAAAAGGTAGTGAGAGAGAGAGATTTTTACTTGGATAAGTCCACTAGAAGGCTAGTATAAAGTTAATTTTGATGGGGCTGCTAAAGGTAATCGAGGTGAAGCAAGGTGTGGGGCTATTCTTAAGGATCTAGGTGGAAACTTTATTGATGTAGTGCATGCCTAATTGGAAAGTCAAGTGTAACTCCCTTTGGCTTGAAGGGGATTCAAAAAATATTTAATTGATATTTTGATTAAGAAAAATAAAATGACATAGGCCATTAAAAATACTATAAGAGAAACTTGGAGAATATTGAACACATTTGAGGGGTTTATCATTGCCCATGCTTACAAGGAAGCAAACCAAAGTGCAAATTGTATTGCCAATATAGGGTTATGGGATGATAAGATAGTTCAATGGGAGGATGATCTCATGAAAGATCCAATCATAAATGAAATGCCTATTATGGATAGGCAATGAAGAGGTATTTTGAAGTTAAATTGCAATCATGAATACTTTAAGGGAGTACACTCATAAATTTTGCATCATTAAAAAAAATCATATGGTGAAATCTTGGCACATTTTCTTAATCATTGTGGTTTCTTTCCATCTTGGTGTTCACTCTATTCAATTTTCAAAGGAAACAAGTTGTGAAAATAGTAGATAACTGAGGAGAGAAATGGCTGGAGAGGCAAAAATACAAGAGCCCACTAATTTCTCAGAATGGAGGAACATCCTATAGGTTTGGGAACAACTTGAAAAGAGGGGTCTAACAAGGTACATGGAGCACCTCCATGGTTGTGAGCCTAAAGCTACCCTTGAGTTTTTTATGGGTTGGAAAAGCTATACATCCACCAAGTATGATATTTCCTTTCGACTCAATACACAGTTCATTTCAAAGATTTTAGGTCTTCCAAAAGAGGGCATCTAATTCTTCTAGGAGAGAAAATTACTAGGGAAGCTCTCACTAAATTTCCTAAGGAAGATGATGAGAAGAAAATACTCAACAAGGTTGGAAATTCCTTTTCCAATAAGTAGATTAAACTTTTTTAGCACTTAGTGCTTAGCTGTGTTAGAGCCTAAATTACCTTGGATGGTAGGGAGAAAAGGGTTCATTGTTTCAACTATGTTCTTAAAATTGTTTCAACAATGAACATTTAGAGGTCTCTAGAACATAGTTTAAAATCAATAATAAGAAGGCTTCCTACCTTGTGTTGCAGGAAGGCCTTATTTTCCTATTTGTGTACTACTATAAGGACCATAACCCATCCCCTAGTATGAAGATTATAAAAGAAGGGAAACTCATCTCCCCTACAACTAAGGAAAAAACCCCTGTATTAAGAAAATAAAAGATTGTGATTAATAGTGATGAGGATACTGGAAGTAGGGAGGAAGAGGATGATTTAGTGTTTGAGGAGCTAAATGATGATAGGGTTTCATTGGATTAATGGGAAGGAATGGAGGAGGATATGGAGACTTGGGATGAAATTGAAAAATCCCCACTAGTGAAAAAACATAAAACAAGGGAGGAGATAAATTTAGAGAACTTGAGTCATACTACTTAGGGATTAGGTAATGATAGTCCTAGCAAGAGTGTGGACAAAGTGATTGATAATATTGTGGGTTATTATACCTCTAATTTTGAAGACATCCCCACTGATCATTTAATGAGAGGGGAAAATAGGAGAATTTTTCTCATTCCCCGATTGGTGCTAAGAAAATCAAAGCCAAAATGAAATCCATTGATGCATTAGATTCATGGGTTCATAATGAAATTATCACCCTTAAGATAATGGTCAATGAGTTTTAAAGAGACCTCAAAAATGAAGTGAAGAATATGAAGGAGGAGAATTTTACTCGTTAGTTGAGAGAGGTGAAAAGGTTATAAATGATAGTGATAGAAAGGTTCATTCTTTGGTCCAAAAAATATTAAACCAAGAGTAGGAAGGCATTGAGCTAAAAGTTGACATCATTGGAGACTAGAAGGATGAGGACATCTAAGGCCCAAGTAAAAGGACTTGAGGAAGACTCAACAAAAAGAAGCCTATAGGTGGTTCCAAGACCATGAAGGGAGTCCCAAAGGACATCGAGATAGAAGGGACAAAGCTCTTAGAGACCTGGTTTAGGTGTTGTCCTAGATTTTGTTATTTTTTTGTCTTAGTTTGTTTTATTTGTTACTTATTTTGGGTGCTAGTAATGTTTAATACTTGTTTTTTTTCCAACACAGATGTTTAGTGAGACTTTTCAAACTCTTTTATCTTTACTATATTCAACATTGGGTTTTAGGTCCCTATAAAACCTATTTTTACCTCAATCTAGAAAAATACCCACATTTTTTTTTTTCAGTTTGAGTTTTAATGTATTAAACCTAGGTGATCATTTTTTAGTTCATTATGTTCTTGATAATTTTGTGGTGGAAAAATATTAATCAATTGATATTCAATACTCAACCTCTCCCCCTCATCATATAGTAAGTCTTCATCACTTATCAATGTGCTTCGAGTCATAGTTTTCATGATTATATACATAGAATCCTTGAAGACTATGTTGATGACACCTTGGCTAAGTCTATTTTTCACAAAGACAATGTTAGTATTCTTATAAAAATCTTTTAAAATAAATTAATATGTTGGGTGTGAATTTGAATCCTTGATAAATGTACATTTAGAGTAGATAATGTTAAACTTTTATGGTTTGTCATCTAAAATAGGCTAAATGAAGTGGATACAATAGAATTAATGTTATTATTAATAATCCACCCCCTTGAACTATTTTACAACTTCAAAGTTTACAAGGAAAAATTTAATATATTTATAGGTATATCTCACACCTTGTAGATTGAACAATTCATTTTACCTCATTACCAAAGAAAGATAAAAGGGTCATTATAATGATGATTGATAAAAAAATGATGAATTGAAATGGTATTTTGCTAATCATCTTATTTCACAACTTACAATACCTAATCAACCATTTCTATACTTTTGTTTTATCTCATGTACTTGTTGTTGAACTAGTTCAATATGATCAAGATGGAAACAAAAATCTATAAATTACATAAGTCATAGTTTTCTTGATGATAAAGCATGATATAATGCAATTAAATGGATTGTCTTGCTTTAAATTTTGCTATCCAAAAATTAAGACATCACCTTCTTAATGATGAAACTCATGTCCTCATCAAATTTGATCATTTAAATGATTTTTTCTTTAAAATAGATCTTTAATGATATCTTGCAAAATGGATTATGGTGTTATGTGAATTTGACCTTGAGTTTTTTTCTCAAAAAGAAATCAAAGGATAAACCTTAGCAAGTTATTTGGTTGAATAGGACTACCCCGTTTCAACATTTTTTCCCCAATTAATGTGTCCTTGATATAGATGTGAATAGTACATGGAAATTATTATTTGATGGGTCTAGATTTTAATCTATCTCTATTGGTAGTGTCATATTAGTGCATTCTTCAAGAATTCTTATTCCTCTATCTTATCATCTTTATTTTATCTAGAACTAAAATGCAGCAAACTATGAAGCCCTTATCACTCAATTAGAATTGGATTCATATTTTAATGTGCAAGATATATGCATCTATTATGATTTACAATTCATTGTGAAATATATTGAAGGAAATTTTCAACCTAAACATTCTAAACTATCCTAGTATTGTGATCTTGTCTTATTCATGTTAAATAACTTTCTTAATCACAACCACATTTGGGTGACCCATTAGCCTACTATACATAACCATCAAATATACTCAACTCATATTCAAGTGTAAGTTCTAAAGGTGATTGCCTATAAAAAATGTGTTTAAGTGAGTGTTTCATTATATTCAAAACTATGCACCATGCATCCTTCAAATTTGGAGATACACTCATCCACCACATAGGATGTCCCATAGAGATTTGTTAGATCTAGAAAATATTAGGATGCATTGAAAGAAAATAATTACAAAAAATAAGATTTATGATCTATCTAAAGTGCTTCAAGATCCCATATTAGAAGTGTGAAAAGCAAGTCAAAGAATAATGTGACAACTTAAGAGGTATTTTGGGTTATATTCCTATCCCTACAACTAGGCTTTGTAGTCAAGAAAAACGTAAGAGTCCCCTTGAAAACATTATGTACAAGGTTCAGAACATCAATGATGTTAATATTCAAAAGAATGAATATTTAATGATAACTCTATAATTTTTTGTGGGGTTTCAGCCCATGTTTTGGCTACTTTTGGTTGGCTTTTATATAGTAGCTAGTTACTATTTGTTCTTTTTTGGTTGGATATTATTTTTAAGGATTTCAAGTTCCTTCAAAACATGTTTCCTCTTAATTAAAAAAAATTACTTTCCAAAATGGAAAAGTAGTATAGAGAAAGGCACAACTATCATCCATGCCTAAATAAATATCAACTAATGATGCAAAAAATCTTAGTACTAGAGATTGTTAATGACCAAAATAGCAATGCACTCATAGGAAAAACAAGCATATTGTAATATAGGGAATTTGAAATTTGAAATTTTATCTTACTAGGAGAAGCATTTCGATTTGACAGTGTATAATTTTGTGAGCATTGCAATGTGTGATCTATATTATGGCCTTAATATGTTCTCTTTCAATAAACTTTGGACATAATGCCCTTATTGTCTTTTCTTATTCTATTAGTCATGTGTCATGTACGAATTCTTTTTATAGTAGGTCTTGTTCATTGACATTAGTCTTTTTGTCTTCCATTTATTTAAGAAAATTGTAGACAATTTATGGCTTTTACTCTTCCAAGTGCCTTTGAACAAGAAGATGCACTGTACCTTTTGTAGTTAATCCATGAAATTTGGGAGCTATGTTCCTTTTCCGTACCTTTGTATGACTTATTTCTATCTAGGAATTATCAGACTCCATGATTTTTTCTATTTCAAATCATAAGGATGTATACAACATGCCATCTTTCTTCTTTAAAAGACATATATTCTTTAGAAAGTTTCTTTAAAACAAAATTTTTCTTCTCTTTTTTTAAAACCCATCACCATAAAGAATTGACTTATGAAGAACTGATTTTTGTGTCATGTAAGAAATCAAACTATTTATAAATAAGACTTAGACATCAAACTATTTATAAGTAAGACTTAGACAATTTATAGAGATTTGCTATTGTCCTATGTTTATTTAAAAAAATTATAATAAATTTTGTAACTAATTTTTTAAAATCATAAATAAGTTAATCTTTGATTACTCAGTCATCACCCTCTCTTTCAATCATAGTGAGCTCTATAATTTCTTGCATATTCCATCGTCTGGATGGCTATATCTATAGCCAGTTTTGCCATGATGTGATGTCATTTTACCTTGGCTATAGTTTGTTTAATATGAAAAGCTTGCTCTGCCACAACTTCAGCATCTTGTCCTCGTTTTCCTTTCCTGATATCTGATTGGGGTTTAATGTTCAAAACAAAACTTCTAGGTTTGAGATTTGAAGAAAGAGCATGATCCATAGTACAAACATGGAAGTTTAAGGTTTAATTCTAGTTTAGACTCTTGGATGGATTATTATTGCAGCGAATGATCAGGGGCATAGAATTTCGTTTAAAAAAATATTGAGAAACGGCACTGTCAATAACAGGAGGCAAATAATAATTATCCGGTTTATTAGCATAAGATGACGGAAGTTGTCGTGTTACGTGAGGCGGCGCTAGGGTGGCACTCAGGGATCCCTTACATATGTATTACGCACCTATGATATATATACAATGTATATATGTTTTTATGGGTGCGGGTGTTGTCGTTACTGCGTCCTCGTGATCGGAGACGGATTGATTGTGGACTGTGTCGTGGTCACGTGGATGCTTTTGACTATTCAATGAAGGCGTTGTCAGGTTTAGGGCATTTATTTACAAGTTTGGAAAACCATCCCCTAATAAACCTTCCCTTCAAAATTTGACAAGGCTCTAATATCAAAGGGAGGAGGTCAGGATCGTGTTTTCGGTGATTTTGATGGTATGGGTGCCCATCTGTCTTTGGCTTTAAGGCAAAGAGGTTTCATGCACGAGTGGACCCATATAAATCGTTTAAGTGACGGCCTTTTAAGTGACGGCCTTTGCTGGTTGGCAGTTGGTAGGCCTGGTGTCTTAGCTAGGTGCCTGACAGATCTGAACCCTCCATAAAAAAATTTAGCATTAAATGCAGACCATGATAGATTCTAATTAATGTATATAGCTAAAAATAGTGATTGCTATTCCTAGGATTGGTTAGGGCAGGAATTTGAGTGGGGTCAGCATGTGGACTGGTCGCCAGATTCCTTTCCCAAAGAAATCTTTGATGGGATTACAATTCTCTGACCACCCAATTTGATTATATGGCAAGTGTAAATGTATACAATTTGGTGCAACACCCATCTGCAGATAGTATAAGGGATATATCCATTCAAGGCTTCTTTGCACATCCCCCGAAAAAGGCTCTTCTTCCACACTCAGAGAATGCCAACGCCTGCTGCCTACACAACTCTGATCATCTTTAGACCTAACCCTTCTGTCTGCCATTGTTCTCTCAATTTTAGAAATAATTAATATGTGCACACTCCCAAGTGTTTGAATGGATTCTGATATTGCAGATGCAGGCAACTCTTTCTCTAGCTAATATAGATCTCAAAAAATAGCCAGAATCCAGAAAGATTATAATTAATTAATGTTATTCTCCAAAGCTCTATAGTACATGCATATTAATGTAGATATGAATTGCATGTATGTATATATAAATATATATGCCAAAAGGCTCTATAATCTATGCATAGTGATCGTATCCCATTAAGAAAGACAGCTCCCTAGACTATGTAACTCATTAAGAAAGACAGCTCCCTAGACCATGTAGTCTGTTTCTGCAACCCTCCCAATATAGCTTAGGAGAAAGTTTTATTTTATTATATTAGATGGGTATAAGTGAGGATCTCATGTTTTGAAAGCAAGCAAGATGGGTATGAGTGGAAAGATTCTCAGGCAAAGAGATGAGATTTTGATAGTGAACTTTTGGAATGGTTGAACAGCTAAGAGAGCATCTCTTTGCACCATTTTCCGAGGTTGTATTTGCCTGATCGAGCAAGTACATTGTACTGATGATCAGTTTTTTTGATAGTAGAATTGCCAGCTTCTTTTTCTATCACATATTTCAATCAGTCTGCACACAAGTACTCATTATGAGCAGTTTCTTTCCTCTGATCAGATAGTCCACTCAATGTCTGAAGTGTAGGTAGTACTTAGAATGCTATAAATATATAGGAGGGACAAGATACAAGTTGTTTTCCAAAGGATATTCTTCAAATCCTTGCATGAAGATTTGAAAAGAGGTTAGACCAAAGGAATGCCTCTGTGCATTGCATTTAGCAAATGGTCTGGGATTGCCATGTACTGATGATTAAGATTTAAGATTGGATGGCTAATATGGGTAAGCTGCTTTCCCTTCAGAGAATATGAGGTACTCTTCAGTTACTCAAGAAAGGGGACCATGATAGAATGCTTTCTATTTCTTTGAAACAACAGTCTAACCAACAAATACCGAGGTACCCAGTGCCATGAGTTTTTGTTGATTTATATGGTTAGGTCAATGATAATACAAGAAGTTGCAGGATAGGATTTCAAACATGTCTGTTTTCCAATGATACAATAATCAAGAACTTGTACCGACCAGTCTTTTCAAGGTGAAAGACAGGATCTCAACAATCTGTGGAGTACCAAATAGTTTAGGCAAAGGAGCTCAGAAAATATTCACCATGTATTGCACCGAAGCAGAGAGCTGTTTCAGGCCTTGTTCCAACAGGCCTAGTGGTCTGGATCTTTTTGGCCCTGCTTCTCATTCTTCTTCTTTCAAGAGTAGTCCCCAGCACATACCCAATGCCTTTGGCCATGGGTATGAAGATAGC
This sequence comes from Cupressus sempervirens, assembly GCA_028749045.1. Taxonomy (NCBI): domain Eukaryota; kingdom Viridiplantae; phylum Streptophyta; class Pinopsida; order Cupressales; family Cupressaceae; genus Cupressus; species Cupressus sempervirens. Next base: position 268,114,706 of record CM053786.1, on the reverse strand, counting down.
AATCAGCAGCCCAAGAGATTGCAGGAAGAGGACTTGATAGGGCGCTTAGATGAGTGTGTTTCAGATGCGAACTCTGCAAATTATTATCCAGTAGATTGTACACTCTCTCTTGGAACTCCATCTACAAGATACTCAAGCACAAAGCAAGGTGCCTTCATGGAAGAAAGAGATGTTGCATCTGATCCGTATAAGGGAACTTGTGCTTCATACACATGGAACAACTCTTCCTCAAATAATGTCTCTTGGCAAGCACCTCAGGACTACTCCAAAGACATGGATTTTTCCAATGGGAAGCAAGGGAGAACAACAGCCTATGGAAACATGTTTAACCAAAATAGTGTTTCCAATGGTCGGATGATGCATAAATCTGGACGTAATGGGTCAGAAAATGTAAGCTCTGTGGGAAGAAAATGTGCAAATTGTGACACCACAACAACACCTCTCTGGAGAAATGGTCCTAAAGGTCCTAAGGTATTTGTTTCTCTCATATTTTTCTTTCATTTATCAAAGTCTTTTCTAGTATTCCTTTCTCTAGCTTTACCTTGGAATTCCTTCCCATCCTTCATTGACTCCATCTTCAGTGCATTTATCCTTTGGTCTATTCCACCTTTGAGCATGCTTTTTTCTGCTAGATGTATGATACCCTTTAGAGCATGCACATTTCTGCTTAATTTATCGTATCCTATAGGCTGTCTCTGCCTATTGATAATGTTCAAGCCTTTTAACCCCTCCAAAGATCAGCAGTAATCGGCATAACCCATCTCACATGAGCTCAAATGGTTTAGTTCTTAGACATTACATTTTAAAGGTGATAATCAAACTGATAGATCTCTAATTAGATGTAATTTAGTGTAACCCATATTTCAATAACAAATGCTTTCAAGGGGTGTTCACTACATTTTTTGTTTGTTTGTTCAATAGTCACTTTGCAATGCATGCGGTATTCGGTACAAGAAAGAAGAGCGGCGTACTGCAGCTTGCACTGATCTTCATCAAAATAAGAACAATCAGGATGATATGTATGAAAATAGTTACAACATGAATATGAATATGATTCATGGCTGCTGCACAGATGATATGACTACCAACACCAGAGACACCAGTTGCTTGACATGGCAGGGAAGCTCCTGCGTATACAATATGAATATGCTTCATCAAAATAATATTCCAAGGACATTGCCAAATTCTTCCTATCCAGAAGAAGGCCCTACATTGCTTTTTGGCCGGTCTGTGAACTAAACAAGATTTATATATCTCAAAGTCAGTGAATGATATGACATTACCTACTCCTGCCGCTGCCTGCACAATCAACTTTTCATGAAGTAAGAATATACCCACATGCTCCTCCTTTTGGGTTACTTGTCGTTATATCACACAAGCATAGTCATTTTTATAACCTCTTCCTTGTAAAGATTATTTGTAACTGCTGTTCTTGGTTCAGGAAAGAGGCAGACTCTAGGGTTAGATATGAGAGATTAGGTTTTCATTTTTTTTTCAAATGGTTAGAGTTGGACATATGAATAGTGTATGAACATTGTTTTTAATGAGGAACGAAAGCTTCTGCATCTGTTCAAATTGCTTGTAGTTTATGGACAACTTTGCATATTTATTGTTATAGTGCTCACATAATGAAATGAACAGTGAGTGATATCTGTAACACAGAAAACCAGTAGTAAATTAACTAATCATTCATCTGGTTAGAACTGTTCAATATTCGGTTCTCTTGACACATTGTTTTGCAGGTCTAACGATAGATAAGTCAAGAAAAACAACCATCACAAAAAATTGTTTACTTCTATAATTTAGGAGTTCAATTATTTCAGTGGCAAGTACATACCTGTGACAAACAGTCCAGTATTAATCTTGAACTTAGTTTTCAAATTAGTTTGTTTCACCCACAGACTTGACTGGACATTCATGAATTTCAATATAGCTCTTACTATGCTATCGTGTAGTATTATAGTTCACAAACTGTTTTTGGATCTTTTTCCTTTCCCACCAAACATTCTATACACTTTTTTCTAAACAAACATGCACTGAAAATAGAACCTTGACTGGTGGTCTGAGAATGTTAACAATCTAACTGAATGTAATTCATTTTTTTTCTCATTACTGCCACTGCTTCTTATTCTCATTGAAGCTACAATTTCCCTTCTTCAAGCTTAATGAACCGTTTTGTACCAGAATGAAGAAAAAGCGGTGGGAATTAAGATAGCTTATATCTTTTGCTTGCATGACAGTAATTGACTCTTTGAGGCTTAATGTTTTTCACCAGAACAATGAAGATATGCCAACAGACAATATATGAAATTAAAACGTTGAAGCTATTCGTTGTAGCAAAACAATGGACTTGTCCGACATTTTCATGAGTCTTGAAGACCAAGTTTTATTATGTACTTGATGTTTCATTAACATGGACAAGGTCAAAAGCTTGGTATTGATTCTAAATATTATATGTTTTGGTACAGCAGTATTTTAATTTTTTAAAGTTTAGATCAATTTTTCAAGAGATGTGAAAAATTAAAAATAATATTTAATTATAGATCATAAATAGCTGCAGGTTTATTGGTTAGGCCTTTTGTTTTTAATGTTTTTTTCAAATTTACAAAGTTAACTGTTTAGAATTTGATGAGTTGATTTACAAATATGTAAGTTAGTCATTAAATGTCATCAAATATGTAAGTCAGTCATTAAATGTCATCAATAGTATTAGAGTATTATTTCTAATAGCAGGTGGACTAAGATTACATAATCAATGCAGAAATTACTTAATTTCTATTGTAAAACTATGAAATTGATCTAAAATTTATTTTTGGGATCAACTATTTGAAGTACACTATAATATTTATTGACCAATTATATTTCAATTTCACATAAAAATTGTAACTTAATGTTTTCATTTAGTTTGCATAACAATATGCTATGTATTTTCTCAACAATTGATATTTATATATAATCTATTGATAGATATAAATTATGTTTATACATAACAACTAAGAAGGATGAGGTGAATGCTGCTGCTAAGACTATGCATTCTCTGGTGGACCAGGCTGTGCATCTGATTAATGCTCCTTAGCTAGTCGGTTGCTATTCCTTTACTGTCTTTTCTAGCAATGTTTCCTATTTTTACATAATCAAAACTATGTTGGTCTCTTTTTTCTTGTGACCATTTTATTGCATTGTACAATTAATGTATTAGTCTATAGGCTATTTCATACAATATGTCTTAATTTATATAGATAGACATGGTCATACTACAATGCTGACATTTGTACTAGTATTATACTTGCCAAATAAATCAAATAAAATTGTGTTGATCAATTTGATTACATTTTAGAAAGATGAATAAATAGACCATCTTTCATAATCAAATAACTTATTTTTTTATGCTCACTTGAAATGGATGCATATCTTATATGACACAATGAAAATGATACCAACATAACTCATGAATACTTACTTCACATAGGCATGGGAGCCATTACTATTCATAACAACGCTAATGAAGAAAGCTACCAATAACCTATGATTATTACTATTTTCTAGAAGATATAGAGATTTATAAGAGTGCTTTTGGTTAAAGATGGGTCTGTATTGGGAACTTCTATACTAGTCAATAATCAATTATTCTATAAGGAGGTTGTAATTAGAGACATGAAGTCAAAGTTTGATCATGTAATGGGGCTAGGAGTACAACATACTAAGCTTGCCTACATTGAGAATAACTATTTGTCACATAGGTAGAATGATTATTTTAAGTTAATAATTAAAAGAAATAAAAATATTTTAATTATATTTTTAAAAGTTACATCGTTGATGAAGAAAAGTATTGCAAAGAGTTGGTTTTACTTTTAGGTTCAACAATTCATGTTTGAACCTATTGGAGTCACACATGAGTGCTAAGGGCCTGTTTGGTGAGCGGAATAGGAATACGTATTCTAGAATACGTATTCTAGAATACGTATTCTAGAATAGAAGGTATTCTTGTTCTCCATTTGGTTCAGCCAATATTTGATGGAAATTCGCAGACCCAAAAATTTATGTTTTCTAAAATTAAAAAAAAAGGAATAGGAATACGTATTCCAATACCACATATTTGGATTGAATTGCAAAACCCCATTTTTGGGCCAAAATTGGAATACATATTCCTATTTTACCTCACATTCCAATCTTGTTTTGGTGCATCCAAACAAGGAATTCAAAATTTTTGGAATACATATTCCATAATACGTATTCCTATTCCACTCACCAAACGGGCTCTAAATGAATGGGAAAAATATTTGTGTAACTTACACTAATTGTTTATTGAGTGTAGGGACTTTTCACTATTTATAGTAGAGCAAACGAGAATATTAAGGATTCTATTTGAGAGGGAAATATCAACCTAGAATGGCCTTTGAGAACCAGCTTGCACCTTCAATATTGTATGTTTTTATTTTAAATTTGATTTTTATAACTTGATACTATTGGAATCATTTTTCGTTGCACCAAAATCTCAAGCTCTTAAACCACTAATGCAAATGCCATATTTAAACCAAACCATAAGAGATGGTTAAGTTATGTAACAAATCTCCAAGGAGGTGTTGACCACCAAGTCAACAATCTCCCCCTCAACACTCATTGAGCCTTCAACACCCACTAAAGGGAGAGTCAAACCCATGACCCATTTACCAATCGTTGGAAGCATTTGTTGTTGCATGAAATTCTTAAACTTTTAATGCTTGATAGAAATGTCAAATTTAACTTGACCCATGGGAGGTGGTTAAGTTATGTCACAAATCTCCAAGGAGGTGTTGATAAACAAGTCAAAAGATACAAGCACATGGGTAAAAGCACAAACCTGTGTCACCCTTTTACAAAGGAAAAGACTAACAAAAGTATATTGTTCACCTTCAATGACATAAATCTTGTATTATTATTTAGAATTTGAAAATGAAGTAAACTAATGAAATGTGTAGAAATGGATGAAGTTTAGGATTATAATTTTTAATAACTATTTAGAAAAAGAAATGATATAATTTCTTATTTTTCAAAAGACAACATTTTAGTTGCCAAAAAATGTTAGAAATTAGGGGTCTAGTTCCACCACAAAACTACGTGAAAATAAACTTATTTCCCTTTGACCTTAGACTATGCTATAGATAACATATGTAGCTAGAACAAGAAAATATAAATTTTTTCTTTAGAGCTATATTTTCTCTTTTACAACAATTCAAATGTCAACTTATACAATTCAATAGTTTTCATCTCCCATCACATTTTCCAAAATAAATTTATTCCAACCAAAATAAAAATTATAGATTCTTGAAGAGGACTCTCTCCTTCAAATGTTATATAATTTTTAAATTTTTTTGATATGATATAATATTTTTTTCTTTCTCAAAATCGACATCTTCTCGAGTGTTAAAATACATACTTGTAAATTTTTTCAATTATAATATACTATATCTAATTAAAACACTATGAAATCTATATGAGAATATTCTTGATTTTGAGCTCTATAAAATGGTGTTTATATGTTATTAAGAAAATGTCAAAAAATAGTAAGAGTTATTGAAACGTTAGTTTTCTAAAATAATTTTATTTCTTTAGTAATTGGATACTAACTACTATAAAACATGCATTTAATAGACATTTCCAATTGGAAAAGTGTAAAACCATATATAATTTAGCTAGAATAAATTTATCAAGATCATATGTTTGAACAAAATTGATTTTCACATAAAAATACTCAAATTTAGTCATTCTGATAAGTTAGCCTAAAAGGTGACACAACTTTTTACTTTCACCCACATACTCTTGAACCATTAAATAAAAAATAAATATGTAGTCAACTCCCTATCTATTAACTCTTAAAGAAAACACAATGTAGCTAGAAGATCCAATAAAGGCAATGTAAAAGCATGCAAATCACCAAGGACATAAAAATAACAAGAATCGAATGAAGAAAAGAAGAATAAACATTCATACGAGATCAAAGCTCTTTTAATTAAAAAATCCCACACTCTTAAGTACCAAACTAGTAATTTGATTTGCAACAAACTATTACAATGTAATTATAGGCTTTATGCCCTTACATTGAGTGTACAACTTCCTCTTTTAGGGATAATATAATAGTATAACACTTTAAAGAATTATTATTCTCACTTATTTCTCAAAACTCACAAAGAAGACATTAAATTTATGGAGATATATGAGTTTCAAATAGCTCCTAGATAAATTCAAAAGGGATGGTTATAAAAATCAATGTGTAACATGTTCTAGACACCTTTAAGCATACAAGTAAACACTTGTACATAATTATTTAACCCCTTTGACATACCTCCAAAATTGGGCACTTTTAGAAAGTAACAATGTGTATGACATAATTTTATCTACCTTAAATCTATCATGTACGAAAATTTTTACTATTACAAAAGGGTTAGTGATAAATGACTATAGTAATGAATTATCTTACAATTCATAATACCCCAACATGTCTTTTAACACTTTTCAAACCTATCATACAAATCCAACATATTTTTTCATAAGAAAATGTCATACAATATTGACTTATATAGGTTTGAAAAGTGTTGACATGCGAAAAATATATCTGCCAAACTGGGACACCTACTTGCATATATAACATATTAAATGTGTTTTAGATATTTTCCACATCACCACCAACTATAGAGATAGCTCATAATGCTTTGACATGATAGATGAAAAAATTTAGTGAGAAATAAATTAGAATTAAGGTATTATATAAGTATAATATTCTAAAAGGGTGAAAAAAGAAATGTAGAATAGTCATCCACGAAACCACATAAATCTCCAACACACTCTTGTGATCTAGCAAGATATCCACAATACCATGTAAGGTATTTACAATCTTTGTAAAAAAATTCTCTTAACCTTCATCATACAACCTATGGAAGAAGGGGAACAAGACAAGGTGAAAAATAATAAATTCAAAGGACATAAGCATCAAATGTAAATGATAACAAAGGCTACAAACTTTTTCACAACTCAACTATACTCATGAGCTTCATAGAAGTATCAATACATCTAAGTTCAACCCAATATGAGAACATAAATCTAAAGCTCAAAATACTCCTCCTAGTCTTTAAAATTGAATATCAATATACCCAACCTAAAATGGGCATTACTAGAACATAAATTTTAATTTTAATGATGTTGACTCTGATGAATACATCACTGATAACCTGTCATTTGACCATGAAGAGGAAGATACACAACATGTTTAGAAAATGATCATGTGATTGATTGTGAATCATATGACAATATCTATGTAGAGGAAGAGAAGTGTAATAGAAGTATAGATAATTCTTCTTGTGATGAGAATGAATATGATGATGTTTCTAATTTTTTAAATTATACTTGTAATGCTACTACTATTATGATTTTTCACATGAATTGATTCATAGTTGCAGCCAAGAAGAAGAAACTAATGGGGAGGCATTGTTAGGTAATGAGGAGATTTTAGTACTATTAGCTCATGATTTCAAAAGGTACACATCTAAGGATCATTCAATTTGTTTTTCATTAGAACCCATAAGTTCCTATGAGAATCAAAGTTTGACTTCAAATGCAAGGTATGTTGCATATCCTAGTTCTCCTATGTTTTCATTTCAACATATACATGGTGAATAGGAGAATTCACAAAATCATAGAGTTTTAGATGTTGGTAATGCATTTGCTACATGGATATACATACTATTGTTCCTATTAATGTAGAATCACATTTGAAATTTTAAGATGTCATTGGAAAGATCTCTACATTTGTTCATTATGAGTTTACTTATGATGGAGTCACTTATATTTAAGGTTTGATGCTAAAAGTAATGAAAAAAGACACAATACAAGGTAGGAGAATCCCCAAAGGAGATGTCCTAGGCCCCAAAAAATAACCACATAGCAGAAACAATACAACAAGATACAAGATCTGATACCAAATGAAACTCTTTATTGATAAAATATTTTTTTGTACACACAATGTGTTGGGCTATAAGGTCTTCCTAGTTATGGCCAAATACAATAGCAATGACAATAACAATTCTACAAGATTCCTCAAGATCCAAACTCAAACCAAATCCTAGCTAGTCCATAACCACACTTTGGTAGAAATCTCCAAGGAAGATCTAAATTTGTGCTTGCAAGCCTACCAATCAATCTCCTTATTTCCCAAGCCTTAGATACTAGCTCTTCTCCAACTTTACCCAAGATCTCACATTTGGTGCTCTATCCAAACACTTAGGAGAACTTCGTACACTTAGCTACTCCATCTTCTCCATGCTGGACCCCAGAATCCATAATGACTTATTATTCAATCCCTTGAAATAAATACCTTAAGACTCCACAAGGCCCCCTTACTTATACCCAACTAAGCCACAAGTTGGCCTAGTAACTACAAATTAAATAAACCCTTGCATTAAATGCACATCAAGGCCACAAGTCTGCTACAACACATATTAAATACCTACAACTCAAATTAATTTCTGAAGTTAGCCCACAAAAAACTTGGTTAACACAGAACCAAGACCAAACTGAGCATTAGAGAAACCAAGCCAAGTATCAACATTTCACCAAGCACAACCAAGCTCTCACAGTATATGTCGACCAACACTTTCATAGACCAAGTTCCTCCAAAAACCAAACTCCTTCAAAGACCAAGAAACTTGGGTAATAGTATAACCAAGCTTCATCAAGCTCCTAACGTGTTTCAAAATCCCTCAAGCATCATTTAACACCTTCGATGACCGAGTATCGCAAGCTATGCTAAGCTCCTTTGATTACCGAGCACCTTTGAGGTCATCGAGTCCATTCATCCATCGAGTTATCAACCAAAAACTGCCAAGAGATGATAGAGTAACCTCTACTTCAAAGTAACATCTCTTCTTCAACTAAGTACAAATCCAAGCACCATCTAAAGCAACTATCAAGCCTCCACCCATGAACTTCAAAGTAGCCACAGAGAAAACCCAAGATGCTCTTGCATCAAAAAATTATAGTACTCTTTGTAAAATTTTGAAGATGTATGTGACTATAGTTCCAATGCATATGTGCATGAATGTGGTAATTCATATGATAAAGAGAGCATTTCTAAGGATGAATCTGATTTTCATTTTGATTTTTCTTTTCACATTGATGAGTTTTGTGACAATATTTTCAAGGAATAATTAAGTGTTTCCAATGGTTTGTTTGCTGAAGACATGCATGCAACATGCTATTTGTGAGAAATTTCATAGTGGTGCAATTCACATGGTTATTAATTCTTTTCTTGATGCTTGTGAAGAGGCTTCAATGATGTCTACATATGACTAGGTAGTTAATGATGACACAGATGAAGAGAACTCAGTTCTCATGTGTTCTTCACAACCAGTTGTACAAAAAAGATTACAAGTTCAAGATATGTGTGACTCCTTCTATTAAAGTGACTATAAATTTTTCACTTTTCAGCTTGATAGAATGCACGAGTTTCATAATGAGGAGAACTTTTAATTTTGATCTAATGTCTTTGGGCATGTTGATCTGTACTTACATAGTGTACAACATTTTGAAGTTGGTCCTAGTTTTTCTATGCGATATGAAAGTGAATACGTTGAGTTCTTGTTGCCTAATGAAGTGATTGAAGGTGCTGATATATTTTATGAGACTAATTGAATGCAAATTCCAGATTTCCTCAAGAGAATGAAATGAATATCAGGTTTATTATAGAGGTAAGTAGTTTCATTGAAGTTTGGTGGATTGGGGCCATCATTTGTACAATTAGAAGTATGCGTTTCTTGCTTTCGGTAAGGAGTATTGAATCAAATTTCTTGGTGTGTTCTTCTTTAGCAAGAGATGTTGAATTATTGCCATGCCCACAAGGGACATGCATTCCTGGATAGAGCCACTTTTGGGACTCAAAATTTGAAAGGATTTTAGAGTACCTAGTTGAAAATTTGCTAAAAGGAACTCCTATAAGAGCTTTCCATTTGTCCAGTTATCATTTTGAGTCATATGACATGTATTCCAAGTGTTTCACACTTTGAATTCAGCCTATAAATGCATATCAAGGTGTTGAGTTACAATCTTAAATCATTTTATGAGATGTCATTTGGAGTAGTTGACAAATGTGTATCTTTTGTCCAAGTGTAAAACTATTGTAAAGGGCTTGGTTTACATTTGAATATCTTACAATTAGTTGTGTGTCATGAACCACCACTTTGGGTATTTAAATGTGTATATAATAGCGCCTATTTTTTTGGATTTCAACTCATCTCAACATGTTTTGACATGATTTTAAAACTCTGAATGTTAGGTCTTCAAAATTATCTTCCTGTCACACTTTACCCAAAATTCCAAGTAGCCATGTTTGACCTGGAATAACTTTGATCCAACTTATCCAAATGAAGGAATTCCTTTTCTATTATATTCTAAAGGTCAAAAAATTCATGTATCCCAAATTGCATCTCTTGATGATTCCATTTGGTCAATTTACCAAGTAGATTCCAAATTCAATTTCATTGTTTTAATGTTGGTCAGAGTTGTAGAATAAATGGAGGCCCTATTTTAGAGGTTACAACTTTGAATCTATGATAGATACGCCTAAAAAATTTATACCACTACATTCTACACTTGAAATAATTTTCCCATGCAAATTTTCAAATCTTGACAAATTCATTTGCACACTTTCCTAAATGCATTCCATTTGCAGGAATCATTGTTTCACAAGGTTACCTAGTTCTACAAATTTTGGAAGCCAATTTTGTACATTTTCCAAATGTGTCCAGATTATTATTATGAGCCTAGAATTTGCATGTATACTCTTTATATCAATGTGATCCTATGTCCAAGGTTACAAGTTCCATAATGGTCGTTTGACTAGTTTTCAAAGTCAAATCCAAATGCATTCTTTGTGTTTTGACATGTTGTTTGCACATTAAAATTTAAATGGGTAGCTTCAAAGATTTATAACGTTTGATCCAACAATCATCATGAGGCAAAAATTTTCAGATTGTAAGTTTTTTTTTACTAGAGAATGCTTGTGTAGAATACTAAGGAACATTTACTTATTTCTCTCAATGTTTAAGGCCAACAAGGGGAGTACCTCACTATATTTTACCACTCATAAAAAATGATAAATATAAGAACCCAAGTGATTAATTGCTGATTAGACATAACCAAATTGTCCAATGGAAAATAGTGTAACTGTATTTGAATAGAGTGTATTAATTGGATGAATGCACAAGGGCGAAATTCTCATTTTAAAGGTTTTAAATACCACTTGCAATGGATGAACCTTGAAGGAAAAAAATTGAATGCATAAGTGTACTAACTAGTTTGGAATATAATTTGAAAATGACAATTGATCTTGTTTTCATGGAAATACTTGAGAAAGTTACTGATGGATTATAGAAAGGGAGTTAATGAGCTATTATGGGCTAATCATTATTCATGAATTAAGGGCAAGTTTGGTAGTGGGAATATGAGTGAAATAGGCATATGTAAATTCTTAACATTTTGAATTCTCCATTTGGGTGCACCAAATAAGAATTATAAATTGGAATATGTATTCCAATTTTGGTCCAAAAATGAGCATGTGAAATTCCACCTACATAGGTGGAATATTCCTATTCCAGTTTTATTTATTTTAGACAATATAATTTTTTCGGTCCATGAATTCCCCATTAAATTCTGATTGAACCAAACAAGAATAGGAATATGATCCCCATTTTCTATTCCAAAATAACTAATCCAGAATAACAATTCCAATTCCCATATTTCTATTCCCGCAGCCAAACAGACCCTAAGTGGTCACATATTACTTAGTTAAATATGGAAATATGGAGAGCATCCATTTTCTTTAGTGGGACGATTTCAAATATACATGAGTACGCATCATTTTCAAACATACATTGTTGAGGCCAAACATGCCAATTTGGTGGGGGAAGATTAATGGATTTACATTGGATCCTATTCTAGTCCCACATATTTTTGCCAAGGAATGTTAATGTTATTGAAAAAAAGCCAAGCATATAGTAATCCTCCTATAGGGGCATGACAGTTACAAAGATGCCAACTCATTTCACAAGCATGAAATGCCATCATTAATTGACATCTTTGGGAGCATTTTGAAGAAAAGAATTCACCTATATCTGATAATGGTGCCAAAGGTCAAGAGTGGCATTAGGAAGCTGTGTGTTACTTGATGATTGCCATGAAAGATAAGAGTCTTCTTTATTGAATTCTCTTTGCAGTCAACGTGTGAGTACACAAGTGAACAAAAGATTTTTCCAACTACCCTCCACTATGAAGGCTAAGAAGCCTACACCAATTTGTGTTGAATTGTGAAGGCCAACCGACACATGTTTTTTCCCTCCATATTATTTTGTCTCTTTAGCTGATCATTTGTGATCTATAAATGCTGATGGCATGTATTGTAAATGTAATTTGGTTTTCTCATTAATATAATTCCTCTGCTCTTAGTGTGGATGTAGCCACGATTTGTGGTAAACCATGATAAACTCTATGTTTATGCATTTTTGTTGTTCTGTATTTTCTTTTGCATTCTTAGTTTATTTACAATTGGTATCAGAGTCGTAATCAATTTTGGTGACCAAATTCCGAAGTCATGGAGGAAACAATAGTGCAAAAATTCTCAAGGAAGAATTTCAGTTTGTGGAAGGTACATATGCGATCACTTTTGATCAAGCATAATCTTGCAATAGCAATTGAAGGCAAAGCAAAGAAGCCTACCACTATGTCAGATGAAGACTGGACTAAAACTGATGAGAAGGCAATGGTAGAGATTTTTCTTTTGCTATCTGCAAATGTGTTGTTCAATGTGAACAATGAAACATCAAGAAAAGATGTATGGGACAAACTTGACAACATGTATCAGATGGCATTTGCAGCAAATAAAATTTTTATCATGAAGAAGCTTTACAAGTTAAAGATGAAGGATGGTACAACAATGTCAAATCACATAAATGAGTTGAATACTCTTTAATGTCAAGCACACTCCATCAGTATGCCTCAAGATGGCAAAAATAAGGTAGTCATTTTATTATGTTCTTTACCAGATTGCTAGGATGGTGTGGTCACAACGATTAGCACTTTTGTAACTGGCAAAAACAAGTTGGTATATGATGAGGTAGCCTCTACATTACTTAGTGAAGACATGAGGAGAACTAACAAAGAGTCTTCATCCGACGAAGCGCTAACAATGGTTAGTATGGAAAATAGAGGAAGAACTCAACATAGAGGCAAAAATAATAACAACTGAAGGTTACAATCAGCTAGAAGGTCACAGTCCTGAGGTAGACAAAATAGTTGTTGGTTTTGTGGAAAGGTTGGTCATGTTAAAAAGGATTGCAGAAAATATAGAAGAACTCAAGAAAAAGTTTTGGACAGCGGAGGAAACATCATTCACGATCTTGGTGATGGTGTTTTGGATCTTACAACAAGTGACACAACTTCGAATTCATGGGTAATTGACTTCGGGGCTTCATTTCATGCATCTTCTTGCAGTGAAGCCTTCACAAACTACAAGGAAGGTAAATTTGGGAATGTTTATTTGGGTGATAACAAGGCTTGTGAAATCATAGGAAAGGGGGATATTTTGTTATCAATTAAAAGAGGCTCTCAATTATTTCTTCAAGATGTTAGGTATGTTCCCAAATTAAAAAGAAATTTGATTTCTGTCAGTTAGTTATATGCTAAAGGTTTTGTTACACTCCTCACGGACACATGAAAAATTACCAAGGGTTCCATGATTATTGCCAAAGGGGATAACGTTGGCAATCTATATGTTGTAGAAACTAATGATGAGGTGGGAGGTGCGATGACTATTGTAGACAGCGATGCCACACGTTGGCATCAAAGATTAGGCCACATGAGCAAGAAGGGGTTAGAGGTTATGCTTAATAGAGAGCAACTTTCGGGTCTCCAGTCAGTAGATTTAGAATTCTGCGAACATTGTCTTCATGGGAAACAAAAACATGTCAATTTTTTGAAGCATGGTCATGACAAGAAGATGACACCATTGGAGTTGGTGCACTCGAATGTCTTTGGTCCAACAAAGATAACCTCCCATGGAGGCCCAAATTTCTTTGTTTCCTTTCTTGATGATTGTACTACAAAGGTTTGGGTTTATATGATGTCTAGAAAGTTTGAAGTTTTCTCCAAATTAAAATTTTTTAAAACTCTTGTTGAAAATCAGAGTGGGCACAAAATTAAATGTTTAAAATCAGATAATGGAGGTGAATTTTGTTCCTTGGAGTTTGATAACTTTTGTGCAGATCGTGGTATTTGACAGGTGAAAGTTGTGCCATTCACCCCTCAAGAAAATGGGGTAGTGGAAAGACTAAATCAAACTATACTTGAGAAAGTTCAATGTATGCAATCTAATGCCGGTTTAGGCAAAGAATTCTAGGTAGAGGCCTATAATACAGCAGTATACTTGATTAATCGATGTCTTTCATCTCGTTTGGACTTTGGGATTCTAGAGGAGGAATGGCTGGGTAGAAGGATTTCCTACTCACATCTTCGAGTGTACAGGTGTCAAGCATTTGTTCATGTTCCTAAAGAAAAAAGGAGCAAGCTGGATTCAAAGTCACAACAATGTATCTTCATGGGCTATGGTGAAGATGAGTATGGATTTCGATTATGGGATCCTGTTGCAAAGAAGATTGTACAGAGTCGAGATGTGGTATTTAATGAGACAAAGTTTTCAGCTCTTCAATCAGCGCCACAGGAAAGAGTAGTTGAAAATTTTATTCATATGCCTTTATTTAATGAGAATACTTCTCCATTGAACTCATAGTCACAGTCTTAGCCCATCATTTCCACTCCTAACTCTGTTCTAGCACCAAATCTTGCTCTATCCTCATCCTCTATTTCGAGCATGGATTTTTATTATAGGTAGCCTAATGAAGAGCTATTTGAACATACCTCACAAACTAGAGATTCCAATGCACAGGATATTCAGGTATACCCAAACAATGAACACTTTAATAGCTCTGTTAGTCGCTTCAATCAAAGTCAATGTTTAGAGACAAGTTATGGAGTTTGTGGTGGTTTTAAAGCTTTAGCTCATGGTAGGGATAAAGAGGGTGTCATTCAAAGGGTTGATGGCCCTAGTTTTGGTTATGATGACCACCAGGGACATGGTAACATAGACTCATCCCCCCCTCCATGCAATCTTCAATCAGTGTTTTCTCCTCCACCATTTTCAACTCACAATATTGACCCAGGCCATGGTAGTGAGCAAAATGTCTGTGGGTTTGGGGGTCTCTCACCCATGCAACAGTTGAAACAAAATCATGTAGGTGAACAACAAGGAGCCGATAGGGAATGTAGCATTGGCTTCAATGGTCAACATAAAGCATGAGCTCCTCCACACATCTCAGGTTCCTGTCCATTTAGTCTTCACCAATCTATGGTTGAGCACCAAATAGTCATAGAGCATGAGGGAAGGGGAATCTATGCACATGATGGCCAAGCTCAGGCAATAGAGCCTGTTGAATATGTAGGGCACCAACGTCTACTTTCTTCTAGGCAACCTCCCTCTTACATACCCAATGAATCCCATCATATTGGGAATTCCATTTCTTGCATCAGTCTGAAGGTCACAGCATGCAGAATAATCATAATTTGTTTGAAGATGTTGATGGACTGTTGCCAAGTGCTCCAGTTGACTCTACTTCACCATTGGGAATGGGAAGTCAAAATAACTGCACCTTTGGGGATGGAAAGATGGTTTCAAAAACTTCTGTAGCTATGCTTTTGCCACCTCATACCTCTGGTTTTTCTACTCACATCCCAGATTGCAATATTGGGAATTTCTCTCCCTTGGTAGTAGCAAATAAGAGAAGAATCTATCATAGGCTCCCCATTTGAACTGGTCCCTCCTACAAATAACTCTAGTCAAGATAAAATAAAGGATTCTATTATTGAATTGAGGAGGTCTACAAGGTAGAGAAAAATACCTGCAAAGTATTCGGATTATGAGCTACTTTATTCTGAGGAGGCAGAGCTGGAGATATTAATCTCTGATCAAGTAGAGCCAACTAATTTTCAAGATTCTTGTAGAAGTACTAATAAAAATCAGTGGATGATTGCGATGGAAGAAGAGATGAACTCTCTTAAAAAAAATAAAACATGGGACTTAGTTCCACTTCCACCCAATCGGAAAGCTCTGAAAAACCGTTGGGTATATAAGGTGAAAGAAGAAGATGGCAAAAGAAAGAGGTATCGTGCTTGACTAGTTGTCAAAGGATATGCTCAAAAAAAGGGCTTAGATTTTGAAGAGATTTTCTCACCTATTGTTTGAATGACTACAATCCGAGTAGTTTTGAGATTGGTAGCTATTTGGGATCTTGAGCTCGAATAGCTTGATGTTAAGACAACTTTTCTGCATGGCGATATCAATGAAGAATTGTACATGGAACAACCTGAAGGCTTTGTTCAAAAAGGGAAAGAACATCTCTATTGTCAGTTGAAGTGGAGTTTGTATGGGCTCAAGCAAGCTCCAAGATAATGGTACATTAAGTTTGATCGGTTCATGGCTGAACATAACTTCACCCGATGTGAATGAGATCCTTGTGTCTACTATAAAAGACTTCCTAGTGGTGAGTTTTTTATTCTTTTACTTTATGTTGATGACATGCTGGTTGCTGGTACTTCTCCTCAAATAATCAGCAAGCTAAAGAAAGAGTTACCTTCTTTGTTTTCCATGAAAGATTTAGGGGTGGCTAAAAAGATTCTTGGGATGACTATTACAAGAGATAGACAGAAAAAGATGTTGACTTTGTCAAAAAAATCATACATTGACAAAGTTGTAGAATGGTTTGGCATGGCTGAAGCTAAACACATTCCTATTCCTATTGCTCCTCATTTCTGCATAAGTTCTGATTTGTGTCACAAAACACAAGATGAGAAGGATTTTATGAATAATGTTCCTTATAAATCAGCGGTTGGTAGCTTAATGTACGCTATGGTTTCTACACATCCTAACATTGCTCATGCAGTGGGAGTAGTTAGTAGATATATAAGCAATCCTGGGAAACCTCATTGGGAAGCAGTGAAATGGATATTGCGTTATCTCAAGGGTACTTCTAATCATGCATTGTGTTTTGGTAGAAATCATACTCAGTTGCAAGGATTCAGTGACTCAAATCTTGCCGGAGATCGAGAAAAGTGCAGGTCTACTACTGGTTATGATTTCACATTTGTCGGGGGGGCTGCTATTAGTTGGGCCTCAAGACTGCAACATTGTGTTGCATTTTCTTCTGCTAAAGCCGAATACTTGGCTCTTTTCGAAGGGGCTAGAGAGATGATTTGGTTGCAATGCTTATTCAGCAATTTACATTGGCAACAAGATGATTATGTTTTATTTTCAGATAGTTAGAGTGCAATTTTTATGGTTCACAATCATTCCTCTCAGTGACACTCCAAATATATTGACAAGCATGCTCACTATGTTCGTTATGTGGTAGTAGAAGGAAACCTAAAGGTTGCCAAAATTGATATCAAGATCAATCCGGCGAACATGTTGATGAAGGTTGCCAAGGAGAAGTTTTGAATGTGCCGAGACTTCTCTTGGCCTTATTAAAAAGAAGTAAGTCAACATGTAGAGCAGGGGAATGGATGATCAGCTAGTGTATCTGTTGTCTTCAGGTGGGAGATTGTTGAATTGTGAAGGCCAACAAACACATGTTTTTTCCCTCCATATTATTTTGTCTCTTCAGCTGATCATTTGTGATCTATAAATGCTGATGGCATGTATTGTAAATGTAATTTGGTTTTCTCATTAATATAATTCCTCTGCTCATAGTGTGGACATAGCCAGGATTTGTGGTGAACCACAATAAACTCTCTGTTTATGCGTTTTTGTTGTTCTGTATTTTCTTTTGCATTCTTAGTTTATTTACAATTTGCAATACTAACCTATTGCTAAATTTGATAACGTGGGTTGTGTGGAGCTGTTGTGTTGGCTTCCAATATGGACGTTGGAGAGGAACAAATATGAGGTGGAAATGCAATTCAACAAGGAATTATCTCTGTGAAATTGTGAGATACCCATTCATGCTAGAGATGAGTTATTTGATGTGACCTTTATTGTTGAGGGTAACATTGAGGTTTGAATATATCAAATCACAAATGAGGTCACGATGCATTTTATGGAAGTATTATTGCAGGAGATGTAGCATTGGGTTTTATATGGTTACGTGAAAGTCTGCACAAATCAAAGATGAATGTAGATGAATCCTATTGCCAATCTGAAATGGATTCCCTCAGCCTATGTAGACATGGGTTTCCTTTAGCGATTGGGACGTAAAGGCTTGCGAAAATGGACACCGTTTTGGCCAAGTCGCTAAGACTATGGTAGAAGTGTATGTGCATAAATACCAATTATAACATAGGTGTCGAACTTAATACCACCAATTGAGCACGGTAATTAGCTCATGGGGCACCCGCATTTTGCTATAGAATGCAACGATTGATGGGAGAGCTGCGGTCCAAGTCTAAATGTGGCAGGATTTTCTTATTGACAGAGAATAAGACATTGTTCATAGAGGAAATGCGCACATGGAAGTCCATGTATTAGGTAGAAAAAGACAAATAATCTAGGGGACATTTCCACTATACACGAAGCAATGGATTGCATCAGAAATGATAAGGGAAGTCACATTTTTGCAGAATCGATCTAAGAGGGATCACACTGAATACAAACTGGATGAGCACGATTGTATGTAGGTTGTGCCCAATACTTTTGTTGGGAAAATGATATATGTGGTTTATCCCACATTGTTCTTGGAACATAATACACTAATGTTTTTATAGGAATGTTCCCACCTAAATTGTCTCAATGGCATGTGCCTTTTGAGACATAGGGCTTGTGCGCGTAGGGGTCCACAGTGATTTGGCAAACAAAGAAGGAAATTTTGAACAATTATGGATGCATCTTTGATGCTTATGCAAGATCTCAATTGATGAATGAGTATGACTTTGAAGGTTAAGTTTATGTGGTTAGTGAAGCTAAGCAAAGGGTTAGATAGAGAATCACGATGGTTCTAGGAGGTCTACTATTCTTTGTTACAATCTTGTGCACAAGCAATAAACAGTTAGTGCATGTGTTCACACACTAAATTTTTTGGTTAACAAATAATGTCCCAAAGTTTCATAGAAGCATCTAGTTGTTGGTTGGAGCATTGTGATAGTTAGAGATTAAGACCACCAAGGAGGTTTTGATGCTACGAGATGATTAGGTGTAACTTCATAGGGGTACTGACACTGACAAGGATCTGAGGTGGAACATCACAACGGTTCTAAGAGGTCTAATCATCACTGTTCTAATGTTATGTACAAGCAATAAACAATTAGTGCATGAGCTCACATGCTAAACTTGTTGGTTAACAAATAATGTCCCAAAGTTTCACACAAGCATCTACTTGTTGGTTGGAGCATTGTGACAATTAGAGATTAGACTACAAGGAGGCTTTGATGCTATGAGATGGTTAGGTGTGACTTCAAAGGGGTGCTCACACTAACAAGGATTTGAAGTGGATTTTTTATTTAAAAATTGGAGGCAAGGAAAATGGAAGCCAAGGTAAAAATTTCAAATGTTATCATTAAAATTGAGCACTCTTCTTTGAGGAAATGAGACAAAGAGGGCCCAACGAGGAGAAAGTTTACAACCAATTAGAATGGTGTGCTTATTTTTATTTTATTAAAACCCTATGCATGAATTTTTAAAGTGGCCTTTTTATATAATTTTTGAATCATATAATAAATGAAATATTTTTAAACTTTTCAAAGGGCCTATAGATTATATGGTCTATATGTTCACACAAAGGCAATGTGTACAAATGAGGTCTAGACATACAAGTATTATATATTGTCAAAAAGGCTTTAGAATGAGGATTCTCATTTTGCAGACAAAAAAAGTGAAAGTCTAAATGGGTGATACATTTTTTTTCATTTTTGTGGAAAATGGGCATTCTCAAATTATCTTTCTTATTTCTTCCAAGGAACTTCAAATTCAGTTTTTTGGCAAATGGTTATGTGGGTTTGATCCGAATTTGGAGGAGATTATCTTAATGAATTATTGTTTTGCCTTGGAAGTTGTTTAGTGATTTTTTTGGCAAAGGTTTTAGTAATAGATTGGGCATCTTTTTGAGTAGTTAGTTTCTTTATCATTTGCAGATATTTGGATGAGTTTGTTGAAACAAATGATGTGTGTGTGTGTCTACAAAAACACACGTGTGTACTATCATTTGAGTTTTTTTTGTACAAATGTGTGTATTTTTCATGACTCTTACACCCAATGGTGATAAGACACTGGTCCTAGCTTCAAAAGATTTACAATTGACTATTGTTTCCATTATGGTTTGTTCTATAATCTTTATTCAAATAAAATATTTATTTCCCTTTTTTGTTTGTAGAGCTCAAATGATGACCCTTACTTATCTTGTGAATTCATAGGTTGTGTAACTAGCTATTGCATAGCTATTTTATTTCATTAGTATAGAATATTTTGGGGTATTATCTTCTTTGTTTAGGCTCATATCTATGTTCTAGCACTAGTTATTTTTATGAACCTAAACATCTACCCACCTAGGTTTTGTAGATCCTGAAGAGTAAGAGTGTGTCCTTGTTAGCTGGTCTAGGTTTTATTAAAATATATTAATGATGGGAATTAATTATCCTTAGAAATATTCTATTTTAGTTTCTTCATAGTTAAAATCCCTTCAAATCAAGAACCAACAAAAACCAAGGAAAAAGAGGAAACCAAGGAGAGAAAAGAGATCCTTATGGATCTCTAGGAGTTTCTAGATAGATACATTGATATAATTAGTGTTGAACCCCTAGTTCACTACTCCCTAAAATAAGCATAAGCCATCACATAGACCTAGTACCACAATAATATATCCCTAGAAAGTCTACATAAAAAATAACCTCTCAACAAAATGAGAAAATAATTAGGTAGGTGTAGGAGTTGCTAAATAGTGGCCTAATAAGGAAAATAATTATTTTTATTTTTTATTTTCATAGTTTTAGCTCCAAAGAATGTAATAAAATGTAGATTATGTACTAATTCAAGGAAAATAAGTATAATTATAACATGGTACATGATCCCTATACATAGATGTAAGATTTGATGGACTATTTAGGTAGAGTAAGGTACTTTTCAAAAATTGATTGTAAAAGTGGCAATCATCAAATAAGGATCAAATAGGGTGTCTAAGGGAAAACAAAATTCAAGACCACAAAAGGCTTGTATGAGTTTCTTGTTATTACATTTGGGTTCTGAAATGCAACAAGTACCTTTACGAGGCTTATGAATGAAGCCTTGAAAAATTGCACTGGAAAATTTGTAGTAGTATATTTTGATGATATACTCACTTCCATTAGAACTAGAAAGGAACATCTAAGGAACTCAAACATTTCTTAAAGAAAACTTTGTTATGAAAGGCTATTGATCAGTGTTGAGAAGTGTGGATTTTTGAAACAAGAGCTTATGCACCTAAGGTTTGTGATATATCATCAAGAGTTAAAGATGGATCCAAAAAGGGTTTAAGAAATTGAATTGGCACACTCCTAGAAAATAAAGTAACGTAAGGACCTTTAATGGCTTGATTAGCTTTTATATGAAATTCATTTAGGGCTTCAATGATATTTTTTCTCCAATCTTAGAAACCATTAAAGGAAGAGGTAAGCAAAAAATTGAATTGACAGATGAATGAAACAAATGACTTCAATAATTTGACAAGAAGGTGGATCCTCAACTTATTGTAGTGTTACCTAAAATTAAGAAATTAATTACCATTGAGTGTGATGCTAGCAACGTAGCCATATGGGTTGTCTTAAACCAAGAAGGAAGCTCTACAACTTTCTTCAATGAAAAAAATGATTTGAAGAGGAAATATTCCTTTTATGACCTTGAGTAATATGTTATGGTATAAGAATTGAAAAAATTGAGAGATTGGTACCTCCTACCCAAAGCATTTGTGGTTTATACTAACAATCATGAATTGAGTTTTTGGAATTCATGGGAAGAATTGAGTCATATCCACATGAAATAGGTTAAACACTACAACCATATACATTCAAAATAAAGAATAAAAAGAGAGAGTCTAATAAAATGGTTGATTCACTTAGCAAGAGAGTGATGACATTCTAAGGGATACAAATTTGGATGATAAGCATTGATGCCTTCAAAGACATGTACAATGAGTATGAATATGTTTTTAAAGGCACACATGGTATGCATGGAGTTTGACAAAACTTTCAAAAATGAATTTCTCAAGATATACTTTGGAAGGTGAACTTCTCTTCAAAGGAACATAGTTGAACATCCTTAAGGGGTTAATGAGAGAGAACCTAATACAAGATAAGAACTTTGGGATTCTTCATGGGAATTTGGTTTGAAAAAACATTAAAGCTAGTGCAAAGGTTCTATTTGCTAGCCTAAAACAAAGAGGGATATTAAGAAGTATGCGGATTCATGTACAATGTGAAAAAGAGACAAGGGAACCCATTAAATATAGTATTATACCAACTCTTTCTAGATTCTAATAGGCCATGGGAAAGTGTCAACATGGATTTTTTCATAGGATTATCTAGAGCTAAGACTAGCTATTATAGTGTGTTTATTTGTAGTTGATAGATTCAAGAAGATGACCCACATTATCCCTTAAAAGATAACCAATGATGCTTCTCACATAATTTTTTTTCCTTTAAATAAATTATAAGTATTCATGGTTTACCCCTAGGTATAGTCTCTAATAGAGATTGTGAATTTATTGGTCATTTTTGGAGGGTACTATGGAGAAGGGTTAGATCTAATCTTTCATTCAACTCTAGATATCATGTCGATACATATGGTTAAACAAAGGTTGTAAATAACACCTTGGAGAAATTTCTTAGGTGTTTAACTAATTAACATGTCTAGAAATGAGATATGGTAGTTTGACAAGAAGAGTTTTTCTATAATGCCTCTATGAGTAGGAGCACAAGAAAAATCTCATTTGAGATAGTGTGTGGAATGCATCCAAGAGGATTAATAGAGTTTAGAGACCTAGAAGGGATGGATAAAGGAGTAGACGTGGAGATAAGTTCACATAAGAAATTAAGGAAGTTAATGAACTAATAAAAGCCAGCCTTGGATACAATAGAAAAAGAACCAAAGAAATAACTTGAGTAGTAGAAGAGGGATTTGGAGTTTCAAGTTGGAGACTTGGTCATTGTGCTTCTAATTAAGGAGAGGCTTCACAAAAATTTAATGATAAAAATAATTTGATACAATGCTAGAAGGGGAAAGGAAACCAATTAAAGATAAGATATGATCACCTAACAAGTTTCCAAGAGTACACACAAAATAAAACACATAATTCCCACAAAGAGATAGTATAATTCATAGATTTATTGATGAGAAAATATGTCATCAACTAGTGACAAACATGCTCAACAGTAAGGCCTTCAATGTTGTGTCAATAAAAATGAATTTACAAAATTAGATATTGAATATTGTGATATTTTTATGTTCTTCTATTTATATTCTTATCATCCCTCTCTCCCTACATCAAATCCAAGCTCCTATATATCCAATTAGACCACAAGCTAGTCAGTCAAGCATTTAATTCCAATATAAGTCATGGCTTGGAGGTGTAACCCAAAATAAAGAAATGGGAAACAAATTTTCATGCAATCTTAAAGATAGGTCCAAACATGAGAAAGGAGTTAGATCCCAATTGCACAAGGTTCCATGCCATGATAGGAAATTGTACCAAACAAATAACACACTATGCTTAATACAATCATAGGAAATAAAGACTAGAGGAAATGATGAAGAACTTGAGTAAAAAATCAAAAAAGCTTATGCACTCATAGATTAAGGATCTAAAATATCTCCCCAACATGATGTCAACTACACATAACTGGAAACCAAGAGGAGAAATGACTAATTTACAAATAGCAGATAGATATAGAAAATAAAAAATACTTTTGGTTGATGAAAGATTCCTCAATGACCCAAGATGCTCCTATATCTGACACTTGGCATAAGTAAAGAACTAATGTCTATATCACAAAACTCTACTATTATGAATTGAATCATAGAGATCAAGCTCAAATTTTTAAATCCATGAATTGTCTCTAACTAACTTATCCTTCCATTGAAATAGATATTCCATGTAGTCCTTTCCTTCAGTACTCTTACTATCCAAAACCTTCTCAATACTGTCTATCTTTCTTTTTGGATAATATAGGTTATATTTTAATTCTTCATCTAATTCAAAGTACTAAAAGATATTTAAAATATTGAATATTGGTGAAATATCCATGTCTTTTGATAATTCAACATCAAAAGAACTTCCACTATCAAATTTCCTCAAAATTTTACAAGGACAAAAATTCTTCATTTTGATCTTACTATAGGTATCAACTAGAAATATTTTATTTTTCAAATGAACCATAACCTCATCTCCAACCTTAAAATAATTATTCCTTCTTTCTTTATCTACCTTCTACTTGTACTTAGGGTTACTATTCTCAAGATTCTTCTTTACTTCCTCATGCAAACATTTCATGAAATCTGAAAATTCTTCTTCTTTAACACTTAAGTTCATTTCTATATATAATTCAAATCTATTAATTCAGTAGTCCCCTTAGGATTCAATCTATTATAAATATTAAAAGACATTTTCTTAGTATTTCTATTCATAGAATTATTATACATAAACTCTTCTTGTGCTAAATTAAATCCTTATCAACAAGATTATCTCCAACCAAACATCTCATTAAGCTACTCAAACTTTCATTTATAACTTTAGTTTGTCCATCTTTCTATGGAAGAAATGTATAACTAAATTTTAGTTTTGTATCTAATTTCTTCTAGAGTGTTTTCTAGAAATAACCACTAAACTTAGTATCTATATCTAAAAAAATAGTTAAGGGAAAACCATACAGTCTGACTACCTCTTTTATGAATAATTCATCCACATGTATTGTATGAGATGTCTTCTTGCAAGTTAGAGCAATTTTTGAAAAAATTTCAACCATTATTAGAATCTAATCATTACCTCTCTAAGTTCTAGGAAAACCAAGAAAAACATCCATACTGATATCTTCCCAAGGCACATCGGGTACAAAAAATGGTGAATACAATCTCATATCTCTACTAGTTCCTTTTTTTGTTTGATAAATTCAACAACTTCTTACCATATTTAGCACATCCCTATGAAGCTGAGGCTATTAATATATATCAAAAATCAACTCTACTATTTTGTCATTTATAATGTGTCCCAAAAGTCCTCAACTATATTCATTTTTCATGATGTTGTCTCTCATAGACCCTCTAGGTATGCACAATTGAATTCCTTTGAACTACATGTCTTCTTGAATAAAATAGTCAATCCAATTATCTTGCTCCCTTATCAATTGATTCTTATGAGTATTCCAAGACTCTACAAAATTAGGATCAATTTCATACAAACATTTTAATTCCTAGAAACCAAGTACCTCAACTCTTATTTCTATCAACAAATTTATTCTTCTTCTCAAAGCTTGAGAAATTGTGTTTGACTATCTACTCTTGTATCTCAACACACGTGAATTTTTATACAAATAATCTACCCACTTCATGTCTCTGTAATTTAATTTATTATAACTTCCTAAACACTAAAAAGCTTTATGGTTAGTGTACAACACAAAGTATTTAGGCATCACTTAGTGTCTCCATTTATTCAAACCTTTAAAAACATAATAGAATTGGACTAGTGATAAATTGAATATTTTTTTGTTAGCATCATTAAAATTCTCACTAAATTATGCTACAACTCTTCCTTCTTGACTGAAAATAGCTCTACTGACACTTCCACTAGAATCAACTTGAAAAACCTTATTGAAATCAAGAAAAGAAAGTGCAAGTAATTCTTTAATCTTCTACTTCAATGTTTCAAAACACTTATGTGCTCCATATGTCCACTTGAAATAATTTCTATACCCTTCCAAAGTCTGAGACATAACATTGCAAACATAACTACTTTTTTGATGAAATTCTGATAGAAACTTGCCTATCCATAAAATGACATGACTTTCCCAACTCCCTTAGGTGTAGGCCAATCAAGAATAACTTGTTCCCTTTTAGGATCTTGTTGGAAATTGAAAAGAGTAACTAATAGGGGAGGGATGAATCAATTACTAAAAATAATAATCAAAATATACCTTTAAGATTTCAACACAATATAAAACTAATAACTTGTTGTAATTGCATTAACACTAAATATTTTGTTGTAACTTAGTTAACACAAAATTTATTACTATCACTTAGTTAGCATAGAGATATTAAGATATTTATGTGATTAACCTTTATTAACTTAGTTTCTAAAACATAAAGGAAATAACACAAGAGACACCAAGATTGAATGTGGATACACAATTTGGGAAAACACCCAATTGCAATTAGTTACTATTTTTCACTCTTTTGAAGTGAGCCCTATTAGGATCCAACCCTATTAAAGGTTACAAAACACACTATTAGGTGTGATCCTATTAGGGAATTTAATTCACCCTATTAGGAGTGGATTTGTTAGATGTCTTTATACACTTCAATCTAAGAATGCCACCTTGTTAGAGGATTTACGAAATAGTTGTTAGGCTAAATCTATTAGGAGGTTTGATTCACTTCTACAATTATTAGAGAGTAACAATGACTTGACCTAATCATTGATGCAACTATATTTTCTAATTTTAGATCTCTACTTTGGCTTGATTACTTGATCCTCTTTGATCAGAATGTTCTTTGTAGCCTAGTCAACTTAGATACTCTGTCCTCTTGTAGATATCCTTCCAATTCAGTTCCTTAATTCATCTTCTTCAATCCCATAATTACTTGCTTCAATCCTCAACTTGAACTTATACTTATATGAATAATCTTGTCAAGTTAGCTTGAATATACACTTAATCAAACAATTTTCATCCCTTAAGTCAACTTGTATTAACCAATAAATCTACCAGACTCAATATGTTGTCATTCGACTAATATAGAATTGAGTACTAGGTCAACTCAGAGAAACTCTTTAATAATTGACCAAATATGGTCAATAATGATTGTAAATTAACTTTCCTTTGGTATCTAAGTGAACTTGATCAATAAATGATGCATTCTAACTTGCCTTTGGTAATTGAGTAAAATCAGTTAACATAGGATCTACCTTTGATACTTGAGTGAGCTTAGCAAGAACTAATTCTAAACTTGGTTATAACTAGAATGATCAACATACACAAGAAAGTATCTTTAGTGCCTGAGTGAGCTTATAAATCACTAACTTTCTCGGTAAGTCTTGACATTTTGTGTAACATGAAAGATAACATACAATTGAATAATTTCTTTCAACAATCTCCCTCTTTGGCATTGATGGCAACACAACATGTCATTGTACAATAAAATTTTAGAGAAAACAATTGAAGGAAGGATAATATCCTTAGTTTCATTCTAATTTGTATCAATGAGAGCTCCCTCTATTAGTGAGAACTCCCTCTGACATCAATCTCTTCCTCTGGAATTATTCTCTAACTTCTTTGACTATAATTTCTCCTTTTGACAACAAACTCTCCTTCTTTACTGATACACAATTTCTCTACTATGAAAATAATCTCTCCCTCTTTGACATCTCATGCCAAATACAAAAATCAATGGATATGCCATGTACCTAATGTACTAATTCATATACAATTTTCTCTGACAATACTACATCAACCTGATTGATCTTCAAATTCTCAATTGATGCATCACTAACTTTTGTTAGTTAGCTTCATATAGGGGAATGATGCCTACATTACCTCTTAGATACAAAAATACATTAGTAGGAAGTCGCTTGGTGAATATGTTTGCAATTTTTCCTTTTGTATTGACATATTCCAATTTAACCTCTTTGTCTTGCACTAATTCTCTTAGAAAATGATATGTTATTACAATGTGCTTTGTCTTTGTATCCATCACTAAGTTCTTGTAAATTTTAATTGCACTAGTATCATCACAGAAGATAACTATTAGATCCTTGATTTCTTCCTTCATACCTGATAATAATTGTTTGAACCAAATGATGTTGAAATAATTAACTATTGCTTTAATATATTATGCTTCTATTGTAGACTAAGAAATGCAATTTTATTTCTTGCTTGTCAAAAACACTAGCTTCTTTCTAAGAAAGAATTCTCCACCACTATTTTTTTTCCTATCATCGATACTTCCTACCCAATTGACATTAGTGAAGGCTTTCAATTCAAATTTTCCTCCTTTCTTATAGCACAAACCATAATCTTTAGTTGAATTTGTAAGTCAACAAAGAATTTTATCTCTCAAAACATTGGCATTTCAAATTCTTTACTCATTTTCTCAAAAAAAGATTTGCCTAAATCATCATGTCCAGTGAATAATGTATCATCTACAAATATTTCTACTAGTACTATCTTCTTATCTGGTCCTTCCTTAATGTATAGGTTGTTGTTGTCAATTATCCTTTGAAAACCAATCTTTACCAAGTGACTATGCAATCTTTCATACTAGGCTCTATGGGCTTGTTGGAGACCATATAAAACTTTTTGTAGTCTATAAACCTATCCCTTTTGTTAGGATCTATTAAACCTTTATGTTTCTCAATGTAGACTTCTTCTTCTAAGATTTTATTCAAGAAAGATGAATTTACATCCATCTAATA
Source organism: Cupressus sempervirens (assembly GCA_028749045.1). NCBI lineage: Eukaryota > Viridiplantae > Streptophyta > Pinopsida > Cupressales > Cupressaceae > Cupressus > Cupressus sempervirens. The sequence continues at coordinate 268,085,997 of CM053786.1, read as the reverse complement.
TAATTTGAATCCTTTATGTGCAGTATAAGCAAGTAGTGTTCTAACACTTTCTAGTCTTGAAATGTGAGAAAAAATCTCTCTATAATCAATACATTCTTCTTAAGAATAACCTTTGCCTACTAATCTTGTCTTATTTCTTGAAGCTTCTCCATTTTCATTCAACTTATTTTAGAATACCCAATTTGTGCCAATTACATTTTTGTCCTTGGGTCTAGGAGTTCAAGAGTCCAAGATTTGTTCCTATTAATTTGATTAATCTTTTCATCTATTGCCTCAATCTAGATTTCATTTTCTAATGCATCTTTAATAGTTCTAGGCTTAAACTCAACAAGAAAATGTATATCTTTTAGTTTATTCCTTGTCATTATGCCTTTCGACTGATCTCCAATGATTTTGTTAGGTACATGATGCCTTTTGACATATCTAGCCAATACATGTACCTTCTGCTTGGATTTAGAACTTTCTTTATTTTGTTCATCATGCTTGGGTCTCATTGGACCTATAACTTAGGTCTGTCAGACTACAACTCAGTTTGCACTTGTTGAAACTCAAATCCTTATGATTGTGACTCAGGTCCTTCAAATTGTGACTTTGGTTGCACTGGGTACAACTCAGGGTGAACTAGAGATTTCGAGGACTTAGGTAATGAAGATTGCTAATATCCAATTACAATTTCTTGAATCTTATGTATTGTAGCAAGTTCAAAGTAGAAAATTTTTCTGTAGTTTTAAGGTTCTTTTCTACTTTTTTCTTCACGCTTTTTTGCAAACTCATCCATTTGCACACGTGCACTTTCTATGACTTTATGAGTAGAAAATTCAAATATTTATATGCTTTTCTCTTGTTGGAGTATCCCAATAATATTCCTTCATAACTTTTCACATCAAATTTTCTTTTCCTAGATTCTTTTAAGATATAAAATTTTCTTCCAAGTAATTTGAAATAATAGAAGTTAGGTTTGTAGCCATACCATAGTTCATAAGGTGTTTGATCTAAGTTCTTCTTCAATTGAAATTAGTTTAATGTATGAACTACCATGCTAATTGCTTCCTTCTAGTATTTGATTGTAACATTTTTCTAAACCATCAGTATTCTTGCACAATCCATAATTGATCTATTTCTTCTTTCTACACCTTAGACACTTTAGTTTCTTTCTTGTTTCTTTCTCCACTCTAGCCAGATACCACTTGAATTTTTGAAAGGCTTTAGATTTATCTTTTAGGTACATAATTGTCATCATCTTGGAATAATGACTAATAGATAAAATGAAGTAGAAGTCTCCACAATAGATTTCTATGCCAATGGGTCCACAAAGATCTATATGAACTAGCTCCAGAAATTATTCAAAATGATAGTTCATTCTTTTGAAACTTGTCTTTCCCATCTTCCTAATTTGACATTTTTTCATATTGCCATATCAGGTTTCTTTAGACTATGAATGCATCTCACTCTTTTCTTCTTACTTATGTTGGCCAAGTTGTCAAAATTCACATGAAACAACCTTTTATACCATAACCAACTTTCCTCTACTTGAGCTAGGAAACATAAACTTTCAGTTAGATCTAGATAGAATAGATTACCTTTTTGTTTGATTTCTAGTCCCAACTAGATTTCGTTTCCCATCCAGTAGCTTGGCCTTGGCATTCATGAATTCTACCTTGAATACAATGTTGTTCAACTATGCCATAGTAAGTAGATTATGTTTTAGTCCTTCAACCTAGTAAGCATTGTCACACTTGAGTTCATCAATCAATCTAATGCAACCCTTTTCTTTTACATAACAAGGTTCACCATTTCCAAATTTGACACTCCCACCATCATAGTGTTCCAAGTGCTCAAATTTAGATTTATCACTAGTCATGTGGTGAGAACAACAACTATTAATAATCCATGTGGCATTTTGGCTAATATGAGAAATGAGGGCCATCTTTTCATTTTTATGATCTAATTCTTCTTTTACAACAATGTAAACCATTTCATCTTCATCACTACTATCAAATTCTTTAGCCATGTAACATGATTTCTTACCTTTACCCTTGTAGTCTTTGTAGATTTTGAAATATTTCTTTCCTTTGAACTTGTCATGCTTCTTTTCTTCTTTTCCTTCTTTGTTTGGCCACCTTGTAGCATTGTGAAAAACTTCTCCACAAGAAAAATAGATTAGAGGTATTTTACCTTTTTACTTTCCTTTGCCCTTATAGAATATTCTTACAAAAAAGGCTTCAATGACTTCAAGGTCATCATCATAATTTTCTTCATCTTCATTGTCAAACATTTTTCTTTTGGATTTTCCACCTTTCTTCTTAAATGATAGTTTACATTGAAATTCAAACTCAATGTTACCAGAATTAGGAACACATTTATCAAATTTATCTAACTCAAAGGTTTTCAACCTTCCCACTAGTTCATCCAAGGTTATATCATTTTTAGGATACATCTCGTCTTTTGAATAACTGACACTCTAATTGCATAAATAGGAAGAAGAGTTATGAATATAGGTTGCTAACTACTATCACATCATCTATTTTCGCTCTTGAGGATTTGATTGCACTTATAATTGCTTTGATTATTTCAATATATTGTGCAATGTTTTCATCTTCTCTCATCTTCATCTGATCAAATTGAACTCTTTTTGCTTTATCTCTCCTCACATTCTCATCTCCTCCATATTTACCTTTCAACTTGTCCCAAATTTCATGAGCAATACGATAAACTTTGACTTCATTAAATTTAACATAATTAAAAATAGAGGAAAGGCCAATCATCACTATGTTGTGATTCTTCTTTTCCATAATTTGATCCATAGACAAAGGTCCAATAGGTGCCACATATTTTTTATCCTAATATTTCAAGCCTATGTCTCCAATGGTTGCCAAATGTAGCTTCATTAGTTCATTCAATGCTTGGAAATTATCTCTGTTTAGTTTAGGAATTTCCCTTTTGTAAGACATCTTGATCTTTACCTTAGGTCCTAAAACCTTATCTGTAAGAACCAATTTATAGAAATGGAAAGGCATAAATGAGAGGGGAGGGGTGAATTAGTTACTACAAGAACAAATCCAAAAGTCCCTTTAAGATGTCAACCCAATATAAAACTAATAACTTGTTGTAACTCGGTTAACACTAAATATTCTATTGAACTTGGTTAATGCTGAATTCATTACTATTACTTGATTAGCACAAAGATCTTAAGATATTAATGTGATTAACCTTTATTAACTTAGTTTCTGAAACATAAAGGAGATAACACAAGAGAAACCAAGATTTAACATGGAAACCTATTTTGGAAAAAGCACCAAGTGCAACTAGTTATTGTTTTTCACTCTTCTAAAGTGAGCCTTGATAGGAACCAATCCTATTAAAGGTTACAAAACACATTGTTAGGTGTGACCCTAGTAGAGGATTTAATTCACCCTATTAGGAGTGGCCTTGTTAGATGTCTTTAGACACTTTAATCTAGAAATGCCACCTTATTAGATGATTTACAAAATAACTATTAGGCTAGCTCTATTAGGAGATTTGATTCACCACTACAATTATTAGAGAGTAATAATGACTTGTCTTGATTGCTGATGAAACTATCTTTGATGATTTCAGCTCTCTTTTTTGGCTTGATTACTTAATCCACTTTGATTAGAATGTTCTTTGGAGCTTAGTCAACTTGGATACTCTATCCTCTTACATATATCCTTCCCATTCACTTCCTTAATTCATCTTCTTGAATCCCATGCTTATATTATTAAATTCTCAACTCGACCTTATACTTATATGAATAATCTTGTCAAGTCGGCTTGAATACACTTTTAATCAAAAAAATTCATCGCTTAAGTCAACTTGCATTAACCAATAAATCTATTAGACTCAATATGTTGTTAGTTGACTAATATAGAATTGAGTACTTGGTCAACTCAGAGAAAAAATTCATTAGCTGACCCAATTCAATCAATACTAATTCTTAATTGACTTTCCTTTGGTAACCAAGTGAACTCTGTCAACACAGGATCCATGCTAACATTCCTATGGTAATTGAGTAAACTTGGTTAACATAGGACCTGACTTTGATGCCCGAGTGAACTCGGCAAGAAATAACTCTAAACTTGGTTATAGCCATAATTTTTGGAATACACAGTTTTGGGACTCAAAAGTGCAAACCTAATTTTGAGTACCATTGTAAGTTTTTGAGTCTTTTTAAGCCCTTATGAGCACATTTAATGCATGTGTACCTAACTATCCTTTTGAGACCTAAGAGGTGTTTTCTATTTCTAACACTTTGCATTCAGTATATCCATGCATCCCATGAAGATAAATTACCATTCCGAGTCATTCTATAAGGTTTTTTTTGAGTAATGCTTAGATCTGCATTTTTGCTGAAGTGTCAAACAACAAGAAGCCTAGTTTGCATTTGAATATTGCAAACCCAATAATGTTTCATGAATCAATGCTTTGGGAGTGTTTAATTCACATATCAGAGAACCCATGTTTCATGTTTTGACTTGTTTCAACACATTTTGACTAGGTTTTGAATACCTCAAAGTTGGTTGTTTACTGTTGTCATGTTGATGCAAATTGTTTAGAATTTTGGGTGGCCATGTTTGACTAGTTACAAATTTGACCCAGTTGACTAAAATGAGAAAATTCCTTTTGCATTGCATTCTAGAGGTTAGAGACTTGTTATGTTTTAGATTTGATCCTATGACAAATCCATTTGACTTGTTTTTAAATGCAATTTATGAAGTTTTACTGGTGTCAAGAAATGCAGATTGATTAGTACCCTTGTTTGGCATGTCATAACTTTAAATCCATGATTGACTAAACCAAATAGACCATATCACTATGTTCTTCTCTAAAAATTCTTTAAGTGTGCCAATTTTCATGTCTTGACAAATTCATCTACACAATTTTCCAGGTCCTTTCCATTTGTGAAAATCACAATTCTACCATTGTTCCTAGCTCTACAATTCTTAGTACTCCAGTTTGACTTCTCACCAAATTCAACCAGTTATATGTCATGAGTCCAAATCATAGATTTATATTCTCCTCATAAAAATGAACTAATGCCCTAGTTTTTGTGCCCCCAAGTGTCAGTTTGAAATGTTTCTAAAGCCAAAGCCAAACACATTGTATGGTTTTCTAACATGTTTGTTTGTAGGCAGTTTCACGAAGGCAACTTTGACAAACAATATCTTTTGACTCAAGTTTCTTCATGACACAAGATTTAATAGCATAAGAGAATGCAGAAAAAAGAATAAGTTTCTCTCATTTTAGAGCCTAATTAGCTATTTTAGTAAGTTTTTAAAACTAGTCTTAGAGGCTTTTGGGTAGAAAGTTATAGTTGGTAGAAAGTGGGAAAATGAATTTTAAAGGTTTATTCGGTGACTAAATCAGATTCTAATCAGTACTAGCTAATTAGTGGGTCAAAATATCATTTTAAGTATTTCACTGCAACATTTTTTTAGCCAAACCCACTTTGGGGCCTAACCTATTTTAGTGGATTAACTAGACATTGGTTTTAAAGGAGATGTTGTAATTATTTTACTCGTTATGATTCCTTGGTATGCGCACTTGTGTTTGAAGACCAAATGGGATGTAAGAAATGAACATACAATTTTTTTTAATCAAGTTGGTATTAGACCTATGTGTTTTCATGTAATGAAAATATTAAGGACAACATAGGAATTGGGGAATAGTGTGTTATTAGATAAAAGTGGAGTAAGATTTGAAAATTGTTTTAATGTGATAATGTGGTATATGGATACTAGTGGTCTAAGTTTTAATGAGTATGCAAGATTGCATTTGCAGTGACAAGTGAGCATTTGATTGAAGGACTGCCACCTCTTGACCCATCTAATATTTTATTCCACAAGCTCATGGGATTTCTCAAGAATATAAAGAGTATTGACTAAAAAACTCATTCCCTTAAGGGAAAAGTGTGTAGGAGAAGTAGACCCACTTAAGGCATTCCATGGAGTGAGCATTTGAGGATTTAATATGAAATGAAAATGAATAAAGATAGCTAATCCTAAGGCTTTCCTCTTGATATTAGAGTCATCATATTTATGGATTCATTCAATAAAGTGGGCTTGAGTTATGGTTGTATATTTGACTTACTCTCCAATTCCAATAGATGAAGGGAAGATCTTAAGGATTACCCTCTCTATTGGGTAAAAGTACAAAGTTGTGTCACCTTTCAGGCTAACTTATTAGAATGACTAAATTTGAGTATTTCTATCTAAAAATAAATTTTGTTCAAACATATAATCTACATAAATTCATTCTAGCTAAGTTGTATATGGTCTCACACTTTTACAATTGGAAATATCTATTAAATGCATGTTTTATACTAATTTATATCCAATTATTAAAGAAACAAAATTATTTTAGAAAGGTGTCATTTCAATAGATCTTACTATTTTTTATGATATGTTTTTAATAACATATAAACACCATTTCATAGAGCTTAGAGTTAAGAATATTCTCATATAAATTTTATAGTGTTTTAATTAGATATAGTATATTGTAATTAGAATATTCTACAAGCACATAATTTAACACTCAAAAAGATGTCAATTTTGAGAAAGAAAAAAATATTAAATCATATCAAAAAAATCTAAAAATTATATGACATTCTAGAGGAGAGATTTCTCTTCAAGAATGTATAAATTTTCTCCTATTTAGAATATATTTGTTTTAAAAAATGTGGTGGGAGATGAGAACTATCGATTTTAGGTGAATTGAAATTTGGATTGATTATAAAAGAGAAAATATGGGTATAAAGCTGATTTTCATTTTTGATTGTTCTAGATATATATGTGTTCTATAACTAGAGATCAAAGAGAAAAAAGTTTATTTCCATATAGTTTTGTGGTAGGAACTAGACCCCTAATTTTTAACATTTTTTAGTAGCTAATTTTTAAAAAATAAAAATTAGGAAAATATATCAATTATTATTCAAAATAATTATTAAAAATTATAATCCTAAACCCCATACATTTCTACACATTTCATTAGTTTACTTCATTTTCAAATTCAAAATAGTAATACCAATTTTATATCATTGAAGGTAAACATTTATACTTTTGCTAGCCTTTTCCTTTATAAAAGGGTGACATAGGTCTATGCTTTTACCCTATCAATATCTTGCATGGATCTTTTTTAGTTGGCTTTCTCTTGTCTTAATGAAGTAAAAGTCAATGCAAGATAGCTATGAGAAGGTGTGTGAATATTTTCTAAAAAACTTCTTGAGAATTGTGTCTATAACTATCCTTTAGAATTGTGATGGAAGAGGTGCCTATAGAGGTGTTCCAATCATAGCAAGGGAATCTCCATGAATATGATCAAGCACTTGGAAGTATACAATAGAACATGATACCTTTTCTATGGATCCAAACATAACTAGTGGATATCTTTGTCATTTTCAAATTTTACCTACAAACACATGGAAAAGGGGCCAGTTGAGGTGAATGTAGTGGAAGACTCATTGAAATAAATTTTGAAATGATGCCATTGAAAATGGAAGAATGGGAAAGAAAGCAAGAGTTTTAAAGTTCATTTATAAAAAAAAAGGAAAGCCTACGCTAATTTTAGAGAATGTAAACGTTGCCATTTTGCTACTTTGCATGTCTTGACTTTGTATTGACTAACCCATATCTCTCTAGCATTGGGAGAATGTATCTTAGCCTACCACAAGCTACACATCAGGAGACAAGTCATATTAGAAATGGTAAAAGATATTGAATAAGTTTGAAACCATGTGAATTTACAAAAAAGCTATGGAATGAATGCAGATAGTAGTAGTTTGATCTTTTTGGTACACTTTGTATTTTTGTGGGTAATGGTAAGGCAAAGATGTATTAGGTTCAAGCCATTTAATGCATTTTTCTTCTGCATTTGTCACACATATCTCATGCGATAGGTATTTGAGTGTTTTAAATACCAAAGCACATTGCTCATTAGTGTTCAAAGCTTCATACTTTAGGATATTTGAGATGACTCATGTGGGGCCGTGACTAGTTGGAGGGAAGGAAGAAATTTTGACTGAGCATGTGGATCGAGGTATGATGATATGACATACACATGGACCAATGAGACCAATTAGAAGTAGACAAGTGGCAGCCCAACAACCAATCACAAGGTGACACTTACAATGCAAAACAAGGAGAAATGATGTGGTGGGTTCAAGATCAAAGGAAAAAATTTTTGCCATGTGTCATATCTGATGGTTGGTGCTTCCTTGTATTTCAAAGATGCAAGGTCATTAAAGAATGTGAGGAAGTTTCCTTGTGACATGTGGCGGTCAATGATGACATGACAAAGAACATGAACAATTCACAGGATGTTGCCACGTGTCAAATCTGATAGCTGGTGCATCCCTATATTGCGAAGTTGCTTGATCATTAAGGAAAGAAGGGAAGTGTGGTTGTGACATGTGTCAGTGGGCCTAGGTGGTGGATGATGTGGCAAAGAGAAGTTCCAACCAATTAGAGGATTTCACATGGTGATGACATGGTAGGGAACCCAATAGGTGGACGATGTGGTGAGTTGACTATGTAAGGAGATCCAATGAGAAGATGCCATGTGGTAATTTGTCAAGTCATAAGTGGCAGATTAGTGGGCCAGTCAAAGGATGTTGCATGGCGCCTAGGTGGTAGTGATAGAGCAAAGAAGCCAATGTCAAATCTAATGACTAGAGCTTTGTCATATTTCAATGATGCAAGGTTATTAAAGAATGTGCAAAAGCATCATTGTGACATGTGGTGGTTGATGATGACATGGTAAAGAACATAAAAAGTTCATAGGATGCTGCCACATGTCAAATCTAACTACTGGTGCATCCCTATATTGTGAAGTTTCTTGATCATTAAGGAAAGGAGGGAAGTGTAGTTGTGATATGTAGCAGTGAGCCTAGGTGGTGGATGACATGAGAAAAATTAGTTCTAACCAATCAAAGGATGCCATGTGGTGTTGATGTGGTAGGGTGCCCAACAAGTAGATGATGTGGTGAGCTAACTATGTAGGGAGATCTAATGAGAAGATGCCATGTAGTAATCTATTAGGTGACAAGTGGTAGATCGATTGGCCAATTAGAGGGTGTCATATGGTGCCCATGTGGTAGTGACAAAGTAGAGATGAGCCCATCATGTGCTACCACATGTTAGAATGGTAAAAATTGATTGACCCAAATGTAAATTTAGAGGGGAAACTCTCAGTTCAAAAAAATATTTTATTATTATTCTCTCTTTGAATTGAATCTATAGGCCATTTTTTAAAAAATAAATATTTTACTCTAAAGTTTTAACTTTAGAAAAGTATAAATTTTTGGAAGAGAAATATAGTCATGTGAACCAATTAGGAGCCTAATTTTCAAATTGGCATCTTGTACATTTCTAATAAGCCAACATAGAACTATCATATATTGTTGGAAAGGTCTCAAAACAAATTTTCTAGATTTGCATTTTTCTTGGACAAGAAGCCATATGTTGGAGCTATCAATGGTTTTGTACTATGTTCTTATTTTTCAACAATTTTCTATTATAATAGTTTAGATTTGATTTTTGGCAAAATGATGAACTAAGTGTGCACCAAAGGTGGTAGGGATGTAGTTAGTGATGGTTTTTTCATCCCTAAGTCATTTTAGTGAAGGTTTTATCAACATTTCAGATGTATATATGATATTTTATTAGAGCAAGGGTTTCTCATCATTAGGAAGATATATTTCAAGTTTGTTACACTCAATGATGAGATTCCTTTCAGATTTTGGTTGTAGAAAGAACAGAGATGCTTTGTTGTAGAAATATATAGAGATTCAAGTGGACATGTGTTACTTCCATATCAAATTTGATTTCTTCTTCCTTTCCTATATCTTTCTCTTTCTTTCTCATTGTAAGGGTTGGTTCTAGTTTCTTGGACAAGGTTCCAAATAGTTTGTAATACCACCTAGTTGGTTCCCAATTTCTCTAAGAATGCTTAGTTGGGTTTCCACTATTTCTTTAACATTTTTCTCTACTATGAAAAACAGTGGTAAATTATTATGATAAAATAGATCATACTATTGAGATTAGATCAAAAAGATCATTGTTGAGGGAGATTGTTGAAACTAAATTGAAAGAGGGAGATTGTTGAAGAATTCTACATGTTTCAATCATTTTTTTGTCACTAAAGTAAAACCTACTATTTTCTAGTAAGAAAACTACTTATAAGATTCAAGTACTATCACTTATTTGATTGATGAAGAGGATTTGATCAAAAGATGTAACAATAGCACCTAGAGGAAAGCTTGAGTTATGATTATGTAATGAAGTAAAAGAATCAATTAAGATAGTGATGAAATCATGTATTGGGTATCTACTTAAGGATACAAAGGTTAGTTACACTGAGAAAGTTTAAAAGAATAGATTACACAAAGTTTTTCTGCCAAGTTTGACCAAGTGGATAGTAGGTGCCGAGAAAAGCTAGTGCAAGCTGAGCAGAAAATTAGTTGGAGCTGAGTAAAAGTTTATTGTAATGTATGCTGAGTAGAACAATGGATGCCAAGTAAATTTTAGTTGATGTCGTGCACTAGTAAACTTTAGTTCATGTTGAATGATTTCATAGTGGATTCTGAGCAACATAGTATGTGTCAAGCATTAGAAGCTTGATAATGCCAAGCTGCTACATTATTTAAAAGATCATAAATTTGATGGATCTAAGTAGATAAGTTTGTTTTCTTGGATTATGTGAACCACATGGAAGATAATTTTGATGAGCTTGTGGTACAGAATTCAAGGTAAACCATTTTTAAGAAATTCAAAGTGGATTCTAGGAAAATTTTCTAGAAGAGAAATAAGATATGCAGTAGATACATTGTATCCTACCTAATCTATCTAAACTCTGAATTAGACGATGGAAAATGAGTGGTAAAAAGATCTTAATTTCCTATTTATAGGAATGGCTAGTCATGAAGCAAGGTTTTCATGTGTGAGAACCTAAGGGAGACAAGGATTCAATGGTTTTACTTTATTAGGTGACCTAAGAGAAGAGTCAATTGTATCAGTCTAGGGTAAATCCTTTGGATTAAGGTTTACCTAATAGTCCTTTGTAAATAATTTAATAGGGTGACATTCCAAGTGAATGATATAAAGTCCTCTAACAAGGCTCACTCATAACAAGGTGATTAAAATTATTTAACAGGGTCACACTTAACAATGTGTATTGTAACCTTTAATAGGGTTGGCCTTTCACAGGGCATCACTTTAGAAGAGTGAAAATAGTAGCATGTTACAATGGTTTTTTCCAAATTGGGTGTCCACGTAAATTATTGTGTCAAGTGTGTTGATGAATTTTTTATGTTTCATGTTTACATTTATGCAAAGTAGATTTGACAATAACCTACAAGTTTTAAGTGATTGCATAATCTTATGGATGCATGCATGATAAATAATGTTTTATGGGTTCACTAAAGTGTGAAAAGTTTTATTTATACATCTAGACCTTGGATAAATGATTCACCCCCACTTTCAATTATTCTTAAGTATTCCAACAATTGGTATCAGAGCCATCTACTTAAGATGACTAGTTTGAAAGTACTAGAAGCACAAAGATAAAGATGTCAAAAAGAGAAGTACCCAAGCTCAGTAGAGTTAACTTTCCTGCATGGAAAAGTTTGATGAAGCTACACCTTGGAGAACTTGGATATTATGCACAATCTACCACTTCTATTAAGCATGCTGATCCTATTGGTGCCCCAACTACTAAAGATATGAAGAAGAAGAAAGAACACAACTAGGCAATGTTGGAGATTGCCTTTGCCCTAAGTTATGCCAAATTTGATGATATCAAAGGCCTTGATAGTGTAAAGAAAATGTGGTATGCTTTAACCACTATCTATGAAGGAGATGAAAATGTTCTAAGAGCCAAAGCTGAAAGTCTTAGAGGTAAGTTTGATGATATGACAATGGAAGAAGGTAAGAATATTGCATAATATGTTGAAAGAATAAAAGAAGTTTTTAATGCAATTAGAGGAACCACTAGTAATATAGATGATGATACTATACTAAGAAAATTTTTAAGGACATTATTGCTTGTATATGCTATTAGAGTTTCTGTAATTCAAGAACTGAGATGTATTCCAGGGAATAAACTATCACTTGAAGGTTTGGTAGGTAGACTCACTACTTTTGAGCTATCTAACTTTGATAATTACAAACCTAAAAATATTGAATATACTTTCAAAGCTAAAGTATTATTAAAGGAACCTAATGAGAAGAAGAAGAAGAAAAAGAAGAAGTATGTATCTAGTGACAGTGATATAGATGAGGAGGATGTTGAAAAACTTGAAGCACTACTAGCAAGAAGATTCCAAAAAGGTAAAGGCAAGTTCAAAGGTAATTTTCCCATCATTTTCTTCAATTGAAATGAGGTTGATCATATTTTTTCTAGATGTCTAGGGAAGAAGAACCACAAAGGTGGTGATAAGTACAAGAGTAGAAGAGATGAAGACATCAAGGATTACAATGACAAAGGCAAGAAGTCATGCTACATTGTTGAAGAGGAAATAAAAAAAGAATTTGATGAGCATCATGATGAAGTGGTGTATGTTACAATGAAGGATGAATATGATGAAGATGAGGCAACTACACTTGTGACTTGTGTGAACAAGAATTATAGATGGATCATTGATAGTGGGTGTTCACATCACATGACTGGAGACAAAGTAAGTTCATTAACCTAAATTGTTATGATGAAAATAGTGTAAGATTTGGTAATGATGCACCATGTTTGATAAAAGGAAAAGTTTCCATCAAACTCACTAATAAGATTCTATATGGCAATGCTTACTATGTTGAAGGACTTAACTCTACTTTGTTAAGTGTGTCACAATTGACTAATTTGGGATGTAAGGTTGAATTTGAAAATAAGATTGCTAAGATATATGACACAAATGGGAAACTAATAGGAAAGGGTAATCAAACTAGATGTAATCTATTCTATCTTGATATAGAGGATGTTACTTGTCTTGTTGTAAAATTAGGTTATGTATGGCTATGGCATAAGAGATTATGTCATGTTAATTTTGATAACTTGGTTAGTATTAGTAACATGAAGAAAGTTGGAGGTTTTCATAAGTTGAAGAATCCTAATAATGTAATGTGCAAACAATGCCAGTTAGGCAAAATGACTAAGTCAAGTTTTAAGAGTAAAACTTATACTTCTAAAGGAATACTAGAGATTGTTCATACTGACTTGTGTGGACCAATTAATGTACAAAACTATAAAGGAGATAAATATATTATGTTATTCATTGATGAATATTCTAGGATGATGATAGTTATCTTTCTAAAATAGAAATATGATGCTTTCCAAATGTTTAAGTGGTACTTAACAAGAGCTAAGAAGGAAATAGGTAAAGGTCTAAAGTATTTGAGATCTGATAGAGGGGAACAATTCACCTCAAATGAGTTTGAAATGTTCTATAATGATAGAGTAATAAAAAGATATACATCCATCCCTAGAACACCTCCACAAAATGAAATAGCTGAAAGGAGGAATAGATCTATAATGGACTCTGCTAGAACACTCATGATGGAGAAGATTGTTGCTTTGAAATATTCGAGAAAAGCTATAAGTACAACTATTAATACCTTGAACTATGTGCAAATCAAGAAAGCTACTTAGTCAACACCTTTTGAACTATGGTATGGATACTCACCCAATGTAAAATAATTTAAGGTATTTGGAAGTAAATGTTACAATCTTAAAGATATTAGGAATGGTAAACTTGATGCAAAAAGTGAAGGTATATTCCTAGGATACTCTACAAGAAATAAAGCTTATAAGTGTTTAAATACTAACACTAACAAAATTGTGGAAAGTTCAAATGTGAAATTTGATGAATATATAGAGTTATATGAGGCTAATTCTATGAAAGAACTAGAAGAACACAATTAATTTGCATACTTTTTATGAAGGTATGCCTATTGATGAAGATGTTGCAAATCAATCTACAACTCAACAAAAAGTTTCAATGACTACTAAGTCACACCCTATGAATGTTGAGCTATATTCAGGAACTGAGCTACATACAGATGCCAAGTTATAAAATGAAGTAAATAGACATTCTAATTCTAAGATTAGTATACATGAAAGAGATGCTGAGACTAGCTAACAATGATGTTCATAGTGACTCTAAATTTGAAAGACAAAATATAGGAACCAGAGCTAAACCAAGATTATTTAAGTATGTCAAAGACATCATCCTATTGCCCAATCTATTGTGGATAAAGATGTTATACCAATGCCAAGAAATAGATTGAGAAGTAATACATATTTGCTAAGTATGAAGGAACTCAAATTAGTGAGAGATGCATTAGAAGATAATGACTAGAGTAAAGCCATGGAAGAAGAGATTGAACAAATTGAGAAAAATAAAACATGGAGTATAGTTACTAGACCAGAAGACAAAAATGTGATTGGTACCAAGTAGGTATTTAGACACAAGCTAGAAAAAAATGGTGAAGTCACAAGGAACAAAGTAAGACTAGTTTGCAAGGGATGTGCACAAGAAGAAGGAATTGACTATGGAGAGACATTTTTTTCTATTGCTAGATTGGAAGGAGTAAGAACTTTACTTGCTTATTCTACATACAAAGGTTTCAAAGTTTATCAAATGGATGTTAAATCTATATTTATGAATGGTATACTAGAGGAAGAGGTCTACATAGAATAGCTAGAAGGTTTTGTTGATATTAATAATAAGAACATGATATGTAGACTACACAAGGCTTTATGGGTTGAAACAAGCACCAAGAGCATGGTATGAGAGACTTCATAATTATCTTGTGAAGATTTCATTTGAAAGGACTGATGATAGCAACAATCTATACGTGAAAACAAAGAAAGGAAAAGGTATTTTGTCATCTAAATTTTTTTTTCATGATATCATATTTGAAGGTCAAGATGCTTTATGTAAGGACTTTGCAAATTAGATGAGGCAAGAATTTGAGATATCTATGTTTGGAGAGATCAAATTCTTTGTGAGTTTGCAAGTATATCAGATGAAATATGGTATACACATCACTCAGTCAAAGTATGTCAAGGAAATATTGAAAACTTTTGGATTGGAGGATTCCAAACCAATAAGTACACTTTTGGTAATAAGACACAAGTTGTCAAAGAATGATGATTTAGTTGAGGTGAATCAAACATTGTATAGGTCTATGATTGGAAAATTACAATGTGCAGTACATAGTAGACCTGATATTGCATTATCTCTAGGGATAGTTGCAAGATTCTCTACTAATCCTAGGGAGAATCATTTGATGGCTATAAAAATAATAATGAAATATCTAAAAGGAATGGAGGATTTTGGTCCATACTATAAGAAGAATGAAAAATTTGAATTGAGAGCCTACATTGATGTTGATTGGGCTATAAATATTGATGAAAAAAAGAGGACTAGTGGAGGAGCATTTTTCTTAGGCAAGAGACTAGTTACATGGACTAGCAAGAAACAAAATTGCACTTCACAATCTACTGCTCAAGCTGAATATGTTTCTATTGTTGTAAATTGTACAAACAGTGTATGGATCAAATAGCTACTCAAAAATTATGAAGTAAGAGATCACAAAACTAGTAATACTTTATTGTGATAATATAAGTGCTATCAATATATCAAAGAATCCTATGATGCACACAAAGACTAAGCACATTACAATCAAGTATGATTACTTGAGAGAGTTAGTTCAAGTTAAAGAGGTGAAGGTGGAATATGTCAACACAAAGGAACAAATTGTTGATATCTTCACAAAAGCATTACCTAAGGATGCTCATGAGTATCTAAGAGGTGTACTAGGGGTGATAACCCTATCTAATGGTATCTAAGTAACAAGAGGAGTTCCCTGCATCAAACAAGCTGATGTTCATAGTTATACATTGATGTAAAGGATCTTACTTTAGGAGCTTCGAAAAGTAATCAAAGAGTTGAAACTTAAAATTAGTCACAAGCAAGGTGAAAAAGGCAGAAATTGAAGAAACTGAAAAGGTTTATATCTATCATGTTAAAGATGACAAGTCTTTGGCATTGTTGTTAAAGAGGGAGAGTTTCAATGATCAAAGAGAGATTGACTGATCAAGAGGGAGAGATTATATTAGGAGATAATTGTTGTCAAAGTGGGAGAGTTTACTAATCCTAAGCAAGAGATAATTACTGAAGGAGACAGTTGTTGATAAGGAGAGAAAAGATAGAGAAATCCTAACATTTACCTAGTAAGAGGGAGATATAGTAAGAGATTTCAATACAAATTTTCCTTTTGGTATTGTCTTATTGTATTAACCTAGTTAATTTAGTTAAAAAGGGTGTTTACCATTTGGTTGATTTGGTTGATCAATTTGGCTTCTCATCAATGACAAAGAGGGAAATTGTTGAGATTAGATTGAAAAGATCATTGTTGAGGGAGATTGTTGAAACTAGTTTGAAAGAAGGAGATTGTTGAAGAAGACTATGTGTTTCAATCATTGTTTTGTTACTAATGTCAAACCTACTATTTTTTGATAAGACAACTACTTATAAGATTCAAGTAGTATCGCTTATTTTATTGGTGAAGAGGATTTGATCAAAAGATGCAACAACATCACCTAGAGGAAAGGTTGAGTTATGATTATGTAATGAAGTACAAGAATCAATTAAGACAATGATGAGATGAAGTATTGATAATCTACTTAAGGATACAAAGGCTAGTTACACTAAGAAAGTTTAGAATAATAGATTAGACAAAGTTTGTCTACCAAGCTTGACCAAGTGGATAGTAGGTACCAAGCAAAGCTAGTGCAAGCCACGAAGAAAATTAGTTGGAGCTGAGTAAAAGTTCATTCTAGTGTATGTCAAGTAGAATAATCAATACAGAGTAAAGTTTAATTGATGTTGAGCACCAGTAAACTTTAGTTTGTGTTGAGAGATTTCATAGTGGATGCTAAGGAACATAGTATGTTTTGAGCATCAAAAGCTTGATAATGCCAAGTTGGTGCATTATTTAAATGATTGTAAATTTGATAGATCTAAGCCAATAAATTTTTTTTCTTGGATTACGTGAACTAGGTGGAAGAAAAGGTTGATGAGCTAGTGGCACAAAATTCATGGTAAACTAGTATTAGGTGAATTCAAAGTGAATTCTAGGAGAATTTTCTAGAAGAGATATGAGATATGGGGTAGATACATTGTATCCTACCTAATCCATCCAAATGATAAATTGGATGATGGAGAATAAGGGGAAAAAATATCTTAATTTCCTATTTATAGGAATGAATGGTCATGAATCAAGGTTTTCATGTGTGAGAACCTAAGGGAGACAAGGAGTCAATGGTTTTGCTTCATTAGGTGGCCTAAGAGAAGAGTTTGCAATGGCATGTTAAGAAAAAACGCTTAAAGAGATGAATGTTTGAAGGGTGAAAAAGCTATGAGAGCTACAAAATATGAAGGCCAAGTAGAATTGAGGACTAAACAATGATCTATAATTTGAAAATGAAGTTGTAAGTTATATCGGATCAAAACCTTACTATTACACTCTAAAAATTGTATCAGTCTAGGGTAAATCCTTTGGATTAAAGTTGACCTAATAGTCATTTGTAAATCATTTAACAAGGTGACATTCCAAATGAATGGTCTAAAGTCCTCTAACTAGCCTCACTCCTAATAGGGTGATTAAAATCCTTTAACAAGGTCACATTTAACAATGTCTATTGTAACCTTTAATAGGGTTGGCCTTTCATAGGGCATCACTTCATAACGGTGAAAAGAGTAGCATGTTACTAGTGGTTTTTCCCAAATTGGGTTCCCACATAAATCATTATGTCAAGTGTGTTGATGAATCTATTATGTTTCATGTTTACATTTTTGCAAAGTTGATTTGACAATAACCTACAAGTTTTAAGTGATTGCATAATCTTATGGATGCATGCATGATGAATGATGTTTTATGGGTTCAATAAGCTATAAAAAATTTTATTTATAAATTTGGACCTTGGATAACTGATTCATCCCCCCTCTCAATTATTCTAAAGTATTCCAACATATACAGTTGTCTCTTATGTATATTTTGATTCTTGCATACATTTGATGTATTTATTTCACGGAGATTAATAGAAAGATTTATTGAAAGTTTCAATTTGAATTTAGTTAGGGAGAGGGCCCTAGCTTAGTTGGCTAAATCTTAATGTTGTAGGGGGTTGGTCATGGGTTCTAGTCTCCCCCATCCTCGTGGTATCGGTAGGCATGTTGCGCCAGTGCTATCGGTCACGTTAAAAAGTTTACCAGGTGCACTGCAGTTTATAGGGGGGCTATGTTGCACCGATTCCTGCAGTCTAAAAAAATAAAATTGTCTCCATCTTCATGGGTTTGTAATTTTTTGTTAATATATGTATATGGTACATATTGTCTATTTGCATCTTGGCTTTGACGTTGTATGTAATTGCATGTTTTTCTGTTGGGTCAAGGGCTTGTGTAAATTTCTTAATATGCATTGACTAAATTGCAGGGATCATGGGAGGATCTTATAAATATGAATTTCATTTTGAAGATAGATGTATAATTAGAAGGTGAATGGAAGGATTAGATATATAAATATATGAGTATATCTTGGGTATCCATGGTATAGGTTTTGACTTATATTATGCCCAATGGATAATCGATTGATTAGCTAGGAGAATGCATGTCTTTTTTGTTCATGCCTAGGGTTGTGTTGATATTTAACATCATTTAATCAAAATCATTTCCCTTTCATGTTGAAGATCTGAAGAATGTTACCCTCTCTTAGCTTATCTAGTTCATATGTCATGATTCTAGCTATTTCATGTGTATGTTGTCTACATAAGCATTAGAAGATTAAGGGTATTATCTACTTTATTAGATTCAAGTGTATGCTTTAACACTGGTACCATATAAGTGAATTTGAGGTACACTCACCTAGCTTTTGCAAATCTTAAAGTAGAATAAGTGTCTAGCCTTATAGTTGGCCCTAATGTGTGAAAAGGTATGTTCTAGATGGGAAGTAGCTACACCTAGATGTATTCTATTCTCATTGGGGATTTTGAAACATTATGTTTTGAAACACCAACACACAAGAAAATATCTTCAATGCCTGAGTGAACTTGGAAATCATTAACTTACTTGGTAAGGTTTGACATTTTGTGTAACATCAAAGAAAACATAGAATTAAATATTTTTTTTTAATAGATCCATCTTTAAACCATCAACTAAAATCACAAAACCAAGATATACAATTTCCTCCAAGAATTAACATTTCTTCAAAATAATTAGCATCTTTTCTTCTTTTAATCTCTACAACATTTTTTAAATATGCTCAAGGTGTTCTTAGTAATTCTTATTGAATATCAAAATGTCATAAATACACATAATCATAAACTTATCCAAGAATTTCTTCAAAATTTCATTTATTAGCCTCATGAAAGTACCGTGTGCATTAGTTAAAAACCAAAAGGAATAGACAACCAATCATATGAACTATCATTTGTCTAAAATTATGCTTTCTGTTGATCTCCTTATCTAATTATTATCTAATGATATCCACTTTTCAAATCAATTTTATTAAATTACTTTATTCTACTCAAGCAATCCATTATGTCATCCATCCTAGGAAAATGAGATATACACTTCACTGTTATCTTGTTTATAGCTCTAGAATTAGTGCACATTCTCCATTCTTCTTTAGTATGAATGCAACATGTATAATACAAGGAACCATGATTTTTCTAATCAAACCCTTATCAAGAAATACTTGAACTTGTCCAGTCAATTCAAGATTTTTTAGCACATGTCATCCTATATGGTTCTTTATTAGGCAAACTTGTTCAAAGTATCAAATCTACATAATGAATAATTTAACTAATGGTTTACCTCCTTTGAGAATTATTAGCATCTAATATACCTAATGGTTTACCTCCATTAACATCTGCATCACTAATATGGTTGGCATCTCCTCAAGCAATCATAAGTCACCAAACTCTTCACAATTCACTTATGTTGTTATGCTCCTCATATATTCTCCTTAAGATCACCATTCAAAAATGAACCAACCTTAGAAAACATCTATGCCTCCTTAAAAAGGTTATTTTCATCTTTTTCCACTTAAACATCACCATTGATCTTAGGGTTAGGTCAGGTTCATACAATCCTTCCATCATTTTGTTCCCCTTCTCCTTCTAAATTTTTTTTTTCAAATCCTTTTCTTTGACTGCATAAAAACTCTCCCCATGCATTAAATAAGCTATCTCATCAATAATTATCTTCCACATGCTTTGACTAATTCAAAATTCCAACTGTGTGAACCTCAAACTTAATTCTTTCATAAAATGTAACTTTTTTTGTCACTTAGAAATCATTGTGTTCTTCTTCTCGGCCATCACTCTATAGCTCAACATAAACTATACAATCTCACTCAACATCAGTAGGCTCACTCAACCTCAAAAGGATTGCTTAATCATTACTATGCTTGATTGCTACTAGAACTTTTTCCTGCATTTTCTCGGTAATAACTTCCACTCAGCTTGAACTATTTTATTCAACTTCTACTTAAGTTCATTAATACTCTTCTTTAGTTCATTTATTGATCGACAAATATTGATACTTGGTCAAGGTTGTCCTTATGAATTGTTCCAACTCTAAGCTTCATCCAAATATCTTCTTCACTTCATGTATTGATTGAATAGTAAATTATCTTCTCAAGGACCAACTTTTCAGGTACCAACTATAATTCCATGATACTTAACTTTCTCATCACTCAACAACATCACTAGTTCACCTTTCTATCTCTTCTTTCCAAATACTCTTCATCAATCAAATAATATGCCACTCTATGCAGTTAATGAAAATATCTCTAGTAGGTTTAACACCTAATAGATTTGACATCAATGACAACATAACAATTGTTCTAACTGTAGTTTCCAAAAATTCCCCTCCTTGGCATTTATGGAAACACCTCACTAGTTACCATGCAATCCAAAAACTTCAATAATTATAATGTCAAATTTCTCTATGATTGGGTTATCTCTTTCATAATCTCTTTTGGATTCTCATCCATACAATCTTAGGATTCTCTCTCTATAATTTCAGTAATCTCAACACCTCACTAGTTCAACAATATATGTCTCCCTCCTTTGATATCAATCGATCTACATGGATTGTCACTCTATCTAGACAAGTTCTCTCCCTCTTACTGATAAGAGTGGTAAATTAGTCACACTAATCTCTACCTATTTATCAATAACTTGTATGGTAACTTGATAATCTTCTCCCCCTCGACAACAATGCCCAAGAAATAAACCATTCACACACATCATCATGTCACTATTCAAACTGATATAGAAATATCACTCCAATATCTTTCTTCATCATCTCATAGTTCCATATCTTTCTTTTGAGACCTATAGGTAGCTCCTAAAGTGTAGCCTCCTACATCAATCTATAAGATATTATGTTCATAAAAAATGATGCAATGTAGCATCTTTGCTTAGTTTTCTTTAGACAGGGGAATTATCCCTAACTTACCTCTTAGATATTCAAAAGAATCCTTAGGTGTGTTTTTGTGAATATTTCTTCTAACTATTTTTTTGTATTCACATATTCTAATCTCTCTTCTTTGTCATGTACCAACTCTCTCAAGTAATAATACTTGATCTCAATATACTTAGTATTTTTATGAATCACAAGGTTCTTTGATATGCTTATAGAACTCATGTTATCACTATTGTAAGAATGAATGCTAATGATATTCCTATGTGGGAGTATTGTAGATATATTACTATGATGATATGTTACATTCATGAGTGAGTTTGTCATTGATGCAACATAGCAATTTTCTATGGTATTTGACAGAAGAAAAATGGAAAGATCAAGTTAGTATGCATGACTAGTTGAGTGTTATAACTATCCAAGGTTATGAGAGATAATTTTGAATATCTAGTATATGAAATTAATGTTGGAAGAAGAAATGATAAGTCTAGTAGAAGTTATGTATGTTTTGGTGATGTCTATTCTGAGATAGAGTATAATTAGGCATGTTCTGGTAAACTTGTTATATCTCATAGCAAAGTTGATATCCTAAGGATCAAGGACATGAAGAAGAAATGTTGATGATAACATGGCTAAATTCATTCATCATAATATTTTATGTACAAAAAGATATTCAAGTTACAAGGTAGAAGATTAATGTTACCACTAAGTGTAACGTGTTCTTAATGCGGTCCTATAATAATTAATTGAGAAGGTCTAACAACTGACTTAGGGATTTGTTTTGAGGAATTGGTATAAAGAAAGGATATTTTCCTTTATCAAGTATGACATGAATTATATTGATGCAAAGAGACTATAAGTAGAGAAAGTGGAATGTGAAGTTGAGCAGAGCACTATAGAGGTGAAAGAAACTTCATTGCCAAGGTTTTGTTGAGTGATCTTAGGTTTGATATTTGGACCCAAGGTTTGTGACCTAGATTATAAGGTTTGAAAATGATTGGATCATTTGATTGAATAGAGGAAATAATAAAATAATAGTAAATTTCATGATTGAGTATTGAGCTTTTCTTGTAGTTAAAATTACATGTTTGGGCAGTGGGATCTTCTTGCATTCATTGTACTACAACTAATAGGGTTGGCACAACTCCTTATAGGGTTGAAATCTGCTAGTAGCGATTCAAAGTTTCCTAATAGGGACTCTATGTATTGAATTTTGTAATAGAGTCCTAGTATGGTCCATCCTCTAACAAGGAATATTTATATTAATACATCATCTCGTTGGCATCATTCCCACTAGGGTTTTCCCTTTGATTAAGGGTTTAGTTAACATATCTGGTGTAATTATCTATGTGCATCTTATTATGGTTGTTGTTTACTTTTGTTGAATGGTTAATTTTCTTTAAAGAACATGATTATTTTAATTTTTAGATAACTAATTCATGCCCCCACCCCCCCTCAATTATCTTGGTGGACTATTATTTCTAACAATTGGTATCAAAGCATCAGGTCCTTAAAGATAAAGTTTAACAACTTTGGGAGATTTATGGTGAACATGTTTAGGAAATATAGTTTGAAGTTTGATGGAGAAATTATGATAGCTAGAAGGAGAAGATGAAGACATGTTTGTTGTGTATGGGTTCAAGATATTAGATCTTGACAAAATAAGTGAAGAAAATCATTACTGAAAAGGATTTGGAAAATTGTACCTGTAATACCCCAAAATTGGCTCATTTTCATTATACCAATTCTAATCTATTTCTGATAATTTCAAAGTCCTATTCTAATAGGCAATTCTCATTTTGTTATTTGCTACTTGACTTAATTGTCAGATGCAAAAAAACCCTAATATGCATTCATCATATTTCTTATTTAATTCCTATAGTACGTACTCATATTAGTTGCATTAAACCTACTTGATTAATATTTAATTTAATTATTAAGTATTTATACATTAATTAAATTAAATTATATCCTAATGCTAATATACTATGGAATTAAATTTATTTAATTTAATAAATATGCCTATCTTAATTAATTAAATGTAATTATTTAATTAAATGGGAAAGGTATTTCTAATTAATTAAAAGAAATTATTTAATTAAATAGAGTACTTACTTCTAAATAATTAAACAAAGTTATTTAATTAAATGGGAAGACATTCCTAATTAATTAAATAAATTTATTTAATTAAACAAAAATGTCTCTAATTAATTAAAGATTATTTAATTAAATAGAAAAAGTAATAATGAGAGCATATTTCATTTTATTAAATTAAATATCTCAACAAAATCTCTCTTCAGTTCAAAAAAGGGAATTTTCAGTTCACTATTGATCAAAAATGAGTTAACACAGTTAACTCCTTTTTCTACTCAAATTAAAATAGTTAACTCCTTATTTATCTCAAATTAAGTCTGTTAACTCCCTTTAACTTGGGAATCTCCCTTTATGACTAAAACTCATCTTCAATCCTGACCGTTGATCTGAATCGATCTCAACCATTGATGGATTCTAGGAAACCCTATTTAAGAGACCCTCATCTCTTCATTTGAGAGAGGATGAATTGATTTACTATCAAATTGTTGTTGAAATTCATGCTCATATTTACTTACATTTCTTTCATACATTCTCATTTTTAGTTTAATCTCATTTTAGTTTAATCATGCATATGCTTAATCTAGTTTGCTTCATTTGTTCTTAGATTACATTGCATCTTTCATTTCCTTAGATTAATCTGTATACTCATTCTTAGCTTAATTCCATTGTCAAATCTTTCATTCTTAGAGGGTCTGGTTGCCTACACCTCGATTCTGAGGATATTAACAGGAAAAATCCCTTTAGATAGAAGGCAACAGGTCGCTTTGTAGGGCAAATTTTGGATGAACAATTCAATGTTCATTCTGCGATGAATCCGCAAATAAGGACTGTGTTGAAGTGTGTGTGTTAGCATAGGCCACATTTTCACGCATACATTTCTGGCGCCCACCGTGGGGCTCGAAAATCAATTTTTTTAGCCTCTTTCTGTATTTTTTTAATCATTTTTTTGTGCTCTGTCCGTACTATTCCATACAGGTTCGAATCTTCGCGTGAAATTGTTCATTTTCGCACGAGGATTTAGAATCTTCCCGTGAAGATTCTTTCCGCGTCATGTGAGAAAGTTCTTTGGTGCGCGAATCTTCGTACGAGACTTTATTTTTTGCGTGAGCCAAATTTAATTTCGCACGAGCCAGATTTGATTTCGCGTAGGCCATAAAACTTCTTTGCACGGACTGTCAGAAATTTCGCGCGAAAATCTGCTGACAGAGGCAATTTTTTTTTTGCATTGATTTGTGTGTTTTCTGATTTTTCTTCTGACTGTTAGCAGTTTCTAGTGTTTTTGTGTTTTTTTAATTTTTTTGAACAACATAGTAGCGATTTGTGGAATAATGGGAAAAGCGTGCTAAAGTTGTCAGAAACAGGTAAGAATCTACTAAGCACATTGCGAGGATCACCAGTTAATCTTCATCAGCTAATAACATTTCATTTGGATCTAAAACAAACATCTTTCGTGTTGAGCTTGTGTCTTTCCTTCTGTACTTCCATTTTACAACGCATGGATAAACTCATACTAGGGTGTAATCTCTGTTAGTATTCATTTGGCAGGCTTAGTCTTTAGTGATAGATCTGATTAACTATCTTGGGTTATTGGACTCGCTAATCCGCCGACCCCTCGTTCCACCCTGTGGTTGCAAGCTTAGCACCACGTTAAATAGGGGAGGGGTCTATAGGACATAAGCGTTAAAGGTTCCACAAGGCAACCCTTTTGTTCTTTTTAGAACTCACTAATTTTTGAGTTGTGGACTCATTTTGGCTTGTGTGAGGGGTTAAATGTTCCACATCTTTGGACTCACCTCACATTAGTTAAAGCGTTAAGTGTACCACCTTGTGCTTTTTTGATTACTTTTAGATAGATTTGCTTTCAGGAATTAACATCTGTACACACATAGTAATTAAGCCCCCATGAACACTATTCGTGGATCTTGAGGGAGTGGGTTCCTAGTGAAACTCCTCTCTAAGACGGATTTCGTATGGGTGGGGAGGATACTTTGAGCATCTCATAGAAAGATGAATCTTTGACTTGTTGATTAAGGCATCCTTTCTCCGGAGAGGTTGATAGATCACAGGAAGATGATATCATAGATCTTTAAGGGATAATCTTAGTCTAGCGTGTCGGATTAATCTATTTGCTTTGATTGAGCTAAAGGTGAAAAGGTGTCAGAACCTTGAATCTGGAAGCTAAGCCCCCTTGTGGTATACTATTGTGAGTCGGTCACCTTTAGAGAGGGTTAATTGTAGCAGACAATCCCTCTACAGGGAAAACTGTGGTGACGGAACCTCAAGTGGTAATAGCCATTTTCGCCATGGTAGTGACAACCGCTATATAAATGTCCTTGTGGAAGAAATCTCCACGGGTGTGGTTCATTGTGGGTTGTCAGATCTCCCTAGCAGCTCTTGAAGATTAAGTTCTCAGACTATGTCAAAACCTCGGTGTGCCAGGATTGGAGGTCACCCCTGTGAGTCATAAAAGTTGTAGAGTCAAACCATTATTAAATACCTTAGAGAAGCTAACTTTTATTTTTTTTCTAAGGAATGTGTGCGATGATTGCAAAACTCTTTGAAGATGTACACAAATAGCTCTCTTAGGGATTAACAAAAACTAAGTCACTTGATTGTTCATGCGCAAGGTTGCTTTTGCCCTTGCTCATTGTTTTCAGACGTGCTTGAAATCACTTGCTTGTTGTTCTACATGCCTGTTTATCTGCCTGGTTATTGGATTGATCAAAATTTTTGTCAAAATCAGTCGCTGTTGTGAAACTGTTATGTCTGTTTGCACAAAATCATTTTGGTTTCGCGCGAAGTCATTTTTCTCTCGCACGAAGCCATTTTGCCCTCGTGCGAAATTAAAGTTCTGTTCCGCATCTTCGTGCGATACAGAAACATTCTCATGTGAAATTAAAAACTGTTACTGATCTTTGCGCGAGACAAAAACATCTTCGCCCGGCCCATAAAACTTCTTCAAGCGACCTATAAAGGTTTTTCGCGCAAAATTTTGTATCAGCATTTACAATCTGGGTTTGTTTTAGCTATCTGCGGCCTGCACGCTGTCCTTTTTTGCATCTGTTTATCGCTCTCTATTTGCAAATAGTCCTGGAACAGCGACACTTCATTTAATTGAAAACTTGTGTCTTATACCTTGAGTAGTCTCGTCTCATACGTCGTCGTCTTAATGCTTGCCATACTTTGTGCTGAAGTGGTCATAATCTCTGGCTATTCTAGCCTTTAAATCAGACCATTTGTGCCTTAGTGGACAACATTCTTGTTACTATCTTGTCTTTTTTGAGACTCAGTCTTAGTATAGTCCTTGTCTAGGTTCTAGCTTCTTGTCCTTGCCTATGACTGTCACAACCAGAAGCGGCAACGTGTTTTATCCTGATAACATTCAACGTGGTTGTGCTAGGGGTCGTAATCACAATAGAGGTAGCTTACCTTTCGCTATGTAATCCATATCCGTTTTGGCTAGTGAGGCGTCTTCACGGTCTTCCTCACCTGCAAGGTCATCTCAAGATCAGCGAACATTTTCCAATTTGCAACAAATTGGGAATCTTTTTTACCAAAAGGATACTGAGACAGGTAGGAGTCCTGCATTCTCAAACACAATGTATGACCCTTTCTCCATGGACCCTTTTCAAACACAACGTACGGAAACTGAACAAGTTCCTATAATGACTAATCGTGAGCCTGAACGGGGTAGCCATAGTCAACATCAAGAACAACCTAGGGATGACAAGGAGAAAGAGAAAGAAAATGACACTGATGAAGAACAAGAAGAGGTGGAAATCCTTCCTAAACACATAGCAAGATGTCGAAGAGACAAAAACTTTTAGAAGGTCATGGGAATCCTAATCAACGAAGAGAAAGAAAAGTACTTTCTCAAACTCGCCCAAGAGGGAGCTAAATTGCCCACACATTTTGATGTGGAGACCATTATCACACGTGAAGAAGAAACTGAGACCACTAAACTCCAAAAACAACTAAAAATTATGCAAGACCAATTGGCTCAGATGATGCATGAGAAAGAGAAACCCAAAAAGACATACACATTGGATGCTCTTTGTTCATTTCCATTTGACACAAGTATAAACATTCCTCCTTTCCCAAGAGGTGTAGAACTACCCAAATATGACAAGTACTTTGGTACTACTGATCCCAAAGATCACTTGTAGGAATTTGGTGCTTTGTCTATGGAGTTTATACACAATCAAACGTACCTCATGCGTTTATTCCCTAGAAGCCTAGGGGGTCAAGCTTTGGAGTGGTTTTCACATTTACCTCCTGGTATCAAGACGTTTGACGAAATTGCTAATTCATTTGTTCAACAATATTCTCATAACATTCAACATCCTATAAATATTCGAGAAGGTTGGTGAGCCTTTTCTCACTTTCCTCCAATGGTGGAGACAACTTTATACCAAGTAGTCCCATAAAATCCCAGAAAGGAGAAGCTCAACATTTTCACCGATAACCTCTTACCTGATTTTGGGGATAGAGTCCAACTACAAGGTCCGCGTACCTTTGAAGACATGATTACACAGGCTATCCGTATAGAAGAATTTATGATCAAGAAAGGTGAGCTCACTCTTCAGAGAGACTCAAAACAAGGTTCCACTTCCAACAAGGATAAAACCAAACATGTCAACAAGAACCGAGAAATTGTACATGATGGGGTTGTTGATAATGTCACACCAAAACCCGCTAAAGTAGCATTTAATCTCACAGACTGCTTCAAAGTGGCCAAAAGTGCTGAGAAGCCTCCTCCTAACAATAAAATGTCTGGGAATAAACTGAGAAACTCATGGGCAGCACGACCCAAGCGAGAGTATACGCCTTTAGCAGAACCTTTGGATGTGGTTTACAAAACATTGCTACAACACAAGCTTATCTCACCAATGGATAACCCTCATCCCTATGATCCACAACCACATCCACCATGGTGGAATGAGACCTCATCACCAAAACAAGGGTCATAAAACCATCAACTATATAAACTTACGTCATAAAGTCCAGGACATGATTGATGCTGGTGAACTTGTGGTAGATGGACATAACAAAAACTTGGACCACAAGGCATTCAAAGAGCCTTTCCCACCTTACAAAAAAGGAGAGACTTCGAAACCAAAACCCTACAATAAGGTCAACTATACGTATTCCAATGATGACAATTTCATTCACATGGTTGAACCTGTAGATTTTGAATACTGTGACGTTATTACCATAAAGGGGAAGCAAGATAATGATAAACCCAAGACACCATTCATCTTGAGAGGCCCTACTTCCAATAACATGGATAATACATCTTCTCAACACTGTGCTAATGTTGTTACTCGCTCTCATGCAAAATTGGTGCTCAAAGGCCCTACACCTCCTACTTCAAATCTCGAACAACACAAGGACAAAGCCCTCGCTGGTCCATTCGGTAAAGGTGCAAAACACACGATGAACTTGAATGCAACTAGTTATAGTGTTCTAGATCAATTGAAATGAACCAATGCTCACATTTCTATATTTGAGCTGCTTAAAATTTCGCCCGCTCATAGGCAAATTCTGGACAAAGCCCTCACTGAGACAACCATTCCTCAGGATCTTGATCTTGAATGATTTCAATCCATGGTAGGTCACTTGACCTCACCTCATCTTATGACCTTCTCCAAGGAGGATGACAACTCATTGAATCACCCACACAATCAGCCTCTACACATTGAGGTTATGATCCACCAGACACATGTTCGTCGGGTACTAATTGACAATGGCGCTAGCCTAAATATTGTTTCTGTGGCTTTGCTTAGACAATTGGGTTATTCCGAGGACTCTATTGATCCTTGAAGAAAGATCACTATTAAAGCATACAATGAAGTAGAATGAAAGTCACTAGGTCTTGTGACTTTACCAATTCGCGTCGGTCCTGTCGAAAGGGATGTCACCTGTCAGGTGCTTGACATTCCCTTAGCCTAAAACATTTTGTTAGGATGGCCATGGATACATGAGATGTGCACTGTACCATCCACATACCACCAATGCATTAAATTCCCATTTCATGGCTCTGAAGTTACTATTCCTGCAACTACTAGTTACACTTGCAATATGCTCAAAGCTGCTGAATCTTTCATCCCTACTAACTATGAGTCTACTGATTGTCACAAAAATAAGCTGAAACAAATTGAGCTGTCATTTAAATTGAAAGAAACTGGTATGGGAGAGTACCACATGGAACTAGTGTTATCATTAACATCAATTCCAAAATCCCCTCGACATTTTGGGAGACCCTCACTAGCAAAGAAATCATTCGTGTTGACACCTCATACCAAGTTTAATGGTTCTTTTGTCAAAGCTACAGTTCCCTTAGAAGATGAAAGTGAAAATAGAGCCATTGTTGCATGGCTTTACAAAGAAGAGTCTCTAGAAGACCTAACAGAACAAGTTCGAGAAATCACTCCTAAGAAGTATGGACCTGGTCTTAAGCTTATGAAGCATTTTGGCTACAAGGGAACTGGCCCTATTGGGTGCAATAACAATGGTTTAATAGATCCTATCAAAGAAACAGCTCAAAGCAACAGTGACACAACTGGCCTAGGGTTCAAGAAGGTCCCTTTCCATTTGGGATCCAATAAATTCATACATGTACCTAAGATTTCATCTAAAAATGAGTCACAATCTGAATCAGGTACTCAAAAGGAAGAATCTGATGATGAGGATTCTTACCCTCATCCTATTCCTTATGATCTTGCTAAATTCTTTGCTGAGCCAGATGACTTTGTGCCACATGTTAGCACTCTGGATGATACTAGTGATTCTTCTGAGGACAATACTGAGCAACTCGAATATCATTCAGAAAAGGGAGAATCTAGTCAGTCATGTCATATTGAGTATTTGTGTAAGAATCCAGAGGTTGAAGGAGAGTATGTCCCTATCACTATTGGGGAGTTCTATAGTCTCTCACCATGTAGCACTGATTCTCATGAATATGAATTTGACAATCTTTCAGAAGCGACTACTGATAAAGACATTGATCAAGTGCATGTCTATGAAAATCAAATCAAAGTAAGTGAAACGTCTAGGGATAGGTCGTAGGGGTCTGATCCAACTAGTGTCTTAGATTCATCAATTACTAATGTTCGTACTCCGAGACGTTTGAATACACCTGTGGGTGAGGTCGCCGTAGGTCTCGAATTGTTGGTCCATGCATTTAATAACTATACTGTGAACACAATTGAACTAGCCACTACTCTCTCACTCACACATCCTAAGCTTATAGACTGGAACTCCAATGCATCTAATGAAGTCCCCACGTTCCAGAATGACTATACTCTTGCCTATTACCTAAACGCTATCGAACCTATAATGTCTTCCACCAATGAGCAGAGCATCAACATGACTGAGGCCGACATCAAATATCTTAGTCACATAATTAAAAAGAAAAATTGCAAGAGGTCCGATGGTGAAAACCACATTGTGGCAGTGTTGGATCCAAAAATAGTAAAAACAAAAGATGTATCCAAGGGTGAAAATCTCTCTGAGGCACTCGCAGATGAGATATTTGATGTCCTTTCGAGTCACTTTCAAGAGAGATCATCAGTGTTAATAGAGCCAACACAACCGATTAACATAGGCACAGAAGAACATCCTCATGTGATACATTTGGCTCAGTCATTGTCAACTGAAGAAAAGGAACAATTCATTGCCTTTTTCAAGGGAAAGAAAATAAATTTTTCCTGGACATATTCTGACATGCCAGGATTGGATCCTGATCTTATTATGCACCACTTGTCCATAATGACAGGCATAAAACTAGTTAAACAGAAGCTCCGCAAAATACATCCTCATGTTGCATTGCTAGTCAAAGCCGAATTGGAGAAACTTCTAAAGGCTGGTTTCATTCATGCAATTGATTATGATGAATGGATATCCAATATTGTCCCTATGTCCAAGCATGATAAGTCTATCAGAGTTTGTACAGATTTCTGTGATCTTAACTTGGCATGTCCTAAAGATGACTTCCCACTCCCTAATATTGATATGATTGTGGACATGACAGCTGGCTATGAGATGTACTCACTTATGGATGGTTTTTCTGGATACAATTAGATAAAAATTGCACCAGAAGATCAAGAGAAAATAGCCTTCACATGTGCATGGGGAACCTTTTGTTGGAATGTAATGCCATTTGGTTTAAAGAATGCTAGAGCTACATATCAGCGGGCTGTTACTACAATCTTCCATGACATGATGCATAGAACTATGAAGGACTATGTTGATGATACTTTGGTCAAAAGTTCTAAATGCAATACCCATTTGCATGATTTGGGACCAATTCTAGATTGTATGGAAAAGTTTAGTCTTCGGCTCAATCCTAAGAAATGTGCATTTGGTGTCACATCAGGAAAACTGTTAGTATATATTGTTTTTGCAAAGGGAATTGAAGTAGATCCAGAAAAAGTACAAGCAATAATGGACATGCCACCACTTCAAAACATCAGTCAGATGAGAGGACTACAGGGAAGGCTTCAATCTATTCGTAGATTTATTTCACAATTGGCGGATAAATCACAACCCTTCAGAAAGACTTTACATAAGGGTGTGAAATTGAATTGGAGCTAGGATTGTGAGCAAAGCTTAACACAGATTAAATAGTATCTTGTCAATCCACCAATCCTGATACTGCCTATGCATGGGAAACCTTTTCTTTTATACATTTCATCTACTAAAACATCTTTGGGAATCCTGTTGGCTCAGGAAGACAATGATAACAAAGAAAGAGCTATTTATTACTTGAGCTGAACATTGGTCTCTTATGAGAAAAACTACAGTATTATTGAGAAAGCTTGCTTGGCAGTTGTCTTTGCTTCCCAAAAGTTGAGACACTACATGCTTGCCCACACTACATGGCTTGTGGCTAGAATAGATCCCTTAAAGTATTTGCTTAGTAAGGCAGCTCTCACAGGAAGATTGGCTAAATGGGTCATGATACTAAGTGAGTTCAACATCCAATATGTTGAACGCAAAGCTATGAAGGGACAGGCAATTGCAGACCAGCTAGCTAAGCCACCCATACCGAGTCTCCTACCAATAAACATTGATTTTCTAGATGAGTCAATTCTAACACTCACTCAACATACATGGGTTATGTTCTTCGATGGATCCTTCACACAACAAGGATCAGGTGCTGGATTACTTTTCATCACACCACAGAAATACTCATTGCCCAAAGCATACAAGATTCTATTTCCTTGTACAAATAACATTACTAAATATGAATGATCAATGGTATGAAAATTGCAGCTGAATGGAGAGTAGATCAATTGGATATCTTTGGTGACTCTCAGCTTGTCGTCAACCAAGTAAATGATGTGTATCAAAAAAAGGATGAAAAACTAATTCCTTATAAGTGCATGGTTGATGACTTGACGAAATATTTTGCACACATCACCTTCCAACAGGTTCCACGTGCAGATAATAAAGTGGTTGATGTCATGGCCACTCTTGCCTCCCTTCTACAAATGCTAGAAAATGATCTTTGACACGAGTTCTTGGTGGAAGCGTTACACTACCCAGCCTATGACACACCTGATTCCAAGATGATCTGTTCTATTATAGGACAAGAATCATCCTGCTACCATAACATCTACTCCTACCTTCATAATCAAACCATTCTGGAAGGTCTGACCCAGAATGAGAAATGTTACCTAATCTGTAACGCTTCACATTATGTCATTATTGCTGATGATCTATATAGGAGAGGTCTCGACGAAACACTCCTTAGGTGTTTAGAACCTGACAAGTCCAAACGTGCACTAATTGATGTTCATGAAGGCATTTGCAGATCTCATTCCAATGGCCTAACACTAGCTCGCAAACTCCTTCGTGCTGGTTACTACTGACCTAAAATGGAGCAAGAAGCTATTAAATATGCTAAGTCCTACAAACAGTGTCAACTACATGGGAATCTCATTCACGCTCTAGCTAGAGAGTTGATTCCCTCTACTTCAACCTGGCCATTTCAACAATAGGCCTTTGACTTGGTGGGATAGATTCACCCAACCTCTTCTAATGGACATAAGTTTATTATCACCGCCACAGATTATTTCATGAAATGGGCAGAGGCAGTCCCTCTCACAATTACTGATGGCAAAATTGTAGCACTTTTTATCACAAACTACATCATCTATAGATATGGTATACCATCCTCAATCATTATTGATAATGGAGGACAATTCAAAAATAAAGACCTTAAGGAACTGTACAAGAAATTTAAAATTACACAACATTGGTCTTCCATTTATTACCCCCAAGGTAATGGGCAAGCTGAGGCATCAAATAAGGAAATCCTCAAAATTCTTCATTGCACAGTCAGTAAGTTAGGGCGAGATTGGCATCTCCAGATCAATCCAGCCCTGTGGGCATATAGAACAAGCATTAGAACTCCAATGGGCATGACTCCTTTTGGGTTGGTATATGGGGCAGATGCTGTGCTTCCGATAGAGATTGAGATTCCTACCTTGAGAATCTCTATGAAAGGTCTTATCACAGATGATGACTGTAGGATAGCCCAGCTTCAAGAACTTGTGTTGCTGGATGAACGACGACAAGTGGCCTGTGATCATCTATGAGCATATCAACAAAGAATGGCGCAAAGCTACAATAGGAGGATTAGGCCACGTGACTTCCAGCTTGGTGATCTCGTTCTAAGAGAGAATCCTAAGAATCAACAACAATGAATATAAAAGAGAAAGTTTGAACCAAACTAGCTAGGTCCTTACATCATTACTATAGTATATGGATCTCGCACCTATCAACTTTCTACAACTGAAGGAGAAGTGCTTAAAGAGCTTATGAACACTCTCCACCTAAAGTGGTGTTTTAGTTGATTCAATCTCAGCAAGCTCTCTGTACATATCTAAATGTCCTGAAAAAAAAAAATCCTAAAAATCAGAAAATGTCCTGAAAAAAATCCTAAAAATAAGAAAAAGTCCTGAAAAAAAAAAAAAAAACCCTGCCAAGAAGGTGAGAACCTGGTAAACAGGCACCTCTTGTTAGTCACTTTCATGCTTTTGCTTTCCTGCCTTTCCTGTTCATGTATCCATGGACTAAGTTTTGTCATAGGTAGAGGGCATTTCCCTCTAGTGTCACTCTTTTCGAGATTTTCCTCATAGAATCTCCTTCGTGACAGTCACTAGTTGTTCTGACTGCGTTTGCCTACTGTCACTAGTGTCACTCTTTTCGAGATTTTCCTCATAGAATCTCCTTTGTGACAGTCACTAGTTGTTCTGACTGCGTCTGCCTACTGTCACCAGTGTCACTCTTTTCGAGATTTTCTTCATAGAATCTCCTTTGTGACAGTCACCAGTTGTTCTGACTGTGTCTGCCTACTGTCACCAGTGTCACCCTTTTTGAGATTTTCCTCATAGAATCTCCTTAGTGACAGTCACCAGTTGTTCTGACTGCGTCTAGCTACTGTCACCAGTGTCACTCTTTTCAAGATTTTCCTCATAGAATCTCCTTCGTGACAGTCACCAGTTGTTCTGACTGCGTTTGCCTACTGTCACCAGTGTCACTCTTTTCGAGATTTTCCTCATAGAATCTCCTTTGTGACAGTCACCAGTTGTTCTAACTGCATCTTCCTACTGTCACCAATGTCACTCTTTTCAACATTTTCCTCATAGAATCTCCTTCGTGATAGTCACCAGTTGTTCTGACTGCGTCTGCCTGCTATTGTCACCCTACTGAAGAGATTTCTTTCTTACATATTCTGGACATTGACACTTGACATCATCCCAAAAATATTAAACTCAATGATATACTTGTTTGGATCTTTTGAGAATTTTCTCTTATTGCTTTGTTTTGCTTTATCATATCTCCTCGAGCAACATCGATGATGTCATCTCCGACTAGAGAAGTAATGACTGGGGGCATGATCTTTTCATATATTTTCTATTTGTGGTTTAGTTCCAATAAATTGATACATTCCTATAAGAGGGGTGTCCACTATAAGAGCCTCCATTCTGTATTGGATGGCCGTGTGTACCTCGACTCCTTTTATATAGATATGTCAATGATATTGGTTCTTCTCCTTGTTTTTTGGAGTGAATTCTTCATGCTATAGTACATACTGATACTCGTCCTATTAAGTGAACATAGGGGTCACTGCGAGTATATTTAGCACACTTCTGTCTCAGGTTACGAACATAAGGGTCATTGCGGACAGCATGAATATTGAATACTTTTCATAAGAGGAATCTCCCATGTGTTTGGTGTGCTTGTCATACAAGCAACATTTAGGTCATCCTAGCATTCATGCTTTGATGCTTATGTTAACTTGTTACATTAAAAGGGACAAATGTTCTGGTCATTCTGGCTTCTTGTGCCTCGAATGCTTACATTTAATCCCGACATTTCAATAAATGTATGATTACATTCATATTTTCATGATTGCAATGTCAGTGGAAGTTGTGTAACATACGAGCTTTGTTTTATATCCAATGATGATAAATCATTGAGGCTTGGTGACCAGACCTAAGGCTGCATTTAACATCGTCTTGTATACTTCATTTGCATTAGCACGCAATTTGATGGTAATCCTATTCATACTCCACATGCATCAGATTCCTCCACGGCTGCACAAGCGTTTGGTTCATTGATTCTCGATCCTCAATGGAATACTTGTGAGTGTCAAATAAAAATGCACAACACTATGTCAGATGTCAGTTCATACATATGCATTCTCTCTACACATACATTAGAGCAAAACAAAAAAGAAAATGACATGTACACAGGAATACTTGGCTCAAAATCTCGTATATATATATGTCAAAGAATGGGTCAATACAAATAAAATGGGCGCTACTCAAGCGCAATCGATCAAAAATGATATATTTGGTGCTGGCACACCAATCGATACATAGCCAGAGATCAAAATAAGAGTCAGGAACAGAGCATCTAACTCTGTCCCGAACCCTCGCCTCCGGGAGGAGTAGGAGGAATAGGGGCAATAGGTGGTAGAGGTGGTGGTGGCATATCTGGCTTGACAGGAGGTTGTGCACCTCTGGACTCTCATGCATATTGAGAGAATTGCTGCACCTGCAATGTCTCATTAGGTACTGCACTAGTGTATGCAGCATAATAATATGCAGCTCGAGTAGACTAGAAGCGAATCTCATCCTGTGCCAACTCTAGCCTCCGCTCTGCAGCCTCTGCACGCTCTCTCTAGCGATCTGTCTCTCTCTGTCTCTCTACCAACTGTGCATCCCTGACTGCCACTGTAATCTGCAACTCTCCCAACTGTTGGGAGGCTGCATGAACTCGCTCTCGATACCGCCGTACTGCATCCTGTACTCCACCTACCGGCTGATTTGGCATATCCTCATCGACCATCTCTGGTGCATGCTAAGGTGGAGGTGCTTGCTGCTGTGGGACCTCCTGCTGAAGAACCTGCTCCTCTGTCCTCTGCCTTCTTCGCCAACTGTGTCCTGCTCCACTACCCCCAGCAGCTAGGTCTGATCCCATCTGCCATAGGGGAATAGGCATCTGTTGTACCCAGTGTTGGACCTATGGTGGCACCTGTGGCTATGCCTGCTGCTGCTGTGATACCTGTCCCTGCCCCTGTACCTGCCCTACTATCCCTAATGGATCTGTGAAGCATGGGAATGGATGGCTCATTAAAAATGCCTGATATGCAGGTGTCATCCCAACATCTACTACCTTTGGCAGGTAGTCCCACTGAACTGCAACTAGGCTACGAATATCTATCATGGATCGTCCTGGATCCATCCGTGGAGGCCATCCCCACTCTATATCCTTCTGTACCCTGGCATAGGCACAATACTTAGTTGAAATGTCCTATGGTCTACCATACTGTCACCACACTCATGAGATGACAAATCTCTCTATGACTGATGTCCTCCTGCCTGCCAGCGGTCGAGAACTAAACATCCAGGGCAGCTCTCTCGGGGCATCATCCCAATCCTCTGTCTCTCTCCAAGGTCACCATATAACAGACACCAGGTCATCAAGATGTGCCCACCAATGCTCAGTCTTACCCAGGTGGGCCTGGGTAATATGCCCTCGATATCTGCAAATGTAGGGCTCCATGGGCTCCCGAGAATCCTAAAAAATTGGTCTACATACAGGGAGATGCTCCTAGGCCCAGATCTGTAGCACATAAACACCTGCTCCCATGGTCTTCTTCTCATGGAAGACGACCTCATGCATCTCATGAAAAAGATGGGCCAACATACACTGACCCCACCCAAAGATCTCAGGTGCCTCAACCATCGTATGGAGCATGACACCCCATCCACACTCCAACCCATGTTGTCCCCTGTCAGGACATAGGAAGCAGCTCAAGAAAATACCCAACACGGATGCTAACCTATGTGTAGGTCCATAAGTATGCATCAGCTCATCCCAGCTGATGGCCTTGCCCCTCGGTAGCTCTCTCTCAAAAACAATGGATAGTGCCTCTGTCCCTAATCGAGGCACTGTATCATGTACAACCCGAGCACCATGAAAGGGAATCCTCAAGATCCTCCATATGTCCTCTGGTGTGATGGTCATCTCACCCATCGGCAAATGAAATGTGTTCATCTCCAAATGGAAACGCTCTACCAATGCAGTCAGTAAATCGTGATTCACCATCACAGCTAGAATCTGACATTGGGCCCGATCTGCGTCATCCAAACTCTGCAATAACTCTCCATAAGGCAAATAATGAGATCTAAATGATACATCTCTGAATACCTCCTGCATGCACAAAAAAAAAATGATAAACAAACGATCAGTATCAAGTCGAATTGAAGCATCAAGACAAAATACAATGCAATTTCTAAATGCGAAAATCACAAAATTGACACAGAATTTCCCGCGAGATTGCTAAAATCTCGCGCGAATACATATGGTTTCGCGTAAAATAGTTCTCTCCTCGCGTGAAGAAACTCTACTTCGCGCGAAAATAGATCTCCTCGCGTGAAGATAGATCATCTCTTTGAGAAAAGAGGTTTTTGTGTGACACAAGATTTGCCATGCGCGAAGAATCTACATCTTCGCGCGAAGCCAAAATCACCTCGCGCGAAGATATTTCGACCGCGCGTGAAGTAACAGCACATCCTGTTTCTTCGCGCGAAGAAAGAATATCTTCATGCGAGAAGAGATCGGTCTCACACAAAGAAAGAGTTGAACATCCTAAAACATGCTAAAAATGTGCATAAATGATCTCGAAATATGTGTAATCAAAAGTACGAAGATGGGAGATCGATGACTCATCGGTGGTCCGTAGTCTACTGGCTGGCTGTGTCGTCTGGAGCGCTCAAAACGATATCTCAAGCTCACTACCATGTCTATATTAGAGCTCAAAATCACTAAAAGACAAAAGCACAAATGAATTGAGAATGACCCTTCAAGCCATTATATAGGTGTTGACCAAATTTTTCAAAGTGCTCGGATTTGCACAAAAATCGCACCCTTGGCTAATTGGACCATTCTGGATCCATTTTCGGGATCAAATTCGCGATCTGACACACCCAAAAGCCTTAAAAATGTGTTTAAAAATTTTAGGGACCAATGTGATCGAACGCTTGTGCAGTCAAATCTTTCTGATACTTTATAATTCTTAGAATCTTTTCAACTTTACATTTTCCATATTTTCAAAATTCATTTTGAAAATAGTCAACTTAAGTCAACTTTACATGATATACTGCTTCAAATCATATTTCTGGTGTGTCATCTTTCGATTTTGCTCCCAAGGGGGCATGATGATTACATCATTAAATACTTATTGCTTGGGGCATTTAGTTCCCATCTTATGTCCTATTCACTTGGGGCATCTCGTCACTTGGGGCATCTCATCACTTGGGGCTTTTTGTTCCCTTCTATCTGACATTTCTGCCATCTATCTTATCTTTTCATCAATTGATCAACCTTATAACAACTCTTCTCAGAGTTCGATGGACAGGTATTGGGATAGTCTAAACCTTGACTCCTGAGGATCAAACCTTGTTCTGGGGATGATTCTATGACTCTAATGAGACCTTGTTATCTTTTATCAATTTCAGGTATCTAGGTGTTCTATCTGGATCCTTGAAGGTTAAGCTTCATTCCGGAGATAACTTTTTAAATGCTATTAATTTCGGGTATCTAGGTGTTCTATCTGGATCCTTGAAGATTAAGCTTCATTCTAGAGATAACTTTCTAAATGCTATTAATTTTGGGTATCTAGGTGTTCTATCTGGATCCTTGAAGGTTAAGCTTCGTTCTAGAGATAATCTTCTAAATACTATCAATTTCAGGTATCTAGGTGTTCTATTTGGATCCTTAAAGGTTAAACTTCGTTATGAAGAAATTTTTTAAATGCTTATCAATTTTAGGTATCTAGACATTCTGTCTAGATCCTTAAAGATTACGCTTCATTCTGAAGATAGTCTTTTAAATGCTATCGATCTTAGGTATCTAAGTGCTCTGCTTGAATTCCTTAGGATTAAGCTCTGCTCTAAAGAAGGTCCTTAAAAAGCTTATCAATTGGTCTCCGTGTCATCACCTTCGGAACCAATCTCATGTTCACATCATGCTTTCTGATTATCTTTGAATTGAATGTGTTGCTCACACATTCATTCAAAGAGGGGAAAAATGTAATACCCCAAAATTGGCTCATTGTCATTATACCAATTCTAGTCTATTTTTGATAATTTCAAAGTCCTATTCTAATAGGCAATTCTCATTCTGCTATCCGCTACTTGACTTAATTGTCAGATGCAGAAAAACCCTAATCTGCATTCATCATATTTCTTATTTAATTCCTATAGTACGTACTCATATTAGTTGCATTAAACCTACTTGATTAATATTTAATTTAATTATTAAGTATTTATACTTTAATTAAATTAAATTATATCCTAAGGCTAATATACTATGGAATTAAATTTATTTAATTTAATAAATACGCCTATCTTAATTAATTAAATGTAATTATTTAATTAAATGGGAAGACATTCCTAATTAATTAAATCAAGTTATTTAATTAAACAAAAGTGTCTCTAATTAATTAAAGATTATTTAATTAAATAAAAAAAGTAATTATGAGAGCATATTTCATTTTATTAAATTAAATATCTCAACAAAATCTCTCTTCAGTTCAAAAAAGGGGAATTTCCAGTTCACTATTGATAAAAAATGAGTTAACTCCTTTTTCTACTCAAATTAAAACAGTTAACTCCTTATTTATCTCAAATTAAGTCTGTTAACTCCCTTTAACTTGGGAATCTCCCTTTATGACTGAAACTCATCTTCAATCCTGACCGTTGATCTGAATCGATCTCAATCGTTGATGGATTCCAGGAAACTCTATTTAAGAGACCCTCATCTCTTCATTTGGGAGAGGATGAATTGATTTGCTATCGAATTGCTATTGAAATTCATGCTCATATTTACTTACATTTCTTGCATACATTCTAATTTTAAGTTTAATCTTATTTTAGTTTAATCATGCATATGCTTAATCTAGTTTGCTTCATTTTTTCTTAGATTACATTGCATCTTTCATTTTCTTAGATTAATCTGTATACTCATTCTTAGCTTAATTCCATTGTCAAATCCTTCGTCCTTAGAGGGTCTGGTTTCCTACACTTCGATTTTGAAGATATTAATAGGCAAAATCCCTTTAGATAGAAGGCAACAGGTCGCTTTGCAAGGCAAATTTTGGATGAACAAATCAATGTTCATTCCGTGATGAATCCGCAAATAAGGACCGTGTTGAAGTGTGTGTGTTAGCATAGGCCACATTTTCACACATACAGTACCAAGGTAGAAAGAGATCTTTTTATGTGTGACATGAGAGCTAGAGAAGTACTATTGATTGCATTTACTAAAATTGAGTACAATTAGGTAAAATCACTTGCTACTTCATATTTGATTTGGAAATCTTTGTAAAATAGTTTTGAAGGTGGTGTACATTGTAAGAAGTTGAAGCTACAAATTTGGATTTGTGCATTTCAAGATGCTAAAATGACAAAATATGAATCAGTAAGAAAATACATAGAAAGGAATTCATAAATTATTATAGGTATCAAATCTCAAGGAGGAACCAAAGAAGATGATGACGTTATATGGAAGATATTGAAGACTCTAATACCACTATTTAAGTCATCAACTTAGATGATACAGTTGTTGATATCTTGTACCAAAGATTTCACAAAGGGGTCATTGCTTGGAAGACTTGAAGTAGTTGAGAATGAGCTCAAACAATCTAGAGAATTGACTGGAATAGAAATAGGTTTCTGTGCCCTAAATATTTGACATAGTCTATCAAGGAGCATAAGTGCTAGAGTAGATTTTGCTAGCAACATTAGATCTAAGGAGGATAATAACATTGAAGGAGTAGCCTTTCTAGTGAAAAAATAAAAAGGAGGTAAGAAAATCTTCAGATGTTGGATTTGTGATGAATATGGTCATTATGCATCTAAGTGTCCTAAAAGAAAGAAAAAGTATAAGGGAAGTTAAAAATCTAGAAAAGACAAAGAGTGTTTGTATGCAAATAAAGACAATGATTCTGATGAACACGCAGTAAGTGCTAGTGATGATGAGATTGGATTTGTTGTAATTAAAGAAGAAAGTCTAGAGAAAGTAGCTTTGGTGTCATAGGTTGAAAAGAAATATGATTAGATAATTGATAGTGGTTGTTCACATCATATGACTAGTGATATGAACAAGTTTTTAAACTTCAAAAGTTAAGATGGAGGCATTGTTAGAGTTGGAAACAATGTCGCATGCCAAGTTAAAGGTATTGGATCTATAACTCTTGATGGTAAAATTAACACTAAGGATGTATACATAGTTGATGGTTCAAAGCACAATATTTTGAGTGTTGGACAACTAGTGGACAAAGGTTATCAGTTGTAGTTCATAAAGAAGACATGCATGATAAAAGATAAATATGGAAAGTTAATTGTAATACGAACCAAATCTAGAGGTAATGTATTTTAGTTGAATCCTACTAAAATGACATGTTTGGTTGGAAAGGAAAATGACAGTTGGTTATGGCATAAGAGACTTTGTCATATAAACTTTGACAATATTGTGAAGACTAGTAGAATTTTTATAGTTGGAGATTTGCCAAAAAATGTAAAGCCTCCTAATACAATTTGCAAGGAATGTATTTTGGCAAAGCATAATAGAAATTATTTTCCTAACAAGAAGTTTACCACTATAAAAAACTTGGAGATTGTACACATAGATCTCATCAGTCCTAGAAAGAATAAAGGATTCTATAGTGAAAGATATTTTATGATTCTAGTTGATGACTTTTCTAGAATGTTGTGGGTTGCATTTCTTAAAGAGAAATCTAAGGCATTTGATAAGTTTATGATATTCAAGAATAGAGTTGAGAATGAATTTGAAATAAAGATTAAATTTTTAAGATTAGATAGAGGAGGAAAATTTAATTCAAATGAATTTAACATGTTTTGTGAAGAAAATAGAATTAAAAGATAGTTATCATCTCTAAACCCTTGAGCAGAATAGCATTGTAGAGAGAAGGAACAAGTATATTATAGAAGTTGCAGGAGCTATGTTAGTAGAGAATGATGTATCCAAAATATTTTGGAGAGAAGCTGTGGATACAATAATCTACACTATGAATAGAGTGAATGTCAGGAAAGACATAAACAAGACCCCTTATGAACTGTGGTTTAGTCACTCACCTATAGTTAAGTATTTCAAAAATTGTGGCAGTAAGTGCTATATCAAAAGAGATGATGA
Organism: Cupressus sempervirens; assembly: GCA_028749045.1. NCBI lineage: Eukaryota > Viridiplantae > Streptophyta > Pinopsida > Cupressales > Cupressaceae > Cupressus > Cupressus sempervirens. The sequence continues at coordinate 268,042,670 of CM053786.1, read as the reverse complement.
TATTGGTAATTTTGATGCTAGAAGTGATGAAGGTATGTTTCTTTATTATTAATTTAACAAAAAGGCTTACAGATGTTATAATCAGGGAACTAAAACTATTATGGAAAGTACAAATGTGAGAATTGATGAGAAATTTAGGATACAAGAGAGAATAGTTGACTACAATATAGATGATGATGTTGTTACTAAACCAAGGAATGATGAGGTATTTCTTGAGACTAACAATGATTTGCAAAATGAAGGAGAGCCAAGGTAGGAATGAACCTCATAACCTTTAGAAGAGCCAAGAGTTGAGATAGCAACTCCTAGTTCAGGAAAGAATATTATAAAGAATCATCCATCTAAGTAGATCATCAAAAGCAAAGAAAAAGATGTGATGATAAGAAGTAGAGTAAATGAAGAACTATGCTTGATATCTCAAGTTGAGCCTAAGAATGCAGATGAAGCATGTAAAGATGATTATTAGAAACAAGCCATGAATGAGGAATTGGATTAGATAGTAAAGAATGAGACATGGGAATTGGTCCCTAGACCAATAGACAAGAATGTGATAGAAACTAAATGGGTATTCTAAAACAAAATGAATGAACTAGGTGAAGCTGTAAGAAATAAAGCAAGATTGGTATGTAAAGGTTACTCACAATAAGAAGGGATGGATTATGAGGAGAATTATGCTCCAATGGCTAGAATAAAAGTAGTAAGATTATTCTTAGCCTATGCAGTATAAAAGAAATTCAAAGTGTATCAGATGGATGCCAAGTTAGCATTTTTAAATGGAGAACTTGAAGAAGAAGTGCACATTGAGCAGCCTAAAGGATGTCCTTTGAAAAATGACAAGGACATAGTATGTAGATTGAGGAAAGCATTCTATGGCTTGAAACAAGCACCTAGAACCTAGTATGCAAGGCTAGACAAACAAGGTTGGATATAGCAAAGGTATGGAAGACAATAATCTATATTGGAAAGAAACTAATGATGGTTTGATTATTTGGTAATATTTGTTGATGATATCATATTGAGAGGAAATGATGAAGAAAGTGAGAATTTTGTAGAGGAGATGAAGAAATAATTTGAAATGAGTATGATAGGAGAAATGAAATATTTTCTAGGATTGTAGATTGTATAGAATAAAGAAGGAATCTTTATTTGTTAGACTAAGTACTTGAAGGATTTACTAAAAAAGTTTGGTTTGGAAACATGTAAACCTATTGGAAGACCTATGGTAACTAAACACAAGTTATTTATAAAGTATAAGAAACCTAATTTTGAGAAGAAAAAGTACAGATCTATGATCAAAGGATTGCAATATCTGACTTACACAATGTTGGATATAGCAATTATAGTTAGAATTTTTGCAAGATTTCAAGCTAATCCTAGAGAAGCACATTATGTAACAATCAAAAGGATATTTAGATATTTGAAAGGAACATCTGAGTTTAGATTGTGGTATGACAAATCTAATAACTTTACTCTAAGTGCCAATACTGATTCAGATTGGGTAGGCAGTATGGATGATAGAAATAGAACCAGTGGTGTAGCCTTCTTTCTTGAAGGAAGATTGGTTTCTCACTTAAGCAAGAAGTAGTATTGTACATCACAAAGTATAGTAGAAGTAGAGTATGTTGTAGTAACAAATCATTGTAATCTAGTTATTTGGATGAAGTAGATGCTAAAGGATATAAATAAATGAACCTATTGTCATGCATTTTAACAACACAAGCATGATAAATATGTCTAAGAATATAGTGTTGCATTCTAAAACTTATCATATTTATATAAAGTATCATATGTTAAGAGGGAAAGTTGTGAAAAATGAAATTAGATTGGAGTATGTGAGCACTAAAGAGAAGATTGCAAATATATTCACTAAGCCTCTTCCCAAAGAGACTTTTGAGTATTTGCAAGGTATTCTTGGACTTATGCCCCTTCCTACATTAGAGTAGAAGATGCGAGAGTACATCACTCTAGTGTAACAAAGCACAATTATTGTTTGGACTAAATGTTGATACTTCTTGTATGGGGGAGTATCTATGATGAATGAGGTCATCTAGGAATCTTGTTGAATGCTGTTTTGAATACTGTCTTTTGATACTCAAGCTAAGTAAGAATCAATTATTGTAGATTGTGATACATAAAAGTTTGTTGTTAAAACTTTTGACATTGATGTCAATGGGGGAGAAGTTTGGCATGAAAAACAACATGGAAAAATAATATGCATGATAGTTGGAGAATTTTGGCATGAGTATAGTATGTTCAAAATAAGCACAACATGGAATAATAGTTTGACAAAAAATACATTAAGGCATATCAATGGGGGAGAATGATTGATGAAGAGGATTTGAAAAGATGAACAATATTTTTTTGGTATTCTTGGAACTAGATGTTTTTCATCTATGTTGCCATCAATGTCAAAGTGGAAGATTATTGCAAGCATGAATGCTAATGATATTCCTATGTGGGAGTATTTTAGATATGTTAGTATGATGATATGTTACATTCATGACTAAGTTTGTCATTGGTGTCAACACAACCATTTTTTGTGGTATTTGATAGTTTAGAACAATAGAAAGATCAAGTTAGTACAGATGGCTAGTTGAGTATTATAACTATTTGAGGTAATGAGAGATACTTATAAGTATTTGGTATATGTAGTTAATGTTAGAAGAATAAATGTTAAGACTAGAGGAATTTGTGTAAGTTTTGGTGATGTCTACTTTGAGATAGAGTTTATAGATGCATGTTCTAGTAAACTTGTTATATCTTATAGCAGAGTTGATATTTTGAGAATTGAGGTTTAGGAAATTAAAAAGACATGTTGATGATGATTTGGCTAAGTTCATTCATCATGATATTGCATGTATGAAAAGATATTCAAGTTACAAGGCTTAAAATTAATGTTATCACTAAGTGTAATGTGGTCCTATAACAAATAATTAAGAAGGTCTAACATCTAACTTAGGAAATTGTTTTGAGGACTTGATATAAAAGAAGGACATTTTCCTGTATCAAGTATGACATGATTTATATCAATGTGAAGAAACTATAAGCACACACCACAGAGAGAGAGAGAGAGAGAGAGAGAGAGAGAGAGAGAGAGAGAATGTGAAGTTGAGCAGAGTAGTGTGAAAGTGAAGGAAACTTCATTATCGAGGTTTTGTTGAGTGATCCAAGGTTTGATATTTGGATCCAAGGTTTGGAACCTAGTCTACTAGGTCTAAAAGTGATTGGTTTGGTTGATAGAATAGAGGAAAGAAGAAAATAACCTTAAATTGCATGTTTGAGCTGTAAGCTCTTCTTGTAGTTCAAGTTGCATGTTTGGGTAGTGGACTCTTCTTGCATACACTGTACTACAACTCCAAATAGGGTTGGCACAACTCCTAATAGGGTTAGAATCTCTTAATAGGTATTCAAAGTCTCCTAATAAGGACGTTATGTATTCAACGTCTATTGTATATTGAAAAATATAGTTAGATACTTCTTTCTTGTCCATGAAATGAATCTTTTTCCTAAGAAGAAAGCTCCTCCACTTGTACTTTTTATGTCATCAACATTTCCTTCCCAATCAACATTTGTATAAACCTTTAGCTCAAACTTGTCACTCTTCTTTTATCATTAACCATAGTCTTCTATTATTTTCAACTATCTCAATATCCTTTTTACTTCCATGATATGATTCTCTCTAGGATTAGAAGAGAATATAGCAATAATACCAACTACTAATATAATGGTAGGTCTATTATGTACAACAAATTGCAATTTTCTAATCATTGACCTATATACTATGTGATTCACTTCAATAGAATCACCATTCTTTGACAACTTATGTCTAGTCACCATAGGTGTTACAACTATTATCTAATATTTATCTCCTATAATTTGATTTAGTGCATGACATGTTCTCACATAATTGTTGAATTTAGGTTTTTATATTCTTTCTTCTAGTTTTTATTCACTAGACTCTACATGTTCAACTTCTTTAATTATCTTTAGCTGCATCTCAGCTTCCATTGTCTCCTAGTCAAAAGTCCCTATCTATGATTTGACTCTTGTAGCCAAATTCTTGGAAGTCTATTGATGCTCATAAAAAATCCATTGTAGAACCTTGATAGTGCTTAGTTGTTGATTCTCAATAGTCACCTTCTCTAGCTTAGGTAAGGTGCTAGGTTCACCTTCATAGTTATATAAAAAATTCCTATAATCCTAAGGTTTTTTCTTGCATTCTTCTTTATATTTCTATGCAAATTCATCAACTCTAAAATTTTCACTTTCCTTAATCTTGTTAGTGTTATAATTCAAACACTTATAAGCTTTTGTTTTAGTGAAATAACCTATAAATATGCCTTCATAACTTTTTGCATCAAGTTTACCTTTTATTGCATCTTTCAATATGTAACACTTGTTTCCAAATACTTTAAAATAATTCATGTTTGGCACATAACCATACCAAAGTCCAAATGTTATTTTTTTTGTTCCTTTCTTCACTTCAACTCAGTCAAAAGTGTAGACTATATTGCTTATAACTCCCCTCTAATACTTTTTTGAAATGTTCTTCGACACCATCAAAGTTTTTGCACAATCATACTTGATCGATTCCTTCTTTTAGCTATACCATTCTATAGTGGATTCCTTGGTGCACTTATTTATCTCTTAATACTATTTTAATTATAGAATATGTTGAACTCATATGATATGATACTACCTCCTCTATCTGATCTCAAGCACTTTAGTCTTTTTCCTATTTCTTTTTCAAATCTAATGAAAATCCCCTTAAAATTTTGAAATGCATCAATTTTTTATTTAAGAAACATCAAAATTATTATTCTAGAATATTCATCAACAAATAGAGTGAATTATTTATTACCATACTACCTTGCACTCTAATATGACCACAAAAGTTAGTAAGAACCAACTCAAAAATTTCATCAAAAGACTAGGTCTTGTTCTTGAAACTAGACTTTGTCATTTTACCCATTTGACATTGTTTACACATCACTTTATTTGTTTTTATTAATCTTGATAACCCTCTAACTCTTTTCATCTTACTAATTCATACCAAATTATTAAAGTTCACATGACATAGTCTTGTATGCCATAACCAAACATCTTCACTTTATACAAATAAAAAAGTATCTTTAGATAGGTCTAGATAGAACAAGTTACCTCTTTTTTGTTCTCCACTTCCAACTAATTCACTAGTAACGTCATATATATTTGCTTTCTTATTCTTGAAATCAAATTTATAGCATAAAATTATCAACTATGCCACATTAAAAAATTTCATATTTTAAACCGTCAACCCAATATGCATTTTCATATTTGATCTTATCATTTCAATTTTATTGATTCTTTACCTTTCACATAACATGGTGCATCATTACCAAACTTAACACTACATTTATTATAATTGTATAGCTTCTCAAGCTTACTTGCATCACTAGTCATATGATATGTGAAATCATTATCAATTATCCATCTATCATTCTTACTCATATGTGAAATCAATGCAATTTTCTTATCTTCATTAGATTCATCTTTCATTGCAATATAAAAAATTTCCTCATCATGATCATCATAATTACTATTAGATCCATGTTCTTCAGTAATATAACAAGATTTCTTACCCTTATCATTTAGTCTCTTTAATCTTTTCTACCTCTATTTCCTTTGTACTTGAGGTCTTTTCTTTCATCCTTGTCATCTCTATTAGAACATATAGCTATAATATGACTAACTTTGTTATATACAAAACAAATAATACAAATTTAACCTTTGTATTTTCCTTTTCCTTGAGGAAGTCTTCTATCTGACAATACTTCAAGATCATCAAGGTCATCATCATATACATTGTCAATTTACACATGCTTTGTTTTCTTTTTCTTAGATCCATCAAGGGCTAGTTGTACTTTGAATGGAGATTCAACACTAAAAGGAGAATAATTATCAAAATTTGATAATTCAAATGTAGTAATTCTACCAATTAGACTATCCAAGGTCATATCATTACCAGGTGTACATCTTAGTTCTTGAATAATAGATACTCTAATTTCATAAATAGGAAGGAAATTCCTCAATACCTTACCTATCATAGTCTCATCAAATATAATACCTCCAACTCCTCTGATAGCATTCACCACTTCTTTGATTCAGCCACAATATTGTGCAACAGTCTCACCTTCTTGTAAGGAAACTTGGCAATAAAGAATATAACCATTTCCACATAACCCATAATAGATTTGAAATAAACACGGAATTAAAATCCACATGCAAGAGAATAGACAACATACCCATAAAATTGTGACACAAGATATACCCTGGGAAACCCTCATTGAGGGAAAAACCCAGCCTCCAAAAGCATCCATCACCATGTATTATTCAGCAAAAATACCATTGCCATACAACCATGGAAGCCTTCATGGCCATAGCCACAACTGAGCAAACTATGTGAACAAGCATGAATCCACACATCCTATGCCATGCTTTCAACCTTCACAAATGCTCCCTTAGCTAACCTGTCAAGCCTTGTCCTGCTTGACTCTTGCCTTTTGTCTTCTCCTTGTCACTCTCTCTCTCTCTATACAACAACTACCCTTGTGGCTACTTATATAGTAGCAAGTCCCACAAAACCACTAAGTGGTATTACATAAACCATGTGCTACCTAACCCACTAACCCCACATTTAATATTGGGCATTTAATTCTTTTCCCCAATATTAAATAATTACATGAAATATTTTCACAATGTTACAATACAACTCATCAAGAATATTCCATGGAAATCTTTACATGTTGCACGCCCATCTAAGTACAACATTACATAATAAAATAATAAAATAACAATATTATGCAATGTGTGCAACACCCATTATCTCAACAATCTCCCACTTGTTGTATACATTGCATAGGGTCAATCTGTAGCCACATAAATGAACAAGGGAACAATCCCTCCCAGCACATCCACCATCATGGATCAAAATACACCAAGTGCTCCATCCTAGTACCCGCAACAAAATCAAAGTATCTAGCATCTCAAACATGAATGATCTCACCTCCTATTATGCCACTGCCACTAGACATACATAGAAGCCATCCAAAGAGAAAACCACCCAACCTGTTGCATTAGAAGATCATAAAATCCTGTACCAACTGAAATTCCAAGCACAAAAAACCTGATCCAAAGGTAATCACATGTATCCATAGTTGTCAAAATATCCATAGCTGAAATAGCATCCACAACAAAGTGCCAAACCCATCCAACTATCCATACCTCAAAGGTATAACAAGTGAATCTCATATCACCGACATATCCAATCTATAACTTGCAATCACAAGCCTCAAGAGAAATACCTGCCACATATATACCAAGAAGCTCCCACTACAAAAGATAATGTCAAATCTATAACCAATCCACTAACAACATCTCAAAGAAGTGAATCCATGTAGTATCAAGGACATCCATAATACATAATCCAATATCCTGCAAGAATAACTCTCATAACAAGTCTCCAATAGTCTCTCAAATTCTCCACAACCAACAAAGGAAAGAGATAAAGAAATGACCATGTCATATCTCACATGACATACATGAGCACAAACCAGTGATCACAATCTCCAAAATCTCAAATCCAATGTAGTCAAAACTGAACATCCAGGAAGATAACCAAGACTAGAGAAACCATGCAAATCATAACCTGTATCATGTCCTTCTACACACACCTCTAGATGTAAACTGTGCAAGTATGATCTCCTCCATAAAACCCCAACAAGAAGCCTCAACAACACCCAAAGCATACCATATAACTAATCATGGATGTAAGCCTCTCACAAGAAGATCAAACTCAATAAAACCATTCTTAAAGCAAGGAATAACCATTCCTAATCCAAGGAATATGCCCAATATAAAACCATCTCCCAAACTCAACCAGCATAACAACATATGCACATGGAGATAACCAATGCTAAACCATCTCTCAAATAAACCCTCTAGAACTAACTCATGTACCATAGCTTAAGATCCATATCCATGAAAGACAAGCATAAATATAATGCAACTGAGAGAAACAATGAGCTATACCTCTCAAGTAGCAAACCGCCGAGTAGACCAAGAGTGGGGAATGAGAATGCTCATCAAGATACCCAAGTCTCCAACCAAGACTCATCTAAGAACAATCTCCTCTCAAGTCCATATCAGGTGACTGCCCCTCAGACTTCCTACTGAAACCATCAATCATCCCAACAAATACATCTCTAATTCAAGAGAAATCAGCATCACCACCGTCTCTAAGTATCCATGAGCACCTATAACCAATCAATCCATGCCAACTCCAAATGCAACATAGCAATAACATGAAGTATCCAGCTTATGATCAGTGTACTCAATACCAAGAAACTAAACCAAGATCAATGTCCAAGTTCCAACCATGGCCTCAGGAACATAAACATGACAACATGATCTTAGCATCTCAACTAAAGAGATAACATGCTCTATATGAACATACCATAACATGTCACAACTCTAAATGCGTATCAAGAGTATACCATGACATAATAATGAAACCATCCTCACACCAAGGATAACATGTCAAATAAAAGCATAAACCTCACCTTTTCCAAGAACCTTGTGAGTCTTCAAGATGCAACCGTCTCCATATACCATGAAGAAAACCATCTCCACATACCAGGAAGAACCATCTCCACACACCATGAAGATAACCAAGAACTCCATGAGTCCTCAAGATCTAACCATCTTCACACACCATGAAGATAACAAGTGCACCATGCAAATGTCAAAGATGCTTCTGCAGCAACAGGATCTAAGACAAACCTCCAACATCTGCAAACACTCAATAAACAAATCAATGCCAACAACTCCCACTCAACTGTGGTACCAAGTCACCTATGGCATCATAAAATCCATCTCCTACATGAAGATCCAAACCAAAACTAAGAACTGATCCTGCACTGTCACCCCATCACTGTCACAAGCTCCCACTAAATTGTGTATCCAAGCTATCCATGACATCATGATGAAAAATACCATCCTCTAACCATTAGAATCAACCAAGGCATCAAACCATTAAAGAACTCAAAGTGCACATCATGAGCTCCTCAAAAGAAACTAAAAAACCATGATCCTCAACCAAGAAGATATACCACCATAACTGAATCAGAAATCCAAGCTAATGAACATCAAGGATGTACCTGTATAACCAATCATGTCATGCCAAAATCTATGGCACCATGATCACATCCATGAACTGAGCATCTGGTTCTCAATATGTCCAACCTGTTAGCATAGAATAGTCAACCACAATCCTCTGCCATAATTGTACCTGGTAACAACATGTCATCCCTTCTACATGAAGATAAAATCATGTGACTTAGGGCATAGACAACCCAAATCCAAGCCACCAATCTGAATATGCATCAATAATGAAAGATCAATGGGCAAAGACAACCCATAACCAAGCCATAAATGCAACCTGTAAGTATAGACTGCTTACAACACTGCACAACTTGTAGATCCAACAAGTCATCATGCATATCCAAACCAAAAATTGATAACCATATCATCATGAGACCAATCTGAAATATGAACTGAGTATACAATGACATCAAATCTTAAATCTCCAATGCCATAAACTCACAATGTTACCATAGTCAAAATATATACCATAAACTATTTAGATCAATATATCAACAAATAAATGATGCCAAATCTGCACCAAATCTAAACCAATGTGTAGAGCTCTCTAAGAGCTTTTCGTTGACTACTCGAAGTCCAAAATCCGACTCCGTATGCCCAAGTTATGCCCCAATTCGTGGTCAAAATAAACAACATCTAACTTTATGGGTCTTAAAACTTAACAAAATTTCAAAATTATAGAACCAAACCTACACCATCTGGTAGTGCTCTGAATTAGCTTTCCAACGCCTATAAGAACTCTAAAATTCGATACTCTGAGAGAAAGTTATGGCCATTTTACTAAGACAGTCTTTTTACCATTTTCAGTACGATTTTTCATTTTTAATTTTTTTTCAGTGACGAGAATTCCGACGGGATTAAATTTGATGGCCATCATGAGCTGAAACAAAAAAACTCTTTCATTTCCTCTTAACATGGCCAAACTAGGGCATATTATATATCAAATTTTATGGAAATGTCAACCCAGATCCAATGGTGAGGTTTGTTTTTACCCAGGAGGTCATTTCTGCAAGCTACCCCCCAAAACCCTTATTTAAATGAAACATCCGAAAAACTCTTTTGTCCAACAATTTCACATGCCCAAATCTTTTAACATCCCATCATAACAGCAAACCCAAAACCCTCAGATCTGCAATAAATCATTCATATATCTTGCCCTTTTCTTTTATCCTCCCATGCATTCCCATGGATTCAATCTAGGGTTATAATAATAAAACCATAGCTCTGATACCACTTGTAAGGAAACTTGGCAATAAAGAATATAACCGTTTCCACATAGCCCATAATAGATTTGAAATAAATATGGAATTAAAATCCACATGCAAGAAAATAGACAACATACCCATAAAATTGTGACACAAGATATACCCTGGGAAACCCTCATTGAGGGAAAAACCCAGCCTCCAAAAGCATCCATCACCATGTATTATTTAGCAAAAATACCATTTCCATACAACCATGGAAGCCTTCATGGCCATAGCCAAAACCGAGCAAACTATGTGAACAAGCATGAATCCACACATCCCATGCCATGCTTTCAACTTTCACAAATGCTCCCTTGGCTAACCTATCAAGCCTTGTCCCGCTTGACTCTTGCCTTTTGTCTTCTCCTTGTCACTCTCTCTCTCTATATAACAACTACCCTTGTGGCTGCTTATATAGTAGCAAGTCCCACAAAACCACTAAGTGGTATTACATAAACCATGTGCTAAAACCATGTGCTACCTAACCCACTGACCCCACATTTAATATTGGGCATTTAATTCTTTTCCCCAATATTAAATAATTATATGAAATATTTTCACAATGTTACAATACAACTCATCAAGAATATTCCATGAGAATTTTTACATGTTGCACGCCCATCTAGGTACAACATTACATAATAAAATAATAAAATAACAATATTATGCAATGTGTGCAACACCCATTATCTCAACACTTCTTTCATTCTCATATCATAAAACTTTCCTCTCAAGCTTTCTACCTTTTCCCTCAATACATTTTTATCTTCTCCATGGATTTTTTTAAAACTTGTGCGATATTTTATTTGTAGTAGTGCATTCCTTCACATCATCAAATTGTGCATAGCCAAGGGTTGCTGCAAGTTCAATTACCATTTGGTTGTGCTCCTTCCTTTTAATTTGTTCAACTATCATAGAACTAGGCATGTCAATGCACTCATAATCCAAGTGGTATGATGTGGGATCTCCAATACCAGATAAGCGCAATCTCATTAGTGTTTGTCATTTTGGGAAATTCCCCTTGTTCAACTTGGGTATCTCTCTCTCATACATCTTGATCTTTAGCTTGAGTTAGTTAAAAATTTGTTCACAAGTACCAAATCTTTGATATCTATAATTATAATGATTTATAATGACTAAGATTGGGGTGAATCAGTTATTCTTGGGTCTAGATGTACCAATTTAACTTTTACTTAGAAAAACTCAATCAATCTCATAAAACAACTCTGTCTATATAGCATATCATCAACAATTTAACTTTTCATGCAATTTCTTAACTCTTCGTTTGCTATATGTGCCAAATTATAGTAAAATAAACTACTATAAAAATATAACATGCATAAAAATAACATCCACACACATAAATAACACCTTGATAGAAAGATTTAACATGGAAACCCAATTTGGGAAAAACCATAAATTAACACACTACCAATGTTTTACTCTTCTCAACTAAGCTTTCTTAGGAGCTAACCCTTTTAAATGTTATACATCACACTATTAAATGTGACATTGTTAAAGGATTTAATCACCCTATTAAGAGTGGCCTTGTTAAAGGACTTTGGATCATTCCATTAGAATGTCACCTTGATTAAAGGATTTACAAAATGACTATTAGGTCAACCTTGATTAAATAATTTTCTCTATCAAAATGGTTAGAATGTAACAATAGGTTTGATATATAGAATACAAATCACTTTGAAAATTTAGATATATGTTGGTTGATTGAGTAGCCTCCATTAACATTTCCATCAATGATCTTCTTGGCATCTCCTCAAGAAATCATAACTCGCCAAACTCTTCATACTTCACCTCTTCTATTATGCTCTTCACAATTTCTCCTAAGTATTTCCATTGAAAAGTCAACCAACCTTAGAAAAATTCTATTATGCCTCCTTAAATAGGTAATTTTGATCTTTTTGTGCTAAAACAACACTGTTGATCTTAGGGTTAGGTTAGATTCATCGAATTTTTCCATCATTTTTTTCTACTTCTCCTTCTAGAAAACTTGGACCAAATTATTTCCTTCAATTGCATAACAAAATCTCCTCATGCATTAAATATTTCATCTCATTAATCGTAATCTTCTACATTCTTTGACTAATTCAAAATTCTAGCTATGTTAGTGTCAAATTCAATTCTTTCATAAACTATAACTTTTTTTGTCACTCAAAAATCATTGTGTTCTTTTTATTGGGCATCACTATGTAGCTAGACATATGCTATACTATCTCAATCAACATCAACATATCCACTCAACTTCAATGGGATTTCTCAATGATTACTATGCTTAGTCCCTAGTAGAACTTCTTTATATATTTTCTTGGCAATAAATTTTGCCTAACTTGAACTATTTTATTTAGATTCTACTTAAGTTCCTTAATCTTTTTCCCCAGTTCCTTCATTGATTGACCAATACTAATACTTGACCAAGCTTATCCTTTCGACTTGTTCCAACTCTAAGCTTCATCCAACTATATTATCCACTTTAGGTATTTATTGAATAACACATTATCTTGTCAAGGAATAACTTATCAAGTTCCCATTATAATTTCATGATACTTAACCTTCCCATCATTCAAAAATATCAATAGCTCACCTTGTTATCTCTACTTTTCAAATCCTCTTCATCAATAAAATGAAATTAAACTCTATATTGCTAGTAAATGTCTCTCCACTAGGGTTGACACTTTATCTTAACAATATGTTTTTCATTAATGAAAACATAACAATTATTCCAATTGTACTTTCTATTGAGCTATCATTTTGCATGATGCTTAACAACATGAATCCTTTCAAACTCCTCTCTTGAAAAGCTAATCTAGGATAAACTCCAAGATTCTTGGCAATCTTATGACCTAATGGATTCCACTCAATTGAAGATAAATGTGTATGTTCATGAGGAGACTATTTCTAGTTGGAATGATTTTAGAAAAAATGTTTGTTTTGCTATTTGAAAATTAACCAGAAAAGAGATATATTTTTTGGTATTTTATGTTTTATGATGAATGCAATTTATCGATGAGAATATTTGAATTCCAATTTTAACCAAGTGTTAGAAAATAAAATAACAAAGATAAAGTAATGAGATATTAAAAAAAGTAACTTGAAATGGAAATTCTAGACAAACATAAACCATGGTAACAATAGATCTATGAGTTAAATCATTGAAAAGATCATGTAGGAAACCAATAAAAATAGGAGCAATTCCTCCTCAGTTCCACTAATGCAATTGTCAATTGGAACTCAATAATAAGTAAAATATGTTTCACTTATTAAATTGTAAGGCCACTTAAAGTACACTCATAGTGATCTTTTCTCCAACTTGATACATTAGCGTAATTCATCAATAGAATGCAAACACTAGAACTAAAAGGTCACAAAATCATAACAACATAATAAAACCATTGGCTCCATTATTATTCATGAATATTCATTCAAAAAAATAACAATCTTAGAAAGAATAGATACACTTAGAATGCGAGCACCAATAGCATATACTATTGCATAAAAATAATGGCCTAGAGTACATATTACATCCATACATTTATAAGAAATAACATACTCCCTCTGTGCTAGGAGAGAGAGTTCATAAAATGCAACTCATTCTAAAAAAATAAAAACAAATCTAATTATATGCAAAATAACTCTCTAAATGGCCCTAAGTAGGTCTCCACCCTTTTTTATATCAATTACTGGTTGCATGAGCCTTTACATGACTTAAAGAAATGAAAGAAGAAGTAGATAAGAAGGAGGAAGTTGCAAGAGGATCTGAGAGTCACTGGAAGCTCTAAATATAGAAGCTTGGCCTTCTCTAAATTTTTCTAGGAGTTGAACTACCATTAAAATGTGTTTTTAGTGCATGGAATACTCTTTAAATAACAACTAGTAGTTATCTGTTAGCTCACCACTACTTCTTCAAAATTATCGATGCACCTCTAAGAATAGTACACCTATGAACCTCTATGAATAGGGCACCTTGATGATAGGTTCCAAAAATGAAAAATTTTCCGAAGTGTTAAAATTAAATTTCTAACATCTAGGTTTTCTTCTCCTTTACACCAAAATGATTCCTGGATGTTTCCCCTTGAACTTATTTATTATCCCCATTACTTGGGTAGCCTCTAGTAAATCAAAAGCTCTATACTTATCCTTTACTAATTATTGTTAATTTTTTACTTCTATGCAGGTTGCCATAAAATCCTCAAGTTTGGTACCCAGCTCCAACAGTAGCTCCTCAGTCTTGAATTCTTGCCTAATATCTTCATATGAAAAAGCATCTTCAAAGGTTCCTTAAAATTGTTGGAGCACTAGTTGCACTATGTTGAGCTTGTTTTTTGACTCCTCTTCAAAAATCTCAAGGCAAGTAGTGTTATAGTAGCTTTCTTCTTCCAAAATTTCCTTTTAACTTTGGTTCCTTAATCTCTGAATATCCTCATGTATTCCTTGCATGACTTTATTACCCATAGAAATCTTCTTAATCCAATCATCAAACATTTCAAGCTTCTTAATAGTGTATACTTCCATGAGTGTATGATACCTTTGATCTTTTATTGATGTCAAGCCCTATAAAACTTTTTCCTAGGTATGTACCTCATCCATCAACCCAAAATCTTGGTTTACTATGGAGACCATCTTATTTGCACTTGACTAATTATAGTGTAAAAGGTTCAAGTTCCCCTATATTATTTGAACACCTTTCTCCTCAAAATTGTAACACCATTGCTAAAATGAATCTAGAAATGGGTCTAACTATATAGCTCCATTCTCTTTCTTCTCTAATGCCACAACAAGAGTGATCTTTGGATGATCTTTGTCTATTGGACCCACAATTCCATTCAAATAGCCTCTCAAAAGTTTGATTTGTTTCCACAACATTAGCAACTTGGACTCATTTTGGTCCATATGTCTAAACACCTCTTTCATGCGTGTAGTGATCATTACTTTTGTGGTATCTACCATGGGCCTTCCTAATAGGACTTGCTTGATTTGGTAATCCTTAGGTGTTAGTTCCTTAATGTCAACATGTAGAGGAGGAATATCTATATGCTCAAGAAAGTCCTGATCTTGGTTCTTCACAATGAAGGTTAGTGGTCATGCATCACCCATAGGTTGCTCAGGTTTCTTGATGACTTTAATTATCTCTCCCATTCCCCCATTAGTAGTTAGATCCAAGTGTTTATTTTTCTAAAACATAACCTCCCTCTTTAGCCATGCCTATGTGGTGCCCATTTGAGATATATATTTGACTAAAGAGGTAGTTTTTACCATAGGCCCCTTCCCTTTACCAGTCCTCTCTAGAGTCTTCTCCCTTTGAGTAAGATCAAAAGTTGGAGTCTATCTATCTTTTTGGGCTAAGATCCTAGCCTCAGTATCACAAGTAGTTTGTTGAGGCTATTCATGTATTTTTCCTTCCTTTGATACTTCATTGTCTTGTAGTTTATGGGGCTTAAATCCTCCATGTATTGTTCTTTTGATTCTATAATGGGAAGAAGTGGCATTGCTAATCCTTTATCCAAGAAAGATGTGTCTTGAGATGGTAGTTCTGGGATGCCCAAAGGTCCTTGGGGTAAAGATGGAAATTGACTCTAGTCCTATCCTAAGGATACATTCTTGGTAGTATCTCTTATCTTTTCACCCACCATCTTGGTGTCTACTAGCATGAGGTCAAAATCAAAGAGTTCAAAGATTTTTTTTTCTTGATTCTCCATGTCTATTATCCACTGCTATTGCTCATCCTCTAATGTAGAGACCTAAATAGGTTCTTTTGGAATAAAAGGAGGCATGACGATTGAGATTCTTTTCCTTTCTTCTTCTACATCCCTAGTAGCATGGGTCCTTTGATTCAAGGGGACATATTCAATCTTCTCCCCTTCTTCTTCTTCCACCTCAGCTTTGAGTATTATCTCAGGCACCAATGGAGGTGGAGTGTTATTCTTGTTCTACCTTCTCCTTCATGTCCTTTCCATAGTGGCCTCTATCCTATCCTTTTTAGGACCTATGGGGAGGCTTCTTCTTCTATACCTACTAGTGGAGCCCTATGTTCTTCATCTTCCTATTCCTACTCTTTCTATGGAGACACTTGCTTAGTTTCTTGGACTTGAGTGGATGGGTCAACTTAGGCCTTTGTTGATTTAGGATTTTCATGTTATGGTTGAGGTTCTTGAGCCTAAGAAATTTTATTCTTACCCTTTTCCCCTCTCTTCCTTTTGACTCCCCTATAAGCTTCAAAGTGCTCAAACTCCCACTTGTGTTGATGCACAATTTTTGACCTCATTAGGGACTAATTTGGGAAGGTTGGTACTATAACTTTTGCACCTCTATCTTTAATAGGTTGTATTGTGGCTTGACAATGAATAGCTTGAAGAGCTTGATCAAGTTTGAAAAGTTTCTTGATCAATTCCTTTGTTAATTGGACTATGCTATCAGCTCTATTATTGATGTTTACATTCTCTTCTCATCCAAACATTGCATTCATTATAGGCATACCATAGATTTTGTACCTACTGTACAATGGATCTAGGACATCTTTTGCATCTTTCTCAATAGCTGTTGGTGGGATCTTGACTTTGGGTACTTTCTCTACTAAATATAGACACATTATACAATAATTCATAATTTAGATATAATAGTTGTTGATCACATTCATCTAGTGGTCTTACAATGCATCTTCATCTACAAATTGCTTCCCTGCCAAATGTTGCACCATCCCAATGTTGTTGAAATAAATGCAAGGGGAGTTGTACTCTTCTAGGGGATATTGATCTCATTTTGAATTGAAGATCATGATTTCCTATTTATGTTTGACCTTGAAGGCACCAATGGTTATTTACTACACCCATGTATTTTTATGCTATTTCCTTACTCTGTCATATGCAAATGTGAGTTATCTAGTAATCTCCAACAAAATGATCCTATTTGATGGATATCTTAGGAGTTTCTTTGGGTTCTCCATTGTACTATCTACCCTTAGGTAGTTGAATGTTTTGAATTTGATGTAGTATGCACTGATCTCTATGATCCTTTCTATTTCTTCTACTAACATCCTTTTAGCATAATCACCCTCTATGAATTAGATGATTACAAATTTGAAACTGTCATTCATCATCCTATACTCTATGCTTTGCTCTATGAAATTCTTCTTAACTAGCTTAGGGTACACCAAATAGGTCTAGACATTAGCATCTGGCATGCTTCCCCTCTTGTAAAGTATTGGGTAGTCTATCATTTGAGCCACCAATAAGTACAACAAATATGATTTCATGTAGAATTTTGGATCAACTTTGATAGCTACCAACAACTCATCTAATTTATCACTTAGAAGTGTGGTTTAGTCCATAGGCATCTTTGCTTTCTTGATGGCTTCTATAAAATGGACCATCCAGGTTTGAAGGTGTCCTACTACTAGTAGTCGCATAACCCTACTCAAGAGCACAATGTCATCCTTCATATATCCTTAGGTCCTGTCTACCTTGTCAACTCTATAGCCCACTAGAGTCGTATTAATTAAGAAAGATGATTGGATTTTCTCTTTGGCTTCTTTCTCATTTTATCAATACCATCTTTCAACCCCTTCATAAGAAATCTATAAGTACTAATCACCTCTATGAAGGTGAAACACCTTCTCTATATTTTGAGGTCAGAGGTGTAGGACTATTTCCCCTATTACACTCTTAACAACCTTTTCTTCTATGATGTATTTTTCTTTGACAATCATTATGATTTTTGAAGATTGCACAAATGTGGGATGTGATGTTGTATTGACTAACTGTGATCTGATAAGTGCTAACACCATTGCAAATAATTCTTTTGGCTTGTTGGAGATTGTAAGGAATGAATTTCAGTCAATGTGGCCAAGCTTCGTGTCTCTACTTTCAGCACATCCATCTTGAAAATGATATTTTCTTGGTGCACCTTGGTATTTGAAAACAAAAGGATTGAGAGCAATCTTTTTTTCCATTGAGGAGGATGAAGATGCCATTTTATCTGCACATAAGAAGAAATATTAGATTGGAAAGCTAAAGTCAAACCTAAAACACACCCTAACTAACCCTAAAAAAATGAAAAAGTACCCTAAAACTACCCAAAATAGTCAAAATTGAGTCAATTCCCTCTACAAGCCATGATATGTAGATTAGTGCACCAAGCACACCCTTACAAGTGTGCTAGGTCTACTAAATTATCTCTAATTGACCATTAGGTGCATTTGTGCACCTACATACCTTGGTAAAATTGACTTAATTTATTCTCTTGTGCACAAAGGGTGCATACATGTGCACCTTGATGGCGTGCACATGTGCACACCCTAAGATAAACTTAAGTTCTTTAAAAGCACTAAAAAGGTGTGCATGCACACACCTTGAGGAGGTGCACACATGTGCATCTTTTCCTTAGGTTTCTTCACTTATTTTTAGTTTAAAAGGTGCATACATGCACACCTTGAAGAGGTTCACATGTTCAAACCTTTTAATGACTTAGGTGTTGTTTTGTTTAGGTTATTAGGGTTTATTTTAAAGGTAAAAGAAGGTGTGGACCTATGCACCTTGATGAGGTGCTCATTTGTGCACCTTCTAGTGTCTTACATTGTTTTTTTATGTGCAATTTCAAAGGATGAAGTAATTGTGATGGGGTGTAGAGGTGAAAACAAAATAATAGTGAAGAAAATGATGAAAGTGTTTGTGGGGGTGGGCTGGGGTATATATAGACCTTGGTCTCGGGTTGTGCACCTCCAAAGGTGCATAGATGAAGCATTAAGTGCACCTATGCACATCTCTAAAGGAAGATGAATATGCACTTGCACACTGAGTGTGCTTGTACATCTTGATGGGGTGATCATGTGTGTTAGTACACATTTTTGCACTAAAAACATAGATGTTTTATTTTCTATCTAGTTTTGACACCCTAGACTTCCTTAGTCAAAGACTGAGGCTTGATTCAGACTCCTGGGTGGAGTCCCAAAAATGACCCAGGCCCTAGACTAGGGGTATGGGAGACAAAATATTTACTAGGGGGTTCCCATTTCTAGGAGAAATGAGGCATGCATTGTGATACCACAACACTTTCCAACAATGTCTTAGAATGTCTCAACTTATGCAACTACAACTTTTTAACCATCTCCTCTAATGTCAAGTTATCTAAACTCCCACTATCAATGATTGAATTTCATCATTTTTCAACTACCTTACATTTGGTCTTAAATAAACTCCTTATAATAGCTTCTTCATCAACTTCCTCATTCCATAAAACTCTTCTCAACACCAGGTTATTACCATGCTTAGATTCATTAGGTGATTCAACAAATTCTGCACAAGCCAAAGTATTTATACTACTACCTCCAATCTTCTTGCTAGACTTAGTACATTCAATGACCCTATGGTATTATTCCTTATACTTGAAACAAGTTCTTTACATAGATTGTTAAGTCCTTCAACTGACTATTTGGTCAACCTCTATTAAAAGGATTTCAATACAAATGTTTTACAATGATTAGAATGAAAATAGTCAAGTTTTAATTTGTATGATTCCAACTCACTTTGCAAGCTCAGATCTTTGTTTGGTTCAGGTGTTGATTTACCGATAAGATCTCCATAATCATCTATATTCTTGATTTTTGTAAAAACCCTTCAAGAAATTGGTCTCCCCCCTTCAACATCACTTAAGCATTCTTGCCTAGATTCACTTATCAATATCAGAAACATCTATGTAAGTAATCTCCTTTAACTTAATTTTCACACTCCCACTTGTGTGTCTTTGATCCACCTTTCTCTATATTTCTCTCTCTCATATGCACCATAGTCACACATCTTCATTCAACTCTTTACCTCTTTCAATAGGAAATTCTCACTTTACCATTTTCTATGATCACCTTAGTTCTCAAGGTTTACAATCGAGTTCAACACGATTCATCATATCTTTTTATCTTCTTGATATTCCTCTAAAAATTTCTCTAGAATCTGTCTATTAGGTCTTTACCTAATCCCTACCTTGAATTTAATGATCCCACTCCTCTATCTTATCTTCAAAATAGTTTACATCTTCCAAGAAATCAATTGAGTCAGCTGGGAATTACAATTTTTTCAAATTCATCTTCAACAATGTTACTTGGGAATCACTAAGTTTTGACACTTATTCATCAATTACTAGGTCACTTTAAAACTTTTGACTTAGCATCAACTAGCTTGTTTGATCAATACTAATGCTCGGTTGACAATAGCATCACTTGACATTCCTTAACCATTTACTCTATTGCTCAACTTGGCTTGAGTTTCTTGATATAAACAATCAGTTTGTCTCATTAAAGTCTAACTAATCAAATGTCCATTGTGGCTTCTTTTTTTAACTCAACCTTTCTTATACTTGCTATTGTTATGAGAAATTTCTCAAATCAGCTTCATCAATCAAATAGCTATGACATTTAGATTAGGTAGCAATATGTATTATCAATAGATTTGACATCAATGACAAAAGAACAATTATTCCAATTGTAAGTTTCCAAAAATCTCCCTCTTTGGCATTGATCACAACATCTTGTTGTGAGGTTTTAACAGCATTGCCCCAAAACTTTGGGGACCCCTTTTTCTTAGGTAGGCCTTGGTAATTTTCATGGATTTTTGGATTTTTTTCAATTGCCTTAGCAAATTTTTCAGAGTTGTCTAGAGGTTTGAAATTTGAAAAATTTTACACCTTTGATGCCTTCAGGCTAGGAGGGATTTGAGTTGGTTTATTTTTCACCTAGTACAAAACTTGATTTTTTTAGAACATGTAATTTTATCTTTAGACCAAACAACTTTCAAAAAACAACATTTTTTCCAATGGTTAGAATGATATCTAGTAGGATAAATTTGCAAAGTTTGAATTTAGATGGATTTTGACAAATTGAAATAATTGTATTATGAAGACACAACCAACCACTAAAATGAACACACAGCAAAAGGGAAATATATTTATCAAAGAAAAATGCCCTATGGGCTTACAATAGTATGATTATAGAGAAAGAAATCCTCCACATAGTACCTTCTCTCAAACTCCACTAAGAACTGCCCTTACAATGCCAGAAGTGTTCTTAAATAAGCCCCAAATGATTTAGGGTTAGAAATACATTCTAGAATATGATAGTTGGCATCCATCACCAAAATAGAAGGTTCAAAAAGTCATGTTAGAAGTTGGTGTAAAATTAGAAGAATCCAGAAATGGTAATCTAACTTCTAGGAGGCATAACTTTTGAACCATGACTCTGATTGATGAACCGTTTACATTTTCAAAAAACTATTGAATTTCTCTATAGCCCTATGGAGTAGTCTAGCATTTCACCCATTTTTTGGCCCCATATGAGGACATTTAGTTCCCTATATATGACATTGAAGTGCTCTTAGGAGGTCTCTAGGAAAATTAAAACTATAATAACTTTCTAACTGTAAAACCTTTTGACCTGATTCTTTTTTTGTAGCACTTTAAATTACAAGTATAATCATCCCTCCAACTTACACCCTCTAACTCATCATAATTTTGGCTCAATTAAAAAATAACTCATTTTCTACATTTAACTCATTTTCTACATTTACACATATCCCAGGGTACTTAAGGTGCTTAAAAACTCTAACCTAGAAGACTAATAGTGGAACTATGAGAGTTGGAACCTTTATTTAACCCAAATGGGTATCCAGAAATGAAAACACATTAAACAAAAACTATCTCTAAGCATATTTCTTTTGGATGATATAGGATTGCCCTTACACCACTAGATGCTCCTACATCATTGTATAAGCTTGAGCATTTTTCAAAATGAATTTTTTTAGATTTAGTCATTTCGGGAAATCTTGAATTTTTTTGGCAAAAAAAGAAATTTTTAGAGCAAAATTGAAATTGGATGAAATTCTAAAATCTCATTAATTTGGTTAAAATTTTTCCTAGAAGAACTTAGAAATGTTAAAGGAAGTTGGTAATGTGGAATTGAAAATTGATTTTGGCTTACTGAATTTGATTTTAATGATATTTTTATTGCCAAAAAGTTATTACATGAAATTTTGACATCTCCTAGGCTTACCTTATTTCTATTTTGCAGTTTTTGATCAAAACTAGCAATTAAATGGGCCAATTACACTATGGGCTTAGTAATGTTATTGTTGCATTTAAATTTGGGCTATTAATTAAGGGGTAATTTATTTATTTTTTCCCTCTAGGTAGGTCAGCCCACTTGGAGAGGCAAAAAGTGTGGTATAAGAGGGGCTTCCCCCCATATCTTCTCATTCCTTTTTCCTCCTCCTCCTTGGATGTGAGATTTTATTCTAAGCAAGGTGGATTTCAGCTTGTGCAATTTTTGAGGAAAATTTTTCCTTTTTCTTGTTGGAATTTTTCTCCTTCTAGCTTGGGTGAATTTTTTCCCTAGGGTGATTTTGGAGCAGATCTAATTTTTTTCCAAATTGGGCAATATTTGTTGGATCTAATTTCTCCATCTTTGGCAATGATTTCTATTCCAAAATTTGGCAATTTTATTTGGTGAAAGGATAATATGATTTAAGGTCTAATTTTTGGCAAGTGTGGGTGATTTCAAGGAAGTAAAAATTTTGATTTTTGCTAGGGCATCATTATTTGCAAGAAGGATTGAAATTTTTGAGATCTATTCTAAACTTGAAGAGGGCCTAGTTATTGGTAAAAGTAGATTTAAGGTAAAATTCTATTAATTTTTAGAGATTAAGATTAGTTTTAAAGGCATATTCTATTCCTTATTCTTGCTTGGTTTGTTTCCCTTATTTTCTTCTTACACTCATCATCCACCACTTCATCATTTTATTGATAGGTTAAAGTTGGGAGATATAAGTGTAGATTTCATGATAGGCACCTGGAGAGGTAGAAATAAGGTAGACTACCCTAGAATTGAAGTTGGGAGATATAAGTGTAGTCCATCCTAAGGTAATGAAGAGGCATAAATGAGTGGTAGTCCCATCCCTAGGAAAGAAGTTTGGAGATTGAAAAGTGTAGAGATAAGACTTGGAGAGGTAGAAATAAGATAGATTTCATCAATAGAAAGAAGGTTGGAGATTGAAAAATATAGTCCATATCATTTAGAATGATAAGGTAAAAATAAGTGTTTAGGATGGTAGAAGTTAGGGTAAGCAAGAACCCAAAGGGAATGAATACCAAAAAAGACAAAGAAGACATGATACCTAAGACCACCTTTGTCTCAAAAGTGAGGAAAATAAGTGATATCAATATTGACATGGTATAATTGAAGGATATATTGAAGGAAGGAAAATCCCCCATGGAAAATAAGATTTAAAGAGTGGAATTGTACACATGATGGCTTTCCCTCCTACATTACCTTCTTCAAAATTGGTAATGGAATGTGCATCCTAGTTTGATATTGTTACTAAATACATCATTTTTGATGAAGGGAAGAGAGTGTTAGCCAACATTAGACAAGTGATTGAAGAAGTATTTGATATTCCCTAGTATAAAAGCATGACAGTGGTAATGATGGATCAGGCAGCTAAGTTATTTCAAGATAATCAAGAGGCTTATTTCATTCATCTAAAGAAGAATTGGTTACATGAAAGCAAGAAGGGAGTCACCAAGTCATCAAAGCTCACCAAATCTAATTTTAAATCAGAGTATGATGATCTCATTGTGCTTCTTAGTTGAATCATAGGTGAAGCTCAAGGTATGGAATTCGAGAACTGGATGTACTACTTTATTGATGAAATTGAAAATGAAAATATAAAATTTTATTGGGATAGAATTATAACTGAAAATATAGAGTTGCAACTTAGGATAGTGCAAAATCAAAACAAATTCTATATGGGATCCTATGTTTTCTATCATATTATGGGACTATATGAAAATCCTATACTTAAGGCCTTAGGAGTGATTGGCAATGGGTTAGGGCAATGTCTGGTGCATAGTGTTATCAAAGTAGCAAGAAGTATATAGTTTGTCAAAAGAGACTTCCAAGGTACCCACCCAATAAGGTAATTTTGATGGAGTTGGCTAGGCAACTTGAGCATTATGAAATGATGATGAAACATAAAGGTGAGATAGGGATTACCTTCACATTTGGAATAGGCAATGATACTTGCTCCAATCTTGTCGCCTTTGTAGATGTGGAGAAAGAGGTAGAATAGGATCATCTAGGATGGTATAGATCAAGATGATGATTCAATCCTAATGGTCTTATCAAGGCATCTTGTGGAAATACATTCAAACATATTCCTACTATAGAAGATTTTTGGGCCAGTACATAGGATGACTTTCATGTGAGGATTCTAGCTTTCTCAAGATTTTTAGTGGGCATGATGAGGGCAATTAGATGGAGAAACATTTATATTCTTGATCAATTAGAAGATGATGAAGATGTGCTAAGAGATTGCTATGATATAGTGGATGGAATAGAATTGGGTCTAGTGGATTGGGATGGTCATTAAGATCCTTCCTTAGAGGTAGTTACAAGGATAGTTGATCTGTACAATGAGTCATGGTACAATGAGAAATTAAGGTAATTACAAAATTGGAAGGTACACCTTATTTATGAGATGATGAAAAATGAGGAAGCTCTAACGAAATCACTTAGGTAAAAAGGTAAAGGAAATATCCAGAAACAAAGAGTAATTAACAACAAGAAAAGTTTGGAGGTTGAGAAAAATAAAGAACATTAGTAGCCTCCAGCAAAGAGACAGAATGTAGTGTCATCAAAGGAGATCATAATTGAGGCTAGAGGCCAAGAGGATAATACAAGTGGATAAGGGGTCATCGTAGAGGTGAGTTCTAATTCAGAATCAAGTAGTTATAGTTACAATACCAAGTACTCTCCTCTCTTGGAGAATCAACATGGAGATGATGCGATAGTCACTAGTGAAGAGGATAGACCAATTGATATTAAGGAAATAAGCTAGGCACCTAGGGTCATTGGTGATGCTTTTCTAGTCAAACTAAATCCATATCTAGGGAGATGCACTACATCACTATGGTTAAAGAAAATGCTTATGCCAAGAGGCGAGATGGTGATTGTCTAAATAGTTGAAGATATTCAAGGGTTAGTGGAAAAAGAAGATAGTAAGAAATAGAAACAAATTACAAAAATGGTGGCGAAGGTAATTAGGAGTGATGATGAGGATCACCAAAATGTTTACATTGCTATACTAAAGGTTAGCAAGGATGTGGATGAGATTATAGCTCAAGAGTATGAGGTAGTTGAGCATAACTAGGGAAGAATCATGGATGACATGGAATGTGAGGAGATCCAAGAAGGCATGGTTTCAGTTAGAGAAAGGTTGAGGAATTTAAATGAGAGGATTGTGAAGTTGGAGGCAAAAAAATAATTGGAGAGATTACCAACATATCTAATAGTTGCATCAAGAAACCCTTCCACAAGATAGCCAG
This sequence comes from Cupressus sempervirens, assembly GCA_028749045.1. NCBI lineage: Eukaryota > Viridiplantae > Streptophyta > Pinopsida > Cupressales > Cupressaceae > Cupressus > Cupressus sempervirens. Next base: position 268,016,853 of record CM053786.1, on the reverse strand, counting down.
AGTGACATAGAAGAAATATTGGCTCAACTACACGAAGTCAAAGATTGGATCCATGATATAACTCAAGATGGGCAAAAAAAAATTCCTTCCTTTATATCAACATTTAGCTCATTGGTGGCTATTAGAGACAAATTTATAACATTTGAAGGGGAGTGGAATGATTTCCTTCTAATCAAAGACTTTGCCATTTCTAGACTACATGCATTTATTTGGCTACCAAAGAGATGTTTGGAGAAAACCAAGTTGGTGGATGGAGGAGGAATGAGTATAGTGGAGTCTTGGTTTATTTCCTTGACCATCAAATTGAAGATACTTGAAGAGATACGAAATGAGATTGCACAACACAACCCAAGCATTGATACTTCCATTTCAACCATGATGAGTGATGTTGGGGCTACACTTGATTTTAAAGATATCAAAGAGGATAATGTTAATGATATAGAATTTGAATCAATATTAGATGAGATGGGGAAGGTTTTCATCAAGAAGAAACATTTGGGCACCCTTTCCTCCCTTAATGCCTTTATCGGATATGAAAAAGAATATGGTAAGGATCATGAGAAGACACCACAAGTAGCAAGAAACATGATGAATTTAGCTGAGCTGAAGATGAAGCACATGCTTTCCCCTCCCATGAAGGAAGTTAACAACAAGATAGCCAAGTTCATTTATTTTGCTAAAAATATGAAAGAAAAGGGTAGAGTTATATCAAAAGATCATTTGATGTAAGCCCAAGTGGCAAATTCTCCTTCTTCTTGGGTAGGATAGTTGTTTGATTCTAATTTTCTACCATCTTCATGCCTTCTCATTGGTTGCCACTTTTCATTTTTTTCATTTTTCCATTGATGAGGTGGCATCCTCTCATTGCATGATGGGGTGGCAACCCTAATTAGGGCTTCTAGAATCTAATTTGGATAATTGATTTTGCCTCTTAATCTCTACCATTGGTTATAATTTTGGCCTCTATATAAGGCCATTTTCTTTCATTTGTAAAGGGTTGAAGAGATTTTTTGCTTAAGATAATACCAAAATTACTTCTCTTTATCATTGTTTTGACTTGCACGGTGATTAAGAACACTTGGTGCTATTGCATGGTTTCTACTTCCAATAGTTAAAGTTCGATTTCATTGAAGTTATTAAAGTAGATATTATTTCAAGAAATTTTTTAAGTAAGAGTAAGAGTAGATGGATATTTGTATGGTGATATTAGTGGATGTTTCATAGGGATCTATAAACTAGGCCACTAGCATCCTAGCAGCTTGTTAGGAAGCCTTGTGTGGTAAACTAGTCTTTTTACCTTGAATCATTGCATCTATGGATGTAGATCTATTGGTAAGATTTCATCAAATTAAATCTCCATCTATTTGTTAATCTTTCCATTCATAGAAGTGAGAGTAGTGGAGAAATTAGCTTAGTAGTTGGAGTTTTGAAGAAGAAAGTTAGAAAGGAGAAGCATCATTGGTAGACACACCCTCCATCATCATCACCATCAACATCATTTTGTGCTCATATACTTTACCAAGCTAGACATCATCACCATTACAATGAGAGTTTGACAATCCTTGAATGAACAATGTAAGGTTGCCTAAGTGATTAACTAGAAAACCACATTAATATAACAGGGTTAGTATCCATAGGTGTAAGGAACATTGTAGTTTTTCTCATGTCTTCATGAGTATTTTATTTTCAAGAGTGGGATTGAGTATTTGATATTTTGTATCAATTATTCAATTGCTATATGTTATTTAGTGGTACAAAATAGACATCAACATATCTCTACATCTCAATATTAGAAATACCTCAATGTATCAAATGTGTCTCACTTTTTACCATACAATCCATAAATATTTTCTCCCTCTGAGATAATAGACCTCCCTTTGTGTTCATATTCTCCCTTTTTGATACATATTTCTTTATAATCTATCTCTCCTTTATTTAGTTAAGTCTCACTCTTTTGTAATTTTCTTCTGCTATATATTCTCTATTCATTTATTGTTATCTCCCTCTTTTACCATATATCTCTCCCTCTTTGACAACAATGCCAAAGACACATAACTTTCTTAGCTTCAATCTCTTCATACATCTAATTTATGTAGATTTTGCATGTCTGGCTGATTTTTGTCATTTTTCTATGACTAATCTATTATGTTATACTAGAATATCTTGTTGGCAATATGGCTATGGAGATATATGAGTGTTGTCATTTTTTGCAACAATACTTTTGATATTTCATGTGTAACGCCCCGCCAAGGGATCCAAAAGAATTAACCTAAAGTTTCACTAAGTTTGCTAAACATTTTTTTTTTTTTTTTAAAGTAAGAAAGTATGACATACACATCAACACATAGTAGCGGAAGCAATAACATGTAATCATCGACAAACATACATTGCAAGTTACATTTCTTAAAGATCCCAAGACGTTGAGTCATGTTTAAATTTAATTAAATCTAAGTCTAAGAACTATCACATACATATGAAAGAATAATCAGAAAGTCCCATGTCCATAATATACATTTATTCTGAATGCTCCTTGGCAAATTAATTCGGAATGCTCAATCATCCACTATACATGTCACAGGGTATGAAAGGCTTAAAAGAATATACATATGTAAAGATCAAGATACAACATCCTCAAATCCATGATACAAAGTTCAGTAAAAATATATGAAACTATTCACCATACATGATACATCCATACATCCATAATGATAAAACATCTATCATAAAATCTAACCATCCATCATAATAATCCAAGAACATAGTGAAGGTAAATGCCAATCACGAAAACTCCAGCCACAGTGACCACGGAATGGATCTCAATGGTAAGAGTAAAAGCACTACCACCCGACTGCGTGGAACCTAAATGGTCCACTCCCACCGCGCTGAGGAGATAGTCTCAAGTCCCAAATAGGATAATGAAACCTATAATCATAAATACTCTCTAAGTCCAGGAAATCCTATAAGTATGCTAACTCAAGGGTTCCTAAAAAGATCGACATCTAAATTCCAGAGGTACCACAAGACACGTAGGAAACCTAATATGCAAGCAGGAAAGTGTCATCGCAAAAGTCATGTAGAAGTTACCCGAGCAATCCCTTAGGAATCCCAGGTCCCTACTGATCCCTGCGGCCACTAGTATCCTCTCGTACTGACGAGGCACACTATGGAGTGCAAGGTCATAACCAAGTGTTCTCTCTACCCCATCCTAGTCTATACTAGCACTCAAGGCATGGGAGAGAACATACAATTATCTTATTAGGTTCATTTTCCCTCATTTAGTGTAAATGTTTTCACTTATTAAAACAACTTACAATGGGTTACTCCAGGCAGCCTCTTAGGGCCCCGATCCCCATTGCAAGCCACTTCCTGACACTACACATAGATAACCTACCCTAGGCTCATGAAATCACAAATCAAAGAATCATAATAAAATCACCTCAGTCCTATACAAGCAACTGAAAAGCGTCATAAAAGATAAGCCACAAAATTACATCATTTCTTCATGAGCAACAGATAAGCATCAAATAGTAATCATATGATCACAACAGTTCTCTATCAGTAACTGAAGGCATCAATGATAAATCACAAAACCAATGGTTCTCCAATGAGCAACCAGAAAGTATCCCAATAGTAAATTACAATACTGATCGAAGACTCCAAAATGGTCAAGTCAAAACATGACATCATCAAGAACATAACAAACACTTCAGTCCTCTCAAGTGACCGAAAAGCAATCCAAGTATAACTGATCGAGACTCAAAAATGGTTATCAAATATAACTGATCGATGACTCAAAAATGGTTATCAAAAATAACTGATCGAGACTCGAAAATGGTTAAGTTAGGTATCTCATAAACATACACCTCAGCTTCACACAAGAAGACTGAAAGCAATAACAACTAGTAAATACAATCATGTCATAGAGCACTCCATCACACTACCATGGTCGGGTTAAGAAAGATCGAGACCAAATCATCATAACATCACATTCACAACCCCGAGCCTCTGGTAACAACCTAAACTGGTCAATACTAGAACAAACCCCAAAACATTCAAAGTACAAAGACAACATCAAAGTCTTAGAGATTGGATCTAAAAGTATATTATTTGAGTTAAGGTAAGGTTTATGTTTCAGTTTAATGTCGAATTCAAGAAACAAAGTTTTCACAACTACCCATTACGAATAACCCATTTCTATAATAACTTTCATTAAATCCATAATCCAAATCTATAATTTAGTCAAATAATATTCATTATTAATTAACTTAATTAAACTAATTAAATTAATCAATAATTGCCTGTTCTACTTACTTATCTTAATCTAATCACTAATTGTTAATTTATTAATTTTATACCAAAATTAATAAATTAATATTTACAACTATGTTTATGCATTTAATATTTATTTATTAAATATTAATAAAGTTAAAACTATTATTAATTTAAAATATATTATAATTTTATTAATTAAAAATTTTAAATAATAAAATTTGTTTTTACAAAAATTAAAAATTAAAATTATATATAAAAAAAAAATGAATTAAACAAATTTGTTTTGTTTTTATTTTTTTAAAATTAAAACAAACGTTTATAGCCCGTCGGCTTGGCCGCAAGCCTGCGGTGGCAGGGCCTGCGGTGGCAGGTACTCTGTACCTGTCGTCGCAGTACCTGCGATGCAGGGTACTATCGGCCTCCGACAGTGGGGGGCGGGTACGGGGTGATTCCCTCCCCCCCCACTATATATATATATTTTTTTATTATATTTTTTTAATTTTTTTTATTTTTAATTATATATATATATAATATCTTATATTTTTTAAACAAAAGAATACCATTTCATTATTAATAAGACTTTTATTAATAAACAAATTAATTAAGAATATATATATATATATATATATATTAATTTATAAATATATATATATATAAAAGCATTGAAAAATTGGTCTCCTTTTTTTTAAATTGATATAGAAAATATATAGTCAACCAATCGATCTTCTAATTTAGAATTTCGGTATTAGATTCAACCCTTCCCATTTAAATCTTATGTATACAGAAGTTTATTGGCAAGCATCTGATAAATTCCAATATCGTAATGTTTTAACATTCATTACAGAGAATTCCAGATTTACAAACCTCAGACACGAAGAAGACAGGAAAGGATAATTGCGTAATAAATCGATAATCGAAAACACAAGACCCTACCTGATCCTGATGCTATTATGCAATCTCCAGAAACTATAAAAGAATTCGCTCCTCTCAATAACCTTCCTCTGGAAAACTTTCTTGGTATCAGCTTTCTGAAATTTGCTTCCAAAAATTCTCTCCCAAAAATTCCCGTCCAAATTCCTCTATGTCAACAATGAACCCCCAAAGTTGTGATAAGCAATTTCTCCTCAAATCGGGGCACTAATTGTGCGTCTACCCGAGAAGACTCTTTGCCCAACTCAGTTAACTCCAAATTAACTTTTATTATCTTTTCTTATTCTTTTGCATTCAACTTTCATGCACATTAAATTGAATTATTAAATAACTTTATTTAAAATTTCACTTGACTTCTATTCTTAATTAATTTATTACTTTAATCTTATGTGCACTTTTAAGAAATTAAAATAACATTATTAATTTTTATAATTTAATCTTTTAATTTAATTCTTATATTTAACTCATGTTTAGATCATGCAATCTAGAATTCTTAATAAATTAATATCTTTCAACTTTTTAATTTATTTTAGAACTTAATTGATAACATATTTAATTAATTTAAATAACAATAATATTTAGCATTTATTTAAAAATGAACTCCAAATATATTATTATTAAATTAAATAAATATTATCCTGTTCTAAATATATCTTTGAACTTTAATCTCCAACTTTAATTCTTTTATTTAATTAATTAATTAATTAAATATAAAGATATCATAATAATTCTCTATTTAATTAAATCATTAATTAATCTTTTTAATTAGACTTAATTAATAGAAAATACACCAAGGACTCATAAAGCAACATACGAAAACCCATCATAGAAAAACACATACCAAATCAAACAAAAAGGGTTATAATCACGAAATTACATCATTTGATGCATTCGGAGGGTACTTAACTCAGATACTTGTCCTAATTATCAATTAGGACAATTGGCTAAAGGGTTTAGGATTTGGACTTAAGAATTTATCTCCTCTCTCTTACCATTGAGATAATGCGATAGGGTACGCTCATCCTGGCAATTCAGGGAAGTCGATACCCGGTACCTACAACCTGCATAAAATCCACGCATGTACAAACACAATATTCTAAGCTAAATAGACAATGGAAGGAAGTGGTGCATCGTGTAGATCCCAACTAGCAGGTGACTACGACTCCCTTCCTTAACCACATCAGAAACATCATACATAAATAAAACAAACACGCACACCATACACATGCAGTATGGGGTAAGTATCCATAAGAAAGCACATGTGATAGTAAACCATCTAACTAATCATCATCGATAACTGAAAACATTGAATAATCATCATACATGCATGAAATATAGAGTACCAAGTAATCTCATCATATAATAAACTGAGTGTAAAACAACATCTGATAATCTCTAAAATAATAATACTAATCATCAAACATAAATTGGCCTAAAAGAGTTTGGCAATGATGACAGAAATGCGACTTAGGGGCAGGCACTACATCATGATGTTATCAAAGTTAGAAAATTGTCTAAGTGTTAGAAAGTTTGTAGTAGTATAGAGATAGATATGGTATGTAAAAATGTAAAACTTCAAGTTAGTTCATACACAATTGAGGATCAATAGTTAATAGGGTCATGATGACATATTTTAGTGCACAGACTTGTATAGATAGTATGACACAAGTTATAGTTAAATTAATTGTTCAAGTAATTAGTAGAGTAGATCAGAGTACAATGCCTAATTGAAGTAAATGGCTTAAGGAATTATTTTGGAAACAAATTAATTACTTGATCATGTTGGGATGACATCCTACCTAGATGTTTACCCTAAGTTATTTTATATTTGGTCAAGCATATGAAAGCTTCAAGGCTAACTAAGTAGAGTTTTACAAATTTGTGAGATAGAAGTAAATATCATATCTTGTGCAAATGATGTGATCTACCAATGTGATGCAAAATTTAGTTAAGAAAGCTTAAGTGATATGTGATCCATGTGAGATGTAAAATTTGATGTATGATTAGAGAAAGTGTGAGATACACATTAAGACAATTTTGTATGTATATCTACTCTTGTGAAGAAAATTAATTGCATATTTCATATTAGTGTAGTGGGCTCTTCTTGCATACATTATATTTAGTCTACCAATTCTTATAGGGTTGAAGAAACTCCTAATAGGGTTGAGGTTTTTAACAAGGTCTAGTATTCTGACAATGACTTGAGACACTATACGTATTTCATAGACTCCTAATAAGGTCAATATCCTTAACATGATTCTTTTGTTTAGTGGATCATCATATGGGTGTCATCCCCCTTGGAGTTTTCCATTTTCCAAGGTTTTCCTAGTTAACAAATAATGGTGTTATGAGTTCTCTTTGTGTATGTTATATTTACTATTCAACATTGTTGGTTTACTTTCATATGCAGGTTATAAAGTAATTAACAATATCCATTTGTGGTCAAAAGTTTGTAGAATATTGATTCATTCCCTTCTTAGTATTTTCTATTTATAACAATTGGTATCATAGGATAGTTACTTTGAAGAGGCTTAAAAACTTGAATAATATCACTATAGATATGGAATAGCTGAAGAGAAACCTTGAATAAGCTCTTGATAAAATTGATCTTCCTATTGAAGAAAGAGATAACTTGAAAGATAGGTATGAGCATGTAAAATTTTACATTGGTTCAAGTTGAAAGACAAGATTGATGATCTAAAATAAATAAAGGAATTAAATGAGCAGATTAGTGACAATAAGGTAGGAATTCTTAAGAAAGAAAATGAGATCTTGAAGCATGACTTGAGAATTGTTGAACATAAGATAAGTCTTAAAAAAGATGATAACAAACCCAAACCTGATCTAAAAGCTGAGAATGCAGACCTTAGATCTAAGTTAAGTCAAGTGACATCCAAATTAAACTCTATTAAGATAGAACATCCTGAGTTAGAAAAGTACATCACTATTATGAAAGAAGAATTGACACAAGCCAAATAGTAGTTAGAGAAACTTTATTCTAGTATTGAGAAAATCAATGACTAGATATTTTACCATAGACCCTCTTATGATAAGACAGGCCTTGGATATTTTATTGGAGAGAAATTACCAAAGAAAGTCAAAATAAAAAAGGAACCAAATCTAGTTCTTGAGTCCCCTAAAGAATTTGATTTGAGTAAGATTGAATCAAGTATAACTACAAAAATATCTAAAATAATTAAACTAGCTGATTTGTCTATGAAACATGATGAACCAAAAAAAATAGAGAAAGTTGATGAACCTAAGCAAGCTAAATCATTTAAGAAAGTTAGACATGAATTCAGAGCTAGTTGCTTCATATGCAATAAAGTTGGTAATATTAAGAGACATTGCATAGGTAAGTCTTTCAAACCTATTACTAATTTCTATTTTTATAATTGTCATGGTTATAGACATAAAGCATTAGATTGTAAGAAACCTAAGTTTGATAGTAATAATGAGAATAGTAGAATGTTTTGTAATATTAACCATGCAGGTAATGAAAGAGGAATATCACAAAGTAGATCTAATGATGGAGAGAAATATAATGGTCAAATGAAACAATTTGTACGTTACAAGTGTAATAATCCTAGGCATATTGCAAGGAACTACAGAGCACCTCAAAGTTAGAATGAAACCAATCAAAGAAGGATTTCACTTGTAAGTTAGTTATGTAATAACTTTGGAGACAACAAGATTTTGTAGAATGTATAGAAGGAACTTTAACATGAATCCTAATTACAAAAGTAACATTAATAGAAATGACAAAAGAAATGGTAAGGACAATGATGAAAGCTAGATGAAAGTAGTTAAAGAATATGTTGATGAATTTAAGAAAGAATTTGTGAAAGATATTAATCCAAAAAGTTCTCATATAGTTTTGGTAGAGCAATATTTTGATGCATCTAATGGAAAATTTAAGTTAGACATTGTTTGTGACTCATCCTATCTGAATTAAGAATTTCCAAAAGAGGTAGAGCATATGTTAGTTAGAACTGATGATATATTGTGAATTAGAAGTTGTGCAGTTAGTAGAAGGTAGATGACATAGAGAGGAAGCTATGGTTGAGTGAACAAGAGTTTTGTTGATCACATTAAGTCATACAAAAGAAAATTAGTCTACTTGTAATCAGTGACAAGTTTTGAAGAAAAAAAAAAGTGCACATTTAATGCGGAGTTAACTTGGAAATGATTTAAGGATTGTGAGTAAGATATTTAGTACCATTTGATTCTGTGAAGAGTTTGGAGTAGTTTATGAGTGATTTGACAATGAATTCATGTGAAAAGTTGTAGAAGCCCCAAAATGTGGTATTAAAGGTATATTATGAAGCTTTAAGTTGGAATTTTGAGTATCAATAGTGAGAAGTATGGAAAGCCAGTCAGTTTGTGATATAAGTGAGAGACCTAGGTACAAATTCAAGAAACATCCATTTGTTTCTCTTATTGATAATCTGTTAGGAGTGTTTTCTCAAATCCGGCCAAATGTACTTCATGTAGAAGACATTAGAAGCTAGGTTTATTGTAAGTTTGTGAGTGTTAGAGATGAAGATATTCACAAGGATTTAGGAGTTATGTGTAATGGAGACCTAACCCTAAAATTTGAGTATGCATACTTGAATGAACTAAGCTTAATTAAGTATATATTCTTCATGGAATTTGATAATCATGAGTTAAGCAAGATTATCCTAAGTCAAGTTCATGAAGAGATGTTTTGGGTAGGTGATGTGCCTATTGTAATTGACAATGACCTAATTCATAAGGTCATATGTCTAAGAAAAAAATAGTATAATCCAATGAATGATTGGCATGTGAGGAAGATAGTTAAGACAAATCTAAAAATTAAGTTTGATGGAAGGAATATGAGAGTTGATCAAATCAAGGACAATGGAGTTAGATTATTCAGCAAGATTGAAGGATATAAGTTCAATAAAAGTTCTAGAGTACACTCTATGCCAGCAAGATTTTTGCATGCAATCTATGTTAGGGGAGTTGTAAAGGAGAAAGTAAATATGTGCGAGATTGTCAAAGTATAGTTTTTGGACAACATTGTTAAGTTGAAGAAGGCTAAGAATGCAGTCTTTAGATTCAAATCTCTACTAACAGACTTAGTTTTCCATGTAACCAAGTAGTTTCTTGGTATGACAAGTTGGGATAGTAATGAGTGTTTGATGAAGATGGTTACATAGTGTTATGGGGCCAAACTAGAGAATTTTAGAGACTTCGACATTGATAAAATGATGAAGAGCTTCTAATCAGAGATGAAGCTAAGACATAGAATCCCTCCCTCTATGGTGGAGAAGTATAAAGATGAAATACATTTCATGCAAGTAGAAATTAACACTACTTGTATGGAACTAGTAGAATCTAGAGTAAAGTTTGTTGAACCCATGCAATATGAATTGAGTGAAGAATTCATTGAAGGATACACATAGATTATTCTATAGTTAGAAAGGGACACTAAATGTCAAAGATAGGGTACTTATGAAGAGAAGATAATGGAAGTTCATACAAAACTACACAGTAAGGAGATCAAGAAGAATGTGGAAAATAAGATTGAATCACTTCTTAAGGAGTCAAGCATGATAAGAGAAGAATTGAATGAAATCAAAGGTATAGAAGTGGAGATGAAAGCTAGAGGGAAATTTGAGGTGGTAGTAGTCACACCTATGGCTATTGCAACACCATCTATAGATGTGATAGTAGTAGGGTCTACTTCACAAATACCTATTGTACCTTATGCAATAGTTGCACTATTGGAAATATAGATGGAGTAATTGAGAGGGGGCGAGGGAGGGGGGGGGGGTTGGTGAATCAGTTACCACAAAAACAAATCCATAGATCTCTTAGATGTCTCATAAAACTATTTACTACTATCACTCAATATACATACTTAATATGTTGTAACTTAGTAAATATAGTGTATGTTAACTTTAATAGTTCTTAAACATTAACTATGATTAACATGCAAGCATAAAGGAAATAAGATGAACACATAAGATACCAGATTTAACATGGAAATCCAATATGGGAAAAACCACCAAGTAACTAGCTACTAATTTTCACTCTTTTGAAGTGAGCCCTGTTAGGAGCCAACATGATAAAAGGTTACAAAAGACACTATTATTTGTGACCTTGTTAGAGCATTTAATCACCCTATTAGGAGTAGCCTTACAAGAGGTCTTTAGAACAATTCAATGGAACTATCACCTTGTTAGAGGAATTATAAATGGCTATTAGACCAACTCTATTAAGAGATTTAAGATTCACTACTACAATGGTAAGAAAATAACAATGAAATGACCTGTATGAGATGCAATTGAATTGTTGATTATAGATCTTTATTCTGCTTCACTAGATCCTTCCTGATCAAATATAACTTTGTTTCTCCTCAAGGATATTTGACCATCCTTCAAAGTTCACTCACACTTTTCTTCTCAAACAATCAATACACTTGCATACTTTCTCATACACTTTAGAATTCCAACTTGACTTTTCATTTATACCTTACAAATTATCCAGTTGGCTCATTTACAACTTACAATTACCAATAATCATTACCTCAGTCAGCTAGAATCAATACATGAAATAATTAAACTTTATTTCTCAAATTAACAAAATCCTTCATTGGTCGACCCTGCTTGGTAAACAGTGATCGTAAAAAGATTTCCTATGTTAACCAATAGAAGCTCAGTTAACATTGCGATCCTACAAAATCCTTTGAAAACCAAGTGAATTCAATAAACACTAACTTCCTACCACATTTTACTTCTATGCCCAAGTGAGCTTGGTAGATACTATCTACGTAGAGTAATTTCCAAGAATGCTTGGTAGTTACAAAAAATTGCTTTGCTAACCAACTGAGCTTGGTAAGCACTAACTAATAATTGATATGACATTTGTGTAACATTAAAGACAACACACAATTAGACAATTTTATCCAAAAATCTCCCTCTTTGGCATTGATGGCAACACAACATGTCATAGCACAATAAAATTTAAAAACAAGTCTTTCTTTGAAAAAAAAAATTCTCCCTCTTAGATTTTATGCCACAAACTTCTCTAATACAGTAATCTCCCTCTGTGAAGGAATTATATAGCTTCTTCTCCAAATAGAAAACTCTCCCTCAAATTGTTTTTAGAATTATATGATAGTAAACTTTCCCTCTTTGAAAACACATGCCAAAGAAAACACATACAAAATGAGTATTAATGTACCTTGAGTACTAATTCATATGCAATATTCCCTTGACTATACTACATCAACTAATAGATCTTCAACTTGGTTCCTATTGATGCATCACTAAAACTTTATTTTAGTGAGCTTCAAATAGGAGAATGACCCCTAACTCACCTCTTAGATACAAGAATGCATCCTTAGGTAAGTGCTTGGCGAATATGTTTGCAGTCTTCTCTTTTGTATGGACATATTCCAATCTAATTTCTATATCCTACACTAATTCTTTGACAAAGTGATATTATATGGAAATGTGCTTGGTTTTGGAATGCATCACTAGATTCTTTGATATATTAATTGCACTTTTATTATCACAAAACATAACAATTGGTTCTTTGATCTCAACTTTCATTCCTTCCAAGAACTATTTAAACCAAACAATATTTGAATAGTTCATTGTTGCTGCAACATATTTTGCTTCTGTTGTAGATTGGGATGTGCAATTTTTCTATTTGCTTGTCCAAGATACCAACCTTTTTCCAAGAAAGAATGCTCCACCACTTGTACTCTTTTGGTCATCAATGTTTCCTACTCAATCAACATCAGTAAACACTTTTAAGTCTAGATTTCCTCCATGTTTATACCATAAGCCATAATCTTTAGTACTTTTCAAGTATCTCAAGATATTTTTGATTGCCATCATATGATTTTCTCTTGGATTTTCCAAGAATCTTGCCACTATACCAAATGCAAGAGCAATATCAGGCATTGTATGAACTACATACTGTAATTTTTCAATCATTGATCTGTATAAGGTTTGATCTACCACTTTTGAATCATCATCTTTGTTAAGCTTTAGTCCAGTACACATGGGGGTTCCAACTAGTTTTGAATCTTCCATACCAAACTTCTTGAGTATCTCCTTGATATACTTAGATTTAGTGATATAGATACCATTCTTGCTCTACTGATTCTGAAGACCAACAAAGACCTCAATCTCACCAAACATAGACATTTGAAACTCTTTGTTCATTTTCTCTAAAAATTCTTTTCATAAATCATCATTATTTGTAAACAAAATATCATTCACAAATATTTCTACCAAAACAATCTTGTTATCTAGTCCTTCCTTTATGTGCAAACTACTGTTACCATTAGTTCTCTAGAAACCAATTTGAATAAGGTAGTTATGCTATATCTCATACCATGCTCTAGGAGCTTGTTTTAGACCATACAATAATTTATGTAATTTGTAGACCATTTCCTTTCTATCTAGATCAATAAAACCTTTAGGTTGCTCAATGTACACTTCTTCATGATGAATACCATTGAGAAATGTAGATTTAATATCCATCTAATATACCTTAAATCCTTTATGTGTTGCATATACAAGTAAGGTCTTGATACCTTCCAATCTTGCAATATAAGCAAAAGTCTCACCATAATCAATTCCTTCTTATTGAGATTAGCCTTTACATACCAAGCTAGCTTTGTTTCTTGATACTTTACCATCTTCATTCAACTTATTCCTAAATACCCACTTTGTTGCAATCACATTTTTATCTTTAGCCTTAGGTACAAGAGTCCAAGTTTTGTTCTTCTCTATTTTATCTATCTCTTCATTCATAGAGTCAATCCAACTTTCATTTTCTAATGCATCTTTGACATTTCTAGGTTCAAAATCAGCAAGTAAGTTACAAGTACCTTTTAGCTTACTTCTTACCATAGTACCTTCTAATTTGTCTCCAATAATCAGATCTAGTGCATGATGTCTCCTGACATACTTGGCCAATAAATTTTCCTTGCCTCTTGAATGAATTATGTTTTCATCCTCTTGCACTTCAACTTTAGGTTCTGGCTACTCAGGCTTAGTAGGGATTGGCTTGGTAGCTTCAAAATGTGACTCGGGTCCTTGTGACTTGGTTTGAACTTCTTGCAACATGATGAATGAGGAAGACTCAATAGTAGAAGTCTCCTGATTGAAAGATGTATCTAGTAATGTATCGAGTTCAATGAAAACAAATCTCCTATAATCTTTTGGTTCCTTTTTTCTTTCTTCTTCAGTCCTTTTTGCAAACTCATCAACTTTAACATGTGCACTTTCTATGATTTTGTGAGTAGAAAAATTCAAACATCTATATGCCTTACCCTTGCAAGAATATCCTAAGAATATGCATTCATCACCTTTCACATTTTCCTTTGGTAGATTCTTTCAAGATGTAACATTTACTTCCAAATAATTTCAAGTAGCTTACATTGGGTTTATAGCCATACCATAACTCATAGGGGGTTTTGAATGAGTCCTTCTACAACTGTACTTGGTTTAAAGTATGAATTTTAGTGCTAATAGATTTCTTCTAGTATTTGATAGCAATTTTGTTTTCAATCATTAGATTCATTGCACAATCTATGATAGATTTGCTTCTCCTTTTAGCTATTCCATTCTGCTTGAGAGTTTCAGGGGCATAACCTATCTTTTGATTCCTCTTTCAATGCAAAAGTTATTGAATTCATTGGATATGAATTCACCACCTCTATCTAACTTTAAGAATTTTAATGTTTTCCCTATTTCCTTCTCCACTCTTGCTAAATACCATTTGAATTTCTCAAATGCTTCTAACTTCTCTCTTAGATACATAACAATCATCATTCTAGAGTAGTCATTAACAAAAAGAATGAAGAACTTTTCTCTAGTATAACTCTCAATTCTAATAGGTTCACACAAATCAGCATGCACAATTTCTAAAATATTTTCAGACTAAGAGTTTTTACTTTTAAATCTAGTCTTTCCCATTTTACCAATCTAACAATTCTTACATAGACTAACATCTGGTTTCTTCAAACTAGGAATGCTTCTTACTTTCTTAATTTTCTTATCTTTACCATGTTATCAAAATTTACAAGACATAACCTTCCATTCCATAGCCAACTTTCTTCAATTTGAGAAATAAAACATGATTACTCACCTAGATTAGGATAAAACAAGTTACCTTTTGTTTGCTTACCTGATCCAATCAGCTTTCCTTTTCCATCCAATAGTCTTTCTTTGACATGCATGAATTCCACCTTGAATCCAATATTGATTAGCTATGCCACACTCAATATATTATGTTCTAGTCCTTCAACCCAATAGGCATTATCACATAAAACTTCTTTAGTTAATGAGATTCGACCTCTTCCTTTTATGTAACAAGGTTCATTATTTCCAAACCTTACACTACCACCATCATAATCTTCAAATTTGTCAAACTTTTTTTTGTTACCAGTCATATGATGTGAACATCCATAGTCTATGATCCATGTATCATTTTTTCTCACATGAGAGATAAGTGCCATATTATCTTCTTCATCATTATCATATTCATCTTTCATAAGAATGTAAACAATTTCATCTTCACTATTATTAGATTCCTTAGAGTCCTTAGCCATAAAAGATGTTTTCTTACCTTTGTCCTTGAATGATTTGAGATTTTTCTTTCCATTGCACTTGTGACATTTCTTCTCATTCTTTCTTTGTTTGGACACCTAGCTGCAATATGATCAATTTCTTCACATGAAAAACAAATTAGGGGAAAATTACCTTTGTATTTTCCTCTTCTTTTAGAATATTTCCTTGCAAGTAGAGCTTCAACAACTTCAACATCATTGTCAAAACTTTCCTCTAATTCTTCTTCACTTTCTAACTGAGAGTCCTTTATTTTCTTTCCTTTTTCCTTGAGTGTAAGCTTGGCTTCAAATGCTGATTCAATATTCTTGGAAGCTGGAACATAATTATCATAGTTATCTAGCTCAAAGGTTGTCAATCTTCTTATGAGGGTATCCAAAGTTATCTTATAATTTGTCTCACACCTTCTTTCTTGAATTTCAGATACTCTAATTGCATAAATGGGAAGCAGTGTTCTAAGAACTTTACTTACAATTGTTTCCTCCTTGATCTCTCCTCTAGAAGCTTTGATTGCACTAGCACTTGGTTTGATATTTTCTACATATATGGCAATGTTTTCATCATCTCTCATTCTCATATAATCAAATTGTCCTCTTAGGCTTTCTTCTTTGGCTCTCCTCACATTGTCATCACCTCTATAGATATCCTTTAGCTTCTTCCACATAGCAAAGGTAGTTTTGTAGTCCTTGATGTTATCAAATTCTTCATAGTTTAGCATAGATGCAATTTCCATCATCATGGTGTTAAGAGTCTTCTTGTCAGCAATGTCATTAATGAATAGTGTACCATAATGACCATAATGAGTTGTATGTTCTTCATCAAAGTATTTCAATCTTGTATCTCCAATGGAAGCTAGATGAAGTCTCATGAGGCCTTACCATGTTGAAAAGTTATCTCTGTTAAGCCTTGGAATTTCTCTCTTGTAAGACATCCTATTCTTTAGCTTAGGTTTTTGATACCTTTCCTTTAAGCACCAAAAGCTCTAATACCAATTGTTGGAAATATAGATGGAGTAACTAAGAGGGGGAGGTGGGCCAAGAGGGGGGTGGAATCAATTGAAACAAAAAAAAATCCATAGATCTCTTAGATGTTTGATAAAGCTATTTACTGCAGTCATTCAGTAAACATACTTAAAATGTTGTAACTTGGTACATGTAGTGTATGTTAACTTTAATAGTTCTTAAAAATTTACTGTGATTATCATGCAAGCATAAAGGAAATAACATGAACAGATGAGACACCAAATTTAATGTGGAAACCCAATATGGAAAAAACCACCAAGTAACTAGCTACTAATTTTCACTCTTTTGAAGTGAGCCCTATTAAGAGCCAACCTAGTTAAAGGTTACAAAACACACTATTAGGTGTGACCTTGTTAGAGGATTTAATCACCCTGTTAGGAGTGGCCTTACAAGAGGTCTTTAGAAAAATTAAATGGAACTATCACCTTGTTGGAGGATTTACAAATGGATGTTAGACCAACTCTGTTAAGAGATTTAGGAATCACTACT
The DNA here is from genome assembly GCA_028749045.1 of Cupressus sempervirens. NCBI lineage: Eukaryota > Viridiplantae > Streptophyta > Pinopsida > Cupressales > Cupressaceae > Cupressus > Cupressus sempervirens. The sequence continues at coordinate 267,999,524 of CM053786.1, read as the reverse complement.
ACAATGGTAAGAAAGTAAATATGAAATGATCTAAATGAGATGCAACTAAATTGCTAATTACAGATCTCTATTTTGCTTCACTAGATCCTTCCTAATCAAATATAACTTTGCTGCTCCTCAAGGATATCTGACCATCCTTCAAAGTTTTCTCACACTTTCCTTCTCAAACAATTAATAGACTTGCATACTCGCTCATATACTTTAGAATTCAAACTTGACCTTTCATTTATACTTTACAAATTATCAAGTTGGCTCATTTACAACTTACAATTACCAATAATCATTACCTTAGTCAGCTAGAATCAATACTTGAAATAATTAAACTTTATTTTTCAAATTAAAAAAATCCTTCATTGGCCAATCCTACTCAGTAAACACTGATCTTGAAAAGATTTCCTATGTTAACCAACAGAAGCTCGATTAACACTGCAATCCTACAAAATCCTTTGAATATCAAGTGAACTCGGTAAACACTAACTTCCTGCCACATTTTCCTTTTACGCCCAAGTGAGCTTAGTAGATAATGTCTACATAGAGTAATTTCTATGAATTTTTGATAGACACAAAAAATTGCTTTGTTGAGCAACTTAGCTCGGTAAGCACTGACTGATAATTGATATGACATTTGTGTAACATCAAAGACAACACACAATTAGAGAATTGTATCCAACATGCACAAGTAGAACTAGTCAAAGTATAATCAAGTTAGCAAAAGAAGAAATCTAATGATATTGAGGTGACACAACATTTTTGTAGAGGAAATTAGAGAGATTTGTAAAGATTAAGCAAGAACCAACACCATCTCCTAAGAAAATGGTCAAGAAAACCACTAGTGGACTCAAAAAGAGAAGAAATACATTGCAAATTAGTGAGTTTGAGGAGTCAAAGGAAGAGATGAAGGGGAGCCAGTTGAATGGTAAGTTGGAGAAGGAAGGAAACCAACCAGTAAGAAAGCCTAGAAACCTAACATTAAAAATCTAAATACGAAGATTATAAATAATGAGAATTTTGTTTAGTTGAATAAGTATTATAGTTTGTATTGTAATATAGATAGGAGATAGTTAGAGAATTCCATCATAAGGAATATGATTTTAAGAAATAAGAGATTCACTAGCATCCAAAAGAAGATTTTAGTAGATTTGTAAAATATATTGCTTAGCATGAAAGGAAAAGTAGTAGAAGAAGATACTAAATTAAGAGAGAATATGATTAATAAATTGTGTGAAGTAAGCACAAAGGAAGACATAGAAAAGATCTTGAAAGTTATAGAACCTTTTTTGAGGAACAAGAGAAGAGAAATTCTTCTTATGATAGGAAACTAGGAAGAGGTTAAGAAGGAAACCAAAGAAGCCATAGTAAAATTTATGACTTCCATGCCTAAGGTAACCAAGGAAAGTGTGTAGCTTGAAACAAAAAGTCCAATTTATGTGGTAGCCAATACTCCTACTGATGGTGAGGAAGAAGTTAAAGAGGAACAACAAACTTAATCAACTCCTCATATGGTTATTGGTATTGAATCCATGAAAGTGGATAGTACAAATATAACTGTAGATGCTAACAAAAATACTTTTGGAGGATAGGGGTCAAATATTTTTAGCAATATTACTGCTTATTCTAGCCCAAATGAGGAGGATGATTGTGAAGCAAAGAAAAATGTAGATAAGATTGAGGGAGAAGAAGGGAGAAGGAAAGAAATAGAGAACAAGAAAGCAAGAAAAGAAGAGGAAAGAAAGAAAGTAGAAGAAAATTCTGAATTGAAGTTGAAATGCAAGATTGTGATGCAAGAGTTTGCATTTCAGCCCAATTTGAAACATGTGGAAACAAAATCTAGGAATGTACACTTTTAGCATGATGATGACATATCTTATGTTGCACCAATAGTTATACTTATTTTAGCATCAAAAACTATGCCAACATTAGTATTCAAACTATTGACAATATTATATGATGATGATGATGATTAAAATAGACTAATGAGCTTTTTGAGAATACTTCTTGAGAATATCAAGTTTGTAAAGACTTTTGAAATAACATTGAAATTTTTTTTGGTTAGATTGAAGAAGATAGTACACTCAACTATCACAAATATAGACTTACAAGTTAAGATGAAAGAATTGGTGAAATCTTTTGATGAAGAATTCACAACTTTGTTTGATATTGCTTCAATTCAAGAATTTGAACTACTATGAGCAGTGCATAAACAAATTATCCATTTGGAAGTTTCTAATGTTTGCATTATATCTTTTAGCCAATATATAATGAGGTGATGTACACTCAACCAATGATAGAAGAATTAGATGGTGACATCAGTGAGTGTGAAAGACCTAGAGTTGCACGTGTAAAGTTTTGTATAAATTGTGAGGTAACAATGCTATTATAATAGTAATTAATTATATATATTTTATTTTAATTAATAAGAAAGGCTTAAGGTCATCTCAAGGAATTAATATGAAGATATGGTATAAAGGAAAGTTGTTTTTGTCAATTTTAATTGTAGATGTTGAGAAAACCAACCTCACAGTTCACCAAGATTACCTACATGCAAATAACCTATTGTTGAAGGGAAACCAAAAGTGTAGCTTGGAAATCTCAATGGAATGGGAGAAAAATGTATTCCAAGATAATGAAAGGGAAAATACAAGAGTTTGACCATAAAGGTGAATGAAACTCTAAAGCCTAAGAGAGTTAGCTTGCCCATTAATAATTAATATAAGGATTAATTATTAATGCACATAAGAGAAAGCTTAAGCACTAAAGAGCAATAACTTAACCAATTAAATAAAAAAATTATTTAAGTAGTAAGAAAATAAAATATTACTCTAACACCCCACTTAAGCTAAGCAAAGGTGATAAGCTAACTTAACACAACAATGAAAGTAGGAAATGGGTCCTAGCAACAAGGCCTAATCAGGTACCCAATACCAGGAAATATCTATAAACCAAATACAAAGGAGAAAACCTAGTGGGAAAAAATCCTCTCTAAAAGGAGATGAAAAAAAGAAGAAAAAGAAATGGCTCGAAAGATTCACTCAAAACCATAAGTACAACCAGCCCCCCCCCCCATGAGAGAGAGAAGAGACACCAAAGTCCCCCCAGATTGATGGAGCCCTTGTAGAAATGAGGAAACCAATGGAACTCCAATGTGAAAGAAAGAAGGGCACAAAACAAGGAAATCCCTAAATGATAGGTGAAACTAGAAGGCCTAATTGATGCTCAAAGGAGAAAACATGAGGATCCTAAAAGTGAATCCCCAATGCAGGTGTATTGACACTGTCATGAAAGTGGAGATGAATATACTCTATAGAATCCTCAACAAGTGCACTTGGAGGCTCAATGAATGGAACTAGAGGGTTAGACAGAGCTAAAGAAGAATCATGCTAAAGAGAAAAGACCTCAACTACATGTGGTGCGGTAGTCAAAACAATGATCTCAAGAATAATACAAAGGTTCAAGTGTCTTGACTACACCACATGATGCTCTTGTGAAAGAGAAGATTTGTGTTCTAACAATGGAGATTATGGACCAAAGTGTGAGAAGGTGAAAAGATGGGTGATATGATCTAATATCCCTATAGAAATAAGGCCTTCTATTGCACTATCCTGAATGAAGATTAAATCTACAATGAACTCAATTGTCTTCCCTAATCCATTGCATGTAATATGAGAAATCAAGATAAGTTTTGTAGATAGAGATGGAACATACAATACATCATTGAATGTGCCACCCTCAATTCCAACTGAACCTTTCCCATAGATTTTTAGGGTAGTTTTATGCCCCATGAGAATATGAGGAATGGGAGAAGACCCCTTAATAAGATGTTATATCATGAGAAGCATCTAAATCTACTATCCAAGGGACCTAGGAAGGGGATGTAATGGATGCTTGTAATGCATGACCCTATCCAAAATCTAGTGTAGATGTTAAAGAGATGGAAGAATAGTAAAAGGAAGACCCCTATGAGGTAGAAGAGGATGGGGAGGAAATAATTCCCTTCTAAAGAAGAGCTTGCAAATCTACAATCTATTTCTCATAGTCATCAAATCTCTTCTGAAATTAATGTGACTCATCATGAGGTCCCTTCTAACAATAGGAATAGGTAAAAGTCTCAGTCTTCTTTTTCTCCTTCTTAGAAGAAGATGATGGACCATTAGAGTGTAGAGAGAAGGAATCAAATATATGCTTTGGCTTCTGCTTTTATGTATCCTGAGGTGACTTGGAAAGCAAGCCTGTGACTGTGAACCTATAAGTGAATCCATTTGGGTGAGCTTGGACTACTCATGAGATAACCTATCATAGAATGTCTCAAAAGAGAGCATAACATGTCATGCACCTAGTGCATCCATAATGGAGTAGAAGGTAGAAGTGAAAATCTTATAAGGACCTCAAAGCTTTGAGAGTATTAAAAAGATACACTCATCATCTAACTTTTCCTTTTTAGCAACCTATAAAATAAATGAAAGAGACTTGAATTTCATCAAGAATTCCTCGATGTTGGTGAATGATTAAGGAATGAAGGAGGTAAACTTTGCATCTATCTATAGAACCCTGAACTAATTCATTGTGTAAAATAAGGTGGAAAATGTGTCCCACATAGCCCTAGTTGTAGTTAAACCATCCAAGTGAAACAATAACCCATCTGAAATATTCATTGCAATGAGGTATAAGTATATCCCTCATAAACCAAAGAAACAACTATTGCAAGCATAATACTAAGAAGAAAACCTTGATGCTAGATGTAGAGAGGTATGAAACTGAAGCCTCTAATTCAATACCAAATAAAGCCTAAGCACAAATGGTTGCATCATGAAATGAAACTAGCATGATCATCTCTAGCTCAGAACTAGCTTTTGGGTGCTTTTTTCAGATCAAAAAAGGACCTCTATATGCTCAAGTTATGGCCAAAAAATGAACTGCTCCTTCAAAGAATGAGTTCTTTAGAAAATTATACTCGCTAAAAAAAATTTGATAACCATATGGCCATAAAATGGCCTTTGCCAAAAAAAGATCTAGTCACCAAAAATTGACATCAGCCTACTAGGAAATGACATCTGCACCTAAAAAATTTCATTGCCCAGAATGATGATTGAACTAGTTAGAATGATGATATAGGCCTAGAATGATGACATCACCCTACTAAGAAATGATATCACCCTACTAGAAATTGACATCATCGTCAGTGGCGGTGATAGCCCAACGTTGGCAGTGGCTGAGTGGTAAACTAGTGGTTATTGGGTAGTGCAACATTGGTAGTGGTGGTGGATGGGTGGTGCACCAGTGGTAGGTGGGCATGGGCTGGGTCATGGTGGCATGCCGGTGGTGACTAGGCATGGGCTAGGCGTTGGTAACCCTCTATTGGTGCATGGCTTAAAAAATTCTTTAAAAGCATTTTTTTATTTTTTTTATTTTTGTGTCTGTGTAGTGCCCAAATTCATAAATTTTATATGAATTTTGACTATACCAGTCCTTTGAGTGTGATGGCGGCATCCATTTTTGCCTAAAACGTACCAAAAAAAGGTGCCTCCTCCAAATTAAAGAAAAAAAACCTTGAAAAGCTTGGTTTTCTATCTTCAAATTGTGGCTTCAAGATTTCCAAATGAGGTAGTAGTAGGGAAGCTCTGATACCATGTAGAAGTTGAGAAAACCAACTTTATAGTTTACCAAGAACACTTACATGCAAATAACCTATTGCTGAAGGGAAATTGGAGAGGAAAAAAAGCATAGCTTGGAAATCTCAATAGAGTGAGAGAAAAATGTATTCCAAGATAATAAAAAGGAAAATACAAGAGTTCAACAATAAAAGTGAATGAAATCCTAAAGCCTAAGAAAGCTAGGTTGTGCATTAATAATTGATATAAGGATTAATTATTAATGCACCTAAGAGAAAGCTTGAGCACTAAAGAGTAATAACTTACCTAATTAAATAAAAAATTATTTAAGTAGTAAGAAAACAAAATATTACTCTAACAATAATAGTATCAAGTATCTATTGTGCATTGTATTTTTGAAGTGTGAAAAGGAGTAGAGTGTTGATTGAATGTTTGGATGCAATCCAAGGGATTATTAGATTTAGAGCTTGTGATCTAGTTATGAGATCAGAAGGAGAAGAAGTTTGGTTGATAGGATAGAGATAGAGGAAGGAAGTATAATTAATTTCTATTATTCTAGAAGGAATAATATAAAGATCTTTTGGATAGTGGGTTCATTGGTCTTAGCATTGAAGCTATTTGGGTAGTGAGTCTAGATGTCTTCCATAACTCTTAACAGGGTTGGAATCTCCTAACAGGGATTCAGTGTCTCCTAACAGGGACTCATATGTATTTAATGCTATAATAGACTCCTAATAGGGTCTATCCTCTAACAAGGAATATTTATATTAGTACATCATCTTGTGGGTACCATCCCCACTAGGGTTTCCCTTGTTAACATATTTGGTGTTATTGTGTATGAGTATCTTGTTGTGGTTTTAGTTTACATTACTTAGATGGTTAAGATTATTTAAAGTTGTTATTTTTGATATTAGTTGGATAATTGATTCACCCTCTCCCACAATTATATCAGTGAACTATATATTCTAACACAATTAGATTGCAGCAACCAGAGGTAAACATTGAAGACTTCATAAAAAACATGGAGAAAATTTTGAATGCTATTAGAGGTTGAATCTCAAAAGGAGAAGGTAATAAAGAGATTATCTATCCTTAGAGAATATTTATCTCCTAAAGTTGTCATTTTGAAAAGGGAATTGTAGGAGTGTCTTGTAGAAAAGGCATCCTATGATAAATTTTCCTATAATGACCTGAGCATAGTAAAAGTGGAATCTTATGCACTTTGTACACTCATCAGTATATCTTATATAGTCAAGGAAAGCTAGAAGAAGGACTTTGACAAGTTGAAACATGACTTTATAGATTGTATATTTAGAATGTCAGGTTGATCGGAGGCAAGCGACACAATTTTGTTGGTACAAATTTTTGACACCTTCACCATTGTTATCAAAGGGGAAGAAGTATATAAGTAAAATTGTATATGTACATGCTTGCATATGTAAGGGAAAAATATGTAAAATTATATTTAAGGGAAAGCTTAGCTCTGTATCATTGTAAAGGAGTGATAAGGAATATAATGATCAATCAAAACATGAATATGTTTTTTTGTTTTGAAGGCAATTTTGTGTGATTACTTTTTGTATTTTTTTTTTGCATGACATCATTTTGGGAGTTGGAAATTTTTTCTTGAATGTTGCCATCAATGCCAAAGGAAGACATTATTGTTAATATGGCTAGGTAGATACACGAGTGTTGTCATTTATGGCAACATTAACCTTTTATATTTCATGACATTTTTAGAGTTAGAAAATTGTCTGTGTTAGTTAGTTTGTAGTAGTAGAAAGACAAATATAGCATGTATAGATGAAAAACTTTGAGTTAGTTCATGCATAGTTGAGGATCAATAGTTAATAGGGTCACGATGATGTATGTCAGTGCACAAACCTTTATAGATAGTATGGCACACGTGATAGTTAAATTACCATTTCAAGTAATCAATAGAATAAAATAGAGCATAACAACTAATTGAAGTATATGGCTTAAGGAATTATTTTAGAAACAAAATCATTACTTGATCATGATGGGCCAACATCCTAAATGTTTACGAAAAGTTATTATATATTTAGTCAAGTGTGTGAAAGAATCAAGGCCAACTAAGTAGAATTTTATTAATATGTGAAATATAAGTAGAGATCATATCTTGCACAAATTATGTGATGTACAAATGTGATGCAAACTTTAGTGAAGAAAGCTAAAGTGATATGTGAGCTATGTGTTATGCAAAATTTGATGTATGATTAAAGCAAGTGAAAGATACAATAGTAAGATAATATTATATGTATATCTACTCTTGTGAAGAAATTTAATTTTATATTGCATGTTAGGGTAGTGGGCTCTTCTTGCATACATTATATTCAATCTACCAACTCCTAATAGGGTTGAAGAAACTCCTAACAAGGTTGAGTTTTTTAATAGGGTCTAGTCTTCTAACAAGGACTCGAGACACTATATATATTTTGTAGACTCCTAACAATGTCAATATCCTTAACAAGATTCTTTTGTTTAGTGGATCATCTTGTGGGTATCATCCCCACCAAGGCTTTCCCTTGGATAGGGTTTCACTAGTTAATAAGTAATGGTTTTATGAGTTCTCTTTGTGTATGGTTATATTTAGTATTCATCATTGTTGGTTTACTTTCATATGCATGTTGTAAAGTAATTAACAATATTGAGTTGTTGAAAAAACATTTTAGAATACTGGTTCACCCTGCCCCCCACCTCTGGTAGTGTTATCTATTTCTAACATATCTACCTTAGGTATTTCCCAAAGTATAGTTCTATTGCATGAATGTGTAGGATATTTTGATTATTATTTTTGATGTAATGCACCTTGCCTCCTTAAGTAGCACTTTTTAGGATAATCATCCCTAATTTACCTATAAGATTTTCATGAGCATCCTTGGGTAAGGGTTTTGTGAATATGTCAGCAATTTCTTATTTCATGTGCTTATCTTGTAGCTTCACTTCTTTGTCTTGAACTAGTTCCATCAAGTAGTGATACTTGAAAGAAATGTGCTTTGTTTAATTGTGCATCACTGTATTCTTTAAAATGTTAATAACACTTGTGTCATCACAATAGATAACTATTGAATTTGCAATTTCTTATTTCATACCTTTTAGTAATTTTTTTATCCACATAATGTTTCAATATTTCACTACAAGTACCACATACTTTGCTTTAACTGTCGATTGGGGAATACAATTCTATTTCATGCTTTACTGTGATGCCAATCTATTTCCTAGAACTAATACTCCACTAGTGCTTTTTCTGTCATCAATATTTCCTACCCAATCCGAGTCAGTGAATATCTTTAGTTCAAATGTATCACTTCTTTTGTAATACAATCCATAGTCTTCAATACCTTTTAGATATCTCATAATCCTTTTCCTTCCATCATGCAAATTTCCTTAGGAATTTCTTAAAATATAGAAACTATCCCAACCACAAATGCAATATTAGGTCTACTATTGCAATTTTCCAATCATGGATCTATATAAGGTCTAGTTCACATCAGTAGATTCATCATTCTTAGATAGCGTATGTCCTATTGGAAATACTCAAGACTAGTTAGATTACTGAGAGGGGATGGGGTGAATTAGTAACCTCAAAACTTTTGAACAAATTCAGCACTTTTTAACATAATCCATTTACCATTAATAGATCTAATCTACTGCATGCATGAGAAAATGAAAGCACAAAACAATTTGAACACAATATTTGGTGACCTAGAAACCTTCCAAATAGAAAGTAAAACTAGGTTGGGGATGATAACCACAAAACTTCAATACTATAGTATAAATTTGGCATGTTAAGGCTTACAATGATCACTTCTAATGATTTTTAATATTAGGAGCAATTAGGACTGCTAGATCCACCTTGTTAGAGGTTTTAAAAACATACAATGAAGTATGAACTCGGTAAACAGATTTAAGAAAAGACTGTTAAGTCTACCCTGTTAAAGGATTTGAAGCTAATTCACCTATTAGGATGAAACAATAGATCTAACTTACAACTAAATTCTTGATTAAGATCCTTGGAATATTGATCACCTCTTTGTGATAGATGTAAATTGACTGCTCCTTATTTGACCTCGCACAACACTTTTTTTTTTTGTTGCTAATTCACATTCACATTCTCATGCATCATAACATTACTTAAATTCCAATTTGGGTATGATACAATACATTGCATTTATACCAAACCAATTCTCACAATTACAAGGTTGGCCAAAACACAAGATAACACCAATATTATCAAGTCGACCCAAATGTAAAAACTCGAGTTCTAAAAGCTGACTTGGTGAATTTTTGATACTTGGAATCCAATGCATTACTCGACATCATCATGCATTTGGTAGAAGTAGAGGCTCGATCTATACTAATCACTCAATGTAGCTTCAAACTCGGTATGCACTGCAGACTTGATATATACTATATCACTCAATAGAAACTGAATTCCATGTTTACCATGCCTATACTTGGTAAACACTATTCATCCCATCACTCAGTTAACACTGGCTTCACATCACAAGAATTGATGGCTCAGTAAGAACTGAACTACTCGATACAAATTGAACTACTCAATCTGAACTTCTAGACTTTGCACTACCTAAATTCACTTGGTAACCACTGGAATGCTCAGTATGAACTATGAAACCTGGTAACCATTGAATTTCTCAGAAAACACTGGAGACTGATTTAAGAGCTCGGTAACCATATAAAATTTGAATAAGTGTTGTCACTAATAAGAAACATGATTTAATGCCAACAATCTCCCCCTTTGGCATTAGTGACAAAAACACTTATTAGCCAAAACTTATGTACACTAACATGCTGATTTTTATTTTTTTTTCAAAATTTGTCTTTGTAACTCTGCTCTATATACATATGCACATATCTCCCCCATACAATGTACATACCATATCAGGCATAATATCATACCTTCTTATATACAGGTCTCTCTCCTCCTTTTTGAAAATAATCCCAAAAATTTATGTACAATCTACTTATATAAAGACACCAAAATGTGAGAGAAACTCATAATGTACCTTAAGAATAAGAGCTATGGTTTTGTCCTAGTTTTCTTGCAAAATTTTGTAGGTTTAAAGTGCAACTTGGATTTTTGCAGAGAGTTAAATCATATGATTTGAAATTGAAAAATTATTGTCATGGGTCAATGTTTTTGAATAAGCAATGTGCTTCTGCACTATATCCATGATAGGAAGGATCATGTTCTAGATGTCTATAAGTGTAGACTGGATCCTTGCTTCCTCTCTTAATAACTTTGCTTGCATATTTGATAGGAATCTGATCCTCATAAGGTGTGCAGAGCTTGAACTACAGTCAAGCTGCAACTTCTGAGCACTAGTCTTCAGATCCTCATCAATCTTATTCAATTTTCCCTTAATTTCCTTTGTATGCTTGGTAACATCACATAACTTAGCAAAAAAAGATGTTACATTTGTGAAAGAATTTTTAAGATTTTCTAAAAGTGAAGAGAGCTCTACCTAATGGATGTCAATTTGCTGAGCAATGCACTCAAGCACTCTATTGTCAAACTTCTTCTCTACTTTCTCTATTAGCTTTTCCTAGCTAGTGGAATCCTCATTAAATTTATTAAATACCTCTTCTAATTGTAACAAAATATGTTGAGAAGAATCAAAATCAACACCTATAGCCTCTGTAAAAATATTCTTGGCACTCTCTATAATTCTAAATTCCCTGTCTCTTTCTTCTCTTAGCTGCTTCTGCTTGGCCTTCTTTTCTAGAAGTTGACTAACTAATCTCATTTTCTCTATAGTAGCATTATCAAAATCCAACTTGGGAATCTAAATCTCATTTTCTAGATCTATATCTTCCTCTATTTCTTTTCCAATAATCATAAGTTTTAGTGGTGTCCTTGGTTCAACTTCTAACACTACTACTTTGGATTTTGAAATAGAAACAATGGTGGAAACAATACAGCCTGTAGTAAATACTTGTAAAGTGCTTATTGATGGAATACATACTAGAGCACTAAAATAATCCAAAACTAATAGACTTCCAAATTTGAAGTATCTACATGTGGAATATTGATAGAAGTACTTATGTTTGGAGCACTTACTAGAGTAAGCAAAAATTAAGTAGAAAAAAATGAAGAATCTAAAAGTATAGAACTAGAAACTGCACTTACTACTAATGATCCTGACTCAGGAACTAAAGAAGAGGAAGGTTGCAGCTTGATAGATGAAGTGGTAGACACTTTCATTAGTGATACATTAAGCTAAGAGTGAGTGAAGAGTGATTGCAAAGTTGTTGTGTCTATTGTGGTCACAATGACAGTTGTTGAAGCTATCTCCATGCTTGATGATACTGTAATTATTACTGGAGAGTGAGGAACAGAGGCTATGACAACCACAACTATTCTAACTAGATTAGTTTCTTCATCTTCTTCTTCTTGCCTATCTTCCTCTACAGCTTCTTCCTCTTTCTCTTCTTCACCATCCTTCATCAAATCTTGATTTTCTTCAGCATCAATGGTGACACAAGGAGTATTGTCTTCTTCATTATCTTCATCCTTGTCACTATCATCATCATAATCATTGATCTCAACTAGATTCTCACTTGGTTTGTGCAGATGATAGATATTCTTCCACATAGATTTAGCATCTTTGACTACATGCTCTATGTCTTTTACCAAAATTAAACAAGTATGAAATCTGATGGTCATCTTGTCTTATTTTTCTTTATGGCTTCCTTTACCTCAGCATTGGTAATGCTTAGTAACAACTATCTCAAAGATTATTCATATATGTACTTTGCTGTTTGCATGGTTGTTTCCCATCTTGGCTTTAACCTTACTAATAGCTCATTAGAAATTTGAGGTGCAATTTGATCAAGGGAATATTTCCATTTTCCCATTTTTGTTAGTACCAAGTCCTCAATCTACATCTTGTCTGCATTATTTCTAGTTTCATACTTTAATGCTTTGAAATTTTTAATACCAATACCTTCTTCCAATTGCTTCAATATTTCTTGGAAGGTGAGAGGGAGCTTACTAAACACACGTTCATTGCCTCCTTTCTTCTTGGATCTTCTGGTAAATGCAATTGTGGGGGGCTTGGGTAGCTTGGTGATAATCACCTTGCCTTTCTTCCTTACAGGCTCTTCTTCCTTTTCTGACTCCTCTTCTTTCTCAGATTCTTCTTCATCTTCACCTTTTCCCTTGGTAATCATAAGAGGGGCATTTTCTGCTTTCAATTTGGATATCCTCCTCTTACCCTTATTAACTACCTATGGAAGCTTGATCTTGAGTTCTATTCTAGCTTTGGCTTCATCATAGGTTCAAAAGGGAGGTTTCTTTGGATCTATAGGTTCATTAACCAAGGCTTTAATTATTTCTTTTGTCTCATCAATAGTAACCTCATAAGGAAGAGGTTTCACCCATACTGTTCTAGGCCTTACTGCCTAGATGTAAACTCTATTACAATCATCCATAAAACAAACATCATCCTTATAATCTTTGACCATTTTTTGTGGAATCCAGAACCTATTATTCATCTTTTCCTTGAAAGCTTTAAAATAATTATCCACGATGCTATCAAAATTTTCACCCATTTTAGCAATAAACTCATTTATCTGATACAAAATTGGCGTGTCCTTTTTCCATACCACTATGCCTTTAGAAAGGAAAAACTTTTGAACATAAAAGAATAAACATGTTAACAGAGAACCATATTTTAATGAGTTATTCTTTGAGGTTATAATGCTTTCCATGTTTTTATTTAGCTACTTCAACATTAAGTCTGCTAGGTCATATTCCAAATTCTTCTTAACAACCTTGTAAGCTAGGTCTATAGCCTCACATGACACACTATTGAGTCAATTAGAGCCATAAATCTTATGAGAAATAATATGAATGCCATATCTGAGTTCCACATCAGATACCTTGTTAATTTTCAATCCTCTGTCATCGCACTCGGCTAGGGTTTTCTTTTGAAGCTCATCCCAACCTAGGGTTTTCATGACTTTAACCTTGTTAAGCATAGGGAGCCTGGTAATATGATGAATCATTTTATTCATAAACAAAATTGGCTACTCTAACCATAATTGGCCATTATGGACTAAGCTCAAGATATACCTAATCTAGTTTATTTGAAAGCATTGTGGCAGGTGAGGAAAATGGGTTAAGCCTTTCTCTTTTAGGTGGTTATGCTTGGGCTTAAGAGTTCCATTCAGATAGAGTTCACCTAGGGAACTAACCATTTTTAGGATTCCTATATCCTATACAACACATTCGAAATGAGCTCAAATGTCATTGATAAGAAGTACCTTTGATGTAATCGGCGACTGAGCTCCATTTGGGTCGAGGGTTTCTATAACTGCTGAGACCAATTTGAAATTAAGAGCTTTCCACTCAACACCTCACACCAACATTTCCAATCCTTTCTTTTCCTTGCTACTACTGGATGCCGTGATCACTTGGTAAACTAAGAAAATTCTTTGGAAAACTTCACTACAAATTATGCTCAAGATTGCTGGAATGCTCTACAAATCACTATGCTTTGAATATGCTAAAATCATCATGGAAATGAAATCAAATTTTACCTTTTAATAAAAATTTCCCATTAATGCTCAGTATGATGAGAGCCATAATGACATAGTGTGTGACAACCTATCATCCACTATATGTACATATTGCTCAATAAAAGCTTGTAACTTGGCAACCAAACAAAACTTTGTTACTCTCGACCTTGCTCAGTATGACCTAACCTTGCTTGGGGAATACTGATGCTGAACTTTTGTGATCCCTTTATATCTAGAATATTGATTTGGATCTTTTCTTCCTTTTAATTGGAATTTCTTAAGATATGACCTTGAGAATATAGTTCCAGTTCTTCCTTAAACACTTAATTAGAAATGATGGAGTCTCCCACTTCTTGAGTGACATGATTATTATCACTTGAACTAGCTTGCTTGGTAGATATAGAAATCCACTGCTATCTCATTTACTTATTGATGTTATCAACTTTTTCTTTCTTTTCATCTTCAACTCTACTTATATTCATGCAATTCTTATCTATATGACCAAGTTTAGTACATGTGTAACATCTTATTGTAGTATCCTTTCTTCTCAAGTGATGCCTAGCATAGTTTATGTCAATGTGTCCATATTCTCCATAGTAATGACATCTATACCAAGTATTGTAGTCCCAACCAAATATTGCCTTTAAAAATTTTTTTGCTAGATTGAATGGTTTGGATCTGCATTTAGATGCCTTGTGACCTTTTTTCTTGCATTTGTGACATTTGTCTTCAAATTTTGGTTTTTCTTTGCATTCATTAGCTTTATGATCATGCTGACTATAATTGTAGCATTTTCCATTGAATTTTTCCTTTCCATTACTCCAACATTTGTTTGATGTATGACCTACCTTACTATAGTAATTGCAAGTAGGGCTTTGATTCCTTTGAGCACATTGTTTGGAGGATTCACCTTCTTCTTTGTATCCAAGTCTTGTTTTTCCCTTTTTCCTATAAAGATTCTACTCATTTTGCTAATTTAATTGATCCATGTCTTCTTGGGATTTCATTATTCTTTCATTGAGTTGCTTCTCAAAATTTAGATCAACTTTGAACCTTTCATTGATTTTCCTTTCAATGTTTAAATCATTCCTTAACCTTTCATTTTCAGATCTCACACTCATGATTTCTTCATTTGCATTGGAGAGCTGATCAATGAGATTTTCTTGCTGAAGGGATTGATTTTGAGTTTCATTGTCCCTTGCCTTATTTCTTCGTTCAAAAATTTCACATAATCTTATTGTCTAAATTTCCTGTTCTCTTTTCAATTTTCTTACCTCTTCTTGTAGGGAGCCATTCTTTTCTAGAAATTCTTTGATTGCATCATTTGTTTTATTTGAACTACTTGAGGGAAAAAATTCTTCAATCTTCTCTTGAACATATTGGTGGTCATTCATCTATTTTGCAAGTTCCTTTCTTTTGTTTAGGGATTGGAAAATATGGTCTTTTGCTTCCTTGAGTTGGGCTATGCCATCTCCAAATATAGCTTTTCATTGTCAATAGCTCTATCAAGTTTGAATATCTCCATTTTCTTTGATCTATCCTCAAGCTATCCAACTTTATCCTAAGAACCACAATTCTCTAATACCAATTATTGAAAATAATCAAGAATAGCTAGGTTACTAAGAGGGAAGGGGTGAATTAGTACCCTCAAAACTTTTGAAAAAATTTAGCACTTGTTAACATAATGCATTTACCATTAATATTTATTGCATGCATGAGAAACTAAAAGCACAAAACAGTTTGAATATAATATTTGGTGACCCAAAAACCTTCCAAATAGAAAGCAAAACTAGGGTGGGGATGATACCCACAAAACTTCAATATTGCAGTATAAAGTTTTCCTATTAAGGCTTACAATGATCACTTCTTATGATCTACCCTATTAGGAGCAATTAGGACTACTAGGTGCACCTTGTTAGAGGTTTTACAAACATACAATGAAGTATAAACTTGGTAAAGAGATTTAAGAAAAGATTGTTAAGTCTACCCTGTTAAAGGATTTGAAGCTGATTCAACTGTTAGGATGAAATAGTAGATCTGACTTAAAACTAAATTGTTGATTAAGATCCTTGGAGTACTGATCACCTCTTTATGATAGATGTAACTTGGATACTCCTTATTTGACCTTGCACATCACTTCTTTTTTTGGCTGCTGATTCACATTCACATTCTCATGCATCATAACATTACTTCAATTCCAATTTGAGTATGATACAATACATTACATATATACCAATCCAATTCTCACAATTACAAGGTCAACTACAACACAAGATAACACCAATATTACTGAGTCAGCCCAAATGGAGAAACTCAAGTTCTGAAAGCTGACTTGGTGAATTTATGATACTGGGTATCCACTGCATTACTCAGTATTGTCATGCATTCAGTAGAAGTAGAGGGTTGATCCATACTAATCACTCAATGTAGCTTTGAACTTGGCATGCACTAGAGACTTGGTAGATACTATGTCACTTGGTAGAAATTGAATTCCATGTTTACCATGCTTGTACTCGGTAAACACTACTCATCCCATCACTTGGTTAATACTAGCTTCACATCGCAAGAACTGATGACTTGGTAAGAATTGAACTGCTTGGTAATAACTAAACTACTTGGTCTAAACTACTAGACTTTGCACTACCTAAATTTACTTGGTAACCATTGGAATGCTTGATATGAACTGTGAAACTTGGTAACGACTAAATTGCTTGAAAAACACTAGAGACTAATCAAAGAGCTCAATAACCATACAAAATTTGAATAAGTTTTGTCACTAACAAAAAACATGATTTAATGCCAACATGTCTTATTGACATAGGTGTGCTCACTAGTCTCTAATATTCCATTCCAAAAATATTTAGTATCTCCTTGATGTATTTGGACTATGTAATGAAAATACCAAACTTCATTTGACATACTTGTAATCCAATAAATAATTTAATTTCACCAAACATAGACATTTCAACTTCCTTCTTCATTTCATCAATAAGTGATTTTCATAATGCTTCTCTTCCTCCAAATATAATTTCATCAAAAAATATTTCAAAAAGTAATACTTCATTATTCTTACGATTCTCAAAATATAGATTTCTATAATCTTTTGTCCTTTCAAAACCAATCTTTACCAAATAATTATGCAATATTTCATAGCATGCTCTTAGGGCTTGTTTCAATCCATAAAGAGCTTGTTCAGTTTACTTACCATGTTATTCTTAGCTAGATCTATAAATCATTTAGGTTGATCAATGTACACTTCTTCCTCAAGTATACCATTCAAAAATGTAGATTTGACATCCAATTGATATACCTTTAGATTTGTGTAGATTGAATATGCAAGTAGAGTTTTGTCTCCTTCAAGTCTTTCCATAGGAGAAAATATTTCTCCATAATCCACTCCTTCTTGAGCATATCCTTTGCATACTATTCTTTCCTTATTTCTTATTACTTCTCCATTTTCATTGAGTTTGTTCCTAAAAACCCACTTTGTCCCAATGACATATTTGTCATTAGGTCTTGGAACTAAAGGCCAAGTATTTTTCTTCTTAATATTATCAATTTCCTCATTCATTTCCTAAATCCAATCTTCATTCTCTAGAGCATCGTTTATGATTTTGGTCTCAAATTCACAAAGTAAGCATGTGTCATATTTGAGTTTCTTTCTTTTCATAACACTTGATTCAACATCACCAATGATTTTTTAGGTTTGTGATTTCTTTTCACATATTTTGCTAGCATTGGTAGTTTCCTTCTTTGTTCTTTGACTATGGTTTCTTCTTGAAAAATAATCTCAAGCTCATTTTCCCTTTCTTGTCTACCTTCTAGTCTAGTTTCTACATGATCCACATTTCCTTTATGTGACTTGGCATTTTTACTCTATTGCTCAACTCCCATTCTTAGTTGCTTGATAATTCATTGCACTGCAACATTTCCTATCTACTAAGAGACTCTAGCTTGATTTTTTTATTCATTAGGAATTTTTGGAGAATAATCACCCATGTAGGTGAATGTACTATAGTGTTTAGGTTCTTCTTTGCATACAGTGTCATTTCTTTTTGCAAAATCATTAATTTTCACATTTTCACTTTCCACAACTTTGTTAGTGTTAGCATTCAAACACTTATAAGCTTTACCCTTGGTGGAATATCCTAAGAATATATAAACTTCTTCACTCTTTGCATCAAGTTTTCATTCCTATTATCTTTAAGTAAATAACATTTACTTCCATAGATTTTGAAATACTTCAAATTAGGAGCATATCCATACTATAGTTCAAAAGGTGTAGCATATGTATCTTTCATGATTTGTACTCTATTTAGGGTATAGAAAATAGTACTAGCAACTTCTCTCCAATATTTATTTGATACACACTTCTCCATCATCAATGTCCTTGCATAGTGCATTATTGATTTGTTTCTCCTTTTAGCTATCCCATTCTAAGTAGGGGTCCTTGGTGCTAACATCTGTCCTTTAATTCCTTTGTCATTGTAGAATGCATTGAACTCATTTGAAATTAATTCACCACCTCTATCAAATCTCAAGTACTTTGGACTCTTCCTTGTTTCTTTTTCAATGCTAGCTAAATATGACTTGATTAATTGAAAAACATTAGATTTAGCTTTAAGAAACATCATGACCATCATCCTAGAGTAGTCATCAACAAAAGGAATTAAATACTTATCTCTAGAGAAGAATTGGACATAAATGGGCCCACCTATGTCAATACAAAAAAATTTCAAAATATCATTAGAAGTGTATGTTTTTCTCTTAAAACTAGACTTGGTCATTTTCCTCAACTGACATTGTTTACACATAGCATTGTCAAGCTTCTTTATTTTAGGCAATCCTCTTACTTTCTTCATTTTACTAATATCCACCAAATTGTCAAAGTTTACATGACATAACCTCTTTTTTCATAAGTAAACATCTTCTTATTGTGAAAATAAAGATCTTTCATTAGATAAATCTAGACAGAACAAGTTACTTCTTGTTTGATCACCACTTCCAACTAGCTTACCATCGATGTCATGTATCTTGGCCTTCCTATTGTAAAATTCAACTTTGCAACCTAATTTATTCAATTGTAAAACATTCAAAAAATTATATTTAAGTCCTTCAACTGAGTAAACATTGTGTACCAAATTACCTTTTAGAACCCATGGAATATCATTACCAAATTTAACACATCCACCTTTGTATGGACCAATGTCCCAAAATTTATCTTGATCAGCAATTATATGTTTTCAACATCCACTATAAATTATCCATTTATCACTTTTTTTAATGTTTGAAATCAATGCAATTTTCTCATCTTCATTAGAATCATGTTTCATAGCAAGATAAACAACTTCATCATATTACTTTCAAATTCATTATTAGTTTCTCCTTCAACAATATAACAAGAGTTCTTACCTTTATCATCTTTGTTTCTCTTGAAGTCTCTATCATCTATTCTTCCTTTATACTTTCTTTCCTTCTTGTCATTCTTATCTTCTTTGTTAGGACACCTAGTAGAAGTATGACCTTCTTTGTTGCATGAAAAACATATAATATGCACTTTACCTTTGTATTTACCTATTCCTCTTCCAAATTATTTTGTAATGAGGGCTTCAAGTAAACTAATCTCATCATCAAAACTATCATGTCATTATTCACATGTTTTCCTTTTCTTTTTCTAAGATCTAATTGTGACTTAAAGGAATATTCAATAGTAGTAGACACTTATGTTAGAAATAGATAATATTGGGGGGGGGGGGGGGAGTGAATAAGTATTCTACAAACATTTTCCCACAACTAAATATTGTTATTTACTTTATAACTTGCATATGAAATTAAACCAAAAATGATGAAAAGTAAATATAACCATGCACATAGAAAACTCGTGACAACATTATTTGTCAACTAGGAAAACCTTGGCCAAGGGAAAACCTTGGTGGGGATGATAACAACTAGATGATTAACTAAACAATAGGATCCTATTAAGGATCTTGACCCTATTAGGAGTCTATGAAGTACACATAGTGTCTTGAGTCCTTATTAGAGAACTAGGCCTTGTTAGAACCCTCAACTCTATTATGAGTTGCTTTAACCCTATTAGGAGTGATGGGGACACAACCCAAGAACAGAATGGACACAACAGAAAAGGGAAATTGTATTAACTAAAAAATAAGCTAGTACATTCAGTATAGAGAAAATAAACTTCAAAACATGCCCTAATGGCTTACAATAGCATAAATGTGGAGATAATTTCTCCTTTTAGTACCTCCTCTCAAACTCCACTCTGAACTGCCTTTTATAATGCCAAAAATCTCCTTAAATAGACCCCGGAGGGTTAAGGACTAGGAGTTTATTCTAGAAAGTGCTAGTAGGCATCCACTGACCAAATAGAAGGTTCCAAAAGCTGCGTTAGAAGTTGACGCAAACCTACAAGAATCCAGAAATGGTAACCGAACTTCCGGGAGGCATAACTTTTGAACCGTAGCTCCGATTGATGAACTGTTTACATTTTTGAAAAGCTCTCGAAGTGCTCTATAGCCTTATGGACAAGCTTTTCTTGTCCCAAATTTTTTGGCCCTTTTTGAGGTCATTTAATGCCCCTAACCTGACTTTGAAGCATTCTTAGGAGGTCTCCACAACCCAAAAAAATGCAATAACTCTCGAACCGTGGGGCCTCTTGACCTAAGTCTTTTTTTGGAATGCTCTAAATTACAATTACATTCATCTAGCCAATTTAAATCTCCTAGTTCACCAAAATTATGGCTCAATTACATACTCCTATTTTTTCAAGATTTACACGAACACTGATAGTGGAACTATGAGAGTTGGAACCTTTATTTGACCCAAATGGGTATCCAAAATGAAAACACATGAAACAGAAACTAAGTCTAAGTATATTTTTTTGGGTGACATAGGATTTCCCTTATACCTCTGGATGCTCCTGCATCAGACACCCAGGAAAGATTGAAAAGTGACCCTGTCACTTTATGAATGGTAGAGGAAATCCCAAATGGGAAACCTTAGCTGCTGAAATCCAAGTTGAGTCCTCAATCGATCGTCCTTTCCATTTGACCAAATACTCTTCATACTGCCTGTTTCTGGTACTCCTACCCACATGATGATCTAGAATGTCTTCTATCTCCTCCTTCTTAGAAGAAGGAATCAGACATGGCTCTAACACCAGCTCCTCATCTGCACCATCATCATGATATTCTATTAAATCTAAAATGTTGAAAATGGGAGAAATGTGAATACCATCTAGCAGCTCCACTTCATATGCATTTCCTGAGTCATGTTTCTTCAAAATTTTGCAAGGGCCAAATTTCTTCATTTTCAGCTTGTTGTAAGTACTGGCTAGAAATATTTCTTTTCGTAAGTGCACCATGACTAGATCCCCTACTTGGAATTCTTTATGTCTTCTCCTTTGATCAGCCCTAGCTTTATACTCTTGATTCATCTTGGTAATGTGTGCTTGAACTTCCTCATGTAGATGCTTGATATGTTAAGCAAATTCCTTAGCTTTAGCACTTGTCCTCTCTCCTTGTTCTATCTTCCTCAATTCTGGTGTAGTCCTTGGGCTATTCCCATATAAAATTTGGAATGGTGATTTTCCAGTACTCCTATTTATAGAGTTATTTTAAGCAAACTCTACTTGTGGTAGAATCAAATCCCATCCCTTGGGCTTATCCCCAACTAAACATCTCAACAAATTGCCCAGACTTCTATTTACCACTTCTATTTGGCTGTCAGTCTGCAGGTGATGCATGGAAGTGAATTTTAGTTCTATTCTCAACTTCTTCCACAATGTCCTCTAGAAATACCCCACAAATTTAGTATCTCTGTCAGAAACTATACTCCTTGGAAGACCATGTAGTCTTACCACCTCTTTGAAAAACAAGTCTGCAATATGGACAACATCATGAGTTTTGTGGCATGGAATGAAATGTGCCATTTTGGAGAACCTATCAACCACCACGAATATTGAGTCATTACCCCTTTGTGTCCTTGGCAATCTAAGAATGAAATCCATACTTATGTCCTCCCATGGCCTTGATGGAATAGGAAATGGCTAATATAGGCCAGTATTGTGACTAAACCCCTTGGCAACTTGACAAACATGGCAACTCTGTACAAACTTCTTCACATCCTGTGAAATTTGAGGCAAAAAATAATGTTCTCTAAGAATGGCAATGGTCTTATCTCGACCAAAATGTCCTGCCATCCCTCCACTATGTTTCTCCTTAATTAGATTTTCCCTCATGGAACTCCTTGGAATGCACAATTGACTACCTTTGAACAACATGCCATCCTGAATCAAATAGTCTAACCACTTGGTTCTATCTACAGCAACAGGTTCTTTACAAGCTTTCCATGCTTCAGCAAAATTAGGATCCTCGGGGTACAATTTCTTGAGTTCATCAAACCCAACTACTTCAACCTGCATTACTCTAAGCAACAATTGTCTCCTACTTAGTGCATCTGTAACCCTATTAGATTTTCCACTTCTATGCTTCAACACAAATGTATAGCTCTGCAAGAACTCCACCCACTTCATATGCCTCTGATTCAATTTACCTTGGCTATTTAGGTACTATAATGCCTGATGATCAGTATACAAAACAAATTCCTTTGGCAATAAATAATGCCTCCATTTCTTTAAGCCCTGAACTATTGCATAGAACTCTTGATCATAAATAGAATACTTCTTCTTTGCATCATTCAATTTTTTACTAAAATATGCAATAGGCTTACCTTCTTGGCTTAATACAACCCCACTAGCACTGCCACTAGCATCACAATCCACCTACAAAACCTTTCTAAAATCTTGAAGTGCCAACACAGGCTATTCAATCACCTTCTTCTTCATAAATTCAAAACTTCTCGCAGCTGCTGCAGTCCACTTGAACTTTTTTCTATCCCGTCTTATTGTATCAGTTAGGGGCGCACATATGCCACTGAAGTTTTTAATAAACTTCCCATAAAAACTAAGCAGACCTTGGAGTAGGCCATTCCAAGATGTCTTCTACCTTCTTTGGATCCATTTTGAGACCTTCAGGTGATATAACAAACCCCAAATAGACTAATTCCCTTTTTGCAAAGATACACTTCTTTAGATTAATTAACAGTTTCTCTTCCCTTAGCCTTTCAAGGACACTACGAATATGCAATAAATGTTCTTCCAAAGTCTTGCTGAAACTTAAAATATCATCCAAATAAACAATAACAAATTATCCAAAGAACTTCTTAAGTACCTCATTCATGAGCCCCATAAAGGTGCTTGGGGCATTCGTCAATCCAAAGGGCATAACTAACCACTGATAAAGACCCTCCTTAGTCTTGGAGGCTGTTTTCCACTCATCTCCTTCTCAAATTCATATCTGGTGATAACCAATCTTCAGATCTATCTTTGTGAAGTACTGAGCTCCACTCAAGCAGTCCATAAGATCATTCATCCTTGGCAAAGGAAACTGGTACTTGATGGTTATCCTATTTATAGCTTGAGAATCTGTACACATCCTCCACTCTCCATCCTTCTTTGGTGCGAGTACTATAGGTACTACACATGGACTCAGGCTCTCTTGAATCAAGCCCTTCCTCAACAGCTCTTGAACCTGTCTATTAACTCCTTTGTTTCAGTAGGAGTCATCCTGTGAGCAGCCTTGCTAGGAAAACTAGCTCTTGGAATCAGATCTATCTGATGACTGATTTGCCTTACTACTGGCAATCCATCTGGAACATTATCAAAGATAATATCTCCAAATTACCCTAGTAAATCTAAAACTTCAAGTGGTATTTCAATACTACCTTCTTTATCTTTCCTAAGAATCAAAGCATCACACATATGCTGATGTTTCATGCCATCTAAAAAAATCCTTCTATCAACAAGACAAATCTTAGCATTGCTACATACCTTTTCACCTTCCTTTTTCATGGGCTTCAATTTATGGAAAACTCCATCCTTTTTCAGAGAGTATGTGTTTGCATGTCCATCATGTACTGCATGTCTATCAAACTACCATGGTCTACCCAACAATAGATGGCAAACATCCATCGGAATAACATCACAGAGAACTTCATCATGGTAACTCCCAATTTTGAATTTCACTAAACATTGTTCACTTACCAGGACCTTATGATCATCTTTTACCCAAGCAATCCGATAGGGCTAGGGATGTTTCTCCCTCTTGAGCTTCAACATAGAGACCATCTCTTTTGATACCAAGTTATCCATGCTACCACCATCAATGATCACGTCACAACATTTATCCTCACACTTGCATCTGGTACGGAAAAAACTCCTCCATTGTCCTGCTTCAATCTCACCACTTAGTAGGACTCTTTCATTTACCAAGGTCTCTCCTCTTTCTACATCCTTTGAATGTGATGATTGTGCATCCTTATCCACATGATCAACCCTAGCTTGGCCCTCAGCTCTCCTATCTATCCTTCCTTGTCATTGAGGGCATTCAAAGGCATGATGACCTTCTTCATTGCAATGGAAATAGGTACCAT
The DNA here is from genome assembly GCA_028749045.1 of Cupressus sempervirens. Classification (NCBI taxonomy): domain Eukaryota; kingdom Viridiplantae; phylum Streptophyta; class Pinopsida; order Cupressales; family Cupressaceae; genus Cupressus; species Cupressus sempervirens. Next base: position 267,974,844 of record CM053786.1, on the reverse strand, counting down.
GGAAGCCTCCTCTTCCTTGTCCATGTCCTTTACCTCTTCCTCTCTAATTTTCAAAGTCTTGATCATGGGAGTGGTTGAAATCCTCATTTCTCTGGTTCTTGCTAGTACCCACATCTTCATTTTTCTTTTAGCCTCCAGATGATCTACCGCTTCCCCTTCCTCCTTGACCGTGCCCTCTTTGTCTTCCTTCAAACCTTTTATTTAGCTTCTCTTCAACTCATAGGGAAAAATGGTATGCCTCTTCAATGCTGGTCATTCTTACCAGACCTAATTCCTCTTGGATGCTAGGTCGCAACCCACTGATATAATGAGCAACCTTCTCCTTATTTACTTTTGCATGCCCCACTCTAATCAAGAGTTGATAAAATTCCTTTGTATATTCTTGGACTGATCTTCCAACTTGCTTTAACCCATGCATCTTCTTAAACAAATCAAGCTCGTAATCCATAGGAATGAACTGCTTCTTTAATTTGTCCACCATGCGATCCGATCTTGTGATCTTCTCCTTTTCTCTTCTATTTCTTTCCAATTGGACCTCTTGCCACAAAATTTTGGCATGGCCTTTTAGTTTGGCCTTTGAAAACTTAACTCTATCTGGGTCCCTGATATCCTCATACTCAAAGTATTCTTCCAGTTCATTGATCCAATCGATCAACTCATCTGGTTTTAGATTTCCTAAAAATACACCCACTTGAAGTGTAGGTCTTTTCCCAAACTTGGTAATGGCCCTAAAAAGCCTTTCCTTTGCATGATTCAAAATTTCACCATCAAATTCCCCTTCTAGTCCCATTTCATCTTCTTCGTTGTCATCTTCACTTTCATCACCTGCGGCCACAATTGCTCCTCTACGGAGCTCCTCCTGCAATGCTTGTACCTAACTTTGGAGGGCTCTAACCTCCTTAGGATTAATAGCTCTAGCCCTTCTACCACACTCTCTTTGTAGATGCATCTTCTAACTCAAACCCACATCCACACAGTCCTTGTGCAAACTGCCTCACAGTCGGCGCTCTGTCTACACACTTAGGAAAACTAGCTTTGATACCACTTGATGGGGACACAACCCAAGAATAGAATGGATACAACAGAAAAGGGAAATTGTATTAATTGAAAAATAAGCTATTATATTCAGTACAGAGAAAATAAACTTCAAAACATGCCCTAAGGGCTTACAATAGCATAAATGTGGAGATAATTTCTCCTTTCAGTACCTCCTCTCAAACTCCACTCCGAACTGCCTTTTACAATGCCAAAAATCCCCTTAAATAGAACCTAGAGGATTAAGGACTAGGAGTACATTCTAAAAAGTGCTAGTAGGCATCCACTGACCAAATAGAAGGTTTCAAAAGCTATGTTAGAAGTTGATGCAAATCTAGAAGAATCTAGAAAAGGTAACCGAACTTTTGGGAGGCATAACTTTTGAACCGTAGCTCCAATTGATGAACCGTTTACATTTTTGAAAAGCTCTCGAAGCACTCTATAGCTCTATGGAAAAGATTCACTTGTCCTCCTTTTTTTCCCCCCTTTTTGACGTCATTTAATTCCCCTAACCTGACTTTGAAGCATTCTTAGGAGGTCTCCACAACCCAAAAAACTGCAATAACTCTCAAACCTTGGGGCCTTTTGACTTGATTCTTTTTTTGGAATGCTCTAAATTATAATTACATTCATCTAGCCAATTTACACCTCCTAGTTCACCAAAATGATAACTCAATTACATACTCCTATTTTGTCAGGATTTACACAAACACTGATAGTGGAATTGTGAGAGTTGGAAGCTTTATTTGACCCAAATGGGTATCCAAAATGAAAACACATGAAACAGAAACTAAGTGTAAGTATATTTTTTGGGTGACATAGGATTGCCCTTATACCTCTAGATGCTCCTACATCAAACACCCATGGTAGATTGAAAAGTGACCCTGTCACTTTATGAATGGTAGAGAAAATCCCAAATGGGAAACCTCAGTTGTTGAAATCCAAGTTGAGTCCTCGATCAGTCGTCCTTTCCATTTGACCAAATACTCTTCATACTACCTTTTTTTGGTACTCCTACCCACATGATGATATAGAATGTCTTCTATCTCCTCCTTCTTAGAAGTAGGAATCGAACATGGCTCTAACACCAGCTCCTCATCTGCACCATCATCATGATACTCTGTTAAATCTACAATGTTGAAAATGGGAGAAAGGTGAATACCATCTGGCAGCTCCACTTCATATGCATTTCCTGAGTCATGTTTCTTCAAAATTTGGCAGGGGCTAAATTTCTTCATTTTCAGCTTGTTGTAAGTAACGGCTGGAAATCTTTCTTTTCGTAAGTGCACCATGACTAGATCCCCTACTTGGAATTCTTTATTTCTTCTCCTTTGATCAACCCTAGCTTTATACTCTTGATTCATCTTGGTAATGTGTGCTTGAACCTCCTCATGTAGATGCTTGATATGTTCAGCAAACTCCTCAGCTTCAACACTTGTCCTCTCCCCTTGTTCTATCTTCCTCAATTCTGGTGCAGTCCTTGGGCTATTCCCATATACAATTTGGAATGGTGATTTTCTAGTACTCCTATTTATAGAGTTATTTTAAGAAAACTCTGCTTGTGGTAGAATCAAATCCCATCCCTTGGGCTTATCCCCAAGTAAACATCTCAACAAATTGCCTAGACTTCTATTTACCACTTTTGTTTGGCTGTCAGTCTGTGAGTGATGCGTGGAAGTGAATTTTAGGTCTGTTCTCAACTTCTTCCACAATGTCCTCGAGAAATAAGCCACAAATTTAGTATCTTTGTCAGAAACTATACTCCTTGGAAGACCATGTAGTCTTACCACCTCTTTGAAAAACAAGTCTGCAATATGGACAACATCATGAGTTTTGTGGCATGGAATGAAATGTGCCATTTTGGAGAACCTATCAACCCCCATGAATACTGAGTCACTAACCCTTTGTGTCCTTCGCAATCAAAGAATAAAATCAATACTTATGTCCTCCCATGGCCTTGATGGAACAGGCAATGGCTGATATAGGCTAGTATTGTGACTAAACCCTTTGGCAACTTGACAAACCTGGCAACTCTGTACAAACTCCTAAACCTATACACATCCTCCACTCTCCATCCTTCTTTGGTGCAAGTACTGTAGGTATTGCACATGGACTCAGGCTGTCTCAAATCAAGCCCTTCCTCAATAGCTCCTGAACCTATCTATTTAGCTCCTTTGTTTCAGTAGGAGTCATCCTGTGAGCAGCCTTGTTAGGAAAACTAGCTCCTAGAATCAGATCTATCTAATGACTGATTTGCCTTACTGGTGGCAATCCATCTAGAACATTATCAGAGATAATATATCTAAATTCCCCTAGTAAATATGAAACTTCAAGTGGTATTTTAATACTACCTTCTTTATCTTTCCTAGGAATCAAAGCATAGCACATATTCTTATGTTTCATGCCATCTAAAAACATCCTTCTATCAACAAGACAAATCCTAGCACTGCTACAAACATTTTCACCTTCATTTTTCATGGGCTTCAATTTGTGGCAAACTCCATCCTTTGTTAGAGAGTATGTGTTTGCATGTCCATCATGTACTACATGTCTATCAAACTGCCATGGTCTACCCAACAATAGATGGCAAACATCTATCGAAATAACATCATAGAGAACTTCATCATGGTAACTCCCAATTTTGAATTTCACTAAACATTGTTCACTTACCAGGACCTTATGATCATCTTTTACCCAAGCAATCTAATAGGGCTAGGGATGTTTCTCCCTCTTGAGCTTCAACTTAGAGACCATCTCTTCTGATACCAAGTTATTCGTGCTACCACCATCAATGATCACATCACAACATTTATCCTCACACTTGCATCTGGTACAAAACAAACTCCTCCGTTGTCCTAGTTCAATCTCACCACTTAGTAGGACTCTTTCATTTACCAAGGTCTCTCCTCTTTCTGCATCCTCTGAATGTGATGATTGTGCATCCTCATCCACATGAGCAACTCTAGCTTGGCCCTCAGCTCTCTTATCTATCCTTCCTTGTCATTGAGGGCATTCAAAGGCATGATGACCTTCTTCATTGCAATGGAAATAGGTACCATGGAAGCCTCCTCTTCCTTGTCCATGTCCTCTACCTCTTCCTCTCTGATTTCCAAACTCCTTATCATGGGAGTGGTTGAAACCCTCATTCCTCTGGTTCCTGCTAGTACCCACATCTTCATTTTTCTTTCGACCTCTAGATGATCTACCGCTTCCCCTTCCTCCTTGACCACGCCCTCTTTGTCTTCCTTCAAACCTTTTATTTAGCTTCTCTTCAACTTGTAGGGCAAACTGGTATGCCTCTTCAATGCTGGTCATTCTTACTAGACTTAATTCCTCCTGGATGCTAGGTCGCAACCCACTGATATAATGAGAAACCTTCTCCTTATTTTCTTCTACATGCCTCACTCTAATCAATAGTCAATAAAATTCCTCTGTATATTCTTGGACTGATCTTCCTGCTTGATTTAACCCATGCATCTTCTTAAATAAATCAAGCTCGTAGTCCACACGAATGAACTGCTTCTTCAATTTGTCCACCATGCGATCCCATCTTGTGATCTTCTCCTTTGCTCTTCTTTTCCTTTCCAATTAGACCTCTTGCCACTAGATTTTGGCATGGCCTTTGCAAACTTAACCCTATTTGGGTCCCTAATATCCTCATACTCAAAGTATTCTTCCAGTTCATTGATCCAATCGATCAACTCATCTGGTTTCAGATTTCCTGAAATACACCCAATTTAAGTGTAGGTCTTTTCCCAAACTTAGTAATGGCCCTAAAAATCCTTTCCTCTGCATGATTAAGAACTTCCCTATAAAATTCCCCTTCTGGTCCCATTTCATCTTCTTCATTGTCATCTTCACTTTCATCATCTGCGACCACAGTTGCTCCTCTACGAAGCTCCTCCTGCAATGATTGTACCTGCCTTTGGAGGGCTCTAACCTCCTCAGGATTAATAGCTCTGGCCCTTCCACCATTCTCTCTTTGTAGAGGCATCTTCTAACTCAAACCCACAACCACACAGTCCTGGTGCAAACTGCCTCACAGTCGGCACTCTGTCTACACACTCGAGAAAACTAGCTCTGATACCACTCGATGGGGACACAACCCAAGAATAGAATGGACACAATAGAAAAGGGAAATTGTATTAATTGAAAAATAAGCTAGTACATTCAGTACAGAGAAAATAAACTTCAAAACATGCCCTAAGGGCTTACAATAGCATAAATGTGGAGATAATTTCTCCTTTCAGTACCTCCTCTCAAACTCCACTCCGAACTGCCTTTTACAATGCCAGAAATCTCCTTAAATAGACCTCGGAGGGTTAAGGACTAGGAGTACATTATAGAAAGTGCTAGTAGGAATCCACCAACCAAATAGAAGGTTCCAGAAGTTGCATTAGAAGTCGATGCAAATCTAGAAGAATCCAGAAATAGTAATCGAATTTTTGGGAGGTATAACTTTTGAACCGTTGCCCTATTGACCAGCTTTGCTTGTCCCCCATTTTTTGGCCCTTTTTGAGGTCATTTAATGCTCCTAACCTGACTTTGAAGCATTCTTAGGAGGTCTCCACAACCCAAAAAGCTGCAATAACTCTCAAACTATGGGGCCTTTTGACCTGATTCTTTTTCTGGAATGCTCTAAATTACAATTACATTCATCTAGCCAATTTACACCTCCTAGTTCACCAAAATGATGGCTCAATTACATACTCCTTTTTTTTAGGATTTACACGAACACTGATAGTGGAACTGTGAGAGTTGGAAGCTTTATTTGACCCAAATGGGTATCCAAAATGAAAACACATGAAATAGAAACTAAGTCTAAGTATATTTTTTTGGGTGACACAGGATTGCCCTTATACCTCTAGATGCTCCTTCATCAAGGAGTTGGTGGAACAAATACAATGTATGCAAGAAGATCCCACTACCGTAACTTGCAATTATACAATTGAATTCTTCACAAGAATAGATATACATTCAATACTTTAAGTCTATTGTACTTAACACTTTCTTTGATCATATTTCAGATGTAGTTTAGATATCATTAATAAAAAATCTTGCATAGATCATCATATATCACACACTTTTTTGACTGGCACAACTTTGATCTTTGCAAGATAAGATACTTACTTATAACTCACATTTTCATAATTCTTTCCTCAATTTTCCTTCATGTCTTGACATGCTTGACATAATATAAAAGAAATTACAAGTCATACAATCTGATTCTCTAATATGCTTTATTATGTTCTATTAAATACTTGCATTGGTATTTAAACCATATCTTGCACTGTAATATCTATAAAAACCTATGCACTTGTACACATCATCATAACATTGTCATTGAGCTTCCCTTAATTATGCATAAGATAAATCTCAATAAGTCATATGTACACATCACATTTGTTCTCTGTGCTGCTAAAACTTGTCTAACATTGACAAATTTCTATCTCTAAATTCATAAATGAAATGTTGAATACATGTTTCCATAAATGAAAACTATAAATACATCTATCTGACCATATTTCCAATATGTTAGTTATAATAGTTAGACATTTCAAAAGTAGTAAGTTGAGCAATTACACCTTCCAAGGTCAAAGTGTTACTTGGTGTGCATCTTAGTTCTTGAATCATAGATACTCTAATGAAATAAATAGGGATTAGATTCCTCAATACCATTCTTATCATAGTGCCATGTTTGATTTCTCCATTTTCACTATGAATAACATTAACAAATTCTTTAACTCTTGTGCAATATTGTACTATATTCTTACCTTCCATCATTCTCATGTCATTAAATTTACACAATATAGAATATTAAATATAACCATACATAGAGAAAACTTATAACACCATTATTTGTTATCTAGGTAAACCTTGGTTAAGGGAAAACCCCAATGGGGATGATACCCACAAGATGATCCACTAAAAAAAAGGATCCTACTAAGGATATTGACCCTATTAGGAGTCTATGAATTACATTTAGTGTTTGGAGTCCTTATTAGAGGACTAGACCTTGTTAGAAGCCTCAACCCTATTTGGAATTGGTAGAGAAATTACAAGGAATGTGAGAAGAGCCTACTTGCCTAATATGAAATATACAATTAAGTTTCTTCATAAGAATAGATATACATACAATATTGCCTCACTATTGTACTTCACACTTGCTCTAACCATACATCAGATTTCGCATCATAGAAAGCTTGCACACACACACACACATAGATATATATATATATATATATATATATATATATATATATCCTTCACAATAGTTCACATTACATAAATATCACATTCGCTTGATTACTTCACATCACATCTTAGTTGAACAAGATATGATCTTTACTTATACCTTGCAAATAATAAAATCTCTTGATAAGTCGGCCTTGATACTTTCACATGCTTGAATGATTATAAGATAAGTTTGGGTAAGAATATATTATTTCAAGCCATCATGATTAAGTAATTATTATTTTACCACAATAATTCCTTAAACCATACATTTCAATTTACCAACGTCTTATGTTATTCTCTATTAATTACATGTATTGGTAATCCTTCTGTAACTTATGTTGTATTGTCCATATAGATCTACACACTGACACATGTCATCATGACACTATCATCTATCACTCCTAGTCTATGTATGAGCTAACTCAATGTATTTCATTTGTAAATACCATATTTGTCTCCATACTACTACAAATTGTCTAACACTTAGACAATTTTTTAAGTCTAATTACATACACTTAGACAATTTTTTAAGTCTAATTACATCATGAAATACCAAAATAGATATGTTTCCATAAATGAAAACACTCATACATTTACCTATCCATATGTCCAAAAATACCCCCCTTTGGCATTGATGGCAACATTTTGGAAAATTGGTTAAGTCCCAAAATGATGTCATATGCAATAATAACTACAAAAATTAACTATACAAAAATTGCCTTCAAAACTTGAAATTTGTTATTCATCTTTTGATGGATCATTACATTCCTTATCACTACTTTACAATGATATATTAAATAGATATCTAAGCTACCCCTTACACACCTAGATACACTCTCTCTCTCTCTCTCTCTCTCTCTCTCTCTCTCTCTCTCTCTCTCACACACACACACACACACACACACATGATTTTAAATACTTCTTCATTACATATATAAACATGTAGATATATAATTTTCCTTACATACTTCTCCTCCTTAGAGATCAATGGAAAAGGTGTCAAAAATATGTACACACAAAATTGTGTTGACTTCCTCTATTTAACTTTGCATTCTGGATATACAATCCACAAAACTAGCTTTCAGCCTATCAAAATCCTTCCTCTAGTTTTCCTTGACTATATCAAATATATTGATGAGTGTGAAAAGTGCATAGGATGCCACTTCAACTACACTCAAGTCAGTATAGGAAAATTTGTCATAGGATTCCTTCACTTTAAGACACTCCTCTAGTTGCTCCTATAAAATATTAATTTTAGGTGACAAATATTCTCTAAGGATAGAGCATCTCCTAATTACTTTCTCTTTGTCAAATCCAATTCCTCTGATAGCATTGTAAATTTTCTCCATCTCTATTCCAATATCTTCAATGCTTGCCTCTAGATATTGTAATCTTATAGTGAGTGTTTGAAGCTCACTCATTTGGCCTTTGATCATATTATAAAATTTTGATAGGTAATTTTATGAAAATGCACATTTTACATACAATTTCTTGCCTTTATCTATGATCTTCCTTAGTTCTTTAATGCACACATTCAATGTCTACAAGTCACTCTTGACACTATTGCATATACTATCAAATAGTGATGCACCATGCATTATCTATGCTTGTACTAAAGGAATATTAGACAAGGTGGCGAATTTCACATCAAAATATCTTATCATTTCATTAGCCTTCTTCTATAATTCTGGTTCCATAACAATGACTATACTGTCATCTGCATTCTATCTAAAACTTCTACCAATGTTATTTCCAAATTCTTCACAAGCTTATTCTTTTCAAGTGTCTTTCTCAAGGATCTCATTACACCTTTCTGGTCATCATCATTGAAAAATATTACTAGCAAGAGTTGAACTATTGCTATTAGAATGAGTGAGACTACTTTTAGTTCAATATTTTTCTTTTCATCCTCTTGTCTCCTCATGTCCTTCTCTTCTTCTCTCATTCTTTCTTCCTTATCTTTCTTTTTCTCTTCTTCTAATTTTCCTTTCTCCTTTTTTTCTTATTTCCTTTTTTCTTCTTCTTTTTCTCATTCTTTTCTTTTCTTTTCTTCCTTGTTATTATTTTCTTCTCTCTTTCTCTCTTTTTCTTCTTTTGCTACTTTCTACTTCTCATATTTTATTTCTTTTATTTCTTTCTCTTTTCTTCTTTCTTCTTCTTTTCTCTTGAATTCTCTTTTTCTGCGCTCTTCCTCTAACTTCTTCTTCTTTACTTTTTTCTTTTCTTCTTCATCATCCTCTTCATCTGAGCTAGAGTAGGTAGTAATATTACCAACAATGTTGGTTCCATATCCTAAAAAAGGATTCTCTTTAGCTTCAATAGTTATATGAGTACTATCCACTTTCATGGATTCAATATCAATAACTATGTGAGGAGGAGAGTTTTATTTATTAATTTCCTCAAACTCTTCTTTATCATTAATGGGATTATTGGCTTCAACGTATACTAGACTTTATGCCTCTAACTATTCACTTTTTTTTGTGGATTTTGGCACAGAAGTCATGTACTTCACTATAACCTCTTTAGTCTCATTCTTTATTTCTTCATAGTTGCCTCCTATAAGAAGAAATACTCTTCTTTGATTTCTTAAAAAAGGCTCAATGCCTTTCAAACTAATATTAACATCCTCCATATTTCTGACTTCACACAATTTCTGAGTCATATTCTCTCTCAATTTTGTATCTTCCTCTACTACTCTTTTCTTTCTATTTATTAATCTATTGTATAAATCTTCTAGTATCTTATTTTGAATAGTGTTAAACCTTTTATTCCTTAAAATCATGCTTTTTTCTATAGAATTCTCTAATTTTATCCTATCCAAGTTACTATACAAGCTATAATACTTATTCAATTGAATAAAACTAGCATTATTTATAATATTCTTATTCAGATTTTCAATCTTGAGTTTTCAAGATTTCTTACCAGTTGGTGTCCTCCCTTCTCCAACTACCTGTTCTACTAGTTTTTGTTCAATCTCTTCATAATAATCCTTAGACTCACCAATTTGGATTATTTTCCTTCTCTTTCTAGGTCTACTAGAGGCTTTCTTGACCCTTTTCTTGAGATTTGGTGATGGCTCTTTCTCAACCTTCACCAATATTTCAAATTTTCTATACACAGATGCTTCTATCACCACAACATCACCAAGTTTACTCTTTTGCTAACCATGCTGTACCCTGATTGGTTGTACTTGTGCAACTATTGCATAAGGTGTAGTAGCTATTTGTGAAGTAAGCCCTGCTAACGTCACATCCACAGATGGTGCTGTAATAGAAATAGTTGTGGTTGCCAACACCTCAATTTTCCCACAAGCCTTCATATCTATTTATATTCCTTTGATTATATTGATTTTTTCTCTAGTAATTCCTAACTCCTTAAGAATATATTCTATATTGTTTTCCACATTCTTTTTGATCTATTTACTATGAAGTTCAGATTGAAGTTCCCTTATCTTCTCTTCATAAGTAGCCCTCTTAGACATTTAGTGTCCCTTTGAGTCTACAATATAATGTTTGTTTATCCTTCAATGAGTTCTTCACTCATTTCATATCCCATAGGTTCAATAAATATTACTTGAGGTTTGACTACTTCTATATAGGTTATGGTAGTCTCTACCATAAAGCATATTTCATCTTTGTACTTCTCTACCACAAAGGGAGGTATCTATAGCTTTGATTCATTTTTAATTGGAAACCCTTTATCAATAATCATGTCTATATCTCTATCTTTGACATCTTCAAGTCTTTCCTTGTAACACATTACTTTCCCAATTTTTCATATGAGGTAACTACTTTGTTACATGGAAAAACAAATGTGTTAAAAGGGATTCGAATCTGAAAATTTCATTCTTAGTTTTCTTTAACTTTGCAATGTTGTCTACACATTTTACTTTCTTCCTTTCAACTACCATAACATGGTATGCATGTACAAATCCTGTTGGAACCGTGTTTACTCTAGAGATGTGAGTTAGCTTGTATCCTAAAATATTGCTCAATGCTCTAACTCCAATATACTAAATTAGGTCTACTGTCATGTTTCTTCCATCAAAATTAGTCTTTATGTTCATTTCAATTGTCTTTCTTATATTTCTATCAATTATAGGATTACGAAATTCATTTCTTAAACTTGTAACCTTATGGATTAGGTCATTTTTAATTACAATAGGTACATCACCTATCCATAATAATTCTTCATGGACTCTGAATAGAATAATTCTTCTTGCATCATGATTATAAAATTCTATATAAAACCCATAATTAATTAGGTTGAGTTCATTTAGGTATGTGTATAGGGTCCATACTCTAACAAGGAATAGTTGTATTAGTATGTCATCTTGTGGGTATCATCCCCATTGGGGTTTTCCCTCTAATCAAGGGTTTCCCTCGTTAACATATATGGTGTTATTATGTATTAGTATCTTTTTGTGGTTTCTAATTATATTTCTTACATGGTTAATTATAATTAAAGTTGATAATTGTGATAATAGTTGATAACTAATTTACCCCCCCCCCCCCCCCCCCCCCCCCACATCTCAATTGTGTTTTAGTAAGAGAATTAAATAAAGCGACAATTGTCTTCACCCAAGACACCTGAGTAGAATGGGATTGCTAAAAGAAGAAATAGATCAGTAGAAGAGGAAGAAAGAGAAATGATGTTTGAGAATGATCTATCAAAGACATATTAGAGAGAAATAGTCAATATAATAGTGTACACTATAAACAAAGTTAATGAAGATATATGTTTGATTTCTTAAGTTGAATCTAATAGTGTAGATGAAGTCTATAAAGATGATCATTGGATTCAAGAAACAAGGAAGAGTTAGATCAAATTATGAAGAACAAAAAATGGGAGTTAGTTTCAAGACCTATAGACAAGAATGTTATTTGAACCAAATGGGTATTTAGAAACAAGATGAATGAGCAAGGATAACTTGTAAGAAAAAAAGACTAGACTTGTGCAAAAATGATATTCATAACAATAAATAATAGACTATGAAGAGACATATGCCCTTGTAGCTATAATGGGAGTAGTAATAATGTTATTAGCTTATGAAGTGAAAAAAAAATTCAAAGTGTATTGGATGAATGTAAAATCAGCCTTCCTAAATAGAGAACTTGAAGAAGAGGTATAAATCAAGCAACCTAAAGGTTTTCCTTTGAAAAAAGAAAAATACATGGTATGTAGACTAAAGAAAGCTCTATATGGTCTTAAGAAAGCTTTATATGGTTTGAAGAAAGCACCTAGACGCTGGTATCTAAGGTTGGACAACTATTTGGAAAAACTTGAATTTGCTAAAGGTATGATAGATAGCAACTTGTATTTTAAATAAATAGAGAATGGTTTGTTGATAATAGTAAAATTTGTTGATGAAGCAAGTGATAAGTTTGATAAAGAAATGAAGAATGAGTTTGAGATGAGTATGATAGGAGAAATGAAGTTTTTCCTAGGCTTGTGGAATGTGCAAAACATTGGTGGCATTTTTATTTCACAAACTTAGTATTTGAAAGACTTGTTTAATAGATTTGGCTAAGAAAATTGTAAGCCTATTTATACACCAATCATAACTAGTCACAAGTTATCTAGCAAGGATGAAACACTTAAAATTAAGTAGAAGTATAGATCCATGGTTGGAGGTTTGTAATATTTGACTCACACCATACTAGATATAGATAATGCAATTGGGATTGTAGCTAGATTTCAACCTGATCCTAAGGAGTATTACTATGTAGTAGTAAAAATGATATTCAAATATTTGAGTGGGACATTTGATTATGGAATATGATATGATAGATTGATTAATTTCACTCTATCTAGATATGTTAATGCAGATTGGAAAGGTAGTATGGATGATAAAAAGAGCACCAATGGTGAAACATTATTTCTTGGAAGAAGATTGGTTTCTTGGCTAAGCAAGAAATAAGATTGTGTCTCATAGAGTAAAACTAGGGTAGAGTATATGGTAGAAGAAAATAGTTGTAATCAAGTCATGTGGATGAAGTAGATGCTAAAAGACATTAGGATAAATTTTTTAGAACCTATTATCATATATTGTGATAACACAAGTGCAGTGAGTATTTCTAAATTTTTTCTAGTGCACTCTAATACTAATCATATATATATATATATATATATATATATATATATATATATATATATATATATATATATATATATATATATATATATATATATATATATATATATATATATATACATATACATATACATATACATACACACATACATATATATATATGTATATATGTATGTATCTATATGTATAGATAAATATATATATGTATCTGTATATACATATATATGTATATATACATCTCTATGTATATATACATATATACATATATATATATATATACATGTATATGTATATGTACATACATATATGTATATATACATATACACATATATACATATATATATACATGTGCATGTATATATACATATATATCTATAGATATATATGTATATATACATGTACATGTATATATATACATATCTATGTATATATACATGTACATGTATATATACATACATATATATGTATATATACATGTACATGTATGTATACATGTATGTATATATATATACACATTCATATATACATATATATACACATATAGATGTTTAGATATATGTATATATATACATATGTATATATATATACATATGTATATATATATACATTTATATGTATACATATGTATATATGCATGTATATGTATATATATATATATATATATATGTACACATATATATACATACACACATATATATATATATGTATACATACGTACATACATACATACATACATACATACATAAAGTATCATGTTTTGAGAGAGAAGGTGATAGAAAAAGAGATTAGATTGGAGTATGTGAGTACTAAAGATCAGAATTTATATATCTTTACAAAGAACTTATGTAAAGAAACATTTGAGTTCTTGAGAAGGATAATTGGGGTCATGCCCCTACCTACTTTAGAGTAGATGAGTGATTGCATCAGTCCATTGGTACAAGGAACTATTGTTTAACTTGACTTAATGTTGATGCTTCTTATATGGGGGAGTATCTATGATGAGCAGAGTCATTAAGGACTCTTGGTATTTGGTATTGAATAGTGTCTTTGGACACTTGAGCTGGTTAAAGTATTTGAGTAGCAATTGAAATGATGAGGTATTTGTCAATGATGTTAATGGGGGAGAAGAGTGCATGAAAAACACCTCCTAAGTATGTATGGGGAGAGATACATTATTAGGGAGATTTAGAAATATTTATGAATATCTCTATGGGGGAGATATACAACATTAGGATATAGAACAAGAAGTGTTCTAGAGGATTTCTTGATTTGATTGATGAAGAGGATTTGAAAAGATGAGAATAACAACAAAAAAAATATAGTACTATTTGATATTCTTGGAACTTAGCTATTTTTCATTTATGTTGACATCAATGCCAAAGGGGGAGATTGTTAGCATAATGTTGACAATATTCTTTTGGGAGAGTATCGTAAGCATTATAAAGTATTAACATGTTACATTCATGACTAGGTTTGTCATTGATGTCAACATATATAGCAGTAAGTCTATGAAGACTTGTAGAGTAGTAAACAAAGATCATACTTGTATGAATAAGTTTTTGATGTACAAGTGAATCATGTTTAAGGACATGTTGTACCTAGTTTGTTGATAATTAGGTTAAATGCGTAAAGTCTAAGTCAAAGATGTACGTAGGCTACAAGTGTAGATATAAAGTGGATGGAAATAAGTGTCTAATGATTCTATTATATCTTCTAGAAGAGATACAATCTAGTGATGCATGGCTAGCTAGTGAAAAAGGATAATCTGATGATAACATCAATGAATTCATAAGCCCTAGTATCACACATATGAATTTTTGTATAGACTATGAGACAATAGTTCTATTGTAATTGTGAATTAATTAATTATCTTATTATAATTAATTGGGAAATCCTCAAGGTAGACTCAAGAAATTATTTTGACAATACAGTACAAAAAAAGATGTTTTACTTGTTTGTACAATGTCAATAAAGTATATGTTTAATGCAAAGTGCAAAAAGGAGAAGATTGTTTAGTGAATATGAGTAAGCTATCCAAATGATTCTTGGATGCAAGATTTTTTATTTGGTTACATGATTAGAATGAGCATAAGTTTGGTTGATAGGATAAAGAAAGAGGAAGGAATTACAATTCAATTCTATTATTGTGCAAGGAATAATACATAGAGCATTTGGATAGTGGGTTCATTGATCATTCCCTTGAAACTATTTATACAATGGGCCCATCTATCTTCCACAACTTCTAATAGGGATTCTGTAATGCCCCACCAAGGGATCCAAAAGAATTAACCTAAATTTTCACTAAGTTTTCCAAACAATTTTTTTTTTAATTAAACATGAAAGATAAACAATAATATACAATAATTTTTTCATATCAAGTAGTAGAAGCAATAACATCGAACACCTAGTAGTGGAAGAAATAATATATAATCAACTAAAGCATACACAATAGGTTACATTCCTTAAGGATCCCAAGATGTTGAGTCACATTTAATCTAACTAATACTAAGTCTAACAACTACCACATCCACATGAAAGAATAATTAAAGAAGTCCAATGTACATAATATACATTCATTTTCAAATGCCTATTTAGAATGCTCAATCATCCACTATACATGTCATAGGGTATGAAAGGCTTAAAAGAATATACATGTGTGAAAATAAAGTACATCATCTTATTCTAATCCATGATGAAAGTTCAATAAATTAAATGAAACTATTAACATACATGATACATCTATCCATTGATAATGATATAACAACCATCATAGAAGATAACCATATATCATAAAACACAATTTTCTAAGTGCACGGTTCCTCCCAACTATAAATAGCATCATTAGACCATCATTCACCCTAGCCATCACTTCATGCGTAACATCCCAAATCATCAAAGAGATCATTGGTACTATCATAATAGGGACATCACTCCTAAAACATGCTACATCATATGCAAAAAGAATTCTAACATGCTACAACAAACACATAAGAAATCTAATCATGCAAAGTAAAACATAAGGTAGGTAAATAACATCATCTATCATATGCTAATCATCAATATAAGGATACATGTCCACCATCATAATAGAATGAAGATACATGCCAACAAGGAATGCATCAGCCATGCTGTCTCAAACAGATCTCAAATGGTAATAGTGAAAAAGCATTACCATCTGACCGCGTGGAACCTAAATGGCCCACTCCCACAGTACTGAGGAGATAGTCTCAAGTGATAGTCTCAAGTCCCAAATGGGATATCAAATCATATAACACAAGAGAAAAAATAGCATAACACAAGTACTCTCTAAGTTCAGGAAATCCTAAAAGTATGCTAACTCAAAGGTTCCAACACATAGATTGACATCTATACCCAGAGGCACACAAGACACGTAGAAAACCTACTATGTAAGTAGGAAAGTTTCATTGTATGAATCACACTAGAGTTACCCTGGTAGTCTCTCAATAGATCCCAACCCCCTAGTGATTCCTATGTGTCTACTAGTATCCTCTCATACTGACGAGGCATATTACGAAATGCAAGATCGCAACCAAGCATTCTCTCTACTCCCATCCTAGTATGTACTAGCACTCGAGGCATGGGTGAGAGCATACAATTATCTTATTAGGTTCATTTTAATCCCCATTTAGTGTAATTTTTTCACTTATTAATACGATTTACAATGAGTTACCTTGGTAGCCACTTAGGGCCCCGACCCCCATTGCAAGCCACTTCTCAACACTACATGTAGATAACCTACCCTAAGCTCATAGAATCATAAATCACAAAATCACCATAGTCCTATACAAGTGATTGGAAAAATACCAAAAGATAATCCACAATAAGAACATCAAATCTCCATGAGCAACTAAAAAGCATCCATAGATAATCATGACCGCAACAATTATCTATTGGCAACTGAAGGTATCACTAATAATCACTATTTTCATTTGGTTCTCAACAAGAAACCAAAAAGTATCTCAAAGTAATACTGATCAAAGAATCCAAAATGGTCGAGTCAAAACATGTCACAACATGACAACATCAAGAAATGAATCAACACTTCAGTCCCATGATGGTGACTGGAAAGTAGTCCAAGGATAAGTGATTGATGACTCAAAAATGCTTAAGTCAAGTGTCTCAAATACATACACCTCAGCTTCAGAGAAGAAGACTGGAAATCAATACGAACATCTCATAGAGCATGCCATCACATAACTATGGTTGGGTTTTAAAAGAATCAAGACCAAATAACATCAACATGCCATCAAATTCGCATAACTCCCAAGCCTCTGGTAGACATCCTAACTAGTCAACACTCTAGGACCACCCAAAACCCAAACATGGATAGCATAAAGAACAAGATACAAACACATATTTTATTTTTATTTTGCAATCACATGGTTAAGCCAAATATTAAGTTTCAATTTTTGTTTTCAAGTACATTTCAACTGTATAAGATTCTTCATTTAATCTACAACTCAACCCATTTATTTTTTTGAATAAAACATAGAATTGTCCCTCCATTATTTTAAAACAATTCTCTAAAATAATCATAAGATAATTATTTACTTATTTAAATCATTGAACTAGTTCCCATTGACTTTTAGATAAAATCATTCACATTATTCAAAACATTAGAATGCTACTTATCAACTTTCAAATAATTAGTTTCTAATTTCCTTAAAACACTTCAAGGAAAATCATTTATTTAAAATAATCTTCATTGATTTTAAGTAAAATCAATCTCATTAATAATTCAATTATTTAAATCTACTAAACACTTATTAATCTCTTTTCTTTTAATTTTCCTTCATTTAAAAATCCTTTTACTAAAATTAACTAATAATTAATTACACTTCTTCTACTATTAACTAATCTTAATTAAATTTAATTTAATTAGACTAGTTAACAAATAATATAAAACTCTTCCATAATAATAAGATTCTACTTTTAATTCAAACCCAGACCTGAATCAATTTCCAAATCTTGATTCTATTAGCGGAGATTGCAATAATATTTTTAATTCCCATAACTGGATGAAACAATATGCATGCCCAAATTACAAATTATAAAATTGAAGATTCATTCATAGAGAATTATTTAGATGCACATAACATACAGGAAGAGAAAGAGTGTAATAAAATATGCAAAAATAATCATGATTGCGTACCTGGACACTGATGCTAATTTGCTACACCTCAGAAAATTGTAGAGAAGCTCCTCCTCTTAGAACCTTCTCCTTTTCAAAAATTCCTTCTTTCTCCAACATTCACAATTCCTCCGAGAATTGAACCCCCCAAGTGACTAGGAGTGCTTGTAGAATCATACGAGGATGTAGAAGCATATGAGCTTCTCGAATGCATGTAAACTTGTCCAAACACACTAGGAGAGCCTCTATATAAAGGCCTCTAAGATGCATCTAAAATGTGTCTAGAAAGAACTAGGAGTTAAGCATGACAACTAAGCATGTAACTTACACAATAAGAAGATAAAGATGATGAGGTGTCTAGAATGTTGTAGACACCATGTGGTCAAATAATATGCTAACTCCTAAGTGTAGACAACACGTGCATAATTAGAGTGCAAACTCTTGTGTTGTCAACATGACAACTCATGAGACTTCGCATACTCCTATGTGAATAAATAATGCATATGAATTTATTTAATATTCACTTGACTATTTTTTAAAATTTATTTATTAATTTTAAATCTCATGCACTCACTTTATTAATCCACTTGTTTTATCTTAATATATTTTTATCACATGCACACATCATGCAATCTAGAATCTTTTAATAATTTTAATATCGTTTCCACTCTTAAATTTATTTTTGAAACTTTAATTGATAAAATATTTATTAACTTAAATAATAATATTATTTAACACTTATTAAAAATGACTTCTATAAATAATTATTGTCACATTCCAAATTTAAACTTATAACTTTAATCTTCAAATTTAATTCTTTTTATTTAATTAATTTCCTAATTAATTAAATAAAATTAGAATATTAAAATTTCATAATAATTTTCCATTAAATTAAATCTTTTAATTAGACTTAATTAATAGAAAAATACACCAAAGACTCATAAAATAAAATACGAAAACCCATCAAAGCAGAACACATGCAAAATCAAACTAAGGGGTTAATATCACGAATTACATCATCTGACGCATTCGGAGGATACTCGACTTAGATACTTGTCCTAATTTTCAATTAGGACAAATGGCTTAAAGGGTTGGGATTTGGACTTGAGTATTTATCTCCCCTCTCTTACCATTGAGATATTGCAATAGGGTACACTCATCCTGGCAATTCAAGATAGTCGATACTCGATACCTGCAACCTGCATAAAACCCATGCATGTACAAGCACAATGTATACTAAGCTAAAAAAGAAATGGTAGGAAGTGGTGCATCGTGTAGATCCTGACTAGTAGGTGACTATGACTCCCTTCCTTAACCACATAAAAAATGCCATACATAAGAAAAACAAACACACACACCATACACATGCAAGTATGGGGTAAGTATCCATGACAAAACACATATGATAATAAATCATCCAACTAATCATCATCAATAGCTGAAATCACTGAATAATCATCATGCATACATGAAATATAAAGTACCAAGTAATCTCATCATATAATAAATGAAATCTAAAACAATATCTGATAATCTCAAAACAATGCCACTATTAATCATCAACATAAAACTAGCCCTAAAAGAGTTTGACAATGATAGCAAAAATGTGAACTAGGGGCAGGCACTATATATTAAAAGTCTCCTAATAGGGACTGATATGTATTGGATTTTGTTATAGACTCCTAACAAATGAACATCCTCTACCAAGGAATATTTATACTAGTAAATCATCTTGTGGGTATCATCCCCATCAAGGTTTTCACTCTGATCAAGGGTTTCTTTAGTTAGTAGATATTGTGTTATTGTGCATTAGTACCTTGTCATAGTTTCTAATTATATTACTCACATTGTTAAGTTTGATTTGTTGGAATTTACAAGTGGGAAGAATACTTCTAAGAGGTGGGGGGGGGGGGGGTGGGGTGGGGTGGGGGGGTGAATCAGAAGTACCAAACTTTAAGCTATAAATTTTTTAACTAAAATCAATACATCCATGGAAAATTTCTAATTAACATAAAAGTAAAGGCATGCGTGAAAATAGACAACACAATATTTGATCACCCATAAAACCTCCAAAATGAGAAGGTAAACCTGGGGTGGGGATGACACCCACAACTTATCACTATAGCAATATGTAACTTGTCAAGGTTACAAAGTTTGACCATCAACAATGGTCTTCCTTGTGAAAGGCCTACCCTGTTAAAGGATCAAACACTCTATTAGAAGTGTGCCTATCTAAAGGATTTACAAATCTTCACTCAGAATGTCACCCTATTAAAGGATTTACAAAATGTTTGTTAAAAAAATCTATCTTGATAGGATTCTCATTCCCCTAATACAATGGCTAGCAAATATAGTAAAATGTGTTGACTTGATAACTTACAATCTTCAATTGCTAATTTAAAATTGATGTTTAGTCCAGTCCAATTTGATCCTCATTGATTTGATATGATTCTATTCAAAGTGCTGATACTCTATTCTATAAACTGATTCTATAATGGTGTCCTTCTTCTAAGTCTTTTAACCCCTTTTCACTTCATTCAAACTTTGCTAGTATTCTCTCCTTGCATGTATTCTCTTTTTGCATACTCTCTCATACATTTTTAGATTATGGTGTTTTGACCTCCTTAAAAAGGTTTCATGACTTAGGGTTGGATATGAATTTATGATTGAGATTCATCCATCTTTCCTGCTCAAATATTTCCATTCTTCTGATTGGTTGAATGTTGATTGCATAAGGAATTGAATAGATTTGATTTTATCTTTTAATCCTTTTAGATTCATCATATGTCAGTTCAAAAATGGTTTACATCTCAGTTTGTGAGGGTACAAACTCTTATATTGATTCTATGTTACTCAGAACTTACTAATTACTGATGCTTGACAATATAGAAATTTTGTCTTGCTCAACACCTATATTTTACTTGGCACATATACTAGCTCGACATCTATTAGTCACTCGGTAGTTGAAACTTGCTCAGCACTGTCTATTTTCTTAGCATTTGAATGACTTGATAGTTGATGAATTTGTAGCTTGGCACATACTATAACTTGACATTTATATTATAATCGACATTATCTAAGAAAATTTGTTAAGTGTATTGACACTCAATTGTCAAAACCAATCTGAGACTAACAATCTCCCCCTTTGACATGAGTGTCAAAAACACTTAACTATGCATGATGAATCTAATATTTTTGAGTATAATATACATCTATTTGACATACATACAAAACTTCAAAAATTGTTCAAAATTTTGTGAAGATACCTCAAAATTTGTAACTCCCCCTGAGATGATGTGCCTATGCTATATCTAGAACTTGTTATGCTAGATTGGTCTCATGGTGATTCTGATACTCTTTATCTCTACCTTGCCTTGTCATTATTTCTCTATCTGCTTTGTTCTAACTCCCCCTTTCACATATCTTCCCTTACAATTATTGTTTCCTTTTGGCTTTTCAATTTCTCCCCTTCAAAATTTATCTCCCCAAAATTTTATCCCCATTTTCGATACATATGTCAAAGGGGTCTATACATTAACAAAATATTTAGCCAAAAATGATTTATTTACATCCATTACTACTTTTAGAGTAGCATCCTAGTTATCTAGTGTAAT
The DNA here is from genome assembly GCA_028749045.1 of Cupressus sempervirens. Classification (NCBI taxonomy): domain Eukaryota; kingdom Viridiplantae; phylum Streptophyta; class Pinopsida; order Cupressales; family Cupressaceae; genus Cupressus; species Cupressus sempervirens. The sequence continues at coordinate 267,952,712 of CM053786.1, read as the reverse complement.
TTCTAGTAATTTAAGCTAGATGGCTAACTCTAGTGCAAGGTGAACTTGACCTTCCAATGTAGAAAGATTGGGGTCTTTCTTTAACACATGTTTAGCATAGGCCAGTTCTTTCTAAAAAATTTCTAGATCTAGGGTTATGGTAGATTGAATTTGTATTAACTTGGCCTTGGTATTTGCCACATCTATTGTTAGTACAGCTAGTTCCTTCTGAATGTGAATTGTAGTTTCAAACTGCTTCTCACTTAGAGCTGGATCTTTAGGCAATTTCATGCTTGATATCTTTAGGTTCCTCTCCAAGCTCATTATCTGTTGGCTGGTTTCTTGTGTGAAAATTGATGGGTCACACACTTTTGAGTATAATGAGAATATGTTCTCAAGTACTGCTTTTACCTTTTCAATCTTCTTAGCTAGCTCAACTTGTGAAAGTGCTATTTCACTTGATATTCTTTCATTTACCTTTGTTTGAAACTTATTTTCAAACCATTCTAATAGTTTTGCATTTGTATCAATGTCTTCAGTTTGTAACTGGCCCACTATACTAGATAATTGCTCCATAATAGTCTTGGTTCCATTAGATACTTGCAAGCTAAATGCATCTAGAAAGATGTCTTTAATCTCAATTAATGCTTGCCTTTGTTTATACTCATTTCTAAGCATCTCTTGTTTCTTTTTCTTTTCTAGTGCCTCTTGCACTTCATTTATCTAATCAATGTTCATATTTTCATAGTCATATTTGGGAATAGCTATGTCCTCATCTAGTGTAGGGTCTCCATAGTAAATTACCCTTCCAACCTTTGTAGAGCTTGAGCTTAGTGTTGAAATTTGAAGTGGTATTACCTTAGTGCTCAGCTTTTGTGATGTTACAGTTGGAGTCCCTGCTTTAGGAAAATTTATCAATGTTTGTATTGCCTCTTGTCCCTTCTCCTTAGGACTTTCCTTTTCCTCTTTAGATATTTCTTTATCAATTACTATGATCGTTGGGGGTGCACCTTGTTCTTGTGCTGTAGAGATAGAGGTATCCATTTATCCTATTTGATCCTTTACTGGCTCCTTGATAGTTGTAGTGATTGGTATTGTGGAGTCAACCTTTGCAAATGTGTTTACTATTTTTTACACTACTTGTTGTCCACTTGAAGCTATTGGGATATGAGAAATTAGTTCTTGTGGATTCACCTTATCCCTTTTCAAGCTAGCTACAACTTTTTGTAGTTCTTCCATACTCACCAAGACTCAATTTGTACACAATTGTGCTTGTAGGGCAGTCTCGTGAAGAATCATTTTGAGATCCTCTACAGTTAGTGGATTTATGTTCTAACTAGAGTTGTCAAGAAAATCTTGAACAATTATTGTATCTACAGGTGTGGTAGTTACATGTGGAGGACTTGGTGGTGGCAATTGTGTGTCTTACACACTATGTTCTATTTTCTAATGTTCAACAGTTGCCATGTCATCTTTTTGTGTCTCCTTCTCCACTGTATCATCTACATTTTCTTTTTCTCCTTCTTCTTCCTTATCATCATCCTCTTCCTTTTCATTTTTTCTTCCCTCAAAGGGATCTGCCCCACCTTCTTTGACAATTGTCAAGCCATAAATTAATTTCCACATTTGAGTGGACTTCTTCACAACATTCTCAATTCTATTTTGCAGAATATTGAATGCTCTATATTTGGGTGCAAATTTGCTCCAAGGTTTCTTATTTTCTTTGTTAATTCTCCCTTTGGGGAGTTCAGGCATTACTCTAGCCAATGTTGACTCTCTTATTTATTTTTCTAAATTAAGGCAATAATGCCATTTATTTTCTACAATTGAATATAACTCTTTAGGCATTGAATTGTCAAGTTCAAGTGGAGTGTTCTTGAACTTTTCCATCATTGTGTAGACTAACTCTTCAACCATGTTCTATTCCTCTCTATTCAAATTATTAAAATCAATACTTTTTAAACTTGACAAGTCTGCAATATCCCTAATGTTATCACACATGTTTTCTAAATTAGAGTTAGTGGTGTGACTTACCACTTTGAATTGGCTATTATCATTAGATTCTATTCTTTCTTCATCTGATTCAGGGGGTGCAACATATTTTCTTCTTAGCTTTTCCTTGGCTAGACCTTCTTGTTCAATGGCCTTCTTCTTTTCTTGCTCCTTAGCCCTCTTTGATGCGGCTCTTGTACTGGCCCTTGTGGTAGGCTTTTTTGGGCTAGGCTTCACAACTTTCTTTGGCTTGGTAGCTAGTTTGGTGGAGGCTTTTCTTTTTTTTTTTCCTTTGGCTTGGTAAGTGCTTCCTTGGTTTACTCTTCCTCCTTGAAAATTTCTACCTCTTCTACATCTTCTCCCATTCCTTGGGTCAATGCAAGTAGCCCTTGATCCTACTCTTCTTCATCCTCATCTTCCTCTTTATCATCGTCCTCACCTTATATTGTGCCTTTACCAAATCTAGCCTTAAGATTTTTCACCAATCTATCTGTTTTCTTTAGGGTTGAAGTAGTTTCCAACTCCATTTCAACTTTGGACTTCACAACATCAAAAGTTCCAAAAGGTTTTGCACTTTTATCAATATCTTCTACTAGCAACACTATGATTATAGTTGCTACCTCATCAATATTGATTTCATATCCAAGTGGATTTAGCCATCTCACCCTTGGTACTAATGATTGGATGTATGTGAAATCAATTTCTACTAAGAATTAAATGTCATTGATGTGCTCTTCAACAAGAGAGACAGGTATCCTTAGTCTTTATTTCATTGACTTCTGAAAGTCTTCAAAGTAGTTGGTCATTATAGTTTCAAAATTTGCTCCCATTTTCTCTATGTATTCATTCACCTATATTGCTATTGACCTATTTATTTTCTAGCTTAACTTTCCAAAAGAGGGGAATTCATTCTAAACATAGAAGAATATGCATATCAAAATTGCTCCAAATTTGCATTAGGCACCATTGGACCTTCTTATGGTTCCCAAGTTCTCCATAGTCTATTGTAATTATAATTCAGCTAGATCATAAGCATGATCATTCTTAACAATTTTGTATCCCATGTCAACAACAATACAAGGTACATTGTTGAGTTAGCTTGACTAGTATAATTTATGAGCTATGACCCCAACAACAAATTCTACAAGAGGATCTTAGATGGTGTCAATTGTCATCCCTCTCTTGTTCCACTTTGCCCCAGTGTTATGCTCTGTGGCTTCTTTAGAATCACTCCTTAGGGTCTTTGGCCATTCTAGGGTTGGGTACCCAGTTACTCTATGCATAATTCTTTTAGATATTTTAATGGGTCCATCTTCCAAACATAGGTGTCCATCATGGATTCTACTTAGCACAATTCTTATCCATTTAGTTTTGAATATAGTAGGCAAACATAGGGCACAAGTTAGCCCTTCCTCTCAAAAATCTAAAACTCTTCCTTCAAAACCTTGTTCTCACAAAGTTTATCATATGCTTGCCAAATTTCCATGTCACCAATTACACCTATTTTACAGTTATAACACCTTCTAACATCTTGCACCATCACAACTTTAGGTGGAATAATGGATAAAGCTCCGATAGGGTCATTTTTGTATGTGAATTTAGGAATTGGTCTAAATTCTAGTTGTTTAATTTCATTACAGACCAATTGAACCTCAAACAACTCCTTGTCTTGGGATTTCCTAGAGCTAGATTCCATTTTGTCTAACTAGGATTTCAAGTTGTAAAAATTGCTTAATTGTGTAGCTCAACACTAGTGTAAATACCTCAAATCATCAAAATGATACTAAATATTGGTTGGAATCTTCGCAAAGGCATCAATCTCTGCATGGAAATCATTTACACACTCTTCTTGCTCTTTCTCTATGTTTCCAATGATGAAAAATGATTGAAAACTTAACCTTATACATTTCATCTCATAGCATTTAATGCTTAGTGCATGTACATCTATCCACTTAGCTCCTTATGCAATTTTGTTTCAATTTTCTTCCATTGATTTTCCAACACTCAATATTCACAAAATTTTCCCTTAGTCAGCTTCAATAGGAATTTCCCCTCACTTGGCATCCACTACTATCTTTCCTTCTACTAACTTTGGCAAATAAATTAGCATATACTAGGATTTTACTTGACATCTGAAGGCAACTCGGTAATAATGTGAAAATTTTAAAGATTTAACTTTTAATCTTTATTCATGCTGGTCTATCCTTTTTAGTACTAATTTAGTCTTGGAACTAATTTATGATAAAACATTTAAATATCAGTCCCTCATACCTTCTTTTTCTTAGTTGGATGAAGTGTGACCACTTGAATTTTTCGGTGAAGTGATCTCTCCATTGGATGTGTTGCTTCCATCTTTTCTTTTCCATGTTCTATTCATTTATCCTCTAATGTGTTCAACATAAACTTTCCCTTTTCCTTTTTTGAACTCAAATTTGGGTTCCTTTGACCTTGTTGGGAAATTCTTGCTAATGTGTCCTATCTTTAGATAACTAAAATAAGTGGTTTGACTCAACGACCTATCATAGTTGCCACTAAAGTCTGTTCTTATGTAGTTCTCTAGAATGTGTCCATATTCTTGATAATAGTGACAACTATGCCTAGTGTTGTAGTCCCAATTGTAGTGGTGTCCATAAATATTTGTCTTTTCTAGTTGGTTTGGTGTCCACATAGGCTTAGATTTGAATTCAAACACTCTATGTCCATACTTCTTGCAATTGTAGAAGTGACCTTCAAATCTTGGTGTCCTAATGGTTTTAGTTCTATAGTCATATGCCTAATGACCTTGCTTATTGCACTTGTTTCAGTGTTCCATGTTTTTAGGTTTGTCATGTTGATTGGCATTATTTCTCCTATATACATTAGAGGTATGTCCCTTTTTACCAAAAAAATGACAAGTGGGTTTTGTGTTCTTACCTTTTTTATCTCTTTCTTATGTAGTCTTTGATTACTCTCATTTTTTAGTGCTGGTGTATTCTAGTCCTAAAGTGTCATTGTTGGATCTTGGTGATTTTAGTAGTTTTTCAAAGTACTTGATAGTTTCATTAGGTTTTTTGAAGCTTTCTACAATTTCCTTCTCTCTTCTCAAGTCATTTTGTAGTTGCTCATTTGGCATCTTTAGTGTGGAGATCTCAATGTCCTTGACATTTAGCACATGATGGAAATTCATCATTTGGCTTAGGGTCTCTAGCTACATGTTGGAAACTCTTGCAAGCTCAAATGAATTTTTCTCTAGTCTATTGGAAAGGTTTCTCTTATCATCTTCTATCATAGCTTTATCTTCAATAGCTCTTTTCTTCTGTCCAGTCACTTCACAAAGTATCATGGCTTGTGATTCTTGCTCAATCTTAAGAGTTCTGATCTCTTCTACTTGAGCTCTATTATTCTCCATTAGGTCTATAATTACTACATCAAACTCCTTAGAATCTCTATTGGCAAACACTTTTTTGGTGTCGATCTCCTTGTACTGTGTATCATTCTCAGTTATGGCAATTTCTTTTCTTCTCTTTAGGGATTTCCTTTTCTTCCCTAGCTTCTTCTAGAGAAAGTAGAATGAGATGTATCTCAATCTCCTAATTTTCTATAATCTTTTCAAGCTTGTAGACCTCTATTTCTAGATCTTTTCTTCGAGCTGTAAGGCTTCTCTTTGTAAGAACTTGGCTTTGATACCAATTATTGGAATTTACAAGTGGGAAGAATACTTCTGAGAGGAGGGGGGTGAATTAGAAGTACCAAACTTTAAGCTATAAAAATTTTAATTGAAATCAATACATGCATGGAACATTTCTAATTAACATAAAAATAAAGGCATGCATGAAAATATACAACACAATATTTGATCACCTAAAAACCATCTAAAATGAGAAGGTAAAACTAGGGTGGGGATGACACCCACAACTTATCACTATAACAATATGTAACTTTTCAAGGTTACAAAGTTTGACCATTAGTAATGGTCTAACCTATGAAAGGGTTACCCTATTAAGGGCTTAAACACTCTATTAGAAGTGTACCTATCTAAAGGATTTACAAACATTCACTTGGAATGTCACCCTATGAAAGGATTTACAAAATGGCTATTAAACCAACCTATCTTCATAGGATTTTCATTCTCCTAATACAATGGCTAGAAAGTATAGTAGAATGTGTTGACTTGATAACTTACAACCTTCAATTGCTGATTTTATATTGATGTTTAGTCCATTTTGATCCAATCCTCATTGATCTAATATGATTCTATTCAAAGTGTCGATACTTGATTTTTTTAACTAAATCTACAATGTTATCCTTCTAAGTCTTTTCACCCCTTTTCACTTCCTTCAAACTTTGCTAGTATTCTCTCCTTGTATGCATTCTCTTTTTCATACTCTCTCATATAGTCTTAGATTATGGGGTTTCAACCTCCTTAAAAATGTTTCATGACTTAGGCTAAGGTATGAATCTGCAATTGAGATTTATCCATCTTTCTCACTCAAATCTTTCCATTTTTCTAATTGGTTGCATGTTGATTCCATAAGGAATCGAATAGATTTGATCTTATCTTTTAATCTTTCGAGATTCACCATATGACAGCTCAAAAATGGTTTACATATTAGTTTGTGAGGGCACAAAATCTTATGCTGATTTTGTGTTACTCGACACTTACTGATTATTGATGCTCAACACATATAGAAATTTTGTCTTGCTTGGCACTTATAGTTTACTCAGCACATATACTGGCTCAGTATGTATTAGTCACTTGGAAATTGAAATTTACTTGGCACTATCTATTTGGTTGGGATTTAAATGACTTGGCACTTGATGAATTTATGGCTTGGCACATACTGTAACTTGATATCTATATTATACTCAACATTATCTAAGAAAATTTATTAAGTGTGTTGCACTCAATTGTCAAAACCAATCTAAGACCAACATGATTAAGGTTGATAATTGTGGTAATAGTTTTATAATTGATTTACCACCAACACCCCTCCCCCCCCCCTCTCAGTTGTATTTGTGGACTATATATTCTAATAATTGCTATTAGAGCTAGGTTCTTGAAGAGAAAGCTTAACAGCTATGGGAGCTTTATAGAGAATATTTTAGAAAGGAGAGTCCTAAATTTGATTGGGTCAACTATGATAGTTGAAAGCATAAGATGAAGATTGATCTAATATTTATGGGTTTAGGTTATTGGCTTTTGATGAAAAACAACATGACAATTGTGAAAGAAGAAAATCTTGAAGAATGTAGTGAAGTAGAAAGAGATATATTTATGTGTAACATGTGAGCCAGAGAACCCTTACTATCAACCCTTCAAGAAAATGAATACTATTAGGTAGAATCTCTATTAACATCTTATGAGATTTGGAAAACATTGTAATCTACTTTTGAAGGTGACACACATATAAAGAGAATAAGATTTTAGAATTGGATTTGTGCATTTCAAGATGCTAAAATGATGGAAGATGAATATGTAAGAAGCTATGTTGGTAGAATATCTGAGATTGTTTCAAGAATTAATTTATATGGTGGATCCAAAGAAGAAGATGAGGTAGTATGAAAGATCTTGAAAACCTTAACACCACCATTCAAGAAAGAAACCCAAATGATTGAAATTTTGATACCATCTACTAAGAAGTTTTCTAGTGAAAATTTTCTTGGAAGATTCAAATCAATAGAAGAAAGTTTGAGATAGTCTAGAGAATTGATAAGAGTTGAAACAATGTTTGGTGCTTTAAGTGTTTAACCTAATATGAATAGAAGTATGAGTACACAGGGAGATTTTTCTAGTAGTAATAGAACTAGATCTAATGAGGATAAGAAGATTGAAGAAGATATAGCCCTTCTTATAACAAGAGAACCAGATGGTAAGAATAATTTTAAATGTTTGACTTCTATGAAATTTGTCATTATGAATATAAATGTCCTAAAAGAGAGAAAAGGTATAAGGGAAGGTTTAAACCTAGAAGACCTAGAAATTATTTGTATGCAAATAAAGATAAGGAACCTAATGAATTTTAGAGTGAAAGTGATAATGAGCTAGGGTTTGTAGCCATTAAGGAAGATGATCTTGACATAGAAATCAGAGAAGAAAAATCTCTAGTTTTCCAAGTTGAAATGAAGTCTTATTGGATAATAGATAGTTGATGATCACATTACATGACTATTGATTTGAATAAGTTTGTTAAATTTAAAAATCATGATGAAAGTATTGTTAGAGTTGGTAATAATGAATCCTATCACATCATAGGGATATAATCTATTACTCTAGATGGAAAGACTAACACTGATGATGTCAACTTTGTTGATGGATTAAATCATAGCTTGTTGACTGTTGGATAGTTGGTAGAAAAAGGTTATCTATTTTAATTCATATAGAAGACTTGCATCATCATATACAAAGATGACAAGTTGATTGGAACTAGAACAAGGTCTAGAGGTAATCTAATTTAGTTGAATCCTACTGAAATAACATGTTTGGTTTCTAAATTGGATAACAACTAGCTATGGCATAGGAGGCTTTTCCATATAAATTTTGATAACATTGTGAAGGTTTGTAGCACATTTATAGTTAGAGATCTACCTAAGATAATAAAGCCTTCTAATATTGTTTGTAAAGAATTTATCTTGGCTAAGTAGAAGAATGTATCTTTTCCCAAAAAGAAGTTCACTAATATAGAGAAGCTAGAGATTATTCACACCAATTTGAGTGGTCCCTCAAGGACAAGTGAATTCTATGGAGAAAGGTATTTCATGATTTTTTTGGATGATTTCACTGGAATGATGTTTGACGATTTTAGTAGAATGGGATTGGCAAAAGAGGAAATAGATCAATAGTAGAGGCAACAAGAGAAATGATGTTTGAGAATGATGTATCAAAGACATTTTTGAGAGAAGCAATAAATACAACAATGTAGACTATGAAAAAAGTACATATTAGAAAAGGTATGGATTAGAATCCTTATGAATTATGCTTTGGTCATTCACCCTTTTTAAAGTATTTAATAATCTTTGGAAGAAAATGTTTTATAAAGAGAGATGATGATATTGGTAAGTTTGATACAATAAGTGATGAAGGAATAGTTCTTGGTTATTCATTGAAAAGTAAAGCTTACAAGTATTTTAACCATAGAACAAGGACTATAGTTGAATGGACAAATTTAAAACTTAATGAAATGTTTGGAGTTAAGGAAAAGATGATGGATTGCAACTATGATGAAGAAGAAGATAGTATTGGAACTTTTAGACATAGTGTAGAAGTTTTCACCACGACTAACAATAATTTGAAGAATGATATGAAAATTTTTGAGAAAAGAGGAGAAGGATCTGAACAAAGAGAAGAAATATGAGTTGAGATAGTTACTCCTATCTCTAACAAGAATCAGACAAAGAATCACCATCTAGAGAATTTAATTGGAAGCAAAGACAAATGAGTGATGCCAAGAAACAAAGCTAATGAATATATATGTTTGATTTGTCAAATTGAACATAAGAGTGTAGATGAAGTCAATAGATATGATCATTAGATTCAAGCAATGAAGGATGAGTTAGATCAGATTATGAAGAGTGAAAAATGGGAGTTAGTTCCAAGACCTAAAGACAAAAATGTTATTGGAACCATATGGGTAATAAGAAAAAAGACCAATGAGCATGGTGAAGTTGTAAGAAACAAGGTTAGACTTGTGTGAAAATGATATTTATAGGAAGAAGGAATAGAATATAAAGAGAAATATGAACCTATAGCTAGAATGGAAGTAGTAAGAATGTTCTTGGCTATTGCAGAAAACAAGAAATTCAAAGTATATCAGATGGATGTAAAATCAACCTTCCTAAATGAAGAACTTTAAGAAGAGGTATATATTGAGTAGTCTGAAGGTTTCCCTCTAACAAAGAAAAAGACATGGTATGTAGACTAAAGAGAGATCTACATGGTCTGAAGCAAGAACATAGAACCTGTTATGCAAGGTTGGACAACTATTTGGAAAAACTTGGATTTAGTAAAGATACGATAAATAGTAACTTGTATTTAAAAGAAATAAAAAATGGTTTGTTGATAATAGTAATATTTGTTGATCAGATAATATTTGGAGGTAATGATGAAGCAAGTGATATGTTTTCTAAATAAATAAAGAACAAGTTTGAGATGAGTATGATAGAAGAAATGAATTTTTTCTTAGGTTCATAGAATGTGCAAGAAAATGATGGCATTTTTATTTCATAGGCTAAGTATTTGAAAGACTTTTTGAAGAGGTTTGGAATGGAAAGTTGTAATCTTATTGATACACCGATGATAACTAGTCATAAGGTATCTAGAAAATATGATACACCTAAAGTTGAGAAGAAGAAGTATAGATACCTAATTGAAGGTTTGCAATATCTAATTCACACTAGACTAGATATAGAAAATGTAGTTGGGATTGTATCTAGATTTCAAGATGATCCTATCAGAGTTCAAATTGGTAAAGAACATATCAAGTGAATTTAAACCAAATACCAAGAAACAAAGACATGAACAAACATAAGGATGGGCCAAATCATATATTTAGCAAGGCTAAATCTTATTTCCAAACCAACATTAAAAGAGTCATTAGACTCACTTCACTTTAGGCTATGCTAACCCAAGGTGAGAAAACCTAAGGGATTTATCCTATTAAATTTAAATTCTTCTTTTCAAGATTATTCCCTCTAGTAGAAATGGTCAATATTCTTCTATAACTTGCTAACAAACTTCTCAACTGCAATAACCAATTACAACTAAAGAAAGTAATAAAAAAGAGAAATGGCTAACACTTTTATTTCTTCAACATGTGAAAGGTAAATTGATTTGTTGTTGTGTGTGAATGTCCTATAGTTACATGAATGATTCAATATAACCTTAACTTTGAGATGGACTAGTGCCTTATTCATTAAGATATATAGTCAAAGATTAGTAAACTTGGACCCTTTTAATCAACTTGTGATTAAGAGTTTCAACATTAAAATTTTAGTTATATTCTAATCCTCATCCTTTTTATAAACCCTAAACCTTATCAATTATAGAAAGCAATTACCCGATTCTTTAAATTAGCCCTAATCAATAAGAGATAGACAATCTTTTGAACTACATTAAACTGAAGGAAAACTTGTTCATTCAATTCCAAGGCTTACAGAAATATGAAAAAGAGACAAAACCTTCAAGATAATGATAATTAAGAATAAATCCTTCTTATTTAAATTCAATGCTACTAATAAAACCTATAGTATGACATACAGACAAAGCCTTTAGTCCCAAAATGTCTTTTTTTTAATATTCAAGTATGCATACAAATGAACTCATTCAAATAAACACATAGTACATGACATATGAAAATTTCTATAGGAAACCAACCTCTACTTCTCATTTTGAAATCCTTAAATAGGATTGCAACAAGATACAGATGATAGGAGGACACATGTCAAAAAATTAAAGGATACAAAAACTTCTAATAGATGGGAACAATTAATTGTACAGAACAATCTTCCAAAATATCAATAAAAAAAGATAAGTAGTTGAGATGGAAGAAAAACATTTATATCAGTCCTTTGATCTTTTATTTTTTCTATTTCTTCTCGAACATAAATTTCCCTTTTAGTGGGCCACTTTGTACCCTTCACCTTTTGTAAATCTTGAGTGGCCTTAGTTCACCTGGAATCCATGATTGCTTTGAATTCAACAATAAACTTATTCAAATTTATTTCTACCTTAAAAAGAGAATCAATTAAGCTATGGAATGGCAAACTAGACATATCTTGAAAAATTTCTACTGTAGCCTCTTGGGTCAAAATACTATCACAAGAAGCTGACCACTCTTGCGAATTTTTTACTGAGCTAGTAGCATCCATAATTGATGGTATATAGGGATCTACTGCCTTAGATAAATTTTTTAACTTTTCTTGTTTAACCTATAGTTTACCAATAAAGAAACCACTTAATTCTCTTACCATCTTTAGGCTTTCCTTCATAGTAGATATCTTATTTGGAAAATCTAGATTTTCAGCCATCAATACAATTAATTTATCCAAAAATTGAATATATGCCTCCACAAATTCAAAGTGGGTACTAGCCATGAAAGTTCTTCATTAAAAAATTTCTTAGCACATTGTAAAGTAATAAATAAACTATGAGCCTATTGTGATATGTTCTTCAAAAATTCAACCCTATGGCTCATCATGTTTCTAAGGATCCCTATCCTTATATCTCCTCCATCCTAAATTGACTAAGTGTTAGTACTCATTCTTCTTTGTTCTAATGTCTCACCCTCTTCTACATCCTCTATTTGTATTGGGGCTTTACCAATATCCTTGACTAGCAATGGTATTTCTTATTGCTCTTCTTTCTAAGTTAGAACCATCCTCTGTTTTGCTTGTGCAAGATGCTCCTTGAGAGATGTAATCTCATTTTCATGTTATTGGATCTTAGTCTCAAGCTTAGAAATCTTCTCTTTATACACATGGCTACTTCTAAGCTCATCTCCACAAAGCTTTCTAACATCAATGTAATCATGTATGGACTTGGCTAAACTTGTTTCCATTTCTTCCACTTTGGCCTCATTCATGAATGAAAAATATTTCAATGCTCTGGATATCTCTATGCTAGAACTAGCCTATAAAGTCCATAAAATCATATTACCCTATTTAGTGCTTTTTTCATCGATTAATTTTGGTTTTTTGGAAGTAGAGGCCATACTCTAGACTACTAGGGATTTGGTATCAATGTTGAAACTAGTCTCTCTCTTTAATCGATCTGCACCAAATGCCTCATAAGAAATGGCATTTTCTTGCCTCCTAATCTATTCAAGCATGAATTCTTGTTCTAAATCCCATCCATGCACCAATAGCATGAAACTCCTCTGGTATCAATGTTGAAACTAGTCTCTCTCTTTAATCGATCTGCACCAAATGCCTCATAAGAAATGGCATTTTCTTGCCTCCTAATCTGTTCAAGCATGAATTCTTGTTCTAAATCCCATCCATGCACCAATAGCATGAAACTCCTCTGTACTATATCTCTAGGCTCCTCTAAAGTCATTACTTCACTTTTAGGATTTTCCATCTTGTACTCATCAGACTCACTTGGTTTTATCTTTAGAAAAAGCTCACTTTGTTTGATCTTATATAAGAAACTCTTGAATTCATTGGATTTAATGAATTCATCATCCTCTAAGAATTGTTCAGCTTGGATGATTCTATCATCTAATCTTATTGTCGCTAATTCTAAGTTTGTGAGAGTATTTTTAGATAGATTTGCCCTACTCTGTAAATAATTCTATCTTAAGTCAGCAAAATACTAACTATATCCTAGCCAGAGGTGCAAGGTCCTTTGTCTGACCTAGGAGGGATGTGAATAGTCTTTCGCCTTGTGTTCCCTTTTTCCATCCATGATGTTTGAGGTGCATCATCTTCTCCTACTTCAAGGGTCACATCTTGTTTAGGGCTATCAAGACAAACCCTATCTTCTTCCCCTATTGGACCCTCTGGCAATTCAACCATAATCGCAATATGGTCCATGACCATCTTCCTAATCCTTTGGGGATAAGGGATATCCATGTAGAATCCTACAAATTGGGGATTAATTCTTTTCAGCTCTCCCTCTACCCTAAAGACATCATTAAGCTTTGTGACCTTGTCAACTACCTCACCTTCCGCCATTGTGTTTGGAATGATATCTTCATGGGGAAATTCCTTGGTTTTTGGCAATACATAATTCCTCATTTCCTTAAGGGTGACCCTCATCCAATTATCAGGGTCCTACATTCTATAAGGGCTAGTGCACAAATTATAATGGTGTAGATAGGAGTGGATTAAGTCTAGGGCTTCTTTACTAATGGTGAAATCACCAATCCTAAAGCATCTACACAAAAAGGTTTTGCTATGCACCTTGGATCTTAAATACTCCCTATTTACCATGAAAATTTTCCACATAAATTCAATTATTCCTAGCCTAGGGGGGATAAATTTGGGTAGATGGGGTGGTTGGGGACAACCATAGACTCTTATTAGAGAAAATGTGGGAAATAAGAAGATATCTCCCCAGTTATGATCCAATATTTTTTCCTCAAGAAGTAGGGCTGATCTTAAAAGGCCGTTCAAAATTTTAGGAGCCCTAAAGTATCTTGGATCTAACAACCTCATTATCACAACACTAAAATTATTTAAAAATGATACATAATCATAGAATTGGTAAGTACTATCCTATACACATTTCCACAACTACACTAGAAAATCTCCATTTATGTCATAACTTTGATCAATAAAATCAGAATTGATATACCCTAGATTCTTGTAGATAATTAAGTGCATTAGTAATGAATAGTAGGGGAAAATGAAGTCTTTCAAATTTCTAACCTAAGCCCTAGCAATATTTTCCTTCATTACATCCAAAATATGAGTAACATAGTCTTATTCACCAGCATAGTAGGAGTCTTGTACATCCCTTGCAATTATAAATTCTACTCCATAGACCACTTCAGACCCATCTTTATCCACCACCACTTTATGGACACCATATACATTCTTGACAAAATAAATTTTGAATTTGTCTAGTAGCATCATTTTCTCAAACTTTATGGGTATTCACCCACTTTCTTCAAATCCATAGGAATGTGTTGCAACATTTGTTCTTGTGTAAGCATTGGTATTTGCTTCAAATTTTCTCTAAAAATATTTTAAATCTATAGGTTGACCCATAACTTCACCTAATCCAAAGGCCTCCATGAATGATTCTTGGTCTAGGGTACAAAGAATAGTTTCATCACTCCTATGGAAAGACCCTAATGGACAGCTTTATATGCTAGATTATAGAATCAAAATAGGGCCTTTATTAAGTCTACATCAACAAAAACATTTGGAAAAATTATCTTGGTGAGGTTCTTCTTCCATGGGTTACACACATAAATTTTCTTCTCCCTATTATGATAAAAGTATTTGAAAAGCTTAGAGCCCATAACACTAGGGCATATGGCATCTCTACATTGGGCATATGGGTCAATAAAAGCTTGATCATTTGCAAAGTTTGAATTGGAAGAAGTAGGAAAGTGCTTTACCCATTCATTTTCAAACCTAATAGGTTTTCTTTGTCTAGTCTTACCTCCCTTAGAAGTTGAAGTCTTTGGAACTGCCATGTCTAAGGCCTTAATTTCCTCTACTTCTTGGTCAAACATTTTGAAAATATGCCAATAAAAAAATCAATATGGATATTTCTATATTCTTTGGATTCTCTAGAAATAACAAATTAGAATGCTCAAAAAACTTAGGAGATGCTCAAATTCTTTCTCTCTACAAATGGAAAAATGTGATTATGAAAAGATAAAATCTTTACAAGTTAATATGTGCAAGTCAATATTTATCTTGCATTGATTTCAGCATGCTTGAAATTTGATATCAATCTATTTTATCAAATCAATGGAGTGTCACCATTAATATCCAACTATGAAATTTTCATGCTACATTCAAATCCTACTAGTCAAGAACCTTACTATTGTTTCTTAGCTTAAAGAAATGACATTATTTTTCTATCAAAACAAGATCCTAGGATATTATGACAATGATAGATGAAAATTTTTTTGCGACATCACATTATTCCAAAATTGGTTCTTAGATCTTACGAACACCCCTTGAAAAATTATTGTTGACCATTTGGACACAATGGCGAAATGTTTTATGATCTTATGAATGCTTTCATGTTTTCGTATCATTGGCACTAACTTTATCCTCCTCTATGATCATATGGCCAATGGCTTTGTAGCATCATAGATTACCATTTCTTAGCCTAAGATCATATAATCATTATTACATTCATCTCTTCATAATATCTTTAGTGATCTATTAAGTTCCTATGATGTCACGAAAAACCTTTAGCCCTTCACATCATAGCATTAGTGGGGTAAGATTTTTCTTGTGTGATCTTAGGACCACATCTTAACCATGATATTAGGAGACATATTTTATAATCTTGAGATCTTGTGATGAAAAATTCATTGTAAAATTGGAGACCACCATTTTCCATTTAGAACATATTATAATATCATTTTGCGGTCCCACTAATCTTGACAGTGCATACATTTGGCATTCATACATTTGTTCTATCTAATCGAGAAATAGAAACCTATCTAAGAGCACATCACCTTTATTTTCCTTTATCTTTTTGATGATCTTATGATATTAAGGAATCATATCATTGGAATAACTCAACATTTCCCTTTTGATCCTTTTTCATCCACCCTTTTGTAGGATTGTAGTTACCCATTTCACTACTCCCAATACCATAATAAACCTTCTTGCCATAATATCGAAGATAGCTACAATCCAAACCATTTAAACTACGATACAGTCATATGATACAAAGAAAATTGTATGATCAGGAAGACTTAATTTCTCATCCATGACATCACGACACAACATCAATCATGAGATTGGAAATGCTAAAACCCTTGCTTGTGATACTCCACTAACCCTCCCTCGTAACATCGTAAGAAATAATGCACTTAGACAAAAGAAAACTTTCTCACTTATATGGCTTAGGGTTAGGGCTTAAAACCCTAAAAGGAGAAAATCTTACCACTGAACCCTACATTTGGGAATATAAATCAATTAGATTTAGGCAAGAACAAGGGTTTATTCTAAGAATGGATATAAGATAAAAGAAACACTATCAACCAATTTAATATTTTCACCATAAATTTGAAAATTTAGCCTTGGTGGAAAAAGGAACTATCAGTGGCTCTATTTGGGGATGATGGATAACTTGTATCCATACAAGGATCTAAAATTTGTTGTTCAAGTAGACCATAAGCTTGACAACTTAATAAAACAAACTACCAAGATCAAAACAACAATAATATACATATATACAAGGCTTATACACATATGCAAAGATATTTACAAAGATGTACATAAATACAAAACCTAACTACTACTCCAAGAAGATAAAAACCTCAAAGAAATGTACTTCTTCAGGAATTTTCCATGAACTGGCAATTCTAGGAAGCTCCCTAATAGTTCTTTGATAAAATATGAATCTTCACCACAAGTTGAATTAACCAAATAAGGACCAAGCCAAATGGGGTCAAATTTTTCATGTTTACCTTTATCTTCTAATCTTGCATTTCACATTATGACAATATCATCAAATTCAAATTTTTTAATGACTACCTTCATGTCATATAAATATTTTATCTACAATTGCAATTTCATGTTTCTAATAGAGGCTTTTTTCCTTGTTTCAACTAAGTCAACTAGTTCATCAATCCTTTCGTGCATGTCATCAACAATATCATCATCATATATCTGAATATAGTTATACAAGTGCATTAGATTGTTCTGAGGCATTCTGGCCTAAATTCCATACACAAGGTTAGAAGGTGATACAATTATTACATTTTTATTGTCATTTTATCAGCCCAAATAGCTAACTATAGCTTTGAATCCCAAGCCTTCTTATTGTCATCCAATGTCCTCTTTATGATCTTTAACAAAATCTTATTTGTAGATTCTGCTTGTCCATTCCCTTGTGGATGATATGGTGATGAAATTGATCTACTGATTATTGGAATTTTCCAAATGGAAAGAGTTCTTCTGAGAGAGGGGTGGGGGGGGCTGGTGAATCAAAAGAACTAGCTTTTTATTCTTTTCAAACCCTTAATAACATATAACTAAAATTAACATGCATGCAAGTAAACATGTAAACAACCATGAAATGAAAGCATGTATCACCACATAACACAAGAGGTTTTGGTGACCCAGAAACCCTCCAAGAATAAGAAGGTAAAACTGGGGTGGGGATGACACTCGTAAAAATTACTATAGCAATGAGTTCAACCACTTCTAATGGTTTACATTGTTAAAGGCCTACCCTGTTAAAGGCTACAAAACACTATTAACTGTGACATGTTGAAAGGATTTAAAAAAACTTTATATGAAGTGTCACCCTGTTAAAGGATTTATATAAAGGCTATTAAACCCACCTAACTTAATAGGACTTTCTTGAACTTCTCCAAAGGCTCTCCTACCTAGCTGTTAAGCTAACCTATCACCATAGGATTTCAACCTCTAATACAATTGTGAAAGAATATTGGAACATTTAACCTAATTGAATGCAATCTCAAATTTCTTGATTTAAGCACTTAATCTGCTCTTCCTCTTTTGATCTCTAATAGATCTAATCTCTGAATATGTCCCCCACTCTATTCTGATCAACTAGATCTATAAATGTTGTCCTTTCCACTAATTCATTTCTCTTCTCATTGAAATTTCGTTATAATCTCCCCTTTATGCTATTTTCTTCCACACATACAATGGGACATTCATTCTCCTTATAAAGAATACAAATACTTAGGGTTAGGTATGGATCTATGATCCATATTGAATCTCAAATTCCCACTCATACTTTGCATTTTTCTTATTGGTTGCATGCCTTCATGATTTTTCTGATTGGTTGCATGCACATTGCATAGGGAATGTAAATGATTCATCCTTATCCTTTTTCTCCTTCAAAATTTCTTTAAGTTGTCTCCAAAAATGGTCCACATCTTAGTTTGTGCAAATACAAACTCTTATGTTGATCCTGCATTGCTTGACACATGAAGTATTATTGATGCTTAGCACATACTATTTCTAGATTACTCAGCATCAACTACATTTTCTAGTTTTCTCAGCACCTATTATATCCTATATTACTTGACATATGTTGTTTTGAATTCCTTTCCATCTGAATGATTCTATTACTTGGCACATGAACAATTGTGGATCACTCGGTACATACTACATTGTGATCTACTTAGCACTAACTATGACTTGACACCTATTGAAATTCTAGCTCAATGTCTATTTTGTACTCAACATACATAGTGAAAATGGTTAAGTGTGTTAACACTCATTTGTCAATACTACTTATTTAACCAACAATCTCACCCTTTGACATGAGTGTCAAAAACACTTAACTAAGCATTGGTGATCCTAACCTTATTGAGTACATTCTTTACTTGCTAGGTTTACATGCAAAATTTCAAAAGTGGTGAGTAGCAATATAAATTATGACTCCCTCTGAGTTGATTATGCTTGTGAAATTGAAATTCTATGCCAATGTGCCTGATCCACTCTATCCTTTGACCTATTTCTACACTCTGAGCTTGTATGTTGTATTTGATCTATGTGATGTCCCTGTATTCCATGTGATTACCAAAATTTTACTTCTCTTCTTCACTCCATTATTTCTTGTCTCCCACGTTTTGGCTATTACCAATCATTCCACTTTATTCTCAAAATGAATGAAAGAATGGAATGAAAGAATGTAATCAAAATGATCAAAATTTGTCAAAATTTGGTAATTACCCATAGTATCTACATATCTCCTCCTTTTCTTATTACTCCCCCTATAATATATCTCCCCCTTTTTGACACTGATGTCAAAGGGTTCTGTGGAGTAATACCATGTTTAGCCAAAAATGAGTTGTTAACCTCCAGGAGTATCTTCAGAGCTGCATCCCAGTTGTTTAATGCAATATCCAATGACTTGTGTTGGATTGCAAGCTCTGCTGCTAGGTCTACAAGTTCTTCATGTGTAGAAAGATTGGGATCTTTCTTTAGGACTATCTCTAAATACATCTGCTCCTTGTGGAGTGCCTCCAAGTGAGGGGTGATGGAGGATTGAATTTGCATTAGCTTGGCTTTTATATTAGCCTCCTCTACTGTTAATGCAACTAGTTCCCTTTGAGTATGAAGTGTCTGAGAAAAATGCTTCTCACTTTGAGCTGGATTGGTAGGAAGTTGCATGCTAGAAATCTTTAAATTTTTTTCCAAGCTCAATATCTTCTGACCCGTTTCTTGTGTGAAATTGGAAAAATCACACAATTTATTATAAAGGGAGAATATATTCCCAAGTAAAATGTTGACTTTATCTAATTTCTTAGCCAGGTAAACTTTAACCAAAATAATGTCATTTGATATCTTCTGATTGACCTTACCTTGGAACTTCTTCTCTGACCATTCCATTAGTTTTTCGTTGGTGTCATGGTCCTCATTTGTTACCTGATCAACTATATCTGATAGTTTCCCTGTAATTGGTCTTGACTCATATGGAGATTGTAGGCTGAAGGCATCCATGAATATGTCCTTGATTTCATTTATTGCTTGCCTATATTTATAATCCTTTCTAAGTGCCTCTTGTCTCCTTCTATCCAATGCACTTTGTATCTCATTCATCTTTTCTTTTGTGAGAGTGTTGGATTCATAATAGGGCATTGTTATTTCTTCATCAAGCTTAGGAATTCCATAATGAATTTTCCTAGCTACCCTAGTTGAGCTTGAGCTTGGTGTTCTAATTTGTAAAGCTAGTGTTTCAGTGCTTGGCTACTAAAGAGTTTGAGTGGGAGTACCTATTTTGTATTGTAGATTCCTCCTTATCTTTTGTCTCTTCTTTCTCTTTCATTTTTTTTCTCTTTTTTTATCATTCTAGCTAGGGGTGTACTTGTTGATTATACTAATTTTCCTTTATCAACCCCTACTATTGCACTCAGCTCTTGAAGTGCTTGAGTGATTTCTTTTGGTGGAGATGGAGGTGGAAGGAGTAGAAATCTAGTAGATTGTGTGGTCATAGGTGGTTCTTGTGTTTGCATGTTGACTTCCTTTGATTTCTCTACTACCTTTTGGAGTTCATCAACAATGACCAATATTGGGCTTGAACATAATCTAGCTACTTGTGTTGATTGGTCAAGGATCTTTGCTACATCCTCTATAGTTAATGGATTAATGTTTTGATCATAAGTGTCAATAACATCCTTTATCTTGATTTTCTCTATAGCTGTGATGGTAGAATGAGGAGGGCTAGGAGGTGGCAGTTATGTGTCCTGCACACTCTGTTCTTGTTGGTTATCTGTCCCCTTCTCCTCTGCTTTACTCATTTGGTCCTCCTTTTCTTCTACATCCTTCTTTTATTCCTCCACTTTCTTCTCTTCTACTTTCTTCCTTCTTGCTTCTTTTATTTCCTTTGTTTTGGCACTTACTTCTGCCTTGTATTTTTCATCAAATACATCATCAATTTTCTTGTAAATAATCTTCCACACTTTTGTGGTTTTGCTCACAACCTCTTCGATTTTGTTTTGTAGAATACTAAATGCCCCATATTTGGGAGCAAATCTATTTTTGTGCCTCTTGACTACATTTTTTATTTGACTTTTAGTCAAATCAAGAAACATTCTTGCTAAGGTAGACTCTCTTATTTCCTTCTTAGTTTGTAGACAAAAATGCCATTTATCATCTACAATCTTATATAATTCCTTCGGCAATAAGCTATCCAATTCAAGAGTTGTATGTTTATATTCTTCTGTCATACTATAAATAGATTTCTCTATTTTATTTTTCTCATCCTTTGTGAGCTTATTAAAATCTACATTCTTCAAATCATTCAAGTTACCAATCCTAATCTTAGCACATAATTTGTCAATTGAAGACTTAGGTGGATGACTTACCGCTTTCAACTAACTATTGTCTTCTAATTCTGTCCTTTCTTCATCTGAATTAGGTTGTGCCATAAATTTTCTTCTTTTCTCTGGCTCATTTGCAGTCTTCTTAGTGGATTTCTTCATCTTTGTTGCCACTTCTTTTGCCTTTTGTGTAGTGGCTCTAGTAGTAGGCTTCTTAGGTCTAGGCTTTGCCACTTTCTTTGGCTTGGGCTAAGGAGTAGGTGGTGCTTTCTCCTTTCTTTTGGTGACCTTGATTTGGATGGATGGTTGCTTAGCTTGTTCTTCCTTGGCACTCTCATCCTCATCTTCACCTAGGCCTTGGGTTAACTAAAGTGGCCCTTGCTCTGGCTCATCCTCATCTTTCTCATTGTCATCCTCTTCTTCATCATTCCTTATTTCCTCTGCTTCTTTTCTAGTACCTATCTCTCTAATATCTTCCCCAAATTTCTTCTTAAGCTTCTTTACAAGCTTTTCCTTCTTCTTGACCACTGTTGCTATCTTGAGGTCTGTAACCACCCTTGATTTGACAACATCATATGTCCCAAAGTGCTTTGCAATTTTATCAATTTTCTCTACAAGAAATGTTGTAATAGCTATTGAAGCTTGATCTAAATCAAGTTCATAACCCAGTGGTCTAAGCCATCTAAATCTAGGGATGACTGCTTGTATATAACTATAGTCAATATCTACTAGAAAGAAAATATCTTTTTCATGTTGCTCCACCAATGAGACTAGAATTCTCATTCTTTGTTTCATGGATTATTTAAAGTCCTCAAAATAACTGGTCATTTGGGCATCAAAGTTTTCACCCATTTGATCAATGAATCCATTTATTTGATCAACAATGCTCTTATTTGGATCCCATCTCACCTTGCCTACTGAAGGGAAATCTTTCATCATGTAGAAAAATATGCAAACCAAAATTGAAACAAATTTTCACTGAGCCCCTTTTGATTTCCTTATGGCTCCCAAGTTTTCATTGATTTTCTACATAATCAACTCTGCAAGATCATAAGTATGATCCTTTTTCACTAGCTTGTAGGAAACATCTACTGCTATGTAGGGTACATTGTTCAACCTGCTAGATTGGTAGAATTTGTGAGATATAATCCTTACTGTAAAATCTAATAGGGGGTATTTGATGGTGTTAATTGGCATACCCCTATTGTTCCACTTGGTACTAGTGTTTTTCTTAATTGCCTCCCTCTTATCTCTCCTTAGGGTCTTGGGCCAATCTAGGGTTGGAATACCAATAATCCTATGTACAATTTTCTTTGTAAACTTTACTGGCCCTATTTCAAGCCAAAAAGCTCCATCATGGATTTTGCTCAACACAATGTTTATCCATTCTATTTTGAAGACAATAGGGAAATTGAGGGTTTTGGTCAAACCCTTCTTCTCAACTATGGAGAATTCATCTTTAAGTTTTCCATTTTCACAGAGTTTATAAAATGTATTAAAAATCTCCAAATCTCTTATGGCTCCAACTTTACAATTATAGCATTTGTGTTCATCCTGAACTATTACTACTTTATATCTAATCACAAATAGGGCACCAGTGGGATTTTTTTTGTAGGCAACCTCTAGGATTAGCTTGAACTCAAGTTGTTTAACTTCATTGCTAACTAATTGAATTTCCAAACCTTCCTTTCCCTTTGTAGACTTCAAACTAGATGTCATTTCTAACCAAACTAGGGCTTACTATTTAAATAAACTTTTCAAATTGTGTAACTTGGCACTTGAATGAAATACTTGGTAAATCGATGAAACATAGTTGGGTTACTGTTGAATTGCAACAAATTTCCTTTTGATCACTAGGAAATTGCTCAATCACTTTGCTCATCTTTTCTCTTTGTTTGAATGATAAAAAAAATGAACAATTTTTACTTTTACTAGGCTTGAAACCTAGCATTTATTACATTCATGCTTATAGCTGTCACTCAGCTTCCAAAGGATTTTTCAACTTGGCATCAACTCTATTTTATTCACTCAGGAGCTACTATTTCATTTCACTTGGAATCTACTGATCTTGTTAATTGTTCAACATCCACTATCAAGTCTTACTCGATAGCTACTAGACTGTTCAACTCGACATGTATTGGAGTTTTACTTGGAAACTAAAGGTAACTTGGCATCATCTTCCAACTTTTATCTTGACATCTTAGCTTATGCAAATTTCTTCTTTACAATGCTCCTATGTTCTTTTGGGTTGATGTATGATACATCTTTATATGTATCAGCCCCATGTGCCTTTCTAGTGCTCAATTTGATGAGGTGTGATCAGTTGACCTCTTGGATGAAGTGATCCCTCCATTTGATGCATTGCATTCACCTTTCTTCTACCATGTCTTCTTCATATCTTCCCTGATGTGTTCCACATCAACTTTTTCTTTGCCCTTGTTAACTTTAGTCTTGGGTGCCTTGACCTTTTTTGGATAGTTCCTATTGACATGTCTAGTCTTCAAGCAATTGAAACATGTGGTTTGGTTCAGCCACCTACTGTAACTTCCCTTGAAATGTGTCCTTATGCAATTTTTAGGGATGTGTCTATACTCTTGATAATAGTGACAACTATACCTGGTATTGTAGTCCCAATTGTAGTGGTGTGTATGATTGACTCCTCTTGTAGGCTGATTAGGTGTCCACATAGGCTTTGATTGACTCCTCTTCCATATTTTTTTGTAGTTGTATCAATGACCCTCAAATCTTGTTGTCCTCATGGTCTTGGTTTTGTAGTCTTGTGTTGAATGTCCTTACTTTTTGCACTTGCGACAGAAATTTGCATTTGTAGGCTTATCATGCTGATGACTATTCCTGCTTCTACATACATTAGAGGTATGTCTCTTTTTACCATAGAAATGACAAGTAGGTTTAGCACTCTTACCTTTGTTTTTTCTTTCCTTTTTAGCCTTGGATGATTCTCCTTGTTCAGTGCTGATGTAGCCAAGTCATGTAGTGTCATTACTAGCCCTTAGTGATTTTAGCAATTGCTCAAAGTACTTGATGGCCTCTTTGGATTTCTTGTAACTTTTTTCTATTTCCTTTTCTCTCTTTAATTTATTCTGCAATTGTTCATTCTATATCTTCAAGGTGGAGATCTCAACATCCTTCATGTTTATCTCATGATGAGAATTCATCATCTGGCTTAAAGTAGTTAACTACATGTTTGAAATCTTTTCAAATCCAATTGTCTTCTCTTCCAACCTATTGATGAGATTTATCTTTTCATCTTCTATCATGGCCTTGTCTTCAATAGCTCTTTCCTTTTGTTTAGTCACTTCACAAAGCGTTATGGCTTGTGATTCTTGTTCAAGCTTCAGTAATCTAATTTCGTTAGCTTGTGCTCTATTTTTCTCCATTAATTCTACTATCGTTGCATCAAATTCCTTGGAACCTCCATTTGAAAACACTTGCGAGGTGTTAATCTCCTTGTAGTGTGTGTCATTTTTAGCTATGGCTATCTCCTTTCTTCTTTTCAAGGATTTTCTCAGTTCCTCCCTGGCTTCCTCCACTTTTTGTAGAGCTAGTTGCCCATCAATCACCTGATTGTCAATGATCTTCCCAAGTTTGAAAACTTCCATCTTCTGACCTTTTTCTCCAAGATGTTAGGCTTCTTGTTGAGAGAAATTGACTCTAATACCAATTTTTGGAATGTTCCAAATGATAAGAGTTCTTTTGAGAGGGGGGGGGGGGGGGGGGTTAAATTAGAAGAACTTACTTTTTTATTCTTTTCAAACCCTTAATAACATATAACTAAAATTAACATGCATGTAAGCAAACATGTAAACAACCATGAAATGAAAGCATGTATCACCACATAACACAAGAGATTTTGGTGATCTAGAAACCCTCCAGGAATAAGAAGGTAAACCTAGGGTGGGGATGACACTGACAAAAATTACTGTAGCAATGAGTTCAACCACTTCTGATGGTTTTCCCTATTAAAGGCCTACCATGTTAAAGGCTACAACACAATATTAAATGTGACCTATTGAAAGGATTTACAAACACTTTACATGAAGTGTCAGCTTGTTAAAGAATTTACATATAAGATGTTGAACCCACCTAACTTAATAGGACTTTCTTGACCTTCTCCAAAGACTCTCCTACCTAGCTATTAAGCTAACCTATCACCATAGGATTTCAACCTCTAATACAATTGTGAAAGAGTATTAGAACATTTAACCTAATTGTATGCAATCTCAAATTACTTGATTCAAGCACTTGATTTTCTCTTCCTCTTGAGATCTCTACTAGATTTGATCTCTGAATATGTCCCATGTTCTATTCTGATCAACTAGATGTATAAATGTTGTCCTTTCCACTAAGTCATTTCTCTTCTTATTGAAATTTTTCTATAATCTCCCCTTTATGCTATTTTCTTCCACACATACAATGGGACATTCATTCTCCTTATAAAGAATGCGAAGACTTAAGGTTAGGTATGGATCTATGATCCATATTAAATCTCAAATTCCCACTCATACTTGCATTTTTCTTATTGGTTGCATGCCTTCACCAATTTTCTGATTAGTTGCATGCAGATTGGATAGGGAATGTAAATGATTCATCCATATCCTTTTTCTCCTAAAAAATTTCTCTAAGTCAGCTCCAAAAATGGTTCACATCTTAGTTTGTGCAAATACAAACTCTTATGTTGATCTTGCGTTGCTTGGCACATGAAGTATTACTGATGGTCAGCACATACTATTTCTAGATTGCTTGGCATCAACTACATTTTTTTGTTTTCTAAGCACCTATTATATCTTGTATTACTCAGCATATGTTGTTTTGAATTGCTCGACATCTAAATAATTCTATTACTTGGCACATGAACAATTATGGATCACTTGGCACATACTACACTATGATCTGCTTGGCACTAACTATAACTCGACACCTATTGAAATTCTAGAGCAGCATCTATTGTGTACTTGGCATACATAGTGAAAATGGTTAAGTGTGTCGACACTCATTTGTCAATACTATTTATTTAACCAATAGTGATACCATACTTCTCACAAAAATTGATGAATTCCTCATATGTGAAGTACATAGCATTTCTTGTTATTTTTTTTAGGACATCCAAATCTTGTAATGATATTATTGAGTAGGAAATTATTTATCACTTTTCTAGTAGAATTTCTAGTAGGGATTGCCTCTACCCACTTTGTAAAATAATTAGTTACAACTAGGATCCAAGAGAAACCACTACTAGAAATTGTTGAAATTCACCTATAAAATCCATTCCCCACTGCTGAAAGGGGGCCTAAACCTCAACTAATTTTAGAGGTGTGTTCCTAGAAAATCTTAATTTACCTACAAATCTCTGGCATGAATCACACTTCCTAACTAGGAATTGAGCATCTTTAAACAAGCTAGGCCACCAAAAGCCTACCCTCATAACCTTATGGGTAGTAGTCTTTGCCATGTAGTGCCCTCAACATATTTTTGAGTACATGTCATTCAAAATCCTCTCTAATTTCTATTCATCAATGTATTTGAGCAATACACCCTCAAAGTTTCTCCACCACAAACCTTCATTTATTACAATATATCTTACTGCATGTAATTTTACAATTCAATTTTGATTTTCTATTAAGTAAGGTGGAGATTGCATATGTTTCAAATAATATATCACATCTTTGTATCAATCACACTAATCCATATCACATATGCCAGGATTGAGGTTTTGATCTTCAACATTTATTTGATTATCATCCAAATTTGTTTGTGCCATTAGCTTTGCTAATCCTTGACCTCTTACCAAATTGGTAATCTGTATATCTATATTAAATTCTTGGATTTTGTTAATCCATCTACATCTTCTACTAGATACTTCTTGTTGAGAGAAAATTTCCTTTACAGGCTGCATTGGGTACAAAAGCAATAAAAATATCACCTACTAAGTAACATCTAAAGGCCTTCACAATTTTGACTAAGGCATATGCTTTCTTTTCATTTATGTCATATTTAAGTTTTGTAGGTTGCAACAATTTACTAAAAAATGCTGTAGGTATCTTATACCCATTTTCATTTTTTTGAAGTAAAATTGTTGCAATAATATGAAAGGATGCAAAAGAAAAAATATGCATAGGCTTTTCATAGTTAGGGGTTCTAAGTACTAGAGCATTTCTGATAGTATTTTTTATTTCTTGCAATGTAATAGTAGGCTCACCTGCCCAATTGATTGTAGCTACTTTTTTGAACATTTCTAAAATTGGCCTACTAATTTTAGCAAAAATAGTCACAAATCTTCTCAAGAAATTAACTTGTTCAAAGAAAGATTGTATACCTTTATCATTTTTTGGTTTCAGGACTCTATCAATTGTTGCTACCCTTTTGGGGTCAATCTTTACCCCTTTCTTTGAAACAATACGACCTAGAAGCTTCCCTTCTATGACCCCAGAAGTACACTTTCTTGGGTTTAAAGATACACCATATTCCAAAGCCTTGATAAAAATATTTTCAAGATGCCTGTAGTGGTCTTCATCTATCTTAATATTAGTCAACTCATCTTAATATACTACCATGATTTTATTAATATATTATTTGAAAGCTACATCCATATCTCTTTTGAAAGTTGCCCCTACATTTGTGAGACCGAAAGGCATTCTCACATACACATAAGTTCCCCATCTTGAACTTTACTTTCTCATCAACAAGAACCTAGTTATATCCTAAAAAACCATCAATCATGGATAGTAATTTTGAACTAGTTACTTGTTGTAGCATATCCTCCATATTAGGCAATCCATAATTATCTTTTAAAGATGCAACATTTAGGTTTGTAAATTTGACATAGAGCCTAATGTCACCATTCTTTTTTCCGACAGGTACTAGATTAGATACCCATAAAGAATGCCTAATTGGCTTAATTATCCCCCTATCCCTTAACTTCAATAACTCTTCCTACATATTAGGAGCTAGTGTAGGTTTCATAAATCTTTGCTTTTGTCTAAAATGTTTCACATCTTCTTTAAGAGGTATAACATGTAGGAACAAATCTTGCTTGTAAGCCTTGAGGTCATCATAAGACCATGCAAAAGCTTGTTTAAATTTTCTTAACAAATCTATCAAAGATTTTCTAATCTCAAGAGTTAAGGTCTTACCAGTGTATACTTTCTTTGGGGAATTAGCTGTGCCTAGATTGATCTCTTCTAATTTTGAATGCACTTAGTCTTGATTATCAAAAGCACTCTCCAATATAACCAATCCTTTGGGTACCTTTTTGGCATTTAGCTATAGGATTTCTTGGCCAAAAATTCTCTCTTTTCCATCTATTGTTTCTACCCAAGCACTGCAATCAAGTTCTTGTCCATGATACTTATCCTCATTAAGGAGAAAATTCAGGATGTCTTTATCATCCTCAAAAACTTTCCAACTATGTACATTATTTGGAATAGAGGGCCTATTCTATACTTCTATAGTAGATACACTAGCAAATGATATATCACTAGGCTTTATGGCCATATTTGCCAATAGGTCAACTATTTTATTATTACTCTTGTCTTTCCATATTATTCCA
The DNA here is from genome assembly GCA_028749045.1 of Cupressus sempervirens. Lineage (NCBI taxonomy): Eukaryota > Viridiplantae > Streptophyta > Pinopsida > Cupressales > Cupressaceae > Cupressus > Cupressus sempervirens. Next base: position 267,923,756 of record CM053786.1, on the reverse strand, counting down.
AAGGCATCAAATGATTCAATCATATCCCAAACAACATTCCTATATTGCCTCATTCTTTTATTTTTTGACACATATACCTCTCTAACCTAAGAGATAATCACTTTAGAATCACCAATAACATGTATTTTCTTGATTCAATGGCTTGTTGCAACTTTCAAACCCAATAGTAAAGCCTCATATTTTGCAACATTATTGGTACATGAAAAATTGAGAGAAAAGGAATACCTAAATGTATTTTTGTTTAGGGAGATGAAAACAATTCCTACTCCTGATCCCTCCTTTGAACTTGCTCCATCAAAGTACATGCTCCAAAATTTTGGAGAATCCAAGCAACATGTGACCTCTTGTTTAATTAGTGCAAGCAATTTTTCAACTTCTTGGATGATCAATTTAGCTCTAAATGCATTCATATCTATTTCTATGAAACAAATTGTATCCTTGTCAATATTTTCCTGAAAGATACAAGTTACTCTTGGCTCTCTATTGACCTTGATAGCCTTTTGCCCTACTTAGAAAGTAGCTGATGACAAATCACATTGCATACCATCTCCCATTGTAGCACTCCACTTCCTTGAAAGTAACATCTCATAGTGAGGAGGAATATCTACTACAAGAACTGACATAGTTAATTCTTCATCAAGATATGCAACAAGTTTAAAAGGTAAAGCATTAATAGTACCTATGACAGGTACCTCTCTAGCATCCATTGCCCTGCACCTATCTTGCCTGGTGTCAACTCCTATACCAAGAGCTTCCATAACCTTAAAAGGAATTATATTATTTGAGGCACCAAAGTCAATCATACACTTTTTTAATGTTCTTCCTTTTATGATCAAACTCAAGAAAAAAAGGTAAATATTTTGCAAGTATGAAACTAATTAATTGTTTAGGTACATTCAGGGTATTTGAGACATGACTCCATTCTCTTCCTTTTCATTTTCTAGAACTAGGATATGTTGTGTAATCATTGGTTCTTGTGTGACAAGATTATTATCTTGTAAACCTCCTAGCAAAGATAGAGCCTTTTTCTTATGTTCTTCTATACTAAACATTTTTGACAAAGGAACTTGGACAATAATTTGTGATAGCATTGAAATCATATCAATTGGATCATAATTAGTAGATTTAACATTAATAACTATAGGTATAAGAATTTGAACAATAGATGATTCCTTTTGCTTAACAACCTCATGTTTTGATCCTTTTTTTGATGTAGTTGGCTTAGTAGTTTCTAAGTCTTGGAAGTGTACCCTTTTCTTTGGTTCCCACTTCTTATTCTTATTTTCCTTGATCTTAGGAATCTCAGGAAGATTCCTCTTATTTTCATGAGTAACCTTTGTAGTAGTATATTTGACAAAATACTTGTTGGCTTCATAGGGACCTCATTCACATTTATATTCCTTAAATTATAAGTACTTTGGACTTGTGGAAATAACTTTGAAGTAATCCTATCAATCCCCTCCTTGGAAGGTTTTCTCAAATTGATATGATTAGTTGTCACTAAAGTGTTACATATGACATTCTCATCTTGATCTTCACTATCATAAAATACTTGTTGGTGATATGTGTGATACAAATATCTTTGGTTTGTAACATAATTTTTAGTTTCCTTAATATTTGATTCTCCATCACTATCACAAAGATGGATCATATTACATGTGACATCCTCTTGGTTTTCATCTTTTGCATCTTCATCATCTTATACTTGTTGATTTGCAACAAAAGATTTAGCCATAACACAAAAATCAAGGGAATGAGGTGATTGACAAATGAGACACCAAGGGACATCTTTAGCCATATTTATAGAGTTTCTTTGCAAAGGATTTGGTGTCCCTTTGTCCATATTCCCCAATGTGGGACTAGGAATTGGCTTACTATCTTTCCACTAAGTAGTATAAGGATATTTTTGCATCCTAGGTTGCCTAGTAAAATTGTTATTAAAAGGAACCTTCTCTGCAACATTTGTTCTATTTTCTTGGTAAGCTAGAGGACCTAATTTCTTTAGTAAACTTAACACCTATCCCATTGTATCATCCTTAGGTTTCTTTCCTATAATAGCTTTTTCATTGACTTTATTACCTCTAGGATTAAATAGCTTAGGGTCCTCCCTTTTCCCAAGTTTTTCGGTAGTTCTTCTATTGTTTTCAATATTTACAACCATTGAATAAGAATCTCTTAATGTTTTTAGATCTTTATCTCTAAGAAAATAAGCTATCTTACTATCAAAATAATTGGAGTAGTAAGACAAACATCTTCATTTAATCTCATTATTTAGAATAACTTATACATACCCTTTTAGAATCTAACATTCAAGTCAAAAGCTGATTCATTTGGATTCTTCTTTGTGTTGTTGAAATCATTTAACATGAACCCAACATTGGTCTTATCAAACTATTGTCCCTTGAAAATTATTTCAAGATCATTACATGATTTGATACTATCATTAGGAAATCTTCTCAACCAATCTCTAGTATCCTCAATTAGCGAATGAACAAAAAGTTTCATCACTAAATCTTCATGTTCCACCTTATAGTCATTCAACATATCAATGAACTTTTTGAGGTGCTCTTCACCTATAATAGCATTATTTTTGTCAAACTTTGTAGCTTTGTGCCTAAGGTCATTTGAACTAGGATGAGGAAAACTAGGGATACCCAAGAAAGAAATCTATTTATATTTCTCCATATAAATTGGTTTCCTTTGGGTAACTGGAATGCTTGAAGTACTTGCTCCAATAATTTGACTTTGAAAAGGAAACTGAGTTTGCTAAATCTATTGAACAAGGGGAATCTAGCTAGTTGTAGGAAAAGTTGAACTAGGGACTAGTTGTGAGGAACTTTGGCCTATTATAAGAGGATCAACACTAGATATGGTAGGAACAACTTGTGAATCCTAGCCCGAGTGAGCTACTAGGGCAGAATTTAACTTAATGAACTCGATTTTTCTCCTAGCCTAAGCTATCTAAGTTTCATTTTCTACCTTTTCAAGTTCCTTCATTAGATCTTCCTTTTCTTTTCTTTCCTTGTCTAGATCTAAATCAAGTTTTGACATAACAAAAGAAATGGGTTTATTAGGAAAATTGCGCTAATTGATTTGTATTCCAATAGCCTTTTTCTTTCCCTTATCAAAATCCCTCCTATTGACCTCTTTCCCTCTAGTCTCTAAAGCCTTGTACAATTGAACCTATATAAAAATAGTGGCCTTATTTTGTTTAAGAAGTTGTTCCTACCTTTGAACATTAGTCTTTAGAACATCCATATCTCCAAAGGTGTTAGAGTGTAAATTAGAAGACCTCTCTTCCAATATCTTGTTCCACTCTTGTAAGGAAGCCATTCTCCTAAGTAGGTTATCTCTTTCAACAATGGTATTCAAAATAATTTTCTCCTTTTCATTTTGCAAGCACGTATGTCTAGCTTCCTCATCTACAACTTTCTTCTTGAGAAGGACAAGTTCTGGAAATAACTCCTCATGATCTATAGTAGTAGCCTCAAAATCCACTAGGTCAAAATCTATAAGGTTTGCTACATATGGTTCTTGTGTAGAACTAAAACTCATATCCAAGTTTTCCCTAAAACCCCAACTGTGGTTCATTTACTTTACCAAATTTGGTCTACAAGAAAAATTCCCCATAGGAGAAATATTTTTATCATGAAAAACCCTTTGCCCTCTTAATGGGGTTGAGAATGTTTCCCCCAATAGTGTGATTTCTTTTGACTCATTACTTTTGGAAGATGATTCCTTTTCTACCATAGGGGATATAATTACTTGGCTAATATATAACTTCTAGGGACCTGTGTAGAATTAAAATCAAACTTCTTTTTATTTTGGTTTTTTTTTACCCTAGGAGATAACTCAGCTAACAGTGGTATCTTAGGATGGTTCTTACTAAAGGTACGTGTATTCTTCTTTTTCTTAGCCATTTGGTTTAGGATTTTCTTAAACTTTATAGCACCAGTTATAAAACATTGGCTTGAGTCACCACCCTATGATGGAAAAATATGAAATAAAGCTAGAACAAAGAAGAAAAAATAGAGAGATTTTGATAACAATGTTCCTAAAATACAGCCTGATAAGAACCACTTAACAAACAACTAAGTACAGAGTACTCCCCAATAGAGTCACCATTTTGTTGGAGTTTAAATTGGTAAAGAAAGTATTCAGTGAATTTAAACCAGATACTAGGAAAAAAAGACATGAACAAGCCTAAGGATGGGCTAAATCCTATATTTAGCAAGGCTAAATCTTATTTCGAGACCAACATTAACAAAGTCATAAGGACAAACTTCATTTTAGGCTCTACTAAGCTAAGGCAAGAAAACCTAAGGGATTTAACCTACTAACTTGATATTCTTCTTCACAAGATTATTCCCTTTAGCAAAAATGGTCAATATTCTTCTATAACTTGCTGAAAAACTTCTCAACTATAATAGCTAATTACAACTAAAGAAAGTAAAAAAAAATAAGCAATGACCATCAATTTTATCTCTTCAACACGTAAAAGGTAAATTGATTTGTTTTTGTGTGTGAATGTCCTATAGTTATGTGAATGATTTAGTGTAACCTCAAACTTAGAAATGATTCAGTGCCTTATTCATTGGGATATAGAGTCAAAGATTAGAAAATTTGGATCCTTTTAATCAACTTGTGATTAAGAGTGTCAACATTAAACTTTTAGTTTCATTCTGATTCTCATCCTTTTCATAAACCCTAAACCTTATCAATTACAGAAAGTAGTTAATTCTTTAAACTAGTAGAAATCAATAAGAGATATACAATATTTTGAGCTACATTAAGCTAAAGGAAAACTTGTTCATTTAGTCCCAAGGCTTACAAACATATGAAAAAGGGACACAACCTCCAAGATAATGATAATTAAGGATAAATCCTTCTTATTTAAATCTCAATGCTACTAATAAAACTCATAATATGACACAAAGACAAAGCCTTTAGCCCCAAAATATTTTCTTTTTTGTGTTGAAGTATCCATACAAATTAACTCATTCAAATGACCACATAACACATGGACGAATTGTAAAACAATACATGACATATGAAAAATTCTATAGGCAACTAACCTCTACTTCTCATCTTGGAAATCCATATATAGTATTGCAACAACCTATAGATGAGAGGAGGACACATGTCAAAAAGTTAAAGGATACAAAAACTTTTGGAAGATGGGAACAATAAATTGTACAGAACAATCTTCCAAAATCTTGATCGAAAAAGATAAGTAGTTGAGATGGTAGAAAAACATTTATATCAATCCTTTGATATCTTCTTCTCCTTGTACTTTATCTACTTGGTTTACAAAATATCTCAGATACCTCCTACCGATAGAGCTTTTATTTCTACTACTGCCTCCCAAACATAAATTTCCCTTTTAGTAGGCTACTTTGTACCCTTCACCTCTTGTAAATCTTGAGTGGCTTTAGTCCACTTGGAATCCTTGATTGCTTCTGATTCAACAATAAACTTATTCAAATTTATTCCTTCCTTAAAAAGGGAATCAATTAAACTATGGAATGAGGAATCAGACATAGCTTGAAAAATTGCTACCATAGCCTCTTGGGTTAAAATATTATGAAAAGAAACTGACCACCCTTGCTAATATTTTACTAAGCTGGTAGCATCCATAATTGATGGTATACAAGGCTCCACTCCCTTAGAATTTTTAACTTTCCTTGTATAACCTATAGTTTACTAGTAAAGAAACCACTTAATTCTTTTATCATATGTAGGCTTTCCTTCACAGTAAATATCTTATCTAGAAAATCTTTCGTTTTAGCCATTAATACAATTAATCTATCCAAAAATTGAATATAGCTAGCCACGAAAGTGCTTCATTACAAAATTGCTCAACACTTTGTAAATTAATATATAAACTATGAGCCGGTTGTGATATGTTCTTCAAAACTTGAACCCTATGTCTCATCATGTTTTTAAGGATCCCTATCCTTGTATCTCCTCCCTACTAAATTAATTGAGTGTCAATACTCATTCTTCCTGGTTCTGATGCCTCCACCTCTTATACATCCTCTATTTGTACTAGGGCTTCAGTAGTATCACTAGTTGGCAATGGTATTTTTTGTTCCTCTTCTTTGTAAGCTAGAACCCTCCTCTATTCTACTTGTGCAAGTTGCTCCTTGAGAGAGGCACTCTCATTTTCAAGTCCTTGGATCTTATCCTCAAGCTCAACAATCTTCTCTTTATACACATGGATACTTCTAAGCTCATCTTCATAAAGCTTTATAACATCAATGTAATCATGTATTTACTTGGATACCCTTTTTTCCATTTGTTCAACTTTGGCCTTGTTCATGAATGAAAAATGTTCCAATACTTTGGATATCTCTATGCCAGAGGTGCCCTGTAAATTCCATACAATTATATTATCCTATTTAGTGCTTTATACGTCCATCAATTTTAGTTTGTTGGAAGCAGGGGCCATAGTCTAGACTGCTAGGGATTTGGTATCAATCTTGAAACTAGTCCCTTTCTTTAATCCATCTACACCAAATGCCTCATAAGAAATAGCATTTTCCTGGCTTGTAATCTGATCAAGCACGAATGCTTGCTCTAAATTCCATCCAAGCACCAATAGCATGTCATTCCTTTACAATAGATCTTTGGCCTCCTCTAAATTCATCACCTCACTTTCAGGATCATAGGCCTACAACTTCACTATTAGTTCCATCTTCTATTCATTGGATTTAATGAATTCATCATCCTCTAAGAATTGATGAGCCTGGATGATTCTATCATGTAATCTTGCTATGGCCAATTCCAAGTATGTCAAGGTGTTTTCAGCTACATTAGCCCTACTCTATAAATAATTCTATCTAAAGTCAGAAACACATTGACTATTTCTTGGCAAGATTTGCAAGGTCCTCTATTTGACCTGAGGAGGGATGTGAATAATCTTCTGGCTCTTGTTCCCTTTTCCATTAATGATACCTGAGGTGCATCATCTTCTCCTACTTCAAGGGTCACATCTAGTTTAGGCCTATCAAGACTAACCCTATCTTCTTCCCCTATTGGACCCTTTGGCAATTTAGCCATAATCTTAGTATTTTCCATGACCATCTTTCTAATCCTTTGGGGATAAGGGATATCCATGTAGAATCCTAAAAATTGGGGATTAATTCTTTCCAACTCTCTCTCTACCCTCGGGACATCATCAAGCTTTGCTAGCTTGTTTTTTGCCACAATTTCTACCACTATTTTTGGAATGATATTTTCATGGGGCAGCTCCTTGGTGTTTGGCAATACATAATTCCTCATTTACTTAAGGGTGACCCTCATCCATTTATTAGGGTCATACATTCTATAAGGGGCCAATGCATAAATTATAATGGTGCAGATAGGAGTGGATTGAATCTAGGGCTTCTTTGCCAATGGTAAAATCACTAATCCTAAAGCATCTACACAAAGAGGCTCCCCTATGCACCTTGGGTCCTAAATACTCCCTATTTACCATGAACAATTTCCAAATAAATTCAATTATTCCTAGCCTAAGAGGGATAAATTTGGGCAATAAATGGGGTGGTTGGGGACAAAAAGAGACTCTCATTAGAAAAAATATGGGAAATAAGAAGACATCTCCCTAGTTATGATACAATCTCTTTTCATCGAGAAGTAGGGCTGGTCTCGAAAGGCCTTTCAAAATTTTAAGAGCCCTAAAGTATCCTGGATCTAACATCCTCATTATCACAGCACTAAAATTATTTTAAAATGATACAAAATCAGAAAAGTGGTAAGTACTATCCCATACCCATGTCCATAGCTACACATGTAAATCTCCATTTATGTTAGAAGTCTGATTGATGAAATTAGAACTAATATACCCTACATTCTTGTAGAGAATTAAGTGCATTAGTAATGAATAGTAGGGGAAAATAAAGTCTTTCAAATTTCCAGCCTGAGCTCTAGCAATATTTTCCTTCATTACATCCAAAATATGACTAACATAGTCATATTCACTAGCATGGTAGGAGTCTTGTACATCCCTTGCAATTATAAATTCTTCTCCATAGATCACTTGAGACCCATCTTTACCCACCACTTTATGGACACCATATATAGTCTTGACAAAACAATATTTGAATTTGTCTAGTGGCATCATTTTCTCAACCTTTTTATGGTAGTCACCCACTTTCTTAATTTTCATAGGAATGTGTTACATCATTGATGTTCCTATATAAGCCTTCATATTTGCTTCAAATTTCCTCTATAAATCTTTTAAATCTATAGGTTAACCCATATCTTAACCTAATCCAAAGGCCTCCATGAATGATTCTTGGTCTAGGGTACAAAGAACAATTCCATCCCTCCTATGAAAATACTTAGTGGCTAGACTATAGCATAAAAAAAGGGCCTTTATTAAATCTAAATCTACAATAACCTTTGGAAAAATTAGCTTGGTGAGGTTCTTTTTCCACAGGTTGCACACATGAATTTTCTTCTCCCTGTTATGATTAAAGTATTTGAAAAGTTTAGAACCTATAACACCATGGCATATGACATCTTTGCATTGGTCATATGGGTCAATAAAAGCTTGATTGTTTGCAAATTTTACATTAGAAGAACTAGGAAAGAGTTTTATCCATTCATCTAAAAATCTACTAGGTTTTCTCTATTTGGTCTTGCCTCCCTTAGAGTTTGAAGTCTCTGAAGTTGCCATGTCTAAGGCTTGAATTTCCTCTACTTCTTGGTTAGACATTTTGAAAATATGCCAATAAAACACTCAATATGGATACTATTTTGTTCTTAGAAGGCTCTAGAAATAACAAATTAGAATGCTCAGAATACTCAGGAGATGCTCAAATTCTTTCTCTCTACAAATGGATAATTGTGGTTATGGAAAGAGAAAATATTTACAAGTTAATATGTGAAAATCAGTGTTCACCTTACATTGATTTCAGCATGCTTGAAATACGATATCAATCTATTCTATCACCTCAATGGAGTGTCACCATTAACATCCAACTATGCACTTTTTGTATTGCATTCAAATCCTACTGGTCGAGAACCTTACCATTATTTCTTAGCTTAAAGAAATGACATTATTTTACTATCAAAATTGTTAGAGTAAATAATGAATTTACTAATTATTTATTCTATTTACTTAAGCTTACTTAGGTAAATGCATTCATTTATTAGTTGTAGTCTAGGAGTTTTTTATAAGTTGTTGACAATACGAGAGTTTGTTCTCTCCTAATTCATACTTATCCTCTCACATTGTTTGAGGACTTTCCACCTTATGTGGATGTATGCTTAGTTGTCACACTTATCTCCTAGCATCTTCTAGCTTCTTCTAGAAGATTCCTTGAACTCTTTATATTTAGGCTCCCTCATTGTATTTTCATAACATCACATTCTCATATTGTAAATACATAATTTCTTCTGTTGCAATATCATTTTCTCTCTCATTTCCATTCAGGGTTTTTCCCTTGCTCCATGCTCTTCCTTCCTTGGCTTCTCTTTGACAGGTTTTTGCATGTAGGTGATCTTGGGCATCTTTGAAGTTGGATTTCATCAACTCCAACATGATATCAGGGACTCCCTGCTACTGCTTTGTTGAAGAATTTTGAAGCCATGATTTGGAGTCACAAACCCTAGTTTGTTTATGCATTTTTCTTCAAATCGAGGGATCAAAAAAAATTTGGAGCACTTTCAGCCCAAATGGATGCTGCCATTGGATCCAAAAGGCCATTTGTAGTCAAGATTCATATAAAGCTTGATGATTTTGGAGACAGAGCTCTGGGAGGCAATTTTTTTTGTTGTAGGGCTTCTGTACGAATCATACAGACAATTTTTGAGTCGAAAAAGTAAAAATAAAATTGCTTTTGGGTGCACCACCCATCGACCACTAGGTGGCCACCCACGTGCCACCCAAGCTTTGCCACCACCTATAGTGCAGCCATAGGGTAGCCGCTGTGTGGCCCTCACCACTCGACCCAACCACCACCCGCCAACGGCGGTGCCCCCACTTTCAACTGTCGACACTCTGCTCTACACAGTCGCCACCAATGATCTCTGCTCTAGCTCTACACACTCATCACCCATGAATAAAGACTTCCACATCAGCACCATCGAGTGCCCAGTCAGTAGTTGTGGGGGAGACAAGTGGCATGGGTGCCATGTGGCACATTGCCATGTGGACCTACCACGTCACCCACCACATCATTAGCCTGCCACATGGAAACCATGTGGCACAGCCACATGGCGTTCATTTTTGTAGTGATGGCCATGTGGCCATCAAATTTTTTCTCATGACTTGTTGACATCAACATGATGTCAGCAATTGCATCAGCAGACCTTGCATGCACCTCTTTTGGTTCTATTTTTGACCTGCTCTCAATTTTTTGCCCATAACTTGAGCATACTAAGGTATTTTTCCAATCCAAAAGAAGTGCCAAAAGGTTGGTTCTAAGATAGAGACATTGGTGCAGGTATTTTCAAGTTTTTTATGCTTTTTTGTTACCCATTTTTCAGTCAAAGTCCAAAGTTATGTTTTTGACTCTGGCAAGCATATCTTTTGCATCACAAGCTCATTTTTTGAAAACTTTGTATTTTTGGAAAGCTAGTTTTGTCATCTTTTCAAAAATGTGGTCATTTTCCTTAGATTTTGGCCCATGCTCTTTCTATCATAGTTTTGTCATTTTTTCTATATGGTGGATATCTTGAGTGTTTTAGGCCTGAGGATCATTTTCCTGGAATGGTTTCCTTTGTTTTAGGTTGTCCTATCTTTTTTGTTAGCTTTTTTCTTGTTTTGATTATTGTAGCTATCATTTTAAAGCACTTTTATGTATCACACTTAGATAAAGTGTCACTTTTGCATTTTGGAGGTTATGAACATTGTTTTGAGTCAGTTGTACATGCACTATTTTCATAAAGCACCATGGGGGGATAGTTGTTTTCTATTTTAGGCATTCTTCCTTTGTCATGTGAGTGTCCCTTCTATGACATTAGCTCCATGCAACATCAATTTGATCGTGTCTTTATAGGTGTCTGTACCTCTTTCCCTCTCTTGTTGTTCTTGATTCGTTTGCAGGAGACTTTGGCCCACTTTCGTAGTTGCTTGCCATCTCACCTCATCTGCATTAAGGGAGGGTTATTCTTTTGTTCTAATGCATCTGTGATTTGATGGTTTGATAGTGTGAACTATGTATTCAATGGTTGATCCTATGTACAAGGCGATTACAATGGCTGGCTACCTATGCATTTCAGTGAGATGGATCATCTACCATATAGACATGCTTAGTTCATGCCTTCTTCTTCCATGGAGTTTCTTCATATCAATATTTGCAGTTTTCTTTTTGATGGTAGATTTGGGACTTCTTCATGCTTCAGTGATGCTTCTTCATGATCACTACTTGTTTCTATTTTTAGGGGACATTCCCCTAGTTGGAGGCTTCTTCAGTTCTTCACTAGGTTACCTCTTTTTGGGGGAGGGTTTTCCCACGTGGTTTTCTCTCTTTCCCCATTTTTAGAGGTTTCATCTTTTGCATTGTACATGAGTGCCTAACATGGCCTTGTTGTCGGGACCCATTATGCATTCTGCATTTTTCATTTCTTAGTTTTGTGAGCTTAAGGCATTTCCCTAACTTTCACTTAAGGGGGGTGTTAGAGTAAATAATTGATTTACTAATTATTTATTCTATTTACTTAAGCTTACTTAGGTAAATGCATTCATTTATTAGTTGTAGTCTAGGAGTTTGTTATAATTTTTTGACAATACGGGAGTTTGTTCTCTCCTAAGTCATACTTATCCTCTCACATTGTTCGAGGACTTTTCACCTTATGTGGATGTATTCTTAGTTGTCACACTTATCTCCTAGTATCTTCTAGCTTCTTCTAGAAGATTCCTTGAGCTCTTTATATTTAGACTCCCTCATTGTATTTTCATAACATCACATTCTCATATTGTAAATACATATTTTCTTGTGTTGCAATATCATTTTCTCTCTCATGTCCATTTAGGGTTTTCCCCTTGCTCTATGCTCTTCCTTCCTTGGCTTCTCTTTGACAAGTTTTCACAAGCAGGTGATCTTGGGCGTCTTCAGAGTTGGATTTCATCAACTCCAACAAAAACAAGATCCTATGATATTACAACAATGATATATGAAAATACTTTTTACAATATCACATTATTACAGAATTGGTTTTCCAATCTTATGAACACCTCTTCAAAAACTCTTGTCGATTAGTTGAACATAATGGAAAAATCCTTTATGATCTTATGACTCCTTTGTTGTCACATCATCAGCATTAACTTTATTTTCATCTATGATCATATGGAAAATGGCTTTTTAGTATCACATATTACCCTTTCTTAGTCTACGATCATATGATCTTGGTTACATTCATCTCTTTGTAACATCTCCAGTGATCTCTTAAGCTTCTATGATGTCAAACAAACCTTTAACACTTAACACTGTAGCATTGGTGGCTTAACATTTTTCCTAGGTGATCTTATAGCCATGTCTTAACCATGATATTGGGAGACATCTTTTATAACCTTAAGATCTTGCAATGAAACATTCATTGTAAAATCAAAGGCCACCATTTTCCATTTAGAACATATTATAATATCATTCTGTGGTCCCACTAATCCTAACAATGCATACATCTGACACTCATACATTTTTTTCTATCCAATTAGGAAATGAGAACCTATTTGACAACACGTCATCTTTATTTTCCTTTATTTCATTTGTGATCTTATGATAGTAAGGCATCCTATCATCAGAATACCTCAACATTTTCCTTACGATTCTTTGGTATTCACCCTTTTGTAGGATCATAGCTGCCCATTTCACTACTCCCAACACCATAATAAACCCTCTTGTTGTAATATCGGAGATAGGTGCAATGCAAACCATTTAAGCTATTATATTATCATATGATACAAAGGAAATCATCTGGTTGGGAAGACATAATTTCTCATCTATGACATCATGACACAACATCAATCATGATATTAGAAATGCTAAAATCCTTGCTTGTGATACTCTGTTAACCCTCCCTTGTAACATCATAAGAAATAATACACTTAGAAAAAATAAAACCTACTCACTTATATGGCTTAGGGTTAGGGCTTAAACCCCTAAAAGGAGAAAACCTTAGAGCATTGAACCCTACATTTGGGAATATCAATCAATCAAATTTAGGAAAAAACTATGATTTATTCTGAGAAAGGGTGCAAGATAAAAGAAACCCTATCAAAAAATTTAATATTTTCACCATAAATCTAAAAATTTAGCCTTGGTGGAAAAAGTAACTATCAAATCTTGAGTATCACTATGCAACGGTAAAAAGAATATTCAAATATATCGAAAGGGGACATCTGACTATGGAATATTGTATGACTGATTGAGTGATTTCACTCTATGTGGATATGCAAATAGAGATTGGGAAGGTAGTCTAGATGATAGAAAGAGAACTAGTGGTGGAGCATTCTTACTTGGAAGAAGATTGGTTTCTTGGCTAAGGAAGAAACAAGATATTATCTCGCAAAGCATAGTAGTTGGGGAAGAGTATGTCGTAGAAAAAAAAAATTGCAATCAAGTGATGTGGATGAAGAAGATGCTCAAATATATTAGGATAGAATTTTTAGAACCTATTATCATATACTTTGATACCACGAGTATAGTAAGTGTGTGTGAGAATCCTACATTGCATTCTAAGACTAAGCATATATATAATTTAAGTATCATGTTTTGAGAGAGAAGGTAGTAGAAAAAGAGATTAGATTGAAGTTTGTGAGTACTAAAGATTAGATTGTAGATACCTTAACGAAGCCCTTACCTAAAGATACATTTGAGTACTTGAGATGTATGCTTTGGGTCATGCACCTACCTAATTTAGAGTAGATGATGCAAAGATTGCATCACTCTAGTAGTTCATAGAACTATTATTTGACTAGACTGAATGTTGATGCTTCCTATATGGGGGATTATTTGTGAGGAGAAGAATCATTAAGGACTCTTTGTATTTGGTATTAAACAATGTCTTTGGACACTTTATATGGTTAAAGTCTTTGAGAAACAAATGATATAATGAGGTCCTTTTCATTGATGTCAATGAGGGAGAAGAGTGAATGAAAAAAACCTCCTACATATGTATGGGGGAGAGATACTTTATTAGGGAGATTTAGAAAGATTCATGAATATCTATATGGAGGAGATATATAACATGAAGATATAGGGAAAATAGTGTATTAGAGGATTTTCAGATTTCATTGATGAAGAGGATTTTAAAAGATGAGAACAACATCAACAAGAAAAATAGCGTATTGTTTGTTATTCTAGGAGCTTAGTTGATATTTTTCATCTATGTTACCATCAATGCAAAAGGGGGAGATTATTAGCTTTAATATTGACGGTATTCCTTTGGGTGAGTATCCCAAGTATTGGAGACTATTGACATTTTGTATTCATGACTATGTTTGTCATTGATGTCAACATAGTTGTAAGTATCTGAAGACTAGCAAAGTAGAAAATAGAGACCATACTTGTATGGATAGAGTTTTGATGTACAAGTGAAGTGTGTTTAGGAACATGTTGTACTTTGTGTCCTAGTGATGAGGTTAAATATGTAGAGTCTAAGTCAAAGATGTAGGGAGACTACAAGTGATTTACATAGAGCAGTGTAGAGATAGGGTGCATGGAAAGTAGTTTCTAATGATCCTATTATATCCTTTACAAGAGATATAACATGGTGATGTGCAATCAGCTAGTGACAAAGGAAAATTTGATTGTGATACAAGTGAGTGCATGAGCCCTAGTATCACATGTGTAAAGTTTTGTATAGACTATGAGATAATAGTGCTATTGTAATTGTGAATTAATTAATTATCTTATTATAATTAATTGGGAAATACTCAAGGTCAACTCAAGAAATTATTTTGAAGATAAAATATAAAGGAAAGATGGTTTTCTTAGTGTTAAAATGTGATTAGAGTATAAGTTTTATGCGAGGTGCAAAACAGAGTAGGGTGTTTGGTGAATGCAAGAATATGATCCAAGGGATTATTAGGTATGAGATTCATGATCTGGTTACAAGATCAGAATGAAAACAATTATGGTTGAGAGGAAAAGGAAAGAGGAAGGAAGTATAGTTAAATTCAATTATTATACAAGGACGAATAAAGAGATCATTTGGAAACTGGGTTCATTGGTCTTTCCCTTGAATCTATTTGGATAGTGGGTCCATCTTCCTTCCACAACTCCTAACAAGGTTGCAATATCCTAACAAGGATTCAAAGTCTCCTAAGATGGAATGATATGTACTAAATTTTTTGATGGACTCCTAATAGACTCCATCCTCTAATAAGGAATATTTATATCAGTAGATCATCTTATGGGTATCATCCCTAGCAGTGTTTTTCCTCTGATCAAGGGTTTTACAAGTTAACATATGTGGTGTTATTGTGCATGAGTATCTTGTTGTGGTTTTTTATTATATTGCTCACATGGTTAATTATTATTAAGGTGGATAATTGTGATAATAGTTTTATAACTGATTCACCCCCTATAGTTATATTGGTGTGCTATATTATCAACAATATTAGAACCAATTTTAGAGAAAGGATTAGACCTTGTATAGTTAGTAAAAGGTAGAGGACATACTAAACAAGCCATGGCCAAGTGCACAAGAATTTTTATGGTCATAGTAAGTTTTACAAAAGAAATCAAGGTTACTATTAATCAATGACAACTTTTTGAAGGAAAAGTAGATGCACATTCAATGTAGAGTTAAATCTGAAATAATTTAATGATTGCAAGCAAAGTGTGAGTACCATTAGATCGTGTAAAAAGTTTGGAATAGTTTGTAAGTGATTTGACAATGAATTCATGTATGAAGCTATAGAAGCTCTAATACAAATTATTCAAGGTATTTTATGAAGCTTGGATTGAATTTATAGTATAAATAGTCAAGCATTATGGAAAATCAGTTAGTATGAGTTATTAGTTAGACACTTAGGTACAAATTCAAGAAGCACCCAATTGTCTCTCTCATTGATGATTTGTTAGGAGCATTTTCTCAAACCCTACCAAATGTACTTCACATAGAAGATGTTATAAGTTACATTCACTACAAATTTGGAAGTTTTGGTTATAAAGACAACCAAAATGATTTAGGAGTTATGTGTAATGGAGACCTAACCCTAAAAACTGAGTATGCATACTAGAATGAATTGAACTTGATTAAGTATGTGTTTTATATGTAATTCAAAAATAATAAACGGATTAGAATTATTTTAATAAAAGTCCATGAAGAAATGTTTTGGGTAGGTGATGTACCTATTGTATTTGATAATGACCTAATTGATAAGGTCACACATTTAAGAAATGAAGGTTTTAGTCCTATAATTGATAGAAATGTAAGAAAGACTGTTGAAACAAACTTAAAGACTAATTTTGATGTAAGAAACACGAGAGTAGACCTGATTCAATATATTGGAGTCAAAGTATTGAGCAAAATTTTAGGATACAAGATAAATTACAGCACTGGAGTAAACTCAGTTCCAATAGGATTTTTATATGCAACCAATCTTATGGAAGTTGAAAGGAAGAAAGTAAAAATGCATGATATTATTAAATTGCAAATGTTGGACAACATTCCAAAGTTAAAGAAAACTAAGAATGCAATTTTTTAGATTTGAATATATTTTAATACATTTTTTTTTCCATGCAACAACACATTATCCTGGAATAACAAATTAAGATAGAAATGAATGCTCTATAAAGATGATAACCTAGTGTTATAGGGAAATACTTGAAGATGTTAGAGATGGAGACATAGATATGATGATGAAGAGTTTTCAATCAGAAATGAAGAAAACATAGAGATTACCTTTATCTATGGTAGAGAAGTACAAAGATGAAATATGCTTTATGGTAGACACTAACACAACCTATATAGAGGTAGCCAATCCTATAGTGAAATTTATTGAACTAATGATCTCTAAAATGAGTGAAGAACTTGTTGAAGGATCCAAAAACATTATAATGTAGTTTGAAAGGGACACTGAGTTTCTAAGATGGGTACTAATGAAGAGAAGATAATGGAAGTTCATTTTGAACTCTACAGGTTAGAGTGAAAAAAGAATGTGGAAAAGAAGATAAAATCTATTCCTAAGGAGTTAGGCATGACTAGAGAAGAATTCAATGAAATAAAAGGCATAAAAATGGATATGAAGGCTAGTGGACAAATTGAGGTGTTGGCAACCACACCTATTGTTATTAGAGTACCATTTGTTGATGTAATAGTAGTAGGGCCTACTTCATAAATACTTATTGCACCTTATGCAATAGTTGTGCAAGTACAACTAATCAGGGTAAAACTTGGTCAGAAAAAGAGGGAATCTGATGATTTTATGGTGATAACAAGATCTGCATAGAGGAAATTTGAGAGATTTGTGAAGGTTAAGAAAGAACCAACACCAACCACAAAGAAAATGATCAAGCAAACCTCTAGTGGGCCTCGATAGAGAAGGAAGCCAATATAAGTGAATGAGTCTAAGAAGTTTAATGAAGAGACTAAAGAAAAACTAGTGGAATAGTGATGTAGGGGCATCTAAGGGTCAAGGTTGTTGACTCAAATGTGGGTTTTAATCAAGATTTAGTTTTGGGGGTCATAACTTTTGATTCAGATATGGGTTTTGGCTGAAATTTTATAAGTAGTTGCATTATAAGGAGTTATTTGGATTTCCAATGGATCTCATCTTCATAGGTGGCCATTTTGACATTTTTCTAGGAGCCTAAAATCTCATCTTTACCTCTAAATTTGGCTTTTTGTGTTTTTTTTTCTAGTTTGTTTAGAAAGTTGTTTTTTTAATAAATCTAAAATTGTATTTTTGATTTCATTGATTAGTTGGCAAAATGTCTTGCCTTAGTTGGGGGATTTCTTGGGAAAAATTAGGATTCATAGGATGAGTTTTAAAAATGATCAAAAATGGAAAAATCTATTTTTCCCAAAAAATTTCCAAATATGGTAATTTTTGGAATTGTAATAAGTAGGTGTTTGTTTTCATTGAATAGGAGAGTAGAGTTGCAAAAGTTTTAATGAAGAGTTATGGTATTCTGAAACATCTAACTTATGTCAATTTATGAATTATTCTTTGATGAGATTGGTTTACATCATTTTGTATTAGATTAGTAAGATGGCTAGGAGAAGAAGAGGAGTTGTCAGGCCAATGCAAAGATTGGTACTAGATATGCAAAGAGAGATTGAACAACTCAATGAGCAATGAGATAATCAAGGAATATAAAGAGGAAATGAATCTGATGAAGAGGGAGAAAATGTAGATGAAAGACTAGGCAAAATGAGCTGTGAAGATAGAGTTTTTAGGGCTTTAGAAGGAAGGAGTGAAGCAATAAAGTTTGACATTTTAGACTATGCTAGTAGTCTTAAGCCAAAAGAACTAATAGACTAGTTGAACAAGATGGGGAAATTTTTTTAATGGAAGCTTATGGTAGAAGAAAATGAGATGGAGTTTGCATGCACAAAACTAAAAGGTCATGCAATGATATGGGGGTAAAAGCACAAACTTATGTCGCCCTTTTGTAAAGGAAAAGGCTAACAAAAGTATGACTGTTCACATTGAATGACATAAAATTGGTATTATTGTTTTGAATTTTAAAATGAAGTAAAGTAATGAAATGTGTAGAAATGGATGAAGTTCGAGATTATAATTTTTAATAATTATTTGGAATAAGAATTGGTATATTTTCCTATTTTATATAGATAATTTTTTAGCTGCTAAAAATGGCTCAAAATTAGGGGTCTAGTTCCCACCACAAAACTATATGAAAATAAACTTATTTCCCTTTAATCTCAGACTATGTTATAGCTAACATATATAGTTAGAACAATAAAAAATAACAATCATATTTACAGCTTTTATAATGATTCAAATATCAACTCACTTCAAATTGATAGTTTTCATCTCCCACCACATTTTTCAAAACAAATCTATTCTAACCAGGAGAAAAATTATATGTTCTAGAAGAGGAATCTCTCCTCTAAAATGTCATATAATTTTTAATTTTTTCATAAGATTTAGTATTTTTTCTTTCTTAAAATTGACATTTTTTCGAGTGTTAAAATACATGGTTATAGAAATTTTTAATTATAATATACTATAACTAATTAAAACACTATAAACTCTAAATGAGAATAGTCTTGACTCTAAGCTATACAAAATGGTGTTTATATGTTATTAAAAAATATCATAAAAAATAGTAAGAATTATTGAAATTCCACTTTTCTAAAATAATCTTATTTCTTTAATAATTGGATATGAACTAGTATAAAACATGCATTTGATAGAAATTTCAAATTGGAAAACTGTGAGGAAATATATAAATTAGCTAGAATGAATTTATCTAGATCATATGTTTGAATAATATTGATTTTTAGATAGAATTACTCAAATCTAGTCATTCTAATAAGTTAGCCTGAAAGGTGAGACAACTTTGTACTTTTACCCATGGTGGGATCACCTCCAGAAGCAATGAGTTAGAAATGACAAGTAGAAGATTGAGACATGGATCAAGATGCAAAAAAAGTTGAGAATTTTTTTTTTACCCATGGATTATTCACAAACCCTCTTTCATAAATACCAAAATTTTAAGAAAAACTTGTCTTCAGTGCAAGACTATACAAATGAGTTCTACAAGCTACCCATATGCATAGAGCATAATGAAAATAATGGGTAGATGGCTACTAGATATGTGAATGGCCTAAAATTCTCTATTCAAGATGAATTGACCATTCCTCATGTTAATAGTATGGAGGAATCCTACCAATTAGCTTTGAAGGTTGAAGAAAAGAAAAATATGCAATATAACCAAAGGAATAGAGGTGGTTGAAGGGATACCTCAACTCCATTGTGGGGAGGTTCTTATAATGGTTAGGGAGAGATTTTTCAAGGTTCTAAAAAAAATATAGAAACTAATAAAGATCCTCCAAATCAGGAAAGAGGAAGGAGATTTTAGCGAGGTCAAGACTATTGAAGAAGAAGAGGCTAGGAAAACTAGAGAAGGCCTCTCACTTATTTTAAGTGTGGAGAAGAAGGCCATAGGACTTTTGAGTGTTCCAATTTTAACATGCAAGATAGAAATCAAGGAGAGTCATCTAGAGTAAACCTAGCCTAGGCTGAGAATGAATTTGAACAAGAAGTATCTTTGGATATGGGAGAAAGTCTCATGATTAGAAGGAAAATGATTATTCTAGCCAAGGAGAATGTAGAGGAGAAAGGCATTGATGATTCATGGTTTAGGACCAACATATTGTGGACAAGGTCTACCTCAAGGGGAAAGGTATGTCAAGTAATTGTTGATGGAGGTAGTTGTGAGAATATGATTTCTAAAGAAATGGTGGATAAACTAAACCTCTAGTGTGAAAATCATCCTTGTCCTTATAAAATTGCATGGTTTAAAAATGTAAGTGAAGTCATAGTCGATAAGAGGTGCTTTATTAAATTTTCCATAGGGAAGTTCTACAAGGATGAGCTATTATGTGATGTGATTACGATGGATGCATGGCATGTCTTCTTGGGTCATCCCTGGCAGTATGATAGAAAGGTTATTCATAATGGGGAAAATAATACTTACACCTTCTAGAAGGATGGATTAAGGTAGCCTTATTACCTATCAAGGGTGATGAAAAAATTGAAAGTATGTTGTTTAAAAGGAACTTGTCAAGGAGATGAAAGTGACAAAGTGTTGTTATGCATTGGTAGTACAAAAGGGGAAAGAGGAAGACTTGACTATACCACCAGAAGCTACTGCAATGTTGGAAGAATATTTAGATGTTATTCCAAAAGACTTACCTAATGGACTTCCCCCAAAATGAGATATCCAACATCATATTGATCTTATCCCATGAGCAAGTCTCCCTAATCAAGTGACATATAGAATGAGTTTGACACAACATGTAGAACTAGACAAATAGGTGACTAAGCTCATACAAAAGGGCTTAGTATAGGAAAGAATGAGCCCTTGTGATGTCCCATCATTATTAACTCCAAAGAAATATGGAACATGGAGGATGTGCACTAACAACCAAGCAATGAATAGGATAACCATTAGGTATTGTTTTCCTATCCCACGTTTTGATGACATGATGGATGTTCTTGTTGAAGCAACGTATTTCTCTAAGATTAATCTATGAAGTAGGTACAATTAGATCCACATCCGAGAGGGGGATAAGTGGAAAACAACTTTCAAAACTAGGGATGGTTTGTATGAATGGAAGGCTATGCCTTTTGGTTTATCCAACACACTTAGTACTTTTATGAGACTCATGAACACAGTGTTGCAAGCCTACATTGGTAAGTTTGTAGTAGTTTATTTTGATGATATATTGTGTTTTAGTAAGGGAAGGGAATAACATCTGCAATAGTGGAGGATCATATTGGAGGTATTGCGAAGAGAATAGCTCTATGATAATTTGAAGAAGTGTAGGTTAATGCAAGAAAGGTTGATTTTTCTAGGATTTTTCATTTTTGCAGATGGTGTCAAGATGTATCTAGAGAAATTTTGAGCTATTCATGAATGGTGTATTCCATGTAGTATCACCAAGGTGAGAATTTTTCATGGCTTGGCTACATTCTATAGAAAATTCATATGTAACTTCAGCAACATTGTAGCACCTGTGACAGACTACACTAAGGGTTGGGATTTTTCATTGACCAAAGAGGTTAAAGAGGGTTTCCAATACCTAAAGAAGAAGGTCACTAAAATTCCAATACTAGCACTACCTAATTTTGACAAAGTGTTTAAAGTGAACTGTGATGCATCATATGTGGGCATTGGTGCTATACTCAGCCAAGAAGGTAAGCCCATTGCATTTTTTAGTTAATATTTGAATGATGTGCAAAAGAAATATTCTACATATGATATAGAATTCCATGCAATTGTGAAAGCTTTGAGGCATTAGAAACATTATCTAGTAGCCAAAAAATTTGTGTTTTTTACAAACCATATTGATCTAAAATACTTGAATACACAAAAGAAATTGAACACTAGACACGCAAAGTGGGTCTCTTTCCTACAACTGTTTACCTTTGTACTGAAGCATGAATCAACGAAGAAAAATCAAGTTGTAGATGCCTTGAGCAAGCAATTTGTTCTTCTAACCATCATGGAAATAGAGGTGGTTGGCTTCAATGCAATCAAAGGCTTTTACATGAATCTAATATTGACTTTTGGGAAGTTGTTAATCAAGTGAAGAATCCAACAACTAGGCACATGGACACTATTCAAGGTGAGTATCTAATGCAAGATGGTTACATATTCAAGGGGAAACGATTGTGTGTTACTATAGGCTTAAAGCAAGAAAATATTATTTGATAATTTCATAGCAATGGTATGGCTGGGCATTTTGGGAAGGATAAAACAATAGCTTTGGTGGTAGATAAGTACTATTGGCCAAAGATGAAGCAAGAAATCACCAGGTTTGTAGAGAGGTATCAAATTTGTCAAAGGACACTCCTAGAACACCAGATCATACATGCCATTACTAGTACTATTAGGACCATGGATAGACTTGAGTATGGATTTTGTATTGGGATTACCACATACACAACGAGGTAATGATTCTATCTTTGTAGTTGTGAATAGATTCTACACAATGGTTCATTTCATTACTTGTAAGAAAACTAGTGATGCTACTAGGGTGGCCAAGTAATTATTTTATGAAATAGTTAGATTACATGGGGTTCCAAAAACAATCATCTCTAATTGAGATACTAAGTTCTTGAGTTATTTCTGGAGGACCTTATTGAAGAAAATGAGAACAAAATTGTACTTTAGTAGTGCTTACCATCTACAAACTAATGGACAAATAGAAGTTTTCAATCATATTTTTGGTAATCTATTGTGATGTATTGTTGGAGAAAAACCCAAATAATAGGATTTGGCATTCCCTTGGGTAGAATTTTCTTATAATAGCTCAATGAATAAGTCAACTAGTAATCCAACATTTCAAGTTATTTATGAACATAATGATAAAGGTGTTCTCAATTTTGTGTAGCTTCCCTTGGGTGAGAGAATTAGTGATGATGGAGGATCCTTTGTAGAGCAGTTCTACCAATTGCAGGAATATGTAAGATAGAAGTTGCAAGACAACAATGAGTTGTACAAAGCTTCTATAGATGCTATTGAAGGTATCTAGTGATGGTCTATCTCAAAAATGAGAGGTTTCCTATTGGGACTTTTCATAAATTAAAATATAATAAAATTGGTCCCTAGAAGATTTTGAAGAAGATTAATGATTATGTTTATGAGGTACAAAGTTCCCTAGTGGTCTTGATATATCTCTTGTGTTTAGAATTTTTTATTTGTATACTTTCAATGGTAATGATGCATCTGTTGAAAAGGAGGATGTGGTAGACTAGACACATAACATACTCATCAAGAAAAGAGAAAAGATT
Source organism: Cupressus sempervirens (assembly GCA_028749045.1). Lineage (NCBI taxonomy): Eukaryota > Viridiplantae > Streptophyta > Pinopsida > Cupressales > Cupressaceae > Cupressus > Cupressus sempervirens. The sequence continues at coordinate 267,900,307 of CM053786.1, read as the reverse complement.
GCATAGACTTTATGTAAGAAGACTATTTAGACTCACTAGGGTGACTACAATAGATATCTTGTGTAGTGGGAAGGGTTGGCACTGACAGATAGCACCTCGATTATAGAATGGGATTTGCAAAAGCCAGCTCTACCTAAATGGAAGTAGTTTGAGGACTGAAACAAGTAGGAATTCTATTCTTTTCAAGTAAGGGAGAATGATGCAGGGGCATCCAAGGGTCAAGGCTATTGACTCTGATGTGGGCTTTGGTTGAGATTTACTTTTGGGGGTCATAACTTTTGACTCAAATGTGGGTTTTGGCTGAAATTTTACAAGTAGTTGTATTAGAAGGAGTTATTTTGATTTCTAATGGAGCTCAACTCGATAGGTGGTTGTGTTGACATTTTTTTGGGAGCCTAAAATCTCGTCTTGACTTTTGAATTTGACCTTTTGTGTTTTTTTCTAGTTTTTTAGAAAGTTATTTTTGTATTAAATCTGAAATCATATTTTTGATTTTGTTGATTAGTTGGCAATTTGTCTTTTCTTAGTTGGGGGCTTTTCTTGGGAAAAATTAGGATTCATAGGATGAATCTAAAAAATTTAAAAAAATGGAAAAATCCATTTTTCCCCAAGATTTCCCAAATGTGTTAATTTTTAGAACTATAATATGTGTTTGTTTTCATTATAGAGTAGAGTAGAGTTGTGAAAGTTTCAATGAAAAGATATGGTATTCTAAAACATCCGTCTTCTATCAATTTTTGAATTATTCAATGATGAGATTGGGTTACATCAAACTGGTACTTGGAGAAGGAAGGACATCAACTAGTAAGAAAGCTTAGAAACCAAAGATTGAAAATCTGAATATCATATTATAAATAATGATAGTTTTATTTAGTTTAATTAGTATTGTAACCTATATAGTAACATGGATAGGAGACAATTAGAGAATTATATAGTATGAAACATGATTTTAGAGAATAAAGGGTGTGACAAAATTCAAAATAAGATATTGAAAGATTTATACAATAGATTAATAAATAGAAAGAAAATCCTAGTTGTGGAAGATACAAATTGAGAGAAAATATGATTCAAAAATTCTATGAAGTCAGCAATAAAGAGGACATTAAACATATTTTGAAAGGTGTTGAGCCTTTGTTAAGGAATAAAAGAAGAGAAATTATTCTTATGGGAGGAAAATATGAATAATTAAAGAAAGATATTGAAGAGGTTATAGTGAAGTACATGACTTCCATGCCAAAAGCCACCAAAGAAAGTGCATACTTAGAGGTAGAAAGTCTAGTATATTTGAGGTTAGTACTCCTCCTAATGATGAAGAAGAGGTTGAGAAAATTTAGCAAGAAAAATCACCTCCTCACATAGTTATTGGTAATGAATCCATGTAAGTGGATAGTACTCATATAACTGTCGATGCTAAAGATAATCCTTTTGCACAATATCAGATGAACATTGTTGAAAATATTACTGCCTACTCCAGCTTAGATGAAGAGGATGATGAGGAAGAAAAGAAAATATAGAGAAAAATAATTTGGAGGAAGAGGAATGAAGGAGAGAAGTAAAGAGAAAATAATAAGAGTGAAGAAAAGAGAAAGAAATAAAAGGAATGGAAGATGAGAAGTGGAAAGCATAAGAAGAAGAGAGAAAGAGAGATGAAAAGAATAAGGAGGAAGAAAAGAAAAGAATAGAATAGGAAAAGAAGAAGAGAAAAGGAAATAAGAAGAAAAGGAGAAAGGAAGATTAGAAGGAGAGAAAAAGGAAGCCAAGGAAGAAAGAATGAGAGAAGAAGCGAAGGAGAAGAAGAGAGAAGAGGATGAAAAGAAAAGTACTAAACTAAAAGTAATCTCACTCATTTTAGTAGTAGTAATTCAAAACTATTGTGAATAATATCTTATTATGATGATGATCAGAAAGGCCTAATGAGCTCCTTGAGCAAGGTACTTGAGAAGCATAAGTTTTTGAAGACTTTTTAAAGAACATTGGTAGAAGTTTAGGATATAATGTAGAAGATAGTGTAGTCCACTATTATAGAGCCAAACTTATAGAAGAAGGCTAAAGAAATGATAAGATCTTTTGATGCCAAACTCCCCACATTGTCTAATATTGCTTCAGTACAAGCATAAACAATGCATGATGAATCATTATTTGACATAGTATGCAAAATTTTTAGGAATGACTTGTAGACATTGAATGTGTGCATTAAAGAACTAAGAAAGAGCATAGATGAAGACAAGAAATTCTATGGACAATGCACATTGTCATAAAATTACCAATTAGAATTTGATAATCTAATCAAAGGCCAAAAGAGTGAGATTCAAACACTCACTATTAGATTACATCATCCAAATGAAAGCATTGAAGACATTGGAACAAAGATAGAGAAAATTCACAATGCTATCAAAGGGATTGAATTTGACAAGGAGAATGTAATCAAGAGATTCTAAATCCTTAGAGAATGTTTGTCTCTAAAATTAGTATTTTGTAGAGGCAATTTGAGGAATTTCTTGTAGTGAAAGCATCCTATGAAAATTTTTTCTATAATGACTTCAGTGCAATTGAAGTGGTATCCTATGCACTTTACACACTCATCAGTATATGTAATATTGTCAAGGAAAACTAGAAGAAGGATTTTGATAAGCTAAAAGCTAGTTTTGTAGATTGTATATCCAAAATTTCAAGTTGAACAAAGGAAGTCAATGTAATTGCGTGTGTATAGATTTTTTGACACGTTTTCCATTGATTTCGAAGAGGGATAAGTATGCAAAGAAAATTGTATATGTACATGTTTGGATATGTAAGGAAGAATTATGTAAAATTGTATATGTATATGTAAGGGGGAGCTTAGATATGTATTTAAGATATCATTATAAAGGAGTGATAAGAAATGTAATGATCCTTCAAACACAAATACAATTTTTAAATTTTGAAGGAAATTTTTGTGTAGTTACTTTCAATAGTTATTATTTTGCATGACATCATTTTGGGACTTAGCCAATTTTCCCAAATGTTGTGATCAATACCAAAGGGGGAGATTGTTGGCAATATGGCTAGGTAGATGTATGAGTATTGTAATTTATGGAAACATATCCATTCTGATGTATGTACTAATGAAAATTTTTGAGTTAGCTCATGCACAATTGAGGAGTGATAGGTGATAGTGTCATGATGATGTATGGTAATGTGCATATCTATATGGATAGGATGGTATAAATTATATAAGGATTACTAGTGCATGTAATTAACAAAAAAGAATAGAGTACGTCAGTAAATTGATGTGTACGCTTAAGTATTATTTTGGTAACAAAATAATTACTTAAAAATGATAGGCCACATTTCTATACATTTACCCAATGTTAGTTTATAATTGGTCAATTGTTTGAAAGAATCAGCATCAACTAATTAAAAGTTTTTATTATTTGCAAGGTATAAGTAAATATCATATCTTGTGCAACTAAGATGTAATGTGATGTAATGTGATATGTATGTGATGTAAACTATTGTGAAGGATATATGAGTGAGCTTTGTATGATACAAAATTTGATATATGATTAGAGTAAGTGTGAAGTACAAAATTGAGACAATATTACATGTATATCTATTCTTTTGAAGAAACTTAATAGTATATTACATTTTAGGGTAGTGGGATCTTCAACTCCTAAAATGGTTGAGGCTTCTAATAGGGCCTAGTCCTCTAATAATGACTCGAGACACTATATGTAATTTGTAGACTCCTAATAGGGTCAATATCCTTAACAAGATTCTTCTGTTTAGTGGATCATCTTGTGGGTATCATCTCCACTAGGGTTTTCCCTTGGCTAGGGTTTCACTGGTTAACAAATAATGGTGTTATTAGTTCCCTCTATGTATGGTTATATTTAGTGTTCATTATTGTTGGTTTAATTTCATATGTAAGTTATAAAGTAATTGAAAATATTTATTTGTGGGAAAATTTTTCTAGAATATTGATGCACACTCCCCCTCTTAGTATTATCTATTTCTAACAATTGGTATTAGAGCTTGGTCATAGGTTTGAATTTAGCAAGCCACGACAAGTAACACTAGGAAGGGGATTGTTGGTAGAAGGCCAACATCCCTTGTATGGTTTGTGACATGGATTAACCACATCGTGTGGTTCTAAAATATCTATTGGTTGTATAGAGCATTAATAGGTTGATCTTTTGGTGCAATGAAAACTCTATCATTTCTAACAATTGAATAGTAGCAGTTGTGTAGTTATCAAAGTAGATATTTCAAAATTAGTAAGTCTACCAAGTACACCTTCCAAGGTCAAACTTTTATTTGGTGTGCATCTCATTTCTTGAATTACAGACACTCTAATGGCATAAATAGGGAGTAGAGTTCTCAATACCTTTCTTATCATAGTTTCATCTTTGATTTCTCTATTTGCACCATGAATAGCATTAATATATTATTTAACTCTTGTGTAATATTGTACTATATTCTTACCTTCCATCATTCTCATGTCATAAAATTTACCTCTTAGGCTCTCTAATTTAGCTCTCAAGACATTGTCATCACCTCCATATATTGTTTTTAGTTTGTCCCACATTTTCTTTGCACTATCAAAATCTTTTAAATCATTAATATTGTTATAACTAAGGGCTAAGGTAATCTCCAAAATTTCTTGGTTGTGTTCTTAATTTTTCTTTAGTTGATCAATTGTCAAAGGAGTTGTGGTTACCTTTATATATTGATTATTCAAAAAGTTGATAGATACATCACTAATACTAGATTTTTGCAATGTCATCATGGTTTTCCATGAAAGAAAGTTCTTCTTGTTCAACTTAGATACATCTCTCTTATGAGTCATGATCATTGGCTTTAAGTACCTTCAAATTTTTTTCTATAAGCACTAAGCTCTGATACCAATTGTTAGAAATATTTAGAATAGTCAAGAGGGTGGGGGGTGTGGTGGGTGGGGGCTAAATCAGTTACTCAGGGTCCTTAAGTACCATTTGAATAATTAAACATAAACAATAACTATATTGTTTATCCTATTTTTGCTTGGTCTCTATTGTAATGATAAAATTACCATCTCAAACATAACATACTTTGATAAATATAAAATGTAAAATCTATAAAGCATTTAACACAAGTTTGACGCTAGGATTTTATGTGGAAATCGAATTTGGGAAAAACCACCAGCAACATGTCACCATTTTTTCACTCTTTCAAAGTGACCTCTATGAGGATTTAACCTTATTAAAGGTTAAATATGACCTAGTTAGAGGATTTAATCACTATGTTAGGAGTGGCCTTGTCTAAGGAATTTGATCATTCGACTCAGAATGTCACCTTGTTAAAGGATTTAGATAGATTTTTAAGTCCTTAAAATGACTGTTAGGTCAACCTATATCAAAAGGATTTAAATAAAAACTATTTACAATGATTAGAAAGGAAATAGTAGGGTTTTGATTTGTATGATTACAACTCACTTTGCAAGTATATATCTCTATTTAGCTCAGGTGTTGATTGATTGATAACATCTCCACCATCATCTATTTTCTTGATTTTCTTAGAAACTATTCAAGTTATCAATTTTCCCCATTCATCAACACTTTATCCTTCTTGCTTAAATCCACTTATTAATATCAAAAACATTTGCATAAGTAGTCTCATTTAGTTTTGCATTCAATCCCACACTTGTGTGTCTCTGATCCACCTTTCTTTTTATGCCTCTCTCTCATATGCACCACACTCACACATTTTTGTTTGACTCTTTACCTCTTTACATAAGCAAGTATTTCTTTACCATTTTCCATAATCATCATGATCTTAGGATTTATGACTAGGTTCAACATGATTCATTTTATCTATCCATCTTCTTGATATTCATCTAGAAGCTTCTCTAGAATCTATATGTTAGGTGTTCACCTAATCTGTGCCTTTAATTTAATGATCCAACTCATCAATCTTATTTTGAACATAGTTTACATCTACGAAGAAATCAACCAAGTTGGTTGGGAATCATAATTTCCTCAAATTCATCTTCAATGGTGTTACTCAACAATCTCTAAGTTCTAACACTTGATCATTACTTAACACATGGTCACTGTAAAACTCTTGGCTCAACATTGACTAACTTGTTCAGTCAATAATGATGCTTGGTAAACACTAGATTTATTGAGCATTTACTGTGGCTCAGTTGACACTAGTATCACTTAGAATTTATTTATATAAATAATTGCATTGTCTCATCAAAGTATTACTAATCAAATGTTCATTGTGGCCTCCAATTCACAACTCAACATTTCCTCTAGGTGCTATTATTTTGAGCAATTTCTCAAACCATCTTCATTAATCAAATAGATATGTGATGTAGAGTGCTCACTTATATAGGAAACTAGGTTGTAGTGTGGACATATGGTTTCTTCAATACCCCAAAATGGGACCAAGAGAGCCTCTACACCTTTGAATGATCTTGCACAAAAACATGAATTAGGTACTCAGAAGAGACCAACTAGATCTTATATGTTCAAATGGGAATGGAAAGGTTCCTTAAAATCTAAAAAAACTCAACTTAATGGGTTTGAATAGCCTAACTTATGCCCAATAGCCTCAAATAGAAAAATTGGCTTTTAGGCCTAGGAACCCCAATTAGCCCTACCATACAGGAAAAGGGAACTTGATTTGAAATTGTTCCAAAAGACCTAGAAAAAAAAGTTGATATCCAAAGACCCTTTTGGAAGATTCTTTTGACTCCAAGGTTTCTAACTCCCAAATTATCAGATTACCACTAAACAAAATATACAATAGTTAGCCCTACTAGGCCTAATTGATTGGGTTTGTGAAGGAAGTAAAAATTGGACTATTGATCAAGCTTAGACACAAAAAAAGAAACTAGGAGGGATCTATTATAGATCAAATTCCACCAATAGAAAGGTTTTATGCATCCCCTAAGTTCCTCTAACACTTTAATGCATGTTCTGGGTTGCAAAATTAAATAAATTGTTCCCAATCTCCTATCCTTTTTGAGATCATATATCAAACCCTTCTAAATTTCATTTTCCTAAGTGGCATAAAATTCTTAGTGTGGAAAAGCAAGTTAGGGCATTTTTACCAAAAGTTGTCAATGAAACAAGGGTTTTGGTGCACCTGATGAAGAATGTGGCATATCTTTTCATGCTGATCACTTCAATCCTTCAAAACAATTAAATTCTTCTCCTATTAAATTCAAGATTTAGATTCAAACACTCATTTAATTCTTCCAATTTGTAACAGTCCATGTAGTCATGTGTTGTAGCCAAATTACAAGGAAAAATGAGAGATTTTATTGATTTCAAATTGCAAAAGTACATATTCTATCTTCCACCCAATTGAAAGGTTTATTTGAAGACATTCCCCAACTAATCCAAATCATTTTCAAAGTTTTTGACTATTGGAGAGAAAATTATGAAAAAAAATTTAACTCTTGCAAAAGTTGTTAACTGTTGTTGTACCTTTTTGCAATCTTTGTAAAATGTGCACTATAACCACACTATGATGGGGACACAACCCAAGAACAGAATGGACACAATAGAAAAGGGAAATTATATTAACTGAAAAATAAGCTAGTACATTTAGTATAGAGAAAATAAACTTCAAAACATGCCCTAAGGGCTTACAATAGCATAAATGTGGAAGTAATTTCTCCTTTCAGTACCTCCTCTCAAACTCCACTCCGAACTGCTTTTTACAATGCCAAAAATCTCCTTAAATAGACCCTGGAGGGTTAACGACTAGGAGTACATTCTAGAAAGTGCTAGTAGGCATCCACCGACCAAATAGAAGGTTCCAAAAGCTGTGTTAGAAGTCAATGCAAATCTAGAAGAATCCAGAAATGCTAACCAAACTTCTGGGAGGCATAACTTTTGAATCGTAGCTCCGATTGACAAACCGTTTATATTTTCTAAAAGCTCTCAAAGTGCTCTATAGCCCTATGGACCAACTTTTATTGTCCCCCATTTTTTGTCCCTTTTTTAGGTCATTTAATGCGCCTAACCTAACTTTGAAGCATTCTTAGGAGGTCTCCACAACCCGAAAAACTGTAATAACTCTCAAACCGTGGGGCTTTTTGACCTGATTCTTTTTTTGGAATGCTCTAAATTACAATTACATTAATCTAGTCAATTTACACCTGCTAGTTCACCAAAATGATGGCTCAATTACATACTCCTATTTTTTTGGGATTTACACAAACACTGATAGTGGAACTATGAGAGTTGGAACCTTTATTTGACCAAATGGGTATCCAAAAATGAAAACACATGAAAAAGAAACTAAATCTAAGTATATTTTTTTGGGTGGCACAGGATTGCCCTTATACCTCTAGATGCTCCTGCATCAGACACCCAGGGTAGATTGAAAAGTGACCTTATCACTTTATGAATGGTAGAAGAAATCTCAAATGGGAAACCTCAGCTGCTGAAATCCAAGTTGAGTCCTCGATCGATCCTCCTTTCCATTTGAACAAATACTCTTCATACTACCTATTTTTGGTACTCCTACCCACACGATGATCTAGAATCTCTTCTATCTCCTCGTTCTTAGAAGTAGGAATTAGACATGGCTCTAACACCAGCTCCTCATCTGCACCATCATCATGATACTCTGTTAAATCTGTAATGTTGAAAATGGGAAAAATGTGAATACCATCTAGTAGCTCCACTTCATATGCATTTCCTAAGTCATGTTTCTTCAAAATTTTGCAGGGACCAAATTTCTTCATTTTCAGCTTGTTGTAAGTACCGGCTGGAAACCTTTCTTTTCATAAGTGCACAATGACAAGATCCCCTACTTGGAATTCCTTATGTCTTCTCCTTTGATCAGCCCTAGCTTTATACTCTTGATCCATCTTGGTAATGTGTGCTTGAACCTCCTCATATAGACGCTTGATATGTTCAGCAAATTCTTTCGCTTTATTACTTGTCCTCTCCCCTTGCTCTATCTTTTTCAATTCTGGTGCAGTCCTTGGGCTATTCCCATATACAATTTGGAATGGTGATTTTCTAGTACTCCTATTTATAGAGTTATTGTAAGCAAACTCTGCTTGTGGTAGATTCAAATCCCATCCCTTGGGCTTATCCCCAACTAAACATCTCAGCAAATTGCCCAGACTTCTATTTACCACATCTATTTGGTCGTCAGTCTGCGAATGATGCGTGGAACTGAATTTTAGGTCTATTCTCAACTTCTTCCACAATATCCTCTAGAAATACCCCACAAATTTAGTATCTCTGTCAGAAACTATACTCATTGGAAGACCATGTAGTCTTACCACCTCTTTGAAAAACAAGTCTGCAGTATGGACAGCATCATGAGTTTTGTGGCATGGAATGAAATGTTCCATTTTGGAGAACGTATCAACCACCATGAATACTGAGTCATTACCCCTTTTTGTCCTTGGCAATCCAAGAATGAAATCCATACTTATGTCCTCCCATGGCCTTGATGGAATAGGCAATGGCTGATATAGGCCAGTATTGTGACTAAACCCCTTGGCAACTTGACAAACCTGGCAACTCTGTCCTGCCATCCCAAATGTCTTGAACCAAATGTCTTGAACCAAATGTCTTGAACCAAATGTCCTGCCATCCCTCCACTATGTTTCTCCTTAATCAAATTTTCCCTCATGGAACTTCTTGGAATGCACAATTGACTACCCTTGAACAACATGCCATCCTAAATCAAATAGTCTAACCACGTGGTTCTATCTACAGCAACAGGTTCTTTACAAGCTTTCCATGCTTCAGCAAAATTAGGATCTTTTGGGTACAATTTCTTGAGTTCATCAAACTCAACTACTTCAACTTGCATTAATGTAAGTAACAACTATCTCCTACTTAGTGCATTTGCAACCCTGTTAGATTTTCCACTTCTATGCTTCAACACAAATGTATAGCTCTACAAGAACTCTACCCACTTCATATGCCTTTGATTCAATTTACCTTGGCTATTTAGGTACTATAATGCTTGATGATTAGTATACAAAACAAATTCTTTTGGCAATAAATAATGCCTCCATTTCTTTAAGGCCTGAACTATTGCATAGAACTCTTGATCATAAACAAAATACTTCTTCTTTGCATCAATCAATTTTTCACTAAAATATGCAATAGGCTTACCTTCTTGGCTTAATACAGCCTCAATAGCACTGCCACTAGCATCACAATCCACTTGGAAAACCTTTCTAAAATCTGGAAGTGCCAACACAGGCTGTTCTGTCACCTTCTTCTTCAGCAATTCAAAACTTCTTCTAGCTGTTGCAGTCCATTTGAACTCTTTTCTATCCCCTCTTATTGTATCAGTTAGGGGTGCACATATACCACTGAAATTCTTAATAAACTTCCTATAAAAACTAACCAGACCATGAAATGATCTTACCTCAGTAGCAGATCTTGGAGTAGGCCATTTCAAGATGGCTTTTACCTTCTCTGGATCCTTTTTGAGACCTTTGAGTGATATAACAAACCCCAAATAGACTAACTCCCTTTTTGCAAAGATACACTTCTTCAGATTAATTAATAGTTTCTCTTCTCTTAGCCTTTCAAGGACACTATGAATATGCAGTAAATGTTCTTCCAAAGTCTTGCTAAAAATTAAAATATCATCCAAATAAACAATAACAAATTTTCCCAAGAACTTCTTAAGTACCTCATTCATGAGCTGCATGAAGGTGCTTGGGGCGTTCGTCAATCCAAAGGGCATGACTAACCACTCATAAAGACCCTCCTTGGTCTTGAAGGCTATTTTCCACTCATCTCCTTCTCGAATCTATATCTAGTGATAACCACTCTTTAGGGCTATCTTTGTGAAGTACTGAGCTCCACTCAAGCAATCCATAAGATCATCCATCCTTGGCAAAGGAAACTGGTACTTGATGGTTATCCTATTTATAGCTTGAGAATCTGCACACATCCTCCACTCTCCATCCTTCTTTAGTGCGAGTACTCCAGGTACCGCACATGAACTCAGGTTCTCTCGAATCAAGCCCTTCCTCAACAGCTCTTAAACCTATCTATTTAGCTCCTCTATTTTAGTAGGAGTCATCCTATGAGCAGCCTTGTTAGGCAAACTAGCTCCTAGAATCAGATCTATCTAATGACTGATTTGCCTTACTGGCAATCCATCTGGAACATTATCAGAGATAATATCTCCAAATTCCCCTAGTAAATCTAAAACTTCAAGTGGTATTTCACTACTACCTTCTTTATCTTTCCTAGGAATCAAAGCATAGCACATATGCTGATGTTTCATGCCATCTAAAAACATCCTTCTATCAACAAGACAAATCCTAGCACTGCTACATACCTTTTCACCTTCCTTTTTCATGGGCTTCAATTTGTGGTGATGTTCCTCCAATAGGGCTGGGGATGTTTCTCCCTCTTGAGCTTCAGCTTAGAGGCCATCTCTTCTGATACCAAGTTATCAGTGCTACCACCATCAATGATCACATCACAACATTTATCCTCACACTTGCATCTAGTATGAAAAAAACTCCTCCATTGTCCTGGTTCAATCTCACCACTTAGTAGGACTCTTTCATTTACCAAGGTCTCTCCTCTTTCTGCATCCTCTGAATGTGATGATTGTGCATCCTCATCCACATGAACAACCCTAGCTTGGCCCTCAGCTCTCCTATCTGTCCTTCCTTATCGTTGAGGGCATTTAAAGGAACGATGACCTTCTTCATTGCAATAAAAATAGGTACCATGAAAGCCTCCTCTTCCTTTTCCACTTCCTCTACCTCTTCCTCTTTGATTTTCAAAGTCTTGATCATGGGTGCAGTTGAAACCCTCATTCCTCTGGTTCTTGCTAGTACCCACATCTTCATTTTTCTTTTGGGTTTCATTGCGGCCTCCAGATGATCTACCACTTCCCCTTCCTCCTTGACTATGCCCTCTTTGTCTTCCTTCAAACCTTTTATTCATCTTCTCTTCAACTTGTAGGGCAAACTGGTATGCCTTTTCAACACTAGTCATTCTTACCAAACTTAATTCCTCCTGGATGCTGGGTCGCAACCCATTGATAAAATGAGCAACCTTCTCCTTATTTTCTTTTGCATGCCTTGTTCTAATCAAGAGTCTATAAAATTCCTCTATATATTCTTGGACTGATCTTCCTGCTTGCTTTAACCCATGCATCTTCTTAAACAAATCAAGCTCATAGTCCACAGGAATGAACTGCTTCTTCAGTTTGTCCACCATGCGATCCCATCTTGCGATCTTCTCCCTTCCTCTTTTGTTTCTTTCCAATTGGACCTCTTGCCACCAGATTTTGGCATGGCCTTTCAGTTTGGGCTTTGCAAACTTAACCCTATCTAGGTCCCTGATATCCTCATACTCAAAGTATTCTTCTAGTTCATTGATCCAATCGATCAACTCATCTAGTTTTAGATTTCCTGAAAATACACCCACTTCAATTGTAGGTCTTTTCCCAAACTTAATAATGGCCCTAGAAATCCTTTCCTCTACATGATTCAGAACTTGCCTATCAAATTCCCCTTCTAGTCCAATTTCATCTTCTTCGTTGTCATCTTCACTTTCATCACCTGCAGCCATAGTTGTTCCTCTACGGAGCTCGTCCTGCAATGCTTGTACCTACCTTTGGAGGGCCCTAACCTCCTCAAGATTAATATTTCTGGCCCTTCTACCATGCTCTCTTCATGGAGGCATCTTCTTAACTCAAACCCATAACCACACAGTCTTGGTGCAAACTGGCTCACAGTCGGCGCTTTGTCTACGCACTTAGGAAAACCAGCTTTGATACCACTTGATGGGGACACAACCCAAGAACAGAATGGACACAATAGAAAAGGGAAATTGTATTATTTGAAAAATAAGCTAGTACATTCAGTACAGAGAAAATAAACTTCAAAACATGCCCTAAGGGCTTACAATAGCATAAATGTGGAGATAATTTCTCCTTTCAGTACCTCCTCTCAAACTCCACTCTGAACTTATTTTTACAATGCCAAAAATCTCCTTACATAGACCCCGTAGGGTTAAAGACTAGGAGTACATTCTAGAAAGTGCTAGTAGGCATCTACCAACAAAATAGAAGGTTCCATAAGCTGTGTTAGAAGTCGATGCAAATCTAGAAGAATCCAAAAATGGTAACCGAACTTTCGAGAGGCATAACTTTTGAACCGTAGCTCTGATTGACAAACCATTTACATTTTAAAAAAGCTCTCGAAGTGCTCTATAGCCCTATGGAGGAGCCTTGCTCGTCTCCCATTTTTTGGCCCTTTTTGAGGTCATTTAATGCCCCTAACCTAACTTTGAAGCATTCTTAGGAGGTCTCCACAACCCGAAAAATTGCAATAACTCTCAGACCGTGGGGCCTTTTGACCTAATTTTTTTTTGGAATGCTCTAAATTACAATTACATTCATCTAGCCAATTTACACCTCCTAGTTCACCAAAATTATGGTTCAATTACATACTCCTATTTTTTTGGGATTTACACGAACACTGATAGTGGAACTGTGAGAGTTGGAACCTTTATTTGACCCAAATGGGTATCCAAAAATGAAAACACATGAAACAAAAACTAAGTCCAAGTATTTTTTTTGGGTGACACAGGATTGCCCTTATACCTCTACATGCTCTTGCATCACACTAGGACATTCCTCTTGTGCCCTAGGGGCATAAAACATGTTAGGAAGCCTAGAAAAACACCTAACCTACCTTAGGACTTATATTTTCCTAATAACCATAGTCAAAATCTATGGTTTATAGAGCACTAATGGTGACTAGGCCTTACAAGTAGGCTTATTTGAAAGCAAAAAACTTCTTCTACTTATTAAAAATGAGTCTTAGGCATGAATTCCCTTGAGTGTAAGTCATGAAGGTTTCTTTGTAGTGCCTCGACTTCACTAGGTGGCGTGACAAGTCATAAATGCAGTTGTCAGAAGCAGTTTAAGCAACAACAATTATTATCTTTTGCCCCTTGCATTTTTTGGTATGGAATTCTTTAAAATGTCAGAGCTCACTACCTCACTATCAAAAAAATCAGACGCTTCACCGTTAGCGAAGTAGCGAGGCCCCGTAAAAAAGAAAGATCGGCAGTGACCTTTGGTGATATGGAATGATAATTAGTACTACAATAAATTTTTGACAGGCGCCAACTATGCAGAGATCTTTGTTTTCATTAATGCCTTTCTGTTCGAATGTGCAAAGAGATCCTGAACGTCAACTTGGAACAGAATCAATGGTCCTCGCTACCTCACTATGCAAAATTGCATGTTTTTTAAGCCATGCGACATAGTGAGTATGAATCAGAAGACCTCGCACAGTTTCCTCACCCTTGATTGAGTATGTGATCAACAGTTATCGCCTTCTCTCTATGAAGATTTGCAAGGGAGATAATTATAGCAACATAGCGAATAGGGCCCACCGCCTTCTTTCTGAGCAAACCTAGTGGTATATCATTTGATTGATTTCAAATCAGATCGACGATTGTCGCTGCTTCGCTATGGCAAGATGCTTATTTTTTATGCATAACGAAGTAGCGACATGCTGACACATGTCTATTAGATTATGGTGACTAATCAGGAAAGTACTGTACATACTTCATAAATAGTGGTAGCCGACATATTATGGCCGACATATGGCTAACATGTTATAACCCTAAAGCGGTTTAATACTTGTATAAAAAGGGCTTAGGGTTGGGTATTTTTGGGTGTGGTGATACGAAATTGGTTCTTGCAGCGGTATTGAGCTGTAAGGGATTACGAATTGTAATCAGGTTGTAATCACTGGATTGTAATAAGATCGAACTTGCTGTTTGGTGGACATAGCCCAGGGATTGGGTGAACCACATTAAATCTTGGTGCCTTGTGTTCATTTCTGTGTGTTCTATTATTTTCTATTATTGGTTATATTTGCATGTAGTTTTTATTTCTGTCCGTGGTTTATCCTAACAAGTGGTATCAGAGCAAGGTTGTCTTTCAGTTATCCTCTGCAGGAAAGTCTCACGGTTAAGTGGGAGTCTCACAGTTGAGTGGGAGCAATGGCAGATGAGGGTAAGTTGAGGGTTGACAGGTTTAATGGGCAGAACTTCCAGTTATGGAAGATGCAAATGGAAGACTATTTTTATCAGAAGGATTTATGGAAGCCATTGGAAGGAAAAGCCAAGAATCAGGGAACTATGTCAGAGGCTGAATGGGATCTTTTGGACAGAAAGGCACTCGGAAGCATTCAGTTATGCTTGGCACCATCGGTGACATTTAATATTACAAAAGCAAAGATGACAGAAGATTTGATGAAAACCCTACCGTAACTGTATGAAAAGCCCTCCGCTTCAAATAAGGTATTTCCCATGAAGCGTTTATTTAATATGAAAATGGCAGAAGGTGGATCTGTTGTAGATCATTTAAATGAGTTTAATACAATTACTAGTCAATTATCTTCTGTGGGTATCAATTTTGATGAAGAAATTAGGGCTCTCTTGATTTTGTGTTCTTTTCCTGAAAGCTGGAATGGCTTGGTAATGGCGGTGAGTAATTCTGTCCCTGGATCTAGTGCCCTAAAATATGATGATGTGATTGGTGTTATTTTAAGTGAGGAAACTCGTAGAAAATCCTCAGGTGGATCTACATCAGGAAGTGCTTTAAATGCACAAAGTAGGGGCAGAACGACTGAAAGAGGAAGTAACTCTTGAAATCATGGGAAATCAAGAGGAAAGTCAAAGGGGAGGAGGTGTCAATCGAGAGGACCAAATGATTGCTGGTACTGTGGGAAACCAGGGCACAAAAAGAAAGATTGCTGGACTTGAAAGAAAAATGAAGGAGATAAATCAGATGGAGACAAAGAGGCAAATGTGGTAAGTAACAAATCCGAAGAGGATGCTTTGCTTCTGTCTTTAGAGAGTGTTGATGATTCATGGGTTTTAGATTCTAGTGCTTCTTTTCATGCTACACCTCATAGAGGTTATTTCATTGATTATGTCCAAGGGGATTTTGGGCTTGTTTATTTGGGGGATAATGAACCCTGTCAGATTGTTGGAAAGGGAAAAATTAAGATTAAGTTGTAGAATGGGAATCATTGGCTACTACATGAGGTAAGACATGTTCCAAAGATGAATAGGAATTTAATTTCAGTAGGGCAACTCGGTGATGAGGGTTGTGTAGTTACTTTTAATGATAAAAATTGGAAGGTTTCAAAAGGTTCCCTTGTAGTAGCAAAAGGTGTGAAAGTAGGCACCTTATATCTTTGTACAGGTCATATTGTTCCTTCTACTTTGATTGTTTTAGAGAAAAATGAATATTCAGGAACAATTACTGCAGTTGAGTAGGGAGAACAAATAGCTGCTGTAGATTCTGATACAGCGTTTTGGCACAATAGACTTGGGCACATGAGTGAGAAAGGTATGAAAGTACTTCATTCAAGGAAAGTTTTACCAGGTCTAAAATGTGTGAATATGGATTTCTGTGAAAGTTGTGTGTATGGAAAACAAAAGAGAGTGAGTTTTGTAAAGACTGGGAAGGAAAACAAAAAGGAGAAATTAGAGCTTGTGCATACAGATGTATGGGGACCGGCTCAGGTATCTTCCCTTGGTGGCTCTCATTATTATGTTACATTTATTGATGATGCAACTAGAAAAGTATGGGTTTATTTCCTTAGACAGAAATCTGATGTATTTCAAACTTTTAAGAAATGGAAATGCTTGGTTGAAAATGAGACTGGTAAGAAATTAAAATGTCTCAGATCTGATAATGGTGGTGAGTATTGCAGTCATGAATTTGAAGATTATTGCTCCACTAATGGTATTTGTAGACAAAAAACTGTTCCAAGGACTCCACAGGAAAATGGAGTGGCTGAACGCATGAACAGGACTATAATGGAGCGCGCAAGGAGCATGAGGTTGCATGCTGGGTTGCCCTTACATATGTGGGCGGAGGCTGTCAATACTGTAGTATATTTGATTAATAGAGGACCCTCTACTCCTTTGGGCTATGGTATTCTAGAGGAAGCATGGACTGGTAAGAAGGTGAGTTATTCTTTTCTCAAGACCTTCGGTTGTGAAGCTTTTGCTCATATAGACTCTGAAAATAGAACCAAGCTAGAAGCTAAATCAAAGAAATGTGTCTTTGTTGGATATGGCATTAATGAATTTGGCTATAGGATTTGGAATTTTGAAAATCATAGAATTATAAGAAGCCGGGATGTCATATTCAATGAAAAAGTGTTGCACAAAGATCAGTTGCAGCAACATGAGAAGAAAGAAGATGATTATGTAGTGCTGGATGATACTCCAAAAGCTGATGTTCCAGCCATTCCTCATGATGTGCAACAACTGCAACAACAAATACCACACACACCAGTGAATGTTAGACGGTCAACAAGGCCAATTAGACCTCCACAAAGGTTTTCTCCCTCTTTGTATTCTATTTTACTTACTGATGCTGGTGAACCTGAAAGTTATGATGAAGCTGTGCAGGTGGATACTAAGATTCAGTGGGAGTCTACAATGAAAGATGAAATGGACTCTTTGCTGAAAAATAAGACATGGGATTTGTGCAAGTTGCCTATAGGTAAAAAGGCTTTATAGAATAAATGGGTTTACAGGTTGAAAGAAGAGGAAGGAGGTAAGAAAAGATTTAAGGCCAGGTTAGTTGTAAAAGGATTTGCACAGAAAAAGGGAATTGATTTTGATGAGATATTTTCTCCTGTTGTTAAAATGACTTCTATTCGTACTGTTTTAAGTCTTGTGGCTACTGAAGATTTGCATTTAGAACAGATGGATGTTAAAATAGCCTTTCTTCATGGTGATTTGGATGAAGAAATATATATGGCTCAGTCACAAGGTTTTGAGGTCAAAGGTAAGGAGAACTTAGTGTGCAAATTGAAGAAAAGTTTATATGGCTTGAAGCAAGCACCTCGGCAATGGTATCTGAAATTTGACAGTTTTATGCATGAGCATGGATATAATAGGTGTCATTCAGATTACTGTGTTTATTTTAAGAGGTTGGATGATGATAGCTACATTATATTATGTTTATATGTTAATGATATGCTTATAGCTGGGTCTAACATGGATCATATTAAGGGGCTGAAACGCCAATTAGCACATGCATTTGCTATGAAGGATTTGGGGGCAGCAAAACAAATCCTTGGTATGAAGATTTGCAGAGATAGGAAGAATAGAACATTGACGCTATCTCAAGCTGATTATGTTGAGAAGGTGTTGCAACGTTTCTCTATGGAGAATGCTAAAGCTGTCAGCACACCTTTACCTGGTCATTCGAAATTGACTAAGGAGATGTGTCCCAAGACACAGAAAGAGGAGGATAAGATGTCCAAGGTACCCTATGCTTTAGCTATAGGAAGCTTGATGTATGCTATGGTATGCACTAGGCCAGATATTGCACATGCAGTGGGAGTCGTTAGCAGGTATATGAGTCATCCAGGATTTGAGCATTGGAATGTTGTCAAGTGGATTCTTAGATATTTGAGAGGAACATCCAATAAGTGTTTACACTTTGGGGGCTCTACTACTGATTTACAGGGCTATGTTGACTCAGATTTGGCTGGGGATATTGATACTAGGTGGAGTACTATAGGTTATGTCTTTACTATTGGTGGGGCAGCCGTGAGCTGGGTTTCTAGGCTACAGAAGATTAATGCTCTCTCCACTATAGAGGCAGAGCATGTTGCTGCTACAGAGGCAGCCAAAGAGATGATATGGCTTCAGTTCTTCTTGGAAGAATTGGGACATCCTCAGAAGGATAATTATTTATTTACAGATAGTCAGAGTGCCATTCATCTTGCTAAGAATTCAGCTCTGCATTCTAAGACCAAACACATACAGTTGTGGTACCATTTCATTCGGTCAGTTTTGGAGGATGGACAGTTAAAGCTAGAGAAGATACATACCAATGAAAATCCAGCAGATATGTTGACAAAGGTTGTAACAAGGGAGAAGCTGAACTCCTCTTCAGCTTCAATTGGTCTTTTAGACTAAATGTGAATAAAAGAACAGCAGAGTCCAAGGTGGTTTGATCTAGTGGGAGCCCCATGCGGTAGTTGTATTGCTACAGGATCAGTCTCCAAGTGGGAGATTGTTGTTTAGTGTGGAGCCTGATCAGTCCCCAAGTGCGAGATTGTTAGATTGTGGTGACTAATCAGGAAAGTACTGTACATACTTCATAAATAGTGGCATGTTATGGCTGACATATGGCCGACATGTTATAACTCTAAAGCAGTTTAATACTTGTATAAAAAGGGCTTAGGGTTGGGTATTTTTGGGTGTGGTGATACGAAGTTGGTTCTTGTGGCGATATTGAGCTGTAAGGGATTACGAATTGTAATCAGGTTGTAATCACTGGATTGTAATAAGATTGAACTTGTTTTTTGGTGGACGTAGCCCAGGGATTGGGTGAACCATGTTAAATCTTGGTGCCTTGTGTTCATTTCTGTGTGTTCTATTATTTTTTGTTATTGGTTATATTTGCATGTAGTTTTTATTTCTGTCCGTGGTTTATCCTAACAGTGTCCTCAAATGTCAATGGGTCCAGATACAAGCACCATCAAGGAAAGAATGATATACGTGGTAAGTTCTCATTGGGTAAAGTGACTGACATGTCAAATGCAACTCCTAGTTGTTCTTTCCGTATCACATGATCATAGGATTTTTAAAGATCGATGGTGCAATTTTAAACACAAAATGTAGTGCCACTCCTTGTATTAATTAGACATAAAAGCATCATTCGTGAAAAAAAATAGAATATAATACAGAGAGATTTCATCAGTTTCATCTTACGCGAGCAAAGATTTGAAGCCATTCTTGTGCAAAAGCAATTACTAAAGGAAAGTGTGCCAAAGCCTGGCAGAAATTGTGAAGTTGTCTGTTTGGAGAAAGTTTGCGGAAATACAGAGAAAAAAAAAGACAAAATTCAAGTAAGTAATACTACCATAATCCTCGTAGGCTTTCCAGTTCTATGAAAAATAAGTCCAAGATGCCTCCAAAGAAGGGATTTTCAGGTGCAGTAAATTATTTGGATAGGAATGTGCATGATGATTTGCTTAAGTTGCTTCCTGAGTCTACTGTAGAGCAACACAAGTTAAGAGGTTAACCTCATTGAACCCTAGGCTAAGGGTAGCTGATGGACTTTATGATAAGGGTAATTGGGTTCAGGATGCTCAGACTTCTCAAACTGGTTTGAGTTTGTTCAAAAAATGGTTCGCAGAGAGGAAATTATATGCCCCTCATGCCAATGTATGAAATTTTGACCTTGGAAAGCTTGTTGTTCCCAGTGTGTTTATGGATTATGACCTGCTTGAAACTATAGCAAAAAGATATGATCTAGCCACTAAGGTAGTGAGAAGAATGGATGGTGAGGTTTTAATTACCATCAGTCCAGAAGAAATTAGGAAGGTTTTCAGTCTAAGACCTCTCACCATGTATAATGTGCCCATTAATTTGATAGAGTTAGAAAAAGAATATATGTCCAAAAGGGATATAGTTAGAAAAGGTGCATTGAAAGCCCACATAGGCAAGATTGGAAATCTACCAACAATAACATCATCTTCTAAAAAACCTTTCAAGAAATCATGCTTTAATGCCAGGGTAGTAGAAATATACAGGACCTTGTGCAAAGTTTTTGGAGAGGGTGAAGAAGACTTTATTCCAATGAGCTTCATGTATATGATCACCCAAATCTCTTCTTTTAGTGTAGAAATAATTTTTGATTTTGCATCCTACCTAGCTAATGAGATTCACAATGGATTGGTGGGAATTGCAAAGGGCAAGGTGGAAAAGGTCTGGGGTCAGTACTCCCTATTGATGCATATGTTCCTTTTTAAGGGGGCTACATATTTCACTAAATAAATGGTTTTAAATAGGGAACAAGAGGGGGAGGCACTACCAGTTCAATTGTGGAGTGCAGACATGACTTGGGAGGTAGAAAATGCTAGTTTTGTCAGATTTGATAGGCATTTTGCTTCTAAACTAAGATGCCTCATATTGAGTGACAATCCCAGAATTCCTAAAGCACTAATGCATCTTGTTAGGCCTATGGACAGACCCCATAATTTAAAAGTATCACATAATTGGGGAGATATCATCCCATATCTAGTCTCAACTGTCATTAGGGTCTATGGTTTCAAAGGGACACCCCATGTACTACCCTATCAGGTACCTTTAAAGGTAGGAGTAGCTGAATTTTTATGGTAGTTGGGAGGAGTGGAGGAAACCTTTTTGTACAAAAGAGGAACAGGATCAATTTTTCCTACTTGCACTATACCTCACCAGTTTGTAATCACTAAAGAAGGATGGATCTTCCTCTACAAATTTTTGGATCGGTATAAGATGGCAGTATCTCATGCTCATTTTTGTGACATAGAAGACTTTTTAAATTCTGCTCTTAGACATAGAATCAAGCTTCGTCCAAGTCAGCATGAATTTTATTTCCTTGAAGATATAATAAGGAATGAATATTCTCTCCAGGAACAAGAAACAAAGAAAGAAAAATGGAGAGTCTATTCAAAAGTTTTGGAATTCATTTATTGTTTTGACAAAGATTACAGTCCTCTTAACAATGCTGCAAATAATGCAAATAGGATAAATAAACTCATGAGTACATTTTCAGAAATAATGGAGGTAATGAATGAAAAGAAACAAAATTTTATTGATTCTTTTCCAGATAAAGCTAGAGAAGTTATGAGGAAATTGGGTTTCACCCCTAACATAGGAGTAGGTCCACTGGTTGTCCGAAAGAGGACAAGATATACTGTTATTCAGGAGCAGATGCCCATTGTAAACAAAGAAAAATAGGTAATTGAATCTACTAGTACTGTCCTTGAAGAAAGACCCCCTGAACCTTCTCCCAAAAGAAGAAAAATAATAAGGGAAGAAGAATCCCATGATGAAGGTTACTCACCTTCCCAAACTCCAATGAGAATTGAGGAAGAGTAGCTCACCAATGAGCAAATTGAACAAATGGGGTCGCAAGGAGGAGTTTTTGTCACTCAAGAAGAAATTGATGAAGGGAACCCCCAGGAGCCTCCTGTGCCAAGTTTTGAATTGACTGTAGCAGATTTCAGAGGAAGGGAATTAGACCCTGTTTTGGAGCAGGCCAGTCAGCAATTTTTGTTTGATAACAGTTTTGTTAAATCTAGGGCTTTTCATCAGTTTGCATGGAGGGCAAACATGCACATTTTTGAACAAAGGTGTAGGGATATGAAAGAAGAACATCCAGAAATGGATGAAGCCTCCATTCAGAATCAAATAAAAGAACAAATGATACAAGAATTCAAAAATATAACCCCTGACGAGGGTAGACAGATGGTGAAAAATGCAAATATTTTATTATTGCCCAATTGGGATATTGATGATGCATTAATTTTTAATTCTGTATCAAATAATTTAGGATTACAGGATCTAGATAAAAAGGAATTCTTAGGGACAACATTCAGTAATGATCAAGCTACCCTTGTTATGTGGTCACTAAGAAGATGATCCAAGACTACTCCATTTTAGCCTAATGATTCAGGACTAACAGGGAATATCATTGTGAGGAGGGTCGCTGATACTTCAAATGTACAGGCAGCCTACATGAATGTGGACTATTCTAAATTTTCCTTGGCCACTGTA
This sequence comes from Cupressus sempervirens, assembly GCA_028749045.1. Lineage (NCBI taxonomy): Eukaryota > Viridiplantae > Streptophyta > Pinopsida > Cupressales > Cupressaceae > Cupressus > Cupressus sempervirens. Next base: position 267,877,718 of record CM053786.1, on the reverse strand, counting down.
GAGAGAGAAGAAAAGGAAATGACTGATTTGCAGAATAAGTATGAAATAGTGGTGGATGCCTACAATCAAGAAGTAAAAAAGAGAATTGAGCTGGAAAACAGGGTATCTCAATTGGAGAAGATACTTGGGAAAAGAAAGGTGGGAGAATCCAGTGTGCCTAGAATTATGTACCCTCCACAGTCATTTGTTGGATCGACCTCTATCATTGAAATACCTGACACCCCTGAAAGGCCACAATTCTATATTGCAGAGGAATTTGAAGAAGAAAAGATAAAGTTGCATGAGTTGCAGATAAAATTGAGAAATCAATATGAACAAAAGTTAAAGTAGGGTGTAATATATTTGAGGGATAAAATACAATGGTCAAATTTTTATGATTAGTTGACAAGAATTATAACCTTTTTGGATGAGTTGAATAAAGAAAAGGATAGACTGACTTCTCTGGCGCAGAAATGGAGGGAGAGAAATAATGATATTACAATCATATGTATATCTGCAGTCCAAATGCCTTATCACCAAGTTGAGAAGATTTTTGATTTGTTAAATAAGCTAGAGAATTTTGGTGATGAAAGAGATTCTATACAAAGAAGATTAACACTCTGTTTTTCCAAATATATTGCTGAAAAATTCACCTTATTTTCTTGTGCTTTAGAATCTGTTGATACATTAAAGGTAAAGGAAAAATGGAACATGGAGATAGATGAGTTATTCAATGAGAGAATAATAAACATTATGAGTGAGGCTGCCCACTGGTTCTGGGCAAATACAAGTGAAGAGCTAGTAAAAATACAGTTGTTTTATACTGCTATGAAGAAAGAATTTGATGATTTAGAAGAAAGTGCAAATTCTTTAATAAAGATACAAAGAGAAGCTCTAAGTTTTGACTGGCCAGAGGATGATGTTTTTAATAAATGGAAAAATTAGTTTCTAGAACAAATATCAAAAGATGATGAGGAAGAAGGTGAAAAAGTAACAATCACCCCCGAAGTTAATACCGAGGACACAGAAACTCCCCAGGCTGAAGTAAATTTACAGATAACGGAAGACAACACATCACTTTCAAACCTCATGGCTACTTACTTTGAGGATGAAGATTAATTGTAAGATCAGATTGTTTTTATTTGTATCTCAACAAATAAGAAGCATAACAGAAAGGGACCCACCAAGAAATGTTTGTTGTAATTAACCTTTATGTTATTTTGTTCCTGTCTTTAGAAGGACACCTGTCATTTGTTTAGCCTGAAGCTTGTTGCATCTCACACTATTTAAGTGAGATCCCAAGGCTAAAGAAGGGTCGAAATTCTTTTCTTCTAAGTATTGTGCTTAGTCTAGTTTTTGGTCCAAATTTTGAAGGCAAGTTTGTAATGTGTTTCTCTGTCAAGTTTTTCTGAAAATACATGAAGATAGAATGAATTGTGTTTATTTCTGAAGGCTATTTTGAGTTTATTGTAAAAGATGTACCATTTTCAAAGGAAATGAATACAAACTATGAATTGTCCCCATATCAGTTCTTTCTGAATTTTGTCTCCTGCTCAATACTTAGCTATCTTGATGTTGTATGAGTAAAAGCCTATGCAATTGAATGCAATCTAGTTAGGTTGTATATCCATCTATCATTGTTGTTAATTCAATGGATTAAGTAAAAGCTTTGATGAATGTGATAAGATTCCTTAAGTATTGAAAAGGATTTTGAATGATAAATTCTAATAAGAATTGCTGATACAATTTGTTGTAAGGCAACAAATTAGATCTTATATTTTTCTATAGACTCTGAAACCCCAATGGATTAGGCACTGATCAAGTTATTTCAGCTGAAAGAGAAGTATCTTACAAATGGTTGTCCAAATACATCATCAAATCAAATTTTTCTTTTATTTCCTGTAGATCTTCAAAGTTGGCCAGCACTTGTCTGCATGAAATCTTTTTAGCTTCAGTTAGCCATTGTTGTTGAAAATGTCTGCAGATCTATAGAAGACTTCTTGGCCATATCTGTTTATGGGATGTGTTTGGCAAGATTAGTAAGAATTATATATATTTGAGGATTTTAAAATGAGAATCAGAATGAAACTAAGAATAATCCTCATATAGTTGTTTCATATTTAAACCATCCCTGGGTATACCCACCCTGGTTTTGCAGAGCCAAAAGAGTAGAAAACCATTTGTGGTTTTGTTGAAGTTGGGTCCAAATACCTTACATATGCAATTGTTGATAAGAATAGGCTAGTCTTTAGATTGTGTATGTACTGTCATTCTGGTATTAAGCTTTTTGTCGCTTAGTAGTTTAGTACCTTTTAAAACACCAACATAATCACTATGTTAGGAGTGGCCTTGTCAAAGGATTTAGATAGATTTTTAAGTCCTTAAAATGACTATTAGGTCAACCTCTATCAAAAGGATTTAAATACAAACTATTTACAATAATTAGAAAGGAAATAGAAGGGTTTTGATTTGTATGATTACAACTCACTTTGCAAGTATATATCTCTATTTAGTTTAGGTGTTGATTCATTGATAACATCTCCACCATCATCTATTTTCTTGATTTTCTTAGAAACTATTCAAGTTATCAATTTTGTCATGGCCCTGACAGTTCTATATCTGACACTTTGGAATCTATGATTAGTTTAGTTTTCTGGATGGTTTGGTACTTGTTAAGTTACTTTAATTCTGGTATTATTATGTAAGCTCTTTGAGAATTCAGAGGTTATTCAAAATTTGATTCTTAGAAATAGATATTTTTATGCTTTCAGTTTTATATTCAGAATCCTATTATCTGAAATAATTAGGATTTAGGAATCAAATTTTATAAAATCTATGTTAGTATGATTTCAGTTTTACTTCTATCTGATTCGTATTTTCAGATTTTTGTATAAGGTGATTTTAAAATATTATTAGTACCATGTATTTGTCGTTGCTAGTTTTAAGTATATTTATAACATTGTTGTAATATATACATATGTATATCAATATAAGTGCCTTAGTATTAAATAATTATATATATATTGAGTATATATATATATATATATATATATATATATATATATATATATATATATATATATATATATATATGTATGTATGTATGTATGTATATGTAACTGTTGTATATTAGTGTACTTGTATTTATATTGATACAAGTTATAAATATATGTATACATATAAGTATACTTAATGGTCAGCAATGATGTTAATATTAAATTAGGATTAATGTTAATATTAATATTAATATTAATATTAATGTCAACATTAATATTAATATAAATATTAATATTAATGTTAGTACCTAATACTATGTTAGTAAGGGTTAGAACCTAGACTTTAAACTAACTTTAAATTAGTATAGTGGAAAAAGGTTATTATCTATTTCAAAACTGACTTTAAATTAATAAGGTTCTACATATATTTTGGTATATGTAAGTGAGTGCGTGTATGTATATGTACAAGTATTTATTTACAAGTATCAATGTGTAAGTATATCCTTATGAATTGTACTGTTAGTTTTACCATAGATATACAATCTAAAAATTATTGTGATTACTGGTTTTGGAAATGGAAATTGATTAATGTTATAATCTGATGAAATTATATGTGTGGATCATTTTATTATTACATTTTTTTTTTAATAAATGAAATGTAAATATGGTGAATCTTAGTAAAGTTGATTTCTTATTATTTAATTTGAATATAGCTGTTATGTAGTGGAAAATTAAAGCATGGAAACAATTATGGTTTCATTTGGTACTTTGAAAGATTGAAAGTGGTTTCAAGTGATATTTCTATTTGCTGGTGCAATTGTTATATTGAAGCAAATGGAATAAGTGTATTAGTTGGAATTGGAAAATTAATCTAAGATTTTCTTCTAGTTAGTATATCTAGAATTTTGTGTATGTTAGAATATGCAAGTGTGATCCTTTAGATTGGGTGGCTGTCATAAAGTGAGTAACTTGTGGTGATAGAATTATGTTGCTTGCCAGATGCCCTCTGACACTAGTCTGGATCCTTATGGGAAATTTTATGACAGTTATTTAATCAAGTGGTAATATTTAAAATTTTATGGGTTGGGAAATCATATAATAAGATAAGAATATTATGGTTTCACCTGGCATATTGAGTTCTACGAGTGGCTAAACGTAGATTCTTATGTTGACACCCAAGGATCACTGGATCATTACCTTGTCATATTCTGTACAAGTTTATTTTTGCATATCTGCATGAAGAAATTATGTATTTGCTTTATAATTGAATGTGGAAAGAAAATAATATTATCAGTATTTTTGTTAAAAGGATTATTATGATTATAGTTTTGTCATAAAATCTAATGTGCAGGATTATTGGAAGTTTTAATGATGTTATTTACGTTTTAAGCCCTGTTTGGTGTATTGTGGATTTGTTGTTTTTGATTACAGGTTCAAGATAGGGTTGGTTATGGACTTAGAAGAAATGACTGTTAAATACTTTGAATCAAGGATTAAGTTGATTGTGTTTTAAAATTTGTTGTATTTCTAATAAGAGTATAGATATGCTATATACTCTGATGTAATAATTTGGAAATGATAATTGCTAATTATGAGTACATTACTGAACTTGTTGTGTAGGATTAAATTGTAATGGATATTATTTTAAAAAAATTGTTCGGGTTCTAATCTAATTTGTATGTTTGGATTATTTTTATTCGATTATTCTTTAGTTTGATTCATTGATAACATCTCCACCATCATCTATTTTCTTGATTTTCTTAGAAACTATTCAAGTTATCTATTTTCCCCCTGTATCAACACTTTAGCCTTCTTTCTTAGATCCACTTATTAATATCAACAACATTTTCATAAGTAGTCTCATTTAGTTTTGCATTCAATCCCACACTTGTGTCTCTTTAATCCACCTTTCTTTTTATGTCTCTCTCTCATATACACCACACTCACACATTTTTGTTTGACTCTTTACCTCTTTAAATAAGCAAGTATTTCTTTACCATTTTCCATAATCATCGTAGATCTTAGGGTTTATGACTAGGTTCAACATGATTCATTTTATCTATCCATCTTCTTGATATTCCTCCAGAAGCTTCTCTAGAATCTATATGTTAGGTGTTCACCTAATCTATGCCTTTAATTTAATCATCCAACTCATCAATCTTATTTTCAGCATAGTTTACATCTACCAAGAAATCAACCAAGTGGCTAGGAATCATGATTTCCTCAAATTCATCTTCAATGGTGTTACTCAACAATCTCTAAGTTCTAAAATTTGATCATTACTTAACACTTGGTCACTATAAAACTCCTAGCTCAACATTGACTAACTTGCTCAGTCGATAATGATGCTTGGTAAATACTAGATTTGCTGAGCATTTACTGTGGCTTGATTGACATCAATATCACTTAAAATTTATTTATATAAATAATCACATTGTCTCATCAAAGTATTACTAATCAAATGTTCATTGTGGCCTCCTTTTTGTAACTCAAAATTTCCTCTAGGTGCTATTATTTTGAGCAATTTCTCAAACCATCTTCATTAGTCAAATAGATATGTGATGCAGAGCACTCAGTTATATAGGAAACTAGGATGTGGTGTGCCAAGATCTTATAGCAAATCACAATAATATATTCATAAAATATAACTAATTACATGTAATGTGCCAGGCTGTAAGGCCTTCTCAGTTATAGCCAAATAGAAAGCAAGTAATAGTTCTACAAGATCCAATCCCAAACCCTAGCTAGTCTAGATCCCCACTCTAGTAGAAACCCACAAGGGAGATCTCAACTTGTGCTCGCAAGCCCACCAAGATATCTCATTTTCCAAGCCACAGATACTAGCTTTGATCCAACTTCATCCAAGTGTAAAATACCTCACATTTGGTGCACTGTCCACAAATTCACAATCCTGCTATAAACTACCTCACATTCAGCGCTTTGTTAACAAACTTTGGAAAACTTGCTAATCAGCTACTTCCCACACCCACTTCTCTTTTGAGTGAACGAATAATGACTAAAGATTTTGCCAAAACCCCTACTTATACCAATCTAAGCCAAAAGTTGGCCCAAAACACAAATTAAATGCAATTACATAAATTAAATGCCAAATTTGGCCTCCTATAACAATTAAATTCCCAAAATAGATGTCTTAGTAAAACTGTGATATCTCCTAGCTCTGAATGAATTAGAACTTAAGCTTCAAACCATAGGTAGAATTCTAGGCCCTCTTCAATCTCTAAAAGTTTCATTCTTTAACTCATTTTGGAAAATTAGTTATATATCCTAAAATAGACACCAAATTATCAAACCATGTTGAGCTCCCTAGACCATGCCAAGCTCCATAGACCATGCTGAGCTGTATAGACCATACTGAGCTCGCTAGACCATGCCAAGCTCCATAGACCATGCCAAGCTCCCTCCAAAGTAACTACTGAGCCTCCTCCCATGAAGTCCAAAGTAGTCACCAAATAAATCCAATATGCTCCTGCATCAAACTCCCCAGGTAAATAGAAAAGTGTGTCCCACACTTTGATGCCCAAAGAAAGAACAAAAATAGATGCCATCTTCACCAAAGGCTTCCACTCCAATAGGGATAAGAAAATCAATCTACACATCATCCACATCCACATGATTCTGTCAAACACTAGAATCTCATCCAACCAATCATCATACTCACTCCTAGGAATAAACTAAACATAATGCTTCATCAACAAAACCCCATCCATATCAATAACTAGTGAATCCATACTAGCAAAAACCAACTCCACATTAGTGACAATATGAAGATCTCCATCAACACATTCCAAAATCTCAACACCAACCATCTCATTGCTCACAACAAGATGCTCAGCAACACACAACTCACCACCAACAACAAACAAATCATCCATGACCAAACACTTTGCAATTTCCATGTCAGACTCAACCAACTAATCATGAAAACCAACCTCTATCCTAGCATAAAAAAGGTTAGGAATATCTTCAGCAACAACTTTCAGCTATTCTATAAGTTTTGTATCAGACTCCACAAATTGATCAACAAAACCAAACTCTTCCACCTCGACCTTGTTATGCCATCTTCTCTCACAAACAAGTCTCTTAATTGGTCAAATGACTCTCTTTCAGACCGGTAGACTCCAACTCCAAAAATAGCTATGAAATTTCTTCCTTACCACATCCTTAACATGATTAGCCAAGCTAGCTTCAAATTGAGTAGTCATCTCAGAAAACCTCGTCTCCACCACATCACAAAGATTTGCAAGCATCTCAGGGTCCAATCCTCTTAGAGCCATCTCCCAAGATCTTCAAAAACCCTCTACAAAAAATCCTTCTCATGCTCCTTGTGACAACCTTGAATTGTTTGCAAGTCAGATCATAACCTACCATCTTGCATGAACAATAAGGAACCACATCACAAGTATAGGACCATGGATCTATAATCTAAATGCCTTAACAAGATCAAACTTCCATTTTCACATCCATCAATCAATTTGCATGTCCTCCCAAGGTCTTGGTGCAAACTACCTCAGCTTCAGTGATTTGTCTACACACACAGGAACAACCTTCGCCTTGATACCACCTAACATAGAATGATATGACCATGCAGTAGAAATACAAGAACAAGGAGAAATAATGCAAGATCTGATATGAAATCACAATAATATATTCATAAAATATAACTAATTACATGCAATGTGCAAGGCTGTAAGGCCTTCCCAGTTATGGCCAAATATAAAGCAAGTAATAGTTCTATAAGATCCCTCAAAATGCAATCCCAAACCCTAGCTAGTCTAGATCCACACTCTAGTAGAAACCCACAAGGGAGATCTCAACTTGTGCTCGCAAGCCCACAAAGCTATCTCCTTATTTTCCAAGAGACAGCTACTAGCTCTGCTCCAACTTCATCCACATGTAAACTACCTCACATTCAACACTTTTTCCACACATTCACAACTCCATCACAATCCTGTTGTAAACTACCTCACATTCGGCACTCTTTTCACAAACTTAGGAAAACTTGCTCTTCATCTACTTCCCACACCCACTCCTCTTCTAATTGAATGAATAATGACTAAAGACTTCCCCACAACACCTAATTATACCAATCTAAGCCACAAGTCAGCCCAAAACACAAATTAAATGCCAAAGTTGATCTCCTACAACAATTAAATTCCCAAAATTGATGTCTTAGTATAACTGAAATATCTCCTAGCTTTTAATGAATTATAACTTGAGCTTCAAACCATAGGTAAAAGTATAAGCCCTCTTCAATTTTTGAAAGTTTCATCCTTTAACTCATTTTGGAAAATTAGTTATGTAGCCTCAAATAGACACCAAATTCTAAGACCATGCCGAGAAACCAAAGACCATGGTGAGCTCCATAGACCATGCTGAATTCCAAAGACCATGCCAAGAAAATAAGGACCATGCCAAGCTCCCAAGACCATTCTGAGCTACATAGATCATGCTAAGTTCCCTAGACCACGTCAAGCTCCTAAGACCATGTCGAACTGTATAGACCATGCCGAGCTCCCTAGACCATGCCAAGCTCCATAGACCATGCTGAGCTCCCTCCAAAGCAACTACTAAGCCTCCTCCCATGAACTCCAAACTGTATATGAGCAATGTTAGTATGCTAATAGAAACCAAATTTAAATAAATCTTCTACAAACTAAACAAAATTCATAAACTTCAAGATAGACTAAGATGAGCTCTCAATTAAGAATATGAGGCATTAATGGGCTCTCTCAATAAGAAGCTCTCTTGTTGAGTGGCTTTGTCTAAATAGATAGGATGTATGCTCAAGCTTATGCTTCAAAAAGGGCTTCAAATGGAGTTGGAATTTGGGTGTGAGTGTATGGTTTTGATGTAAAATGACTTCTTAAAATGGAATTATGTATTTACTTCATGGATTGTGTTGTTTTGCAAAGGGGAAGGATCCAATTTATAGGCAAGAGGCTTGAGGGATTGAGGGCTAAGATGCAAGGATGGGAAAAAGTTCATGGAGGGCTCAGATTGCATGAGAGGAGAGCACATGGATTGTGCTTCCTTACAGCCAATCAGGGAGTGACACATGTCACAGGGTGAGAGGATGGAGGAAAGGGGAAGGATGAGTCAACAAAGGAGGCTCAAGGGATAAAATCTTCATAAAGACCCTCATAATGGCTTGTAAGAGAAATAAAAGGGCTTTGGAAGAGTCATTTATGGCCTAGTGGGCTTCATAAAGTTTTATGGTTGGGATATTTTGAAGGAGATGAGAGGAATTTCAACTTGGGCTTGATTAGGAAGGTTTTAAGCTTGCTTAGGATTGTGCAAATGATTAGAGGATGGATTAGGATGGTTTAGGATTAGCTTAGGGATAGGAAAGTGGATGGCATTTAATGAGGGTGGGTGAAGGAGGAGATATTTGTTAACTTTGGCTAGGGTTAGTAAGTCTTAACCCATGTTTAGAGAATGTGACAAGGTTAGGAGGGGATTAGGATTAGGTTTAAAGACATCTTCTAGAAGAGTCTAGACTTTGGATGAGGATAAAGACTTTCTAGAATAGTCTAGAACTTCCTAGGATGAGGCTGAAGACTTTCTAGAAGAGTCTAGAACTTCTTAGGATGAGGATAAATTTGATTTTTAGGAAATAAATAAAGTTTTATTTATTTCAAGGGTTTGGGTTGAGGAGATATTTATTAAAACTTTTTTAATAAACATGAGGATTAATATTTAATCTTAATTAAATATTTTGAGTTGGGATTAGGGGTAGGAAATGATGGGATTAGCCTTTAATCAAAATTAAAGAAGGATTAGAAGATTTTGGAAGAGGTTAGTGGTCTTAAGGAAATTGGCCAAGTTTTGGGCAAAAAATTAATTTTTTATTTATTTTGGGTTTTTTGGTCAATTTATTAATTAAATAATTAATAAATAAGGAAACAATGTTTAAATAAGATTTAAACATTTTTGGGAGGGATTCCTTAATTAAATATTTTTAATTAAGATAAAGGGATTTAATGGCATAAAAATAAATAAATAAATTAAATAATTATAATTAATAAATGATGATGTCATCAGGAATTTTTCAAAAAATAAAAATAATTTATTTTCTAAAAGTTTTTAGGTGTCTACACAAAGTAGTCACCAAGTAAATCCAAGATGCTCCTGCATCAACTTATTATTTATACGTTTCAATATTTTGATTTAAAGTGTCATTATATTGATCCTAAATCTTCTTGATCCATGTTGAGAACTATTCACTTTGCGCACTAATTTTGAAGTTATTTGGTAAATATCTCAGTTCCATGAATCCTCTACGATGAAATCCATAGTTTACTTGCAATGGCATCTTCACTATTCACCTATTTATTGAGTCATTGAAGGAAAATTTTGCTTGAGAGAGGATAGTATCACATATTTTTCCATGTTGTTTGGTTAGACATCTCAAAAGTTTTCCTAACGATTTGTTTACTACTTTAGTTTGTGAATTTATTCATGGATGGTAGGCAAAACTGAAAGATAGGTTTGTGCCAAACCTTTTTCATAGGTTCTTGTAAAGATGATCTTAGAATTTTACATCTCTAAGTAAGATAATGGATGTTCATAATCCATGAATACTGATCACTTCATTGAAAAATAGATTAGCAATATGTGAAGCATCATTAGAGCTTTTGAAAGGAATAAACTAAGTCATCTTACTGAATCTATCCATAATGACAAAAATACTATTAAAACCTTGTTTAGTTCTTGGGAGACCCAAGACAAAATTCATACTCACACTATCCCATGGCTTTATTGGAATTGGCAAGGTCTGGTAAAGATCTTGGTTTATTCTGACTCCCTTGGCTCTTTGGAAAATAGTGCAAATTACAACAAACTTTCAAACATCATTAGGTAACTTTGGCCAATTATTGTTTCTCCTTAGAAGTTCTAGAGTCTTGTTAATCCCAAAGTGTCTTCCTAATGTGCCACAATGCTTCTCTTTGATTAGATGTTCCCTTATGGAGCACCTTGGAATACAAATCTATCCTCCTTTAAGCATGATACCATTCTATAATAGATGTTTAGAAGATGTAGTGTTATAGGCATTAGATAAAGTAGAGAAAACCTTATGAGTGTCACCAAAATCTAGATCAACTTCATATAGGTGTTTGAGGGAATCAATTCCCATGCTTCAACCAAACCAATTCTTCTATTGAGAGCATCTGCTACCTTGTTTGGCAGTGCCATTGTTGTGCTTGATAGAGAATGAGAAGGCTCAAAGTTTCTCAACCCATTTCATATGTCTACAACTCAACTTGTCTTGGCTATTTAGGAAGCTTATTGCATGATTATCTATATAGACAATGAATTACTTAGGAAGAAAGTAATTCCTCAATTTATTGAGAGCCTAAACCATAACATATAGTTCTAGGCAATAGGTACTATATTTATTCTTGGCATCATTTAGATTTTCAGAGAAGAAGGCCATTGATCTTCCCTCTTGACTAAGGATTGCACCTATGGAAATGTTGCTGGCATTAGTCTCCACTGTGAGAAACTTGTTGAAGGTGGGCAGTGTCAAGATTGGAGATATTTTTCTGTTCTTCCCTTCAAGTACTCAAAAGTTTCATGTTCTTGTGGAGTCCATTGAAACTTTGTCTTCTTACATCCTTTGATGGTATCCAATAAAGGTGTGCAAATATGAATAAAGTTTTTGACAAATTTTCTATGCATTTAAGAAGCCATAAGGCCACACCACAACCTTGTTTCCTATATAAGGGAGAGCTCAACATCAATATGACATTTAGATTAGGTAGCAATAATTCTTTTCAATAGATTTGACATTAATGACAAAACAAAAAATTGTTCCAATTACATGTAAGAGGAGTAACTAAGAGGGGAGGGGTGAATCAATTACCAGAAAAACAAATCCTTATCCCTTAAATGTCAATACAAAATTCCACTTATCATGCAATACTAGATAGATTAGTTAACATTATAATTTTATTGTCACTCAATTAACAAAGTAATGTTAAGATTTATTAATTTTTTTTATCCTTTAGTAACTTATTTGTAGAAACTTAAAGCATAAGAAAGAAGCATGAACATAGATGACACCAAGATTTAACATGGAAACATAATTTAGCAAAAATCACATTGCAACTAGGGACAATAATTTTGACTCTTTTGAAATGAGCCCTATTAGGAGACAAGCCTATTAAAGGTTACAAAACATACTGTTAAGTATGAACCTATTAGGGGTGACTTGGTTAGAGGTCTTGATGTAGGAGCATCTAGAGGTATAAGGGCAATCCTGTGTCACCCAAAAAAATATACTTAGACTTAGTTTTTGTTTCATGTGTTTTCATTTTTGGATACCCATTTGGGTCAAATAAAGGTTCCAACTCTCATAGTTCCACTATCAGTGTTCGTGTAAATCCCAAAAAAATAGGAGTATGTAATTGAGCCATCATTTTGGTGAACTAGGAGGTGTAAATTGGCTAGATGAATGTAATTGTAATTTAGAGGATTCCAAGAAAAGAATCAGGTCAAAAGGCCCCATGGTTTGAAAGTTATTGCAATTTTTTGGGTTGTGGAGACCACCTAAGAATGCTTCAAAGTCAAGTTAGGGGCATTAAATGACCTCAAAAAGGGCCAAAAATGGGGGACAAGCAAAGCTGGTCTATAGGGCTATAGAGCACTTTGAGACCTTTTCAAAAATGTAAATGGTTCATCAATCGGAGCTACGGTTCAAAAGTTATGCCTCTCGGAAGTTTGGTTACCATTTCTGGATTCTTCTAGATTTTCGTCAACTTCTAACGCAGCTTCTTGAACCTTCTATTTGGTTGGTGGATGCCTACTAGAACTTTCTAGAATTTACTCCTAGTCCTTAACCCTCTAGGGTCTATTTAAGGATATTTCTGGCATTGTAAAAGGCAGTTCAGAGTGGAGTTTGAGAGGAGGTACTGAAAGGAGAAATTATCTCCACATTTATGCTATTGTAAGCACTTAGGGAATGTTTTGAAGTTTATTTTATCTGTAATGAATGTACTAGCTTATTTTTCAGTTAATACAATTTCCCTTTTCTATTGTGTCCATCCTATTCTTGGGTTGTGTTGCCATCAAGTGGTATCAGAGCTAGTTTTCCTGAGTGTGTAGACAGAGCGCTGATTGTGAGGCAGTTTGCACCAGGACTGTGTGGTTGTGGATTTGAGTTAGAAGATGCCTCCATGAAGAGAGCATGGTGGAAGGGCCAGAGCTATCAATCCTAAGGAGGTTAGAGCCCTCCAAAGGCAGGTACAAGCATTGCAAGAGGAGCTTCGTAGAGGAGCAAATGTTGGTACAGGTGACGACAGTGAGGATGAAAATGAAGAAGAAGGAATGGGACCAGAAGGGGAATTTGATGGGGAAGTTCTGAATCATGCAGAGGAAAGGCTTTTTAGGGCCATTACTAAGTTTGGGAAAAGACCTACAATTGAAGTCGGTGTATTTTTAAGAAATCTGAAACTAGATGAGTTGATCGATTGGATCAATGAACTGGAAGAATACTTTGAGTATGAGGATATCAGGGACCTAGATAGGGTTAAGTTTGCAAAGGCCAAACTAAAAGGCCATGCCAAAATCTAGTGACAAGAGGTCCAATTGGAAAGAAATAGAAGAGGAAAGGAGAAGATCACAAGATGGGATCGCATGGTGGACAAATTGAAGAAGCAGTTCATTCTTGTGGACTACGAGCTTGATTTGTTTAAGAAGATGCATGGGTTAAAGCAAGTAGGAAGATCAATCCAAGAATATACAGAGGAATTTTACAGACTCTTGATTAGAGTGGGGCATGCAAAAGCAAATAAGGAGAGGGTTGCTCGTTATATCAGTGGGTTGCGACCTAGCATCCAAGAGGAATTAAGTCTGATAAGAATGACCAGCATTGAAGAGGCATACCAATTTGCCCTATGAGTTGAAGAGAAGCTGAATAAAAGGTTTCAAGGAAGACAAAGAGGGTGTGGTCAAGGAGGAAGGGGAAGCGGTAGATCATCTGAAGGCCACAATGAAACCCAAAAGAAAAATGAAGAGGTGGGTACTAGCAGGAACTAGAGGAATGACGGTTTCAACGGCTCCCATGATCAAGACTTTGGAAATTAGAGAGGAAGAGGTAGAGGACATGGACAAGGAAGAGGAGGCTTCTGTGTTACCTATTTTCATTGCAATGAAGAAGATCATCGTGCCTTTGAATTCCCTCAACAACAAGGAAGGATAGATAGGAGAGCTGAGGGCCAAGCTAGGGTTGCTCATGTGGATGAGGATGCACAATCATCAAATTCAGAGGATGCAGAAAGAGGAGAGATCTTAGTAAATGAAAGAGTCCTACTAAGTGGTGAGATTGAACTAGGACAACGGAGGAGTTTGTTCCATACCAGATACAAGTGTGAGGATAAATGTTGTGACATGATCATTGATGGTGGTAGCACTGATAACTTGGTATTAGAAGAGATGGTCTCTAAGCTAAAGCTCAAGAGGGAGAAACATCCCCAGCCCTATCGGATTGCTTGGGTAAAAGATGATCACAAGGTCCTGGTAAGTGAACAATGTTTAGTGAAATTCAAAATTGGGAGTTACCATGATGAAGTTATCTGTGATGTTATTCCGATGGATGTTTGCCATCTATTTTTGGTTAGACCATGGCAGTTTGATAGACATGTAGTACATGATGGACATGCAAACACATACTCTCTGATAAAGGATGGAGTTCGCCACAAATTGAAGCCCATGAAAAAGGAAGGTGAAAAGGTATGTAGCAGTGCTAGGATTTGTCTTGTTGATGAAAGGAAGTTTTTAGATGGCATGAAACATCAACATATGTGCTATGCTTTGATTCCTAGGAAGGATAAAGAAGGTAGTAGTGAAATACCACTTGAAGTTTCAGATTTACTAAGGGAGTTTGGAGATATTATCTCTAATAATGTTCCAGATGGATTGCCACTAGTAAGGAAAATGAGTCATTAGATAGATCTAATTCTAGGAGCTAGTTTGCCTAACAAGGCTACTCACAGATGACTCCTACTGAAATAGAGGAGCTAAATAGATAGGTTCATGAGCTATTGAGGAAGGGCTTGATTCAAGAGAGCTTAAGTCCATGTGTAGTACCTACAGTACTCGCACCAAAGAAGGATGGAGAGTGGAGGATGTGTACAGAATCTTGAGCTATAAATAGGATAACCATCAAGTACCGGTTTCCTTTGCCAAGGATGGATGATCTTATGGAATACTTGAGTGGAGGTCAGTACTTCACAAAGATAGATCTAAAGAGTGGTTATCACCAAATACAGATTTGAGAAGGAGAAGAGTGGAAAATAGCCTTCAAGACCAAGCAGGGTCTTTATGAGTGGTTAGTCATGCCCTTTGGATTGACGACTGCCCCAAGCACCTTCATGCAGCTCATGAATGAGGTACTTAAGAAGTTCTTGGGAAAATTTGTTATTTTTTATTTGGATGATATTTTAATTTTCAGCAAGACTTTGGAAGAACATTTATTGCATATTCATAGTGTCCTTGAAAGGCTAAGGGAAGAGAAACTGTTAATTAATCTAAAGAAGTGTATCTTTGCAAAAAGGGAGTTAGTCTATTTGGGGTTTGTTATATCACCTGAAGGTCTCAAAATGGATCCAGAGAAGGTAAAAGCCATCTTGGAATGGCCTACTCCAAGGTCTACTACTGAGGTAAGATCATTTCATGGTCTGGTTAGTTTTTACCAGAAGTTTATTAAGAATTTCAATTTCATATGTGCACCCCTAACTGATACAATAAGAGGGGATAGAAAAGAGTTCAAATGGATTGCAACAGCTACAAGAAGTTTTGAATTGCTAAAGAAGAAGGTGACAGAATAGCCTGTGTAGGCACTTCCAAATTTTAGAAAAGTGTTCTAGGTGGATTGTGATGCCAGTGGCAGCGCTATTGGGGCTGTATTAAGCCAAGAAGGTAAGCCTATTGCATATTTTAGTGAAAAATTGAATGATGCAAAGAAGAAGTATTATGTTTATGATCAAGAGTTCTATGCAATAGTTCAGGCCTTAAAGAAATGGAGGCATTATTTATTGCCAAAGGAATTTGTTTTGGATCATCAGGCGTTACAGTACCTAAATAGCCAAGGTAAATTGAATCAAAGGCATATAAAGTGGGTAGAGTTCTTGCAGAGATATACATTTGTGTTGAAACATAGAAGTGGAAAATCTAACAGGGTTGCAGATGCACTAAGTAGGAGACAGTTGTTGCTTACAGTAATGCAGGTTGAAGTAGTTGGGTTTGATGAACTCAAGAATTTGTACCCTGAGGATCCTGATTTTGCTAAAGCATGGAAAGCTTGTAAAGAACCTGTTGTTGTAGATAGAACCAAGTGGTTAGACTAATTGATTCAGGATGGCATGTTGTTCAAGGGTAGTCAATTGTGCATTCCAAGGAGTTCCATGAGGGAAAATCTGATTAAGGAGAAACATTGTGGAGGGATGGCAGGAAATTTTGGTTGAGATAAGACCATTGCCATTCTTAGAGAACATTATTTTTGGCCTCAAATTTCACAAGATGTGAAGAAGTTTGTACAGAGTTGCCAGGTTTGCCAAGTTTCCAAGGGTTTTAGTCACAATACTGGCCTATATCAGCCATTGCCTATTCCATCAAGGCCATGGGAGGACATAAGTATGGATTTTGTTCTTAGATTGTCAAGGACACAAAGGGGTAATGACTTAGTATTTGTTGTGGTTGATAGGTTCTCCAAAATGGCACATTTCATTCCATGCCACAAAACTCATGATGCTGTCCATATTGCAGACTTGTTTTTCAAAGAGGTGGTACATGGTCTTCCAAGGAGTATAGTTTCTAATAGAGATACTAAATTTGTGGGATATTTCTGGAGGACATTGTGGAAAAAGTTGAGAACAGACTTGAAATTCAGTTCCACGCATCACCCACAAACTGACGGCCAAAAAGAAGTAGTAAATAGAGGTCTAGGCAATTTTCTGAGATGTTTAGTTGGGGATAAGCCCAAGGGATGGGATTTGATTCTACCACAAGCAGAGTTTTCTTACAATAGCTCTATAAATAGGAGTACTGGAAAATCACCATTCCAAATTGTATATGGGAATAGCCCAAGGACTGCACCAGAATTGAGGAAGATAGAACAAGGGGAGAGGACAAGTGTTGAAGCTGAGGAATTTTCTAAACATATCAAGCGTCTACATGAGGAGGTTCAAGTACACATTACCAAGATGAATCAAGAGTATAAAGCTAGTGCTGATCAAAGGAGAAGACATAAGGAATTCCAAGTAGGGGATCTAGTCATGGTGCACTTACGAAAAGAAAGATTTTGAGCCGGTACTTATAATAAGCTAAAAATGAAGAAATTTGGCTCCTGCAAAATTTTGAAGAAACATGACTCAGGAAATGCATACAAGGTGGAGCTACCAGACGGTTTTCACATTTCTCCTATTTTCAACATTGCAGACTTAATAGAGTATCATAATAATGGTGCAGATGAGGAGCTGGTGTTAGAGAAATGTCCAATTCCTGCTTCTAAGAAGGAGGAGATAGAAGACATTCTAGATCATCATGTGGGTAGGAGTACTAGAAATAGGCAGTATGAAGAGTATTTGGTCAAATGGAAAGGACGACCGATCGTGGACTCAACTTGGATTTCAGCAGCTAAGGTTTCCCATTTGGGATTTCCTCTACCATTCATAATGTGATAGGGTCACTTTTCAATCTACCCTGGGTGTCTGATGTAGGAGCATCCAGAGGTATAAGAGCAATCTTGTGTCACCCAAAAAAATATACTTAGACTTAGTTTCTGTTTCATGTGTTTTCATTTTTGGATACCCATTTGGGTCAAATAAAGGTTCCAACTCTCACAGTTCCACTATCAGTGTTCGTGTAAATCCCAAAAAAATAGGAGTATGTAATTGAACCATCATTTTGGTGAACTAGGAGGTTTAAATTGGCTAGATGAATGTAATTGTAATTTAGAGCATTCCAAAAAAAGAATCAGGACAAAAGGCCCCATAGTTTGAAAGTAATTGCAATTTTTTGAGTTGTGGAGACCCACTAAGAATGCTTCAAAGTCAAGTTAGGGGCATTAAATGACCTCAAAAAGGGCCAAAAAATGGGGGACGAGAAAAGCTGGTCCATAGGGCTATAGAGCACTTTGAGAGCTTTCTGAAAATGTAAACAGTTTGTCAATCGGAGCTACGGTTCAAAAGTTATGCCTCCCGGAAGTTCGGTTACCATTTCTGGATTATTCTAGATTTGCGTCAACTTCTAACGTAGCTTCTGGAACCTTCTATTTGGTCGGTGGATACCTACTAGCACTTTCTAGAATTTTCTCCTAGTCCTTAACCCTTCGGGGTCTATTTAAGGAGATTTCTAGCATTATAAAAGGCAGTTCAGAGTGGAGTTTGAGAGGAGGTACTGAAAGGAGAAATTATCTCCACATTTATGCTATTGTAAGCCCTTAGGGCATGTTTTGAAGTTTATTTTCTTTGTACTGAATGTACTAGCTTATTTTTTAGTTAATACAATTTCCCTTTTCTATTGTGTCAATTTTGTTCTTGGGTTGTGTCCCCATCAGGTCTTCAAGAACTTCAATCTTGAAATGTCACCTTGTTTGAGGATTTACAAAATGAGTGTTAAGTAAACTCTATTAAGAGATATCTTTACTATTACAATGGTTAGAAAGAGACAATAATTTGACCTAATTTATGAAGAAAATCTATTCTGGCTTGAGCTCTAGATCCTTCTTGATCAGATGATGCTTTGTAGCTTATCTTTGACACTTTTCTTCTTTGCCTTTGCCTTCTCTCACATATCCATCTTTTTCATATTCCACTTACTACTTCTTGTCCTCACAACTTTTCCTTTCTTATATATCATAAGATAGGAAAAGTTAGCTTGAATACCTTTGTAAAATATCAATAAACATCCAAATAGTTGGCCTCAAATTATTAAATATTTAACAATTACATTCTATTATCACTTGGTCAACACTAGGATTGAACACTTAGTTAACATATTGATTTCTTCAATGCCCAACCACTTGCTCAATACTACATGCCTTTGATGCCCGACTACTAGGTCAATATTGCAAGTAGGAATCCATTTCATTAACCAACTATTGGGTTAATACTGGAATGTCATCATTACCCAACTACTCTATTAATACTAAGATACACAAGGTTAATACTACAAACTCTACATTTCTTAGTTAATACTGAAAATTTTGTAAACAGCAATGTTAATATACAATCGAAGAATTGTTTCCAATACTAACAACTTGCAAGGAGTACACATAGAATATAACAAAAAATTATAACAAAGAGGGTAGAATTTATAGATTTATAAATGACAAAATATGTCATCAACTAGCAACTAGTATGCTTGGTTTTAAGACCTTTCACATTAAACCCATAAAAATAATTTACAACATCAGAGCTTGAAGCTTGCAATATTTAGACTTTCTTCTATTTATCTTTTTCTCCCCCCTCTCTCCCTACACCAAATCCAAGTTCTTATATAGCATACTAGACCAAAAGTAATCTAGTTAGGCATTTAATTACAATATAAGCCCTTTCTTGGATGTGTAATCCAAAAATAAAGAAATGAGAATCAAATGTTCAAGCTCTCTTAAAGATATGTTGAAGCATGAGCAAAGTTAGCTCCTAACTACACAAGATGCCACATCATTATAGGAAGCTACACTAAAGGAAATAGTATGCTATGTTGGATCAGCTCACAACAAATATGGATAAATGAAAATGACATAGAAGATGAGGCACAAGTCGTAGAAGCTTATGTGCTCATAGAGTAAGAATCTAAAATAGGTAGTCAAGATGATGTAAACCATGCATAACTACTTCATGAATAAAAAATAGGTATATAATACACCAAATATTTTTGGTTGATGCAAGACTTATTAATGAGAGAAGATGTTCCTACATCAAAATTGGATCATGTAAAATATTAACCAAGTATAGAGCCATTGCATATAAGTTATAATTACCTTTAGATGAGGATCTCTCCCTATCTTCAACATGGAAAACCTAGTGAAATAAAAGGACCCTTCAAGAAGAGAAGAAGTGGGGGTTTAATGGATGCAAAATGGAAGGAGTGGATAAATTAATTGTCATCACAAAACAATCACTAGTACATTTGACCCCATTTTTAGACCAAAATTTTCGACCATCTATTAAAATGTTTTAGATTGGTCAAAATATGGAAGGAAAAATATCTATTTTTAAAAATCCATGCCTGTGTTGGTCAAAATTTTGACTAAAAAAATCTTAACATGTTAAAATAAAAAAGGGGCAAGTTAGGATTTATTATTATGTTTCACGAAGCATGCATGGAAGCTGCATAGGCATTACATTTGGAGTGTAGGAGCTGCAGGAGCACCTAGTAGCTTATATCTATTCATAAAATCTTTCAGTATCTTGTTCAAGGCATGTGCAATATGAAAATCTCCACTGGCATAAGGCGGGACCATCATGAAGAGTAAAAATATTCCTCGTGTTCTTGTTTACAACCCTATTTAACATATGTTTCTCATCCCATGGCTTCTCTATTTCTAGTTCACGTGCTATTGAATTGGCTTTAAGGGTGAAGCTTGTTGAAGGTAAGTTTTTTTTACTTGTTTAACCCTAATGGCATGATAATGTTCTCATGCAATGTACCCTTACAAAGATAAAAAAATTACTTCAAACATAATGTCTAAATGTTCTATATATAGTCCAAGTTACATTATTTATGGCTTAGCAATCTCAGCCCAACATAAAATATTTGTATCTCTGGTAAAATTTAGGGCAGATAGAAGTTGAAGCAATGGACTATGTGTTTTTTATGATGCTCTTTGTCCTATTAGGAGCCATACTAGTCTTTCTTGTGAAAATTATATAGCTTTAGCATAAGGTGAAACATCGTGATCCACAATACAATTGACAAAATTAGTGTAATTTCTATCTGTCCACCTACTCAATAGAATATTTAAAGAAAATATGATGGGCTATATAAATTAAGAATCTCCAAGAATTAGCTTAGAAAATATAATGAGCTATAGAAATTAAAAATCTCCAAGCATCATTTAGCAAATATGATGACTCTAAGGATAGATAACCATGTGCAAGAATTTTGTATTTCAAATAGAAGTTCTTGATTCATGGAAGAATAAAATGAGGTAGAATTTTATCTATGAACTAATTTCAATCATTGAGAAGTTTAAAATAGGGTGGCTGAATTGGGTTTTCATTTGCTATCAACTATATATGAAATTTTCAATTGTGATGTAGAAATACAATTTACAAATTTGATTTAGCTCCCAAAACTATAAAACTTAAAAAATGAAGATATCAACAAATAAATTGTACCTAATTTGGTTGATCATCTTAGTAGAATAGATCAGCCCCAACTTCAAACTCATGTTGCTCCCATATTAAGATATCTAATAAAGAAAAAGATATTCATTTTGATTGAATGTGAAGTAACCCCTAAGGTTGTGAAGCATTTGGAATCTCCCTATGAATATCTACAATAGTAGGAAATTTGGGCATTACCCCATCTTGTAGATGCTAAAGTGTTGTGATCAAATGGAATCTCTTTCAATGAAATGTAACCACCAATCTACAAATTTACTACTAGCATCAACAAAAAGGTCAATTTCCCTTCTTTCAAGATGTCATGTTTTTGATGTTAAATTTCATAGCAAGACCCATTTATTAGACAATTAAGTTTCTTGAAAGCCTAAAACCCATTCTTGAAATATAAGATGACAAGGAAATGCTAAAATAGGTTTGCATGTTTTTTTTTTCATTCTCTAAGGGAGAGAATGAGCATAAAGCAGCAATTGTGAAAATTGACATACCACAATTCTACTAAAAAGCCTTGGAAATTATAGGAGTCATCTCCCTCCCAGACCTAGAGCTATTCCTATGATTGGAAACCTTCATCTTCTCAAAGATAAAAGTAGGCCAATTCATTATATTCTACACTCACTTTCATTGATCTATGGCCCTATTATGCATGTCAAATTTTGTAGCCACCCTATTCTAGAGGTAAGTTCTTTAGACATGGCTAGAGAACATCTCAAGGTAAATGATAAATCCTTTTCTTCCTACCTTGAGATTACACAAGATAAGCATTTAGGGTACAATTATTATATTCTAGATTGGGCCCCATAAATTTTCAATGGTATTTGAAAAATTCCAGTGGTATCAAATCTTCCATCGACATCTAGTTTGTTATTATCAAAAAAATGTAGACAAGGTTAGATTACTGTGAGATTTCTATAGGTTCATTGCTAGACACACTTTAAGACTTCTTGTTTAGGGAAAGATGGTACTAACTTAGGATTTATTGGTTTAGTGAGTTGTGTTGGGATTTATAAAGTGAACTTTCTTTATGGATGAGAGAAACACTTTAATTGAACTATAAGAAGCACTTTGAAAAGTTGACAAGGGCTTGTTTATTGCCAATGGTTTAGGTTTGGTATGTATTTCAAAAACTCTGAAGAAGTATTTCTACCATTAGAGTCCCCAAATTACAAGTCAGAGATTTCAAAAATTCTCCAAGGTGAGCACATCAAGAACAATTAAAGGTTCAACAAGATAAGTATCCTGGAAATGAAAAACTAGATTGTTTTCAACAAATACAATCTGCATAATTACAAAATCCAAACTAAGTATCATGGGCATGTCAATAGCATCCCACCATCCAAAGATCTTTTTTTGGTAGAGGAAGCAATAATTCTAGCAAAGGTTGTGTGATTGAGCTTTATACCTACCAATTGCATTTTCTTGAATACAAACACACATGTTATATATGTGTTTAAACATATATACTTATATGTACATATCTACATATGTATGTATGTATGAATATATTTATGAATGCATATATATACCTTGAGATGTTTTATGTGTTGCTACCATGAAAAAAACCTTCTCTCCAAATGAAAGAGTTGAGAAAGACCTATTAGAAACCAAAACAAGAAATGGGTACTATTTTTTGTAACAAATAGATGCATTGCCAAATCTCTTGAAACTAGGGATGGATGTAGAGCTATGTTTAAGAAAAACCCACAAAGAAGAAAGTGCAAGGCTAGAAGAAGCAACCTTAAATCAACAATGTTGACCAAGTCAAGATTAGAAACCCAATCAGTTATATATATATATATATATACAATTGTATTTATTTAGATAGATATGTCTAAATATATATTTCCATATATGTATATATGTATGTATGTCTAAATATATATATACAAACTATCTCCCATAAGTATATATACCTATATATGTATACATATGCAGATTGATAATATAGCAAGTGTCTTTAACAAGAATACTATAATCTGAGGTATCAAATATACTCAACTGATCTGTATACATATCTGTGTGTATGTCTACATGCATATACATATATGCATACATATATATAACACAGGTATGTATATGTGAGCAAGATAATTACTTTGATAGATGCTAAAGTTCAACAACAACAAAATCACATGCTCCAGCTCCTTCGCGTGCTTCATGAAAATGAAACAATGAAATAGAAAACCTTTTTTCATTTTACTTGGACTGCTGCATAAAGAAATTGACCATTGACTGCAACAATAGTGTTTCAAAGAATTGTCCATGGAATTGATTGCAACATATAAAAAAATTGGCAAATTTTGACCAACAGGGGTGTGGATTTAAAAAGAAGAAGATATTTTTCCTTCCATATTCCAACCAATCTAAAACATTTTAATAGATGGTGAAAAAACAAGGTCAAATGTAGTATTAAAAACACATATTGATTTTTGCGTGTGACAGGAGCTTGTAGTTGGAACATGTACTTGTATATATTATTTTTGGCATTGCTATTTTGGAATGGCAATAGGATGTGGTTGACAGAGCCACTTTCCTGAGAGTTGCTAGTGTTTGTGAGTAGTGAGAGATAATTGCTTGAATATCAGGAGTTTTATGCATGTTTGTGTCAGAAGCTTTGTATATGATAAAATTTTTATGATTCTATAAATGGAAATAATTGCATAAACTTAGAAGAGATAAGTATTCTATGTTTATTTCTTTAAGTATAGATATTGGATTTCTATTGTTATATTAATGGGAATAGTTTTGATCTCTATATTTGACTGCAAGATGCATCAAAATGATGAGAGATCGATTAATGTGAGAATGTTTATTATAGTCATTGGGATTGATAACCAAGCCACTGACTGCAAGATAATTACTTGTAGATCTAGATCTTCATTTACCACTACTCCACCAATTGGAATCCCATTGACCAGATGCCCACTAGAGATGATGAGTTAAGCTTAAATCAAAGTGCTTAGTCAAGTTTTGTAAAAAATCTTTGAAAAATTAGATACCTTGGATCATATTACTAGTATATCTTCACAAGTCCAATCTATCAATTGGAATGCTAAATATCATAACTTTAATTAAATTGCAAGTCTCTCTTTTGTTCTCTTAGATGCTTAGCCTACTATTAGAAATTAGAGTTAATTTACAAGTTTCTCTCATTCTCCTAGATAGTTAGCTGGATAAATTTGCAACTAATTTACTAAGTTTCATGTTAAGATTAAATGCCTTATAGCTATTATACTACTTAAAGTCTCTACTTCAATCCTAAGCATATTTTAACAGCTACATGGTTTTTTTCTTGAGGGCTACTTTTGTAGATGCTTTACATTTAATATATGTTGCAACATTTTGGAGCTCTAGGTTGTGCATGTGTCTTGGATCTTATTTTGTCATGTGCTTTTGTGTGAAGCTTGTGTTTCTCCCTCCGCATCTTCTCCATTCGGTTTCATGATCAAGATTTTCTGATGGATGGAAAGACCCTTAATTTCTTTTGCAAGGTCTTCTTTTAATGGGTGTGATAGACCTCCTTGGTACTTTGAGTGCTATCACAATTTACCATGTTGGTCAATGTTTTCCCTGAAAAATCATTTGCCCAAATACTTCAATCTGTGTAGCTTCATACTTTGGAGCAAGTGTGGGATAGGGATTTTCATAGTCTCCCCATATTCTATATCTCCTAAATGATTTCCTTTCAGCATCAATAGTTTTCTTGGCAAATTGAGTAGCTTTCTTTCTTAGTTTCAATGGTGTGAGCTTTTTCCTTGCCTCTTGGTCTATGGACTATACAACTTTGAGCTCAAGCAGTTTATATCAGTTTTACCTTGAGATATTTTATGCCCTATTGTCATGACAAAAACCTTCTCTCCAAATGAAGAATTGCCTAGTCGATAGCCCATACACACACACACACAACCTATCTCCCATAAGTATATATACTTGTATATATATACATATGTAGATATGAATTATTCATATAATCTCCCCTATATACCTATACCTACAATTCATGTTCATGGCAAATATAAGCACCATTATCTTGTTGTCTTTGTGAATGTGTAACATATTTAGTTTTGGTTACATATAACTATACATCTATGTATAGGTAGAGTGTTGAACTAGAATGTGCCACCCCACAAAAAAATTGCCATCTCTGAAGATTCATATGTTTCTAAAATAGTTTGATAGTTTTTGGGATGTTCAGAGTTTGAATCTTGCAAAGAGTATAATCTTTGGATGTTAGTTTGGAATCCTTGGGTTTTATTCTATAGAAAGTTATTTGAAAGTGAGGATCCATTGAGATTTTTGGTTTTTTTAAATATGTTTTGCTCTTTTGGTCCTAAATTCCCCAATTGTTTCAAATTCCTCCTATTATATTGATTGGGTTTAATTTCTCAATAGACTTCTAGTAAGAATTCTAATTTTTTGCTTTGACAATTCTAGAAGTGTCTCTACATATGAAGCTAATCCAATGTTGTCTAGTCATGTAGAATCTAGATGTGAGGGGGTTGTGAATAGTGAGCCTCAATATCTTCAAGTCCATACTTGGCCTACTTCCCTTGATTTTATGTGGGGTGATCTAGATGAGATCTACTTAACTATTTTTTTGGCATTGGAAATAGATTTGACATGGGATGTACTATACACAAAATTGGTATTACTTCAAAGCCAAAAAAACTAGAGCGAAAACTTGAGACTCAAGTTTAAGCATATTTGGTGGCCTATTCTCCACCTAGGTAGATGTATATTTAGAGAGACTCTAAGTAGCTATGGAACATATGATTTTCATAAGCAACATGATGTGGGACTGGGAACCACTAATTAGTGGGAATTTAAAGGGGTGTTTGTTAGATCACTGAACTCTGTAGGGTAGGACTAATATCTTTGTATCTCTCTTACATTAATCTTATTGTCTATAGATTTTTGAGGATACATAGGATTAAGGAGTAAGTTCAAGTTTTTATTTCTTGCATTGATACTTGTAATCATATTGGATTTAATTTGTTGTGTTAAATTAATATGATAAATTTATTTAAGCAGTTATCATGTTGTGAATGTCCCAATATACTTCCATGCAAAAAAAAAAATCTTTGTATTTCAAAGTTATGATAGCTTATAATTTGATTTATAGATGAATTTCATAAGTGTTCTAGAATGTGACATTAGAAAAAAAAAAACCAATTATTGATCAAAGTGAGGAGGTCATAGATGCTTGATGTTAAATATTTACTTGAAAAACATCAACTTGATTTTTGGATTATGATCTAAACATCAGAGAAATAATTTTGTTTCATTTATGACTGATTTGAAATTCTCAATCATTGACATCAAGTAATTAAGATAAATTTTTTTGAGTCTTGATAGAATTTTTTTATATTGATCAAATTTGATAACAAGGTGATAATATTAGGTAATTAAATTGTTTTATTGTGTGTCCTCCAAGGCACCATCCTTGGCTCACCCAATATGTTTCATGGTTTCCAGGGCTTAATCTCTACCATTCTTATATCTGTACTATCCATTTTAATCACCCAAAAATAAACTAAGAGTTTGGTAAAGGAGTTTAACAACACATAAAAAACTAGCAATGTTATACCATGACCACACTTTGTTCATGAATTCTGTCAAAATACTCGCATGCCCTATCTATGCTTTCATTTTTCAAACATGTCTACCATGGCAATTGTGACTACAACATCTAACAAAAATTCATTATGCTTTAATGCATGTCCATAGCTTATTCCAAAGCTCTTGTTTTGGCATAGGCATCAATAATGCTGATGAAGGTTGTGTGATTTAGCTTTATGCCCACCAATTGCATTTTCTTGAATATAAACACACATGTTATATATGTGTTTAAACATATATAAACACACAGTTTTCTTGACAAATTGAGAAAATTTCTTTCTTAGTTTCAATGGTGTGAGCTCTTTATTTTCCTCTTGGTCTATGGACTACAGAACTTTGAGCTCAATGGGCAACCCATGGTAATCCCAATTAGGCACATAGTGCACCTTATACCCTTCAAGCAACATATATTTGTTGATAAAATCTTTTAGTATCTTGTTCAAGGCATGCCCAATATGAAAATCTCCATTTCCATAAGGGGGACCATCGTGAAGAGTAAAAATATCCCTCGTATTCTTGTTTGCAACCCTATTTAATATTTGTTTCTCATTCCACAACTTATGTATTTTTGGTTCACGTGCTATTGAATTGGCTCTAAGGGTGAAGCTTGTCTGAGGTAAGTCAACCATATGCTTGTTCCTTCATACTTTCATATAGCATTCTATGTTGATTTATGTTGATTGGAAATGACTTAGCATATGACTATCCATTAATTTGACAACACTTGATATTGAACACATTGTTTTACATCTTTGCAATGCTAAAGAGAATAATAAATTATTTTTTCTTCTTTTCTTCCATTTTCTACTATTAATCACTGGAGCAAATTAATCTCTAATTTATATATATATATATATATATATGTATATATAACTGTGACTTGTCAAATATTTTTTTTAGGGGGGTAAGACCTATTAAACCCTTACCTCCCTTCTTTTCATTGCCATGGAATATTGATTTTTATTGCAGGTTATTCAAGGATTGCAAGATTTACCTCCAGTGTCCACCATTTCTTTACCCAGACTAGAGATCTCCTCAAAATTTTGTCACTCCAATTTCCTCTAACACTAATATTTGTAACCCTCTCATCCACTATTATTTCTAATCCCCAATATGTTGGGAAGGGAATCTAGCTAAGATGGATTTTGATCCAACCTTGTATTTTTTTTTGGAGGTTCTTCTATTAGAAATCCTCCCCTTGTATAAAAGGAGGTATGCCTTCTTAAAGACCCTTATAGAGGGCATTTGTAATGTATACAAGACTTCGGTCCTTGGCTATACTAGGGGTTTTCTTTGCCCTATTATTTTTCCCCTAGTACCTATAGTTGAACAAGGAAAAACTTTTATAAAATGTTCTAATAATATAATATAAAGTCTTGATTACTATTTTGTATTAATGAATTTAATATCATATTAATGAATGTTATGTGATTGTATTGATTGAATGTTATAGTTCATAAATGGATGAATGAAATGAATGAAGTATGTAATTAAATGTTAATGGGGAATTTAGAAATATGTTAGGGGGAGAGGGGTTGAGGCTAGATGAATTTCCACCTTCATGTGGTTGGCCTTGTTAAGTAGATAATATTATAGTATTCTTGAAACCAAGTGAAGCTTAAACTAACATTCCAAGGAATCGAAAAACTCAAATCCATCTACCTCTAATCTTCTCATCCCAATAAGTCATCTTTTTAACCAGTTTTATTTGGAAGGGTCTAAAGCTTGATCAATTCATAATTTGCATATCTTGAAATCATGACGCTCCAAAGAAAAGAATGATGTGCTTGAATAATGCACACTATTTCTTTCACCCACTTTATTTGGATGCCAATTGCTTGCATTACCAAGTTGAGGTAGTGTAACTTCTAAGCTACCCAAAATATGTACTCATATCTCACCTCAACTGATGCAGAGTCTATAGCCTTAATCTACCAAAATCTTCTTAATTTCCTGGTAGCACCCAACCCACTGCAAGATGCCAAGAAAGGTTACTAGCCTTTACCCAATGCTGACCTCTGTCTCTCCAAGTGGACTCTAATTCTCTAATGTCTTACTCCCTTTCTAAGGCTCTTAGAAAACTTGGGTCAAATTAAGCTTTAAAGGACAATAGCCCTCAATTAGGCCAAATATGGAAAATTAGGCAAGATGCTTTCCAGGCTTCAAACAAAGACTGGTTTTGTCATTCCTAGTCCTATACACCTTAGTTTTTATTAAATATAGATACAAGAACTCCACCACTTAACCTTTGATTCAAATATGACTCCATTTTCCAACAAGATTATCTAATATGAATCCTAAAATCTCTTCCAATGGTAGTGGTTGCCTTTGACATGATTTCTGCTAAGTTCATTTCTGTCTATACAGAATGGAGCATTAGGCTTGTTGGGTTCACTAAAATTTTTGGCACGGTGCTCTCTAGAATATCCACAAGGTATGAAATTAATGCTATTGTAGTTTGAGCTAAAGTGGACTCATATTTTACTGTTATGTATGACACTGGCA
This sequence comes from Cupressus sempervirens, assembly GCA_028749045.1. Lineage (NCBI taxonomy): Eukaryota > Viridiplantae > Streptophyta > Pinopsida > Cupressales > Cupressaceae > Cupressus > Cupressus sempervirens. The sequence goes on along the minus strand of CM053786.1, from coordinate 267,848,248 downwards.
AATAGAGTGGAAAGTAAATATATGAGTTTCAATTTTGACTTTTTTTAATGTAATTAGGGAAGCCAAGGTTCATAAAGAAATAGGCAGATATATTTTTCCCACCAAATTTTTCTAATGATTTTTTAGTATCCATGTAGGTAAAATGATTTTCTAATGACTATGTTGTAGGGATTATTTGAGATATTGGTTTCCTAATGCAATTCTTTGATATTAACAGATATCACACAAGTATAGTTTGATATATGTATTTACAAAGTTGGGACTTCTATTTGCTTACAATTTGGAAATATAAACAACAATTTATAGGAATAAGATTATTTTAGATCCAATAATTTTAACATTTGAAGAAATCATATTTTGTGGGTTCTTTGCTATCAATCGAAGGGGGCAAGTTTTTCTTGCAACTATCAATGAAGCTACAATTTTACCTTTTGTTAGTGGACAAGTGGTTTTTTTATATATGGTATTTTGACTGAAGCTAGCCTTCCATTTAATGCTCTCCATATATTAATTGATGTATGTGTTGCATTTCTCTAGCTCAACAAGCTTGAGCTTGCTATGAATCTTGCTAAAAGAGGAAACCTTCCAAGGGCAAAAAATCTAGTAAGTGTAAATAACAATTATGTTGTGTATTTCAATTTCTTCAATTTAGCTATTTTTGAATCTTAAGAGAGATAGATTATGCTCATTTTATGTTTTAATTCTTGAAATTCCACCATTTTTGAATGTTCAAAGACACTTTGGACTTGATCAAATGATATTATATATCATGCATCAATGCTTAGATTAACTAATGGGGTGTCCTGGGTAGAAGAATCATGTAGAGGACTCAACCAAGCCTTAGGAAATTCACATCTTGTAGTTTCTGATAGCATAATACCAATCCATTCCACAATACATCTTCAAAAACCATAGGTGGTTTTCTAGCAACTCATAATTTCAGAGATAACTTCAATAGGTCAAGCTTGGAAGACTACTAGTGTTTTAACTTGAAATCAATGTGTTTCATGAAAAGGTGTAGCCTTTCAATAAGAGTATGATTGCTTTTACCACACAGTAAATGTAGATTTGTACATGTGGTTATTTGGCCTTTATTTTCATGGGATATTAACAAAATTTTCCCATTCATTTAGACCACTATTTGGTGAACTTTTGGAGACTGTTGGGGAATTCTGGTTGGTGGAATTCTTATAAAGAGGGGTGGAAATTTTTTAGGTCTATGGTTGATGCAGGAGCATCCAGAGGTATAAGGGAAATCTTGTGTCACCCAAAAAAATGTACTTAGACTTAGTTTTTGTTTCATGTCTTTACATTTTTGGATACCCATTTAGCTCAAATAAAGGTTCCAACTCTCATAGTTCAACTATCAGTGCATTTGAAAATCCCAAAAAAATAGGAGCATGTATTTGGGCCATCATTTCGGTAAACTAGAAGGTGTGAATTGGCCAGATGAATGTAATCATGATTTCAATCATTCCAAAAAAAGAATTAGCTCAATAGGCCCCATGGTTTGAAAGTTATTGCAGTTTTTGAGGTTTTGGAGACCTCCTAAGAATGCTTCAAAGTCAAGTTTGGGGCATTAAATGACCTCAAAAAGGGTCAAAAAATGGGGGAGAAGAGATGCTTGTCCATAGGGCTATAGAGCGCTTTGAGAGCTTTCGAAAAATGTAAACAGTTCGTCAATCGGAGCTACGGTTCAAAAGTTATGCCTCCTGAAAGTTCGGTTACCGTTTTTGGATTCTTCTAGAATTGCACCGACTTCTAACGCAGCTTTCGGAACCTTCTATTTGGTCGGTGGATGCCTACTAGCACTTTCTAGAATGTACTCCTAGTCCTTAACCCTCTGGGGTCGATTTAAGGAGATTTCTGGCATTGTAAAAGGTAGTTCGGAGTGGAGATTGAGAGGAGGTGCTAAAAGAAGAAGTTATCTCCAGATTTATGCTATTGTAAGCCCTTAGGGCATGTTCTGAAGTTTATTTTCTCTGTACTATTTGTACTAGCTTATTTTCTCAGTTAATATAATTTTCCCTTTCTATTGGTTCCATTTTGTTCTTGGGTTGTGTCCCCATCAATGGTATTCCCAAAGGTCTCTTTTATTATGCCTATAAATTTGGATTGTGGCTGAGGCATATATCATTAGTAAGTTTCTCTTGTAACATCTATGATGTTTGTAATTGAAAAATAATTGAAACTTCTCAAAGAATGGTTGGAAATATATAGCATGCCTCCACTTTCCTATAACGTGCTAACATCCCAAAATTGACAATTGCATGTGCTCACTATAGCATGCCTTGCAAAGCTTGGAGAACTAAACTGAGATACAAACTTTATTAGATTGCAAGGAGGAATGTCACCCCAAATGGTAGGAAATGTCACTCCTTGTTTTATTACAAGCTTGATAATATATAATTTTAAGTATTTAAAAGATTATGATGTTCTGCTAACTAGTCCCCCAATCAAGGAATTATCATTTGCCAATATTAGGAATGAGAAAGAGGCTACTGATATTATCTATATTATAAACTCCTTGATGTACTTGCAACAATAAAAATGATTTAGTTTCTTGATAGCTATTTGTCTATTAGATAAATACCATTCTCCAATAATTCTAGTGTCTAAATGTTTGATATACCATTCTTGTTGTCTGCTACTGAAAAGAACACATAGCTTGAGAAAATGTAATGGATTGTTTCATTCAATGTTAGCCTTGAAAGGTGTCAGCTGGGGTGATAGTATCTTACAAGATAGATCAAAATTTTTTAAAAGGTTTGGTAGACTATGGAGACCATAAGGAAACTTCTTTGTAACTTACTATACTTTTGTTTCCAATTTAAATCTATATATAACGTAATATGATTGGTGAAGCAACATCATTTTTGTTGGATGTTTTGAAGCCTAATTTGCCAGAACATGCACATCTTCAAACTAGGGCAAGTTTTTAATATGATCATGAATCAATTAGCTTTTAAAACTAGTTTAAAAGTACACTAATATGCAAAGTCTAGAAAGAGTGAAAATGTAACTATTTATACATTGTTGATTGTAGAAAATACTATGGTTTTTTCTTTTCTAATTGTATTTTCCTTGCAAGTTCTTGAGATTAATTTGGTCGCTTTCCCTAATTTCACTGATGCTATATGGAAAATTGAATTTTCAGTCACTATGATCATCCTCATTTAGTACAACTATGTGAGAAAGCTGGTTTATATATGTGCAAAATTTAGGTAGGTGATTCATTGGGAGTACACTTGAGCTTTAATATAGATTGAATATTTTGTATGAAATATTATCTATATGAATTTTTGTGGACATCCTTTTTAGGTTTACTCTATTTTTCCTTATGTCAAATGGTTTCTTAGGAAATATTGTAAGTTTGGTTACAATACTATACAAAGTTTCTTGATATCAAACGTGTCATTGTCAACACGCACACTATTGAGCCACAGGTTTGTGAAACATCTTGTGCTCTTGAAATTGAATAGAAACTATCAATTCCCTTATTGATTCCAGAACTTTTCAAGCGCTTCTTGAGTTCTTTGGAAACCTTTCTAGATAGTGGGCATTAGAGTGCATGAAAGGTCTCCTCCTTGGTAAAGTGGTGGATGGTGGCCCTAATGACCACATTTTCATCTATTACTCTGACGATGGAGGACCTAGAGTACTTGGTGAGTAACTATATGTGTTTAAAATTCTGTCATGCCCAAACTACGAGGCAATAACACAAATTTTTTTTAATAAAAAAATTAATAATTAAAATGCTCTAAGTTCGATAAGGTTGAGTTTAAAATCAATGGGTATGATTAGATCATCAAAATTAAAACTTTCATAGTTTAGTCAATTAATTAATTTAAAAAAATCCAAATTCAATTTATGAAAGTTTTAACACTTTGATGTCTCATTTACATTAAAGGATAAAAATAATGATTAAAATACAAATAAGGATTAAGACCCTTAAATATTTTGGATAACAATTATAATTCAAGGTCTAATTATTTTGAAACTTTTGCACTAAAATGATATCATCTAATTAAAATAACATTTCATCCACCATTAAACTCAAATTAAGATTTCAATATTATTTAAATCTATTCTTAAATATCATAACAAACTTAAACTTTATTTCTAAATAGAAATATCAATTAACTTTGTAATCTATTAAAATCAAACCATACTAACATTACTAAATAAAGAAATAAAACATACTAATTATGATATTGCATAAAACTATACTTCATTAGAGATTAAAAAGAACTTCCTAAAGTTAAAGTAATTAAATATTAAAGATCAACGTCTATTGTAAATTAGTCATAAAGATATAATTACATTTAAATTGGCAATCTAACTTAATTAAAATATTTCCATTAATAATAACAATTACCAAAATAAAACTAAATAATACTTAAATAATTCTTATACATACTTCAAATAAAATAATGCTAACCACTTAAATAAATTTAACTAGAACTAAAAATTAATAAAAAAATCTAATTACAACTAACTAACTTTAAACTAGCTACTAACACTAACACCTATATAAACTATCCTATCTAACTCTATCCTATACTAACATAATCCTACTCTACCCTCCTCCCCCTACATCCCCTACCCTACATCCTTGGGCAATGCTTCCTAGGGAGCGCTTCCCAAGCACTATCCTTGGGACAGTGCTCTGCCCAATCCACCCATAGCGCAGACCAAGACACAAGGAAAAACGTGCGCAGACTTCATCCCTGAGGTGGCGACCAGCAAGGAGGGTGGAAAGAAAGTTTAAACAACAACAAAAAACTTTAATACATTTCCAAAACCCAAGCAAGACAAGGCCAGCGCAAATAGGAAGATATGACCACTGCACAAGGTCAGTGTGAGGGGACAGGGTGACATCACCCTCATAAACCATATTGACTTTGCTTTAAAGAAAACTTTGTTAAAACCTTTTTAAATTGCTAGCTTCATAACTAACGCCTAAGGAGAGAAGGTAAAGCATTTAACATATAAAGTTTTATAGGTATGAGTTAGGATATTTCTTAAATTATAATTTCTTTCTTTTAACTAGATTTTATTTTTGTTTCTTTATAATTTTTAAATACAAAATTTCATAAAGCAAAGGGATAAAGAGGGAACCTTTTAGATTCTTTGTTACCAAAATGGTAACAATTCTTTTCCAATACAAAAGACAGAGAGTTTACTATCTTGAAACACACATTGTCTTTTTTTGAAATATTTTCTAAGTATAGAATTACAAGGAAAAGTATATATATATATATATATATATATATATATATTTGTCTATATTTTAAGGTTTATTTTTTTGAATAGATTTAAGACATTTATACCATAGCTTGAGTCACAATGACACCAAAATCAATTGATCTCCTATATGACTTAAATTGGAATAATTCGACCTTTGTCATTAATTTCTTTTTAATGAAAATCTATAAAGAATTGTTACAACCTTAACATACCAAGAATTTGAATTATTCATTTAGTCCAATAATGCAATAATTGTTTGATTCTAGTAATCATGAAAACTGAATCTACATGCATGATCATAATTTTTATTTTCAACATATAAGAAAACTTGAAATTTTGCCAAATTAAATCAACATCGATTCCATCCTATTTTTGATATGCATCCATCTAAATTTAAATCACGATTAAACCACATGATAACCAATTATACTCAAACACCAATTTTATTGGCAAACCTAATTCAAAGGCTCAGTCGGGAAAGAACCAAGAAGAAAACTCGACTTCGTTGCCATTACAACAAAGTTTGAAATAAAAATTACATAGGATATCAATCCCAATTACAAAAATTTAATTGAATTTTCTTCATGACCCTCATCAAAGGATTCATAACAATTTTTGTAACACATTCAAGAACCGTGGAGGGAACCAAATCTGATCAGGTGACCAAAAGCATGACTAAGAACAATTCAAACATGCATATTCATACAAGGTTTTCACAATATGATTCAAAATGAATCAACACTAGGGAAAGGTGGACTCTTCTAATAGGAGAAGTCAAGCACAAGACCAAATTAGATGCCCAATCGGGGCTATTAACCAAGAACTTTCGTTCTTCCATTTAAACATGTCGCACTCATATGAGGTTTGTGCTGATGGGTAGGGGCCCATAACACCCTACCCTCTCTCCCTCTTCTCATCCTGAGAAGAGACTCTACACTGGTTGGAGTCCAACTAAACAGACCTTTCCCAAAATTGGTCACTTCTGCCCTATCCAAGGGTGAGTAATACGAAAACACCTATGCAAGAAAAATCTCAAAATTGCAAACATAAACATGAAAGGAAATCGTCCAAAATAACATGGTTTTGAAAGCTTTCCAAAATACCCACAAACATACAAACATTGAAACAACAAGGTAGCATAAGCATGAAACAAACATGAAATCTAAACAAGGGAGATGAGAATTCTTACCTTCAAAAAGAGGTAATGGCAATGAACAAGTTTGAGTAGAGCTTTTCCCTTCCTTGATCCAATCTTCCAAGACTCCTCTCTAAATGTAGAGATCAACAACCTCCACTAGCCCAAGAAGGGCTTCTAAATAAGCCTCAAACTCAACTACCAAAGGGATCAATAACTTCACCCACCCACCTACAAATCTAGAAGCTCCTAACTCAACCCACACTATGGTTAAACACTAAATGGAGGTGAGGTGAGGCAACTCATGATAGCCATAGTCAATTTTCGCACAAAGGCAAAATGAGACTTTTTGAGTGGCCTCAAAAGTCAATAAAAGGGGCTTAGGGGTTGGAAAAGACCCCTAATCCATACCCATACCCTTTGGGTAAAATTATTTCATGTTTTAAGCCTTAGGAAATAGGTTTAGAGCCAAACAAAATCTAGGAATAAAATAGGACCATCTAACTACTCTAACATTGCAGATTAAGCACTAATCCAGATTAGGGATGACTAAACTTGATTAAGAACCAAATAGAAAACTAACACTAACTTAAACCAACTTAGGTCTAAAGGTTACACAACTAACCCTAATCAGCACACTGAAGAACATAAACAATTTACGAGTGTCTAATGATACTAAAAGAACATAGTTACGAACACTAACATTCACTAAACACAAAAAGATACATACATATATCTCACAATGCAATACTAGAATTACGAACAACAAGGTTTGCAAAATTAGCACATAGAGATCAGTTATGTTCCTCCGTAGTGTTTCTTGGCTAAAATATCTGCACACTCATTGCACACATCAGTAGTCCCGTAAAATCACATGTACATATCTGTATACGTATCAAAAATTCACATAAATTAAAACATACATCAATAAGGGTTTCTTCATCCTGCTTAATTCTTAACCATTTAAAATCTCTTAAATCAAAGTCTCAATCCTACATTTACTGATTTCATCAACATACATATACATGAAACATTAAATGACAAACATCAAATATATCTGAAAGTAACATCACACAACATGAAATAATATAGTATGTTCTAAGCATCAGATAATGTCTCGACATCTTGAGTCATGAATATCAAAATTATAATAATAAATCACTATGCTATGATGGGTTGGGACGAGGCCTCACAAATTCTAATGACTATCTTTAATTGTCTCTAGTGGAATTTCCAAATCACCAATGAATACTCAAAATGAAGAGAATCTAAAAGCTAAACATTTTTGCATTATTTTTCAGAATAGATTTCCTGACTACTCTAGGTTTTATAACCCTCCATATACTAAATTGGATTTTTGTTTAAAGAACTTTCAATTGCCATTGTCCCATTTATGATAGAGACATATCCCATTGTTTCTAAAATTGTCACAGTAGTGAATTTTAACCTCACTTTTTATAGATTCTCTACTGGACCGATCATATTTTGTGGGCTTGTTTCCAAAAAAATAGTATACCTACCCTAAAATAATCTATGCATATTCTTGATAGTACTCTAATATGTTCCTCCATATGCTTTTGTAATAATTTGGAATAGCTTACAACTCATGCAAGAATGGAATCAGGCTTAAGTCATTCCATGTCACTTGTTTAGTAGGCTTAATATGGTCGATCATACATTTATTGTCTTTTGCAAAACAAGATGCATTTTCAACCATCTTAGACAAGGAAAACTATACATATTCCTCTGACACCCTAATGTGTTCTCCTGTATGTGTTTTCAAATATTTTCAACATATTAGTCATAAAAGAATGGAATTGGTCTTAAGCCATTCCATGTCACATCATTTGTCAACTTAATAGTATGAGATTTCTTGGGTAGCCCTTAGTTGATGACTAGGACTATCTCAAAACAATGGCAAGTCCTTAATATCCACACCTACATTTCTCTTCATGGTTCCTAATAGTGAAAATAACTTAATTACAAGCACATAGGGCCCAATTCATTCAATACAAGAATATAAGAGGACTCTTTGAGTATGATTCTATTTTTTCTTGTTGAGATTTGTTGAGATTATGTATTAAGCTCAAGTAGACTTGAACATAAGACCTCCCAAATGAGAAGCTCACAATTTATTGTTTGGTAAATCCAAGATACCCATGCAAAGACAAGGGTTTTTTGGATGATATTGTTAGTGAAGTGTTCATCTAAACTCTTGAAAATTTCCACATTTCCATCACCCAAGACATCCAAACCAGAAAATTGCTCAATTTCTTCAGTAAACTTGCCATTATCACCTACAAGAGATAGTACTAGAAGCTAATATTTCATGCTAGTCAAAAACTATTCTTGGCTATGGCCTAGAGTAGTATGAACCAGCCTTGTTCTAGATTATGTCATTATGTAATCTCCACCCACAACAATAGGGCATTCCCTATTTTCTAAGGGACGAATATAATTTTAATTTTGAATATTTGAACTACAAAATGTTCCCAACACATCAAGCTAAATCCCACACTTCAATTGTAGAGTACTGACTAAATCTACTACAACAACAATATGTTGGCTATTTTGAAAAAAAGGTTTTTAACACCTTTTGTAGTAGTATCTATAGATTATTTTGTTCTCACCTAGACCACTACATAAAGAAGCTGACCTTTGACTTCAACAACAACATTTCTAGGAATTGTCCATGGAGTTGTAGTCCAGATAGCCAAACCTAAACTAGGTAGAATTCCTTTGAGAAAATCAATAGCTATATCTACTATGTTAACCACCTTGAAAGTAGCATAAACACTTCTTAATATGTGTCCCTTTGGATACTCCAACTCAGCCTTAGCCAAAGCCATGCCAGAAGAGGGACTCCAATGAATAAATTTCTAGCCTCTATAAATGTGGTTCTAAACAAACATTTGCCCAAATACTTCAATCTATACAACTTCATACTCTGGAGCAAGTGTCAGATAGGGATTGTCCCACTCTCCCTATATTCTATATCTCCTAAATGATTTCCTTTTAGCATATAACTTGCTGTGCATAGTTGCCAAGTTCGCTTATTGTATTAGGCATATTAATGAAGAACCATATTAGTTATTGTCGGTGTTTATAAAAGTTTGATTAGTTAGTATTGTTTTTTTTCAGGCATTCTATAAAATAGTTCACATGGCTTGTGTATGATTTGACATTTTCAATGCTTCCTACACTCTCTCACCTGACTGATGATGGATTATAGAGAGTGATCTAAAATGATGATGCTAAAAAATACACACAATCAAATCCAAAATGAACTTACATTACAAATGGATTGTGGAAATCTGATATTGTTAATTTTGCATGCATGTCTACCAGGACAATCACAACTTAATCATATCTATGTATGTGTGTGTTGATTGTCCTGGTAGACATGCATGCAAAATTAACAATATCAGATTTCCACAATCCATTTGTAATGTAAGTTCGTTTTGGATTTGATTGTGTGTATTTTTTAGCATCATCATTTTAGATCACTCTTTGTAATCCATCATCAATTGGATGAGAGAGTGCAAGATGCATGCAAAATTTCAAATCATATGCAAGGCATGTGAACAATTTTATAGAACGCCTAAAAAAAATTTACACCCAAGCATTGGTTGAAATTTTGACCAATGCTTGTGTGTTTTCTACCATCATTGGTTGAAATTTTGACCAATACCTAGGTTTTTTCTACCATCATTGGTCAAAATTTTGACCAATGCTTGGATGTTTTCTACAAGGCATTGGACAAAATTTTGACCAATGGTTGGTAGTTTTTTACTAAGCATTGGTAAAAATTTTGACCACTGCCTGGTAGAATATGCACCATGGCTCTAGAAGGTTTTCAACCAATAGATTGGTCAAAATTTTTACCAACCAATATGTTGGTTGAAATTTTGATGTGAAAATTTTTACCAATTGGTTAGTCCAAATTTTTACCAACCTGGGTCAAAATTTTGACCAATAACGGTCAAAAAATGAGCTCAAATTTACTAGTGAATTGTACTTCAAAACAAATATTGGATACAATAATAACCTAAATTACTAGTAGGAGTTCCTATCGGTATATTTTGGTAAAATGGGAAAGAAAACCTGATAATGAAGAAACTTGAATATTGGAGGAAGACCAACTGAAGAAAGGAACTGATCCACATAAGTTTAGAACTCAAGGACTTGATTCTTTTTTTTCCCTATGAGAATGGTTCATGACAACCACTCTATAAATCAAATACTCACCTATACGGGTCTATCAATTAGGATTAGTTGTATAGTTTAATTTCTTACGGAAATATTTTCTAAATCATATAATAGGAAGAAATAAGTGAGGGTCTACTTTTATTAAAAAATCCTTTAGGGACATTTGGGGCCAATAGGCCTAAAATTTGTCATAATGGAAAAAAAATTCTAAAATAGTGATGTAATGAAATATTTAGATAGTTTTCCTCATACATAAACTAATTGTAATGTATTTTTGGTCATAGGTTGATGCCTAAGTACAAATACAAAGTGTTGCAAAAATTCCTTAAAAGTTGTGGATGCAACATTGGAAGTTTTCGTCTGTTTCTTATAAAATAATAAAAAATGTTATCCTATTTAAAAAATTGGCTAAAAAAATATGGAATATGTATAAAATCAATATTTAATCCTTTTGGAATGATGGTGGAATGTTGTTGAAGATATTAATCACTCGTGTAAATAAATATAAGGATTGTTCTCTGCAATTTCCATACAATTTATGTTACTACTAGTTCACTATTGATTGGTGTCAATAATAAATTGATATGGTAGAAAAAAAAATTAGGTACATTTAGAATAAATTTTTTTTGAAGACTATATTTTCATTAATACTTTTGGCAATGGGTTCTTTCTTTTGTAGTAAGAAACCCTTGATGAATAGGGGTTTGGTGAAAACTATGGGTTTTATCCTAGTAAGAGGATAGATGCTATTAGGATTCAATGAAATAAATTTAGTACATATCATTCTCTATAAGAAGACTTTTAATCCCTATTAGGATTTGTGCCAACCCTATTAGGAATTGATGAGAAGACATAAGACCGACCGTTGAAATTGTCTTTGTACTATCCTCACTGAATAATACAAATGTATCCCAACACTATCCAATAGAAACTTATTTTCCCAATAAAGTAATTTTTTAGCTCACCATGCCCAAACTTTACCAAACACTTCTCTAATCAAAAGATATCCAATATCATGTTAACTAGATCATACATAGAAGTTTACACACTTGCATTACACATAACTTGTTCACAACCACACTCTACTACATGGCTTTTTTTTCCTTTGTACAATTCCTAAAAATAATTTTTCTGCCAACCTTGAGGCTTTCTCAATTTACAATAATAATATAAAACCACCTTAAGATACACCGTTACAATATTGTATCTTTTCATAATTACAACCAAACTATCACCTCATAGTCTTCATCATTCTTTACAAATGTAACCTCTGACTTTACTCACTTAACCAAATCACAATAATCTTGTATTTTACCTTAATACAAGCTTCATTAAAAATATTTAATCTATGTTAGAGATATAATAAGTGTAACACTACCTCTAAAAAAAGAAAACAAATAAATTTGAAATCAATAACAAGTACAATGAATGCAATAAATTTTTTTTTTTAATTCAACTTATTACAAGATCAAGTACAAAGATTGAACAACTCTTAATCTAGAAACCTCAAAATGAAACATGATATCATCCAAATATGTTTCCATTAATATGCTTATACATAAAGAGTTCAGTACAATAATGAAGTACAACATCATTCTTAAACACCTATGTCCAACATAGGGACCCTAAATGCTGTTTCAAAAAGTAACTACAACAGTCATCCATAGCTACTTGCTAAACAATTTGGAGCACTTGGAAAAACACACAAAAATGCAACAAAACACAAAAGGGGGCTCAGTACACACTGAGTTGAAAAGCATAATCCAACTGCATACACGTTAGAAAAAACATATACATAACCATAATGCAGATATTCTATTCACTTTAACATAGTGCAGTTCCATAATTAATATGCAAGAAGTAAACATTTACTTAACAATGCAAAATTAAACTTGCACTAAGAATAACCCCTAAATGAATCATATATATACTAAGGTGTCATCTTTATGGCACTGAGATTTTGCATCCATGTATGTTATGCTCATAGTCAACACATAATAGTATTCTCTATTATACTTGTCAATGAAAGAATAGAGATATGCCTTGTTCTCCATACTTAACCATATAGGTTTAAGTCAAAGGTAAAGCCAATTATCTTTTTTTAAATGTAATTAACCCACCCAATTTACTTTAAAGGTTTTGCTGAATTAATTAACTGAATAGGATACACCAAATTCAGCCACCCCGATATATGTTCATCACAACTATTCTTAAAATACACATCAAATAGATTTACAAAAGAATGTACATGCAACAGACATAAAATCAATATACAACATGATACTACATCCTTTAATCCATTCGTAATACATCTTATTCTACCAATTTCAAACGTAACCTAGTTTACTATAACAATAGGAAAAAAACTTTAATATTAAGATCTCATAAATATAATTAACTGACATATCACCTTAACGATATTCACCAAATCTTAATACTACACAATTAACCCCTACTATTGTAATAAATTGGATTAATCTTCAAAATGACTAAGATAATAGAATTAGAGTAAATATGATATTCCTATTTTCAATGACTTTCATCAAACAAATATCATAAAACTAACTTTATTTGAAAACAATTTCCAACTCAATAATAGATGGAAAAAAAAACAAAACTTCATCAGAATAATAAATCAAATTCATATATATATATATATATATATATATATATATATAAATTCCATATGGTTAATATTTCAAACCCATTCAGTTCCAGTATATAATGGTGTTTATTTCAAACTCTGTTGACTTATATTTTACTGTTAAAAAAAATATCACCTACTATTCCATATAACAGTTTCCTACAAAATTCTAATAAACAACTGTTCAATCATTACAAATATTATCATACAAATATAACTTAATCAATAATGCTAAGCTTTTATTTATCTTATTTCAAAATCCCAAATTGCCAATTATACGTACGGTCAGCTTACAGACTTTAACCAATTTTCACTAATACATAAACATGTTCAACATAACTACCGCCCAATCCCAATTTACCAAATAGTATAAGATAACTGAAATCTCAACAACATAAGAAATTCCAAAACATATCATATCAAAATGCCTGATTACACATGGTATTGGTTGTTCCCCTGCCAACTCCTTGTATGTTGAAAACCATAATAACTATGTTGAAAAAATAGAAACTCAACTATGTTTTAAATTGTAAACAAATTCTAAAATCATATTGTCTAAGACTGGTGTCAGATAACAACAACCATCTAATTTTCCAAATACCATATGAACACCATAACAATCGACAAGTCATTCAATCCATGACCTTTGCTCATAAACATCCATTTAAATTACATCATATTTCCACAAGTTTGCTAAGTCAGAGAAATAGATCCGAACTAATGACAGTTCACAACCCCAAGTGTTTTTCAATAGATATCAACTAAGTGACAATATTACAATCACATCATAACATTCTATAGTTACATGCTAATTAACATAATTTAGATTTCATGCTAACTATTTGATAAAATGCCTCGGCTCTTGACTACTATCATGAGCTCAAAATTTAAGTGAACTCAAAACTGAGGTTGAGCCTCTCACACCTTTATTGTATAAGAGAGTTTTGATTCATTGGTGTTCACAGAGCTTGATGGAAGTTTTAAAACATAAGTGTTATTACACAATTTGCGAGCATGTTAACTATTGTGAGCATGTATTTCTCACACAACTCGACTCTAAGGAATACACAAGTATGTTTATATTTGTATATATAAACCATTTTACCCAAAGATCGAGCTCAAAAAAAATCTATTCTTATTTTAACTGTGTCCCATATCATATGCTATGTGTATGACAAAATATCAACAACATACATGGAAACAAAACACACAAAGAACCACAGACTTTTAAAACTGAAAATGGAAACCCGTATATTAAACATTAACTAAACCCAGATGAAAACAACAAAGCATGCAAATATATGTATTACCCATATCCAAATATGAATATATACAGAACTCGGCAAATCAATTGCCCAATCCTGCATACACCCATACTTGGGTATTGATAAGCATATTTTAACCACAAATTTATTATTTTCTTCAACAAACTAACACTACAAGAACAGTAAAGAATTTAAGTTAGAAAATGCCCCCTACCTTAAATCACAGTAGATGGAAAACCCCAAATAAACTTGATACAAAAACTTGAAATGTCCAACTAAAAGCAATCTCCACAGAGCTAATGCACAAAACTCACAACTGACCTCCACAATGAAAGATAACAGCAAAAAATCAAACATCAAACAACAAATAACTCCCCCTAAGAAATCTCCTTGCTCGACTTCATAAGCAACGATTTCTTTCCAACAAAACCCATCATGATGCCGATACTCCAGTAACAGAACAAAAATGTTATGCGTATGCAAAGCAATGAGGCCAAATTATTAGCATTGCTTCCATAGAGCCAATGCTTGAAAAAGTATGGGGATAAAACCTCCAACACCATTAAAAGCTCATTTACTTGCATTAAATCCATCTGTGACACATCACAAATTGAGTACATATGGCAGACCCATTACCACTTCCATATTTTGGCTTTCAAAACAATGAACATATTACCATTAAACATAGCATTCGACACCCACTTAGGGTTACTTGATAATAAGAGGTAATAAAAAAAATTTAAAATAAGAAAATTGAAAAATATTTTTACCAATCTCAATTTAGGGTATTTAAACCCTTTCAAAAACAACTATATCTATATGCAATGCCAACTGGAGTTAGTAATGGCAAGTCAATATAAGTTAGATAATCAAAACCAAAGTGATAATTCAACTCCCTCTCAGTCACACATATGAAAATATAGTGACAAATTCAAACACATAGAGCATATGAACACACAATATTATTTGCAATAACAAGTTGAACATACAACTAAAATTTTCTTTCTAATATCTATTCAACTTAGAATGCAGTTTACATCAAGTTTGAAACATAATAAACATAATCGATACCCAAACAACATGCAATTATAGTTTCACATCGTAACATCCTAATAACCTTCAAAACTAAACAAATAGTTCTGAATAGAAAATATGTTCATCATAAGTCTCAAGTCCCAAATGACTCAAAATATAACCAAGTTCTATAATTAAAGACAACATATCTACAGAAATGAACTCTAAACAAAAAGGTCTAAAATGTTGATGAACAGAAGCAGTGGTTAGGCGACACCCTCCCCCACTAGGCTTCGACTTTCTCTTAGAAGTCAGCAAACAAGTGCAGATGAGCTACTCTCATGATTTCAATGTCCTCCTAAGTAGTAGATGTTTCATCATTGGAGTCCCATAGGACCTTTACCTACCTTATTTCTCTTCCTCTTAAACTCATAGTTCTGCTTTGTATGATCTGCACTGGTTCCAGCATGATTTGACCATCCAAAATCTGCACATTTTTCCAATCAAGTATGTGAGCAATATCAAGTATATATTTACACAAAATTGAAACATGAAATACATTATGTATGTGAGAAAGACTCAGTGGCAAGGAAAGTTTGTAGGCAACAGGTCCTATCCATTCCAGAATTTCAAATAGACCAACAAATCATGGTGCTAACTTGGATCCCTTTCCATAATGAATTGGACTCTTATGTGTTCTTACTCAGAGAAACACTTTATCTCTAGCCAAGAATTGACAATCAATTCTATGCTTATCAACATATTTCTTTTGTCTATCTGGAGCAGTAATAAGGTGCTCTCTAATCCTCTTAACCTGCTGCTCCAAATCTTGCAACATATCAGGTCCTAAAAGAGTCTTGTCCTCCAAATTATCCCAACTGAGAGGTGTCCTAAAAGGTCTACCATACAATGCTTGAAATGGTGCCATACCTATGGAACTGTGATATCCATTGTTATAGGAAAATTCCACCAAGTGTAGATACTCCTCCTATTTATTCTATCTATCCATAATGTACATCCTAAGCATGTCTTCTAGAATCTGGTTGACACATTCAGTTTGTCCATCAGTCTCTGGGTGATAAGCTGAACAAAAATTTAGCTGAGTACCTAACTCACACTGCATAGATTTCCAAAGAGAAGAAGTAAACACTAGATTGCTATCATAAATAATCTTTTTAGGAATTCCATGTAACTTAACTACCTGTTCCATTTAAATCTTGGCAACCATTGTTGCATTATAGGATGATCTAACAAGAATAAAGTGAGCAACCTTAGAAAATTGATCCACTACAACCATAATAGCATCATGCCTACAAGCTGTAATAGGAAATCTAGTAATAAAATCTATAGAAATGGTGTCCCATTTCCATTTTGGAATACTATGTAGCTGCAATAAACCTGCAGGGTGCTGATGTTCAACCTTTACCCACTGACATTCCAAACATCGAGCCACAAAATTTGCTATGTCTCTCTTCATTCCAGGCCAATAGTAATGCTACTTAAGGTCAACATGCATTTTCTTGACACCCAGATGAGCCGAATATGGTGCTTTGTGGGCCTCTAACAAAATCAGATTTCTCAAATCACCCAACTCAAGAACATACACACTCCCTCTATACAGTAGTAAACCTTCAAGATTCATCGAATATCCCTCAAAATGCCCTTCTAAGACACTGCCACTATCCATAATAGCCTTAACATCCTACAACCAATGATCTATGAAAAGGTTCTATAAAATCTTATCCTTAAGATCCACTATTAGGATTAGAGAAGATAATTCATATCACCTTCTGGTAAGTGCATCAACAACCATGTTCTCCTTCCCTTGCACATATTTGATCTCGAAGTCATATTCACATAGGAACTCCATCCATCTTCAATACCTAGCATTGAGATTTGGTTGTGTGAAAAGATACTGAAGGCTTCAGTGATCAAAATGTAACTCAAATCGTTGACCCAGAAGAAAATGCCACCACTTGGTCAAAGCATGCATAATCACAACAAGTTTGAGATCATGAGTAGGATAATTCACCTCATGACTCTTTAGCTTTCTAGACTCATAAGCTATAACTCGTCCATCTTGCATCAATACTACCCCTATGCCATCCAATGATGCATCGGTGCAAACCACAAACTCTTTAGCTGAATCAAGGACTGCCAGAACTGGTGCACTGGTCAAACATTCCTTAAGTTTCTAAAATGCTACCTCGCACTCATCTGTCCACACAAATTTCTTCCCTTTTCTTTGAAGAGATGTGATAGGATGTGCTATTCTAGAGACGTTTAACATAAATCTGTGGTAATAGCTTGCTAAGCCCATGAAACTTCGAACCTCTGACACATTCATAGGTGCTGGCCAATCAACAATAGCCCAAATTTTGGATGGATCTATAGAAATTCCATCCCCTGAAATGATATGTCCTAAGTAACAAATCTTTGATTCGAAGAATTTGCACTTCTTAGGATTGGCATACAGTCTGTTCCTATGAAGGCATTCTGAAACCTGCTCTAAATGCTACTCATGCTCCTCAACAAAGTTAGAATACAGTAAAATATCATCCAAAAATACCACTACAAACTTGTCTAGGTAAGTTCTAAACACACCATTCATTAGGCTCATAAAGATAGAAGGTGCATTGGTTAACCCAAAATGTACTACTATGAATTCGTAGTGCCCATACCTAGTGCGAAAAGTTGTCTTGTAAATATCAGCTTTCTGGATTCTAAGTTGATGATACCCAAATTTCAGATCAATCTTCAAAAAGACTCGGGCACCCTTGACTTGGTCAAACAAGTCATCAATTCTAGGCAAAGGATACCTGTTCTTAATAGTGACCTCATTTAACTGTCTATAATCTATGCAAAGTCTTAAGGAGCCATCTTTCTTCTTGACAAAGATTACTGGAGCACCCCATGGTGAAACACTAGGACAAATCAAACCTTTCTCCAAAAGCTCCTCCAACTAAAATTTAAGTTCAACTAGCTCTTGAGCTATCATTCTATAAGGAGTCTTGGAAATTGGTTCCATTCCTGGCACTAAATCGATTCAAAAACCAATTTCTCTTCTCGGAGGTATTCCAGGAATCTCTTCAACAAAAACATCAGAAAAACTCTACAAGACTGGATGATCGAGAGAAGATCTCTTAACCATAGAATCTTCTAAATCATTTACCGAAATGGCAAACAAACTGCAACCTTTTTTAGCACACCTTGCCAATTGCTTGGTAGAAATTATCCACAAAGAGATGGGTCTCTTGATTCCTGCAATAACCCTAGCTGATCCAAAATCATCAACACAATTGATTGACCTATTATTTTAATCCAAAATAGCTTGATGTTGCTCTAACCAATCCATTCCCAAAACTATGTCATACGATCCTAAAGATATAACCCTAAGGTTCGCTGAAGTAGTAAAACATTTCATATGAATCTTACAGTCAGGAGAAAAAATATCAACATTCACCCTAGAACCTGATGCTAACTCCACTTGCCATCTATTCCTTGCCCTAACCACATTTATTCCACTATATGCAACTAAAGTAGAAGAAATAAATGAGTCTGTAGCTCCAGAGTCGAATAAGATAGATACTTTCATACCCTGAGTATTTCCCTAAGCTTCAATAACCATGTTCTAGTGTTCAGCCTTCTTTTGATCCAAAGATGCAAAAATATGATGGTTCCTGGCAGAATCACCAACTATCACTTCTGACCTAGCTGGCTTAGGTCTAACCTTTGACTTATCCCAGTTAGGGAACTGAGACTGATAATGACCTAACTGTCCACAATGAAAAAACTCAATAGATTTCCTGAATCCCATGTTCTAACTAGAAGGATTAGGAGATGGTTTATTACTATGCACACTTTGAGGTGATTGAGATGGTCTAGGCTATTTTGAACCCTTGGAGTCCTTATCAAACTTCTTCTTCTTGAATTTCTCGCTTGAAAATCTTGATTTTGCACTACACTATGGAGGCTTTTGACTCTTACTGACATTCAGAGTAGGTGGATTCATTATGGTTTTGTATGAAGCCCCATGATATCCAGACTTCATCTCAATCAGCTTTGCTCGCTCTAAAGCTTCTTGCATAGTTAAAGGTCAAAAAGTTCTCACTTCCTCCCTAATCTTGGGCATAAGTCCTTTGATGAAGTGCTGTATCATGGCCTTATCATTTTCTGCCTAACCAAAAAAAATTTTAAGCTCATAGAACCTATGTTCATAAGCTCCCACTATAGAGCCAGACTGCATAATCTGAAAGAACTCCTCTACACGGGCCTAACGCCAATATTTATACATGAACCTCTCCTTGAAATGCTCTACAAAGAGTTCCAATGTAACAAGAGAAATGTCAATGCCCAGCTTCTCCAACTCCTATTCCCACAACAAGGAACCAAATCCCCTCAAATGCATAACCGTCCATCTTACTTTCAAGTTACTCAAGTAACGATGTAAGAAAAAGCATTGCTCAATATTCAACAACCAAGCTTCTACCATTGTACCCTGTTCTATACCATAAAATAATGGCCCTTTCATCTTGGAAAGATCCTTGAGCTGAGCTCTTGCCACTGGATCTTCTTCTATAGGAAGGTTAATACCTTGCACAAGAGGTCTCCTATCATTCACTCCCCCACCAAGAATCTGGTTGTTAGCCTCAATATTATCGAGACGTTCTATAATCCTCTGAAGAACCATAGCTTGATCTGACTGGTTATCCTAGTTGTTTCTAACCCCAGCATTTTGATCAAACTGATCATTCCCAGCAAAATTTTGGTACCTAGGACCTCTACCACAACCTCTACCCTTGCCTCTGCCTCTGCCTTTGCTAGCAAGGTTATCCTCAAGAATGTTGTGTCCTTGAGTTCCTCTAGTGATGGGAGGCATGATAGCAACCTAAAAAACAACTAACTATTAATACACCTTGATAACGAGTTAAACCCTATAACCCAAGAGTCCTAGTTATTCTAACTTGGCTCTGATACCAAATGTAACACTACCTCTAAAAAAAGAAAACAAATAAATTTAAAACCAATAACAAGTAGAATGAATGCAATAATTTTTTTAATTTAATTCAACTTATTACAAGATCAAGTACAAAGATTGAACCACTCTCAATCTGGAAACCTCAAAATGAAAGATGATATCATCCAAATATGTTTCCATTAATATGCTTATACATAAAGAGTTCAGTACAATAATGAAGTACAACATCATTCTTAAACACCTATGTCCAACATAGGGACCCTAAATGTTGTTTCAAAAAGTAACTTCAATAGTCATCCTTAGCTACTTGCTAAACAACTTGAAGCACTTGGAAAAACACACAGAAATGCAACACAACACAAAAGGGGGCTCAGTACACACTGAGTTGAAAAGCATAATCCAACTGCATACACATTAGAAAAAACATATACATAACCATAATGCAGATATTCTATTCGCTTTAACATAGTGTAGTTCCATAATTAATATGCAAGAAGTAAACATTTACTTAACAATGCAAAATTAAACTCACACTAAGAATAAGTCATAAATGAATCATATATATATTGAGGTGTCATCGTTATGGCACTAAGATTCTGCATCCATGTATGGTATGCTCATAGTCAACACATAACAATATTCTCTATTATACTTGTCAATGACATAATAGAGATATGCCTTGTTCTCCGTACTTAACCATATAGCTTTAAGTCATAGGTAAGGCCAATTATCTTTTTTAAATGTAATTAACCCACCCAATTCACTTTAAAGTTATCACTGAATTAATTAACTGAATAGGATACAACAAATTCAGCCACCCCAATATATGTTCATCACAACTATTCTTAAAATACACATCAAACAGATTTACAAAAGAATGTACATGCAACAGACATAAAATCAATATACAACATGATACTACATCCTTTAATCCATTCATAATACATCTTATTCTACCAATTTCAAAAGTAACCTAGTTTACTATAACAACAGGAAAAAAAACTTTAATATTAAGATCTCATAAATATAATTAACTGACATATCACCTTAATGATATTCACCAAATCTTAATACTACACAATTGAACCCTGCTATTGAAATAAATTAGATTAATCTTCAAAATGACTAAGATAATAGAATGAGAGTAAATATGATATTCCTATTTTAAATGACTTTCATCAAACAAATATCATAAAACTAACTTTATTTGAAAACAATTTCCAACTCAATAATAGATGGAAAAAAAAAACAAAACTTCATTAGAATAATAAATCCAATTCATATATATATAAATTCCATATGGTTAATATTTCAAACCCATTTAGTTCCAGTATATAATGGTGCTTATTTCAACCTCTGCTGACTTATATTTTACTGTTAAAGAAAAAATCACCTACTGTTCCATATAACAGTTTCCTTCAGCATTCTAATAAACAACTGTTCAATCATTACAAATATTATCATACAAATATAACTTAATCAATAATGCTAAGCTTTTATTTATCTTATTTCAAAATCCCAAATTACAAATTCTACATACGGTCAGCTTACAGACTTTAACCAATTTTCACTAATACATAAACATGTTCGACATAACTACTAGCCAGTCCCAATTTACAAAACACCATAAGATAACTAAAATCCCAACAACATAAGAAATTCCAAAACATATCATATCAAAATGCCCGATTACACATGGTATCGGTTGTTCCCCTGCCAAGTCCTTGTATGTTGAAAACCATAATAACTATGTTGACAAAATAGAAACTCAACTATGTTTTAAATTGCAAACAAATTCTACAATCATAATGTCTAAGACTAGTGTCAGATAACAACAAAAATCTAATTTTCCAAATATCATATGAACACCATAACAATCGACAAGTCGTTCAATCCATGACCTTTGCTCATAAACATCCATTTAAATTACCTCACATTTCCACAAGTTTGCTAAGTCAGAGAAATAGATCCGAACCAATGACAGTTCACAACCCCAAGTGTTTTTCAAAAAATATCAACTAAGTGACAATATTACAATCACATCATAACTTTCTACAGTTACATGCTAATTAACATAATTTAGATTTCATGCTAACTATATGATAAAATGCCTCAGCTCTTGACTACCATCATGACCTCAAAATATAAGTGAACTCGAAACTGAGCTCAAGCCTCTCACAGCTTTATCGTATAAGAGAGTTTTGATTCATTGGTCCTCACAGAGCTCGATGGAAGTTTTAAAACATAAGTGTTATTACATAATTCACGAGCATGCTAACTGTCATGAGCATGTATTTCTCACATAGCTTGACTCTAAGGAATACACAAGTATGTTTATATTTGTATATATAAACCATTTTACCCAAAGACCGAGCTCAAAAAAAACCTATTCTTATTTTAACTGTGTCCCATGTTGTATGCTATGTGTATGACAAAATATCAACAACATACACGGAAACAAAACACACAAAGAACCACAGATTTTTAAAACTGAAAATGGAAACCCGTATATTAAAAATTAACTAAACCCAAATGCAAACAACAAAGCATGCAAATATATGTATTACCCATATCCAAATATTAATATATACAAAACTTGGCAAATCAATTGCCCAATCCTACATATACCCATACTTGGGTATTGATAAGCATATTTTAACCATAGGTTTCTTATTTTCTTCAACAAAATAACACTACAAGAATAGTAAAGAATTTAAGTTTGAAAATGCCCCCTACCTTAAATCACAATAGGCGAAAAATCCCAAATAAACTTGATACAAAAGCCCAGAATTTCCAACTGAAAGAAATCTCCACAGAGCTATTGCACAAAACTCGCAATTGACCTACACAATGAAAGATAACAATGAAAAATCAAACATTAAACAACAAATAACTCCCCCTGAGAAATATCCTTGCTCGACTTCATAAGCAAGGATTTCTTTCCAACCGAAACCCTTCATGATGCTGATACTCTAGTAACAAAACACAAATGTTATGTGTATGCAAAGCAATGAGGCCAAACTATTGGCATTTCTTCCACAGAGCCAATGATTGAAAATGTATGGCGATAAAACCTCTAATGCTATTAAAACCTCATTTACTTGCATTTAATCCATCTATAACACATCACAAACTGAGTACATATGATAGACCCATTACCATTGCCATATTTTAGCTTTCAAAAAAATGAACATATTACCATTAAACATAGCATTTGACATTCACTTAGGGTTACTTGATAATAAGAGGTAATAAAAAAAAATTAAAATAAGAAAATTGAAAAATGTTTTTACCAATCTCAATTTAGGGTATTTAAACCCTTTCAAAAACAAGTATATCTATATGCAATGCCAACTGCAATTAGTAATGACAAGTCAATATAAGTCAGATAATCAAAACCAAAGTGATAATTCAACTCCCTCTTAGTCACACATATGAAAATACAGTGACAAATTCAAACACATAGAGCATATGAACACACAATAGTATTTGCAATAACAAGTTGAACATACAACTAAAATTTTCTTTCTAATATCTATTCAACACAAAATGTAGTTTACATCAAGTTTGAAACATAATAAACATAATCAATACCCAAAGAACATGCAATTATAGTTTCACATCGTAACATCCTAAGTAACCTTCAAAACTAAACAATTAGTTCTAAATAGAAAATACGCTCATCATAAGTCTCGAGTTCCAAATGACTCAAAATATAACCAAGTTCTATAATGAACGACAACATATCTATAGAAATGAACTCTAAACAGAAGGGTTTATAATGCTGATGAACAAAAGTAGTGGTTAGGTATGACAATAAGAACATTAGAAACTTCTCAATAGGTAACTATGTCTAAACCTTTTCTTCAATAAATCTCAAATAACTATCCACTATCTTTGAGTTTTTACATGTGCACTGAACTGAATTATCATGACAGTCTATAGAACACATCCTCAATTTCACATAACCTCATCTTCAATCCTCTAACTACACAACCTCAAACTTTATCTACAACTTTGTTAGTCTTCACAACATGACTAGTCTATTGACATCAATGACAAAGACATTTATGAATATAACAAATAACCTCTAAATAATGTCTCTAGCAATGCTAGGATACTTCCCCATAGGAATACGATCATAATTCATTCTAAAGATCTCTCACTTTTTCATTGATGGCAACACAGATGAAAAACATCTAAGTTCTATGAATACTAAATGTCTCTACTACAACTGCTCCCTCATTCATGCTAACTATCATGCCCAAAATATATGGCCAAAACACAAACAATTTTTTTATTTTTTTATTTTTACAAGAACTTTGATTCAATGAGATGATACGATCGAAAAAGATTTAGATGTTTAACTATAATGGAAGTAATTGTTCAAGTAGTTTAAAATTCAGATAACCATAGGTACATTGAAGATAGATGCAAGTTCACCATTGATATAGAAAGGTGAAAACTCAGTTTGAAACATATCATAAAAGAGATAGGTTGGGTGAACTTAATGTTGTAGAAAATCAATTAATTAAATTAAACTATTAATTCCATTTAACTAAAGTCCTAATCCTTCAATTGTTTTAATAATTCCTTAAAATATTACCTCCTAAGGATGAAAATAGATTAACACAACAACTTATTCGATATGTCAAATGACCTACTAACTAAAATGACATCTATCTCTCAATTACATAACCTTGTTTAACATCAATTTAATTATGATCAACATACCACTAACCTTTTAATGAACTGATTAACTAGTCCCTTCCATTAACCTAATAACTTGAATGACTACAAATTTAATCATTTACTTTAGGCTTGATGTCATTAATTAACCTCTTTCAACTTCATTCTAAGATAATTACATCTCGATCCATAATCTATCCTAAAAAAAACTTATCAATTACTAGAATACTAGCATTAGGAGAATTTAGAACTCTAAAATATCAATCAAATTCAACTATCCAACCCATGCTAACTACGTTTTAAAACTTTAATCAAAAATCTAAACTAACCTTTAATAGACATACAATAGAGATAAACTTTATTATCAAGTATACTATCTACATTTTAATTTAGAATTATCTCCAACGTACTCATAACAATCTAATTTATATTACTCTATCATTTACAGTTAAAATTGAAGACTAGAATTAATTCAAATAAATCTATAAGTTAAACTAAACTTTATTTAAAACTATTATAAATTTAAGTCCAACATTAATAATGCCAATATTAAAATTAATTTGACTGACTCACAATTATATAAAACTAATTAATAACATAGAATAAAAATACAACTATAACAAAGAGGTAACTAAATTAAAACTAACTAATTTAGAACTAGCTTAAATAATACTAACTTAGCAACACACACTAACTCAAAGCTATCCTAAATTAACACTAACTTAGAATACTAACTACTTTCTAATGTCATATAAATAGCTACTAATCTAATTAAAAATTAATACTAATCTTATTTAAAACTAACAATAAATATAAATACTAACCAAACATTATCTAAACTAACCTAGACTACCTACTAGCCAAGTGGCCTAGCCACCACTTGGCTTCCCCTTCATGATGACTCACACTCCCCCATGAACTACATGTTGGCCCAAGTCTGTCAGTGCAGACTTGCCCTCCCCCTTGTGTGAGTGATGGACATGCAAGGAATCTAGCACATAGGGGAAAAGATATGGGGAGGGGGGGGGGGGGGGGGTACATGTTAGAAGAGTTAAGTTTATTAAACTTTCTTTTTCTCCCCTTGATAAGACAAGGTCATCAGTGACAACATCACCCATGTTGGCAGGTGGTTGGGTGAAGTCCATGCCTAGCCCTTCAATAGGAAGGTGAAAAAAAGTAAGAGATGGGAGGAAGACAAATCTAAGTGGGTGTGATATCAATTTTTTTTTTGTTTATTAAATGACTAGATTTGAAGTCCTAGGAAAGTACCTTGCCCTTTCATGCTAAATGGAGTTTAATGCTGATCTAATCAACTAGGTCTCCACCAAATTTGGCAAGGAGGTGATTTGAATACTTGATTTAGTGATGGGCTAGATAGCTATAGGAGTAAATGTCAAAAGTTTTATTGTTGTGAGAAGGCAATAAGAAATGCATTATCATAAACATTTATATGCTTTATTTTTTAGTTTATTTAATTTATATTGTTTAAAGAATTAGTAAATGATTTTTTTTTGAAATTCAAAGAGGAATATATCAAAGCATATTCTCTATAGCTTGGGGAGAATTAAAAATTTCTTCCATACATTTTCCAGAGAGCTTTTTACTCCTGGAGATGCAAATTTATTTTTTGAAGTCAATTTTTTTTTTTCTAAGTGTTGATGTATATATATTTTTTATATTGTTTTTTTTTGTTAAGCAAGGAGTGATTTCTTTCCTAGAGACAACATTGTTTCTTTTTAACAAGCATACTAATACAAGAAGATATGATTAAGGTTATATATATTTTTCTTTCTCCTTTAACTTATGTTTTCTAATTCATCATATAACAAAGGTATATGTGCATTTTATTTTGAATTCGAGGAGATGCATAATACCTTAATCAAATGTGATTTTGTCATTGATATAATTTAGTAAGGAGAGAGGTAAATTTGTTCTCCACGATGTAGGATTGTTCGTTTCCTCTTAATACATATAATATTGAATTGAAAATTCAATATATCCAATTTCTTTTCCTTAACCTATTTGAAAACTTGAGAGTTCATAATTCAAAAACATTATCCATTGATCTATTTTCTCACATACATATGCAAAATTTGAAATCACATAAGAGTAATGCAAGGAGATTTTCATAATCATTTTCTTTCTCTATTATTCAACCTGGTTCAAGGCTCCATTAGGAAAGAACTAGTAAGAAAACTCGACCCCTTTGCCAAATACATCAAAGTTTAAAATACATTTTTACATAATGTTACAATTCAATTGAATTCTCTTCTAGAGCTTTCACAAGAGATCTTTTCCAATGTCTTCAATGCATCAAGGGAACCATGGGAAGGACAAGAACCAACATGGAGGTAAAACAACATAATAAGATGAACAATTCAAGCATGCATTCCCAACTCGGTTTGCACAATAGGTTCAACATTGAACCAAAATAGGGGGGAGCTAGATTTTCTCAATACGAGACGCCAATCACCATAACATAGCCCTTTTAGGGCTAAAATTCAAGAACTTTCATTCTTTTACAAATGCCCTTTCGAGGCCAATGAAACAAGGATTTTCATTCCTTCCCTTCCACAAGTATTCAAATGTTCATACAAGGTATGTGATGAAAAGTAGGGGCCCATACACCCTACCCTCTTTCCCTCTTATCACCATGAGAGGAGACTCTACACTATTGAGGTCCAACTAAGGCCCTTCCCCCATACTTGGCCTCTTCTTCCCTATCCAAGGGTGAGTAATGCCAAAAAAATCCCCATGAAATCTCCTCAAAATTTCAAAGCAAAGCATAAAAATGACATCCAAGAACAAGTTAAGATTCCTCCCAAAACACCCTCAACACACATACAAGCAATACAAAGATAATCACAATGCCTTATACATGAATCAAGCATAAACAATAAGAAGAAACATGATCAAAAGAGTGAAGAACCCTGTTGGCACTCAAAATTGCATGGTCAATTTTGAGCACTATTGTGAAATTCAGGCCTATAAATGCTTTGTGAAGCCTATGTACCTCGCTGTTGAGTTAATGCATAAATGGTGTTTAATGTTTCTAACACCTTCCATTCAACCTGCCTACCTGTTCCATATGGTCAAATCATCATTCTGAGCTATTCGGCGAAGTCTTATTTTGAACAATTGTCAATCTTGCTTTTTCACCTGTGTCAAACAGTGACAGGATGCTGTGTTTGCATCTGAATATCTCACACCCAGAAAGGTTTTGTGACTTTCCACTTTGAGAGTGTCTAGTGTCCATACCTGAGAACCTATATTTCAGATTTTGAGTCATTTCAAGTCCGTTTGACTAGGTTTTGAATCCCTCGAAGTTGTTCAGTTACTGTTTTCATGTTTTTGCAAAGTTTTCAAATTTTTGGGAAGCCCTGTTTGACGTGTTGTAACTTTTGACCAGTTGACCCAAATGCTAAAATTCTTTTTGCGTTACATTGTAGACATCAGAGACTTTCTATGTTTCAAGTTTTAGCTTATAAAAAATCCGTTTGATCAATTTTCAAACGTGATTCCAAATGCAATTTCTAAAGTTATACTGGTGTCAGCATTCGTAGATTGATCAGTACCCCTGTTTGAGATATTATAACTAGAAATCCATGATTGGCAAGGTCCAATGGTCTATTTCCCTATGTTTTATACTGAAAATACTACAAGTGTGCCAGTTTTCAAATCTTGACGAATCCGTTTGCACATTTTTCCAGGGTCATTCCATTTGCAAAAATTGCTTTTTAGACATTGTTTCTAGTCAGTAATTCTGAGTAGCTTAATTTGACCGCTCGCCATTTGCATCCTATGATTCATCATGAGCCCAAATCACATAATCATACTATCCTCATGACAGAGAATCGATGCCCTTGTTTTTGTCTTGCCAAGTGTCTATTTGCCTAGTTTTCTGAGCCAGATCCAAGCCCAGTTTAGTGTTTTTTGACTTGTTTATCTGCAGGTGATTCTAAGAGGTCAACTTTGAAAATGAATATCTTTTGACCCTGAATTCATCATGAGATGAGATTGGACAGGGTACAAGAATGCAGAGCAAAGACTCAGGGTATTCAATTTTAGGACATGATCAGTTGATTTGGTCAGTTTTCAAAGCCAGTTAACCGACCTCCTGACGCATATTTGACAGTTGACTGAACATTGAAAAATGAGTTTTAAAAGTGGGTTTCAATGGTCGAACTTGATTCTAATCAGCATCAGAGGGTCAATGGACCAGTTTTGCAGTTCAGTTGTCTGGAAACAAAATTTTTTTTAGCCGAACCCACTTGGGGCCTAACTAATTGCATCAGACTGAATAGAAAAGGTGTGGGTGAAAATGTGGTTATAAATGTGTCAATTTTCTGATTAAATGACATATCATCTTTAAAGGAATTAGTTTTGAGTTATCACATTAATATGCAAAGGCATGAAAGGCATATTCGCATTTTGTGGAATTGTTTTAGGCATTGATTCTTGAGTTTTCATGACATTGAGAAGACACAAAATAGATGCCAAATTATGAGTAAAAGACATTATTTTGAGATTTAATCATTAATTCCATGACCTGGGTATTCCTATCACACTTATAAAGCACTTGATACATCTAAAGAAATGTCTCAAGGAGATACAGAAATATGGACAAAGAAGTATCAGCCAAAGACTCCTAATGATATAATTGGGAATCAATCCATTGTGAAATAGTTACATGATTGGTTGGCACATTGGGATAAACAACATCTAAAAATTGAGACCAAAGGGACTAAAAGCCAAAAACATGGTAGTGGTAGCAATAGTGACATCTCCAAAAAGGCGGTGCTTTTAAGTGGGATGCCGGTATTGGGAAGACTACTTCTGCAAGATTGATAAGTCAAATGCTTGGTTTCACAACAATTGAGGTTAATGCTAGTGACAACCGTGGGAAAGCTGATTCTAAGATACAAAGAGGCAAAGGGATGCACAAGGGTGAGTTTTAATGTGATGCCCTGCAGGTTGAAGAAGCTGCCCAAGTAAAGAAGATGCCTCATACAACATTAAAGAAGATGTATAAAGAATTTGTCTCACGCCAAAAGGCCATCAACCCACATGAGGAGAAGAAGATGTGTTTGAATGGTAGGCAAAAGACCACAAAGAGGCTGCAGCAGAGGAAAATGTTTGAAGGAAAAAATGCCTAGGCAACGTAATAATAGGTGCAGCTACACACAATGGTAGTATAAAGGCTCCCATGCTATGCATTGAGAAACAAAGTCTAAAACACAATAAAAAAGGAAACTGCTGGTTTTAGAACAACGGGAACAGGGGAGGCGTCAGAATTTGGGCCACCTGCGAATCAAAGAGGGACCTCATCTCAATGGAGGACAATGGTCAGATTATGCAATGAAGCAGTTTGATGTGAAGGAGAACGCCTGTATGAAAGAGGCGTGTAATAGAAAGAAAATCCGTAGGCAGGAGAGCTCCATACACCAATGAAGCTCACTCTAATGGAAATAGGGGCGACATTAGAGTGAATGCAATTTATCCACATTGTATGGCGTATGAGTTTTTTAAGTGTTTAAGTAACATTGCACACTATTGAATAGTGTTTCAAAGCTGCTGGCTTTTGAAGTTCATGCAGGCTTGGGGGTCCCACGATGATGTCAACGGGTTCAAATAAAGAAAATTTTTAATCAAAAACACAATCCAAAAATGGTGACGCTAGCATCCTAGGTGATCAAAAAAGGTAGGAAATCCGGCTAGTCACTACCTCGCTAGCCGAAAAATCTTGGCGACTCCGACTAGCGAAGTAGCGAGGTTGCTGGAAAAAACATAAAAATCTGGCAAACAAAGGTTGAATTCGAGCTTAGAGATCATGCCATGTGGATAATCTAAAGGTCATCGCTAACTCACCAAAAAAAAGTTGCACAAAAGTTATCATAGTGAGATAGCGAGGATGGATGCAGTAATGACATGTGGCGTCCATTGTATAGGGCTGAACAAATTAGTGAATGACACGTGTCACTCGATCAATGAAGGTTGACCCTGGATTCAAAGGCATTAGAAATTAAAGAATAAAAAATAATAATAGTTTATTATTATTTTTATAAAATATGCACATTCAAAAATTATTGTAAAAGGGGTCCATTCTAATGTTCAAACATTAGATATTTTAAATTTTTGAAATTTAAAAAAATCAAATGTGCAAACATGAGTTTCTAGGAGAGGAGTCATTTTTAAAATGACTTTCAGGAGGTTTTCAAGAGGCCAAATAGGCGATGTTATATATCGCCAGAATTGGGAGAAGACGAACTTTTTGATTCTAGAGTCAGTTTTTGCACAAGTATCAATCAGTTTGAGCTACATGAGGTTTTCTATCAGGTACCTAAATTGCAACCATATTCAGACCAAGAGGTTCCATTTTGATTTTTTGTCAAGGTAATGACCTGAATATTAGTAAAAAATAGTTGAAATGTAGTATGGGCCGAAATTTGAGCGGATTCATTTAGTAAAAACTAAAATTTCACCAGCATTTCAGTGGGTAAATCATATATGTTGGTGACTTAGCAAGTTTTCATCATTCAGAAATAGACATTTGCAAATCAGTTACAAAAAATGATGAAATCAAATAGATCACAATGGGAGAAGGAAGGAAGAAGTTTTTAGTTGCCAGAAGATCAATTTTCAAGTGGACACTTGTCAAGTAAAGAACAGATCTAGGATTTCTTTCTCTTCTATATCTTTCTTTCTTTCTATCATTGAGGGGGTTCCAATTTTTTGTTACTGAGAGACCACTATTGGTGGAGAATTTGCAGTCATTCTGTGAGACCATTCCTTTAGATCTAGACCTGTGATTCCACCTCCATTCTTCAGCAATTTCTCTCATGTGAACAACAGTAGTGTAGATAATATAGATAGTTCTGATACATTAGGTTGTTTCATGTTTTAATTTCATGCATCTGGATGTATATTTTCAAAGAAAATGAATACATATGAGCAACATTTCTTAAGTTTCAGTTGAATCTTGTCTCCATTCTCATTGAATTTCAATGTTTTACAATCTTTGAACAAAGAGTTTAGGTCATAGTTGCAGTCCCCCAAGACTGTATGTTGTTTCATTGTTGCTGATAGTTCAAGGAATTGTGTAAATACTTCATAGAAATCAACAAGGTTGCAGATTTATTGAGGAGGATATCAAGTAAGAACGATATTTTAAACTGAACATAGATGTCTATTTACAAGTTAAATAGATAGATCTATATCTGAAGATACACACATGTCTCAGATATTCATATGTATGTTTGTGATCCATGAATTTTCCCAATGGACTAGGCACTGATTAGCTACATGGTCATTACTTTCTCACTGTTGCATATCTGAGCATTGTTGAAATCAACATCAAAAATCAAATGCTTTTCCCCTTTCATGTTGAAGATCTATCATAGAATTCCCTCACTCGGCTTATGAGGTTCATAGATCTCCATCTAGCTATCGTAGGTCTGTTTTATTTCATGAGTTCTTAGGAGAAATATGGGTTTTATCTACTTTGAATAGATTCAGTGTATTCTTTGTCAACTGGTACCATATAAAGAATCTGTAGGTCCACCTGCCTAGGTTTTGTAGAGCCTGAAGAAGAAGAAGGGTCATGCCTTATAGTTGGCCTGGTGTCTGAATGGATGTGTTGATAATGGGAGTTAGCTACCTTGAGATGCATCTTGTTCTCATTAGGGTAATTGGAAATGGGTAACATTTTCAAACACCAACAAACCCTACCTTCACAAAAAGTTATGGTAAAATGACAAGTTGAGAAGAGCTTATCCTCCCTTTCTTTCAATCTTCCACTCCTCTCTAAAACTAGAGATTGGGTAACAACCCCAAAACTACTTCAAATTGCCTCTAAGTATGATCCTTAACTCAACTAGACTTCAAGTAACCTCAAGATGGATTTTTAAGTCACCAACTCAAGTAGGAGATAATCAATTTTTGGAATCAACCAAAACTAGGGTTTTTGAGTGACCCTAAAATTCAACCAAAGAGACTAAGGGGTTGGAAAGTACTCCCCACCCATATCCTTACCCCTAGGGTACTTAAATTTAATGCTTTTAAACCTTAAATACTTAGTAGAAACAAAAAAAGGGCTAGGAGAATAGTAAGACCAATTAACAACCTTGAAACA
Source organism: Cupressus sempervirens (assembly GCA_028749045.1). Taxonomy (NCBI): domain Eukaryota; kingdom Viridiplantae; phylum Streptophyta; class Pinopsida; order Cupressales; family Cupressaceae; genus Cupressus; species Cupressus sempervirens. Next base: position 267,814,933 of record CM053786.1, on the reverse strand, counting down.
AAGACAATGCAAAGATAGCACAAATTAACAAGGGGTTTAGTTCCATCTTTCCATTGGGTTTCCTAGCTAAATTTCCTGCACACTCATTGCACACATCAGTAGTTCAAGAAACACGTGTATATATATAAATTATGTATCAAGAAATTCATGTAAATTAAAACATCTATTTTCTACAAATCAATTGTTTATCTCATTCTATTCATTAAAATTGGAAAAATTAAAGTGTTAGTTTTGCATTCATTTACTTCATCATTGTACATGTTCATAAAGCATTAAATGACAAAATCAAATATCTGAAAGTAAGGCATCACACGTCATAAATAGCATAATAATGTTTAGTGCATCAAATAATGTTCTGACATATCGAGTCATGAGTATCAAAATAACAATGTATCATTGATGCTAGGATGGGTCGGGGCAAGGCCTCACACTAACCATGAATTTCCAATGTACTATAATGAATAGACATAAGAAAGGTCTTAATATCCCCAATATAGTCACATCATTTTAAATCTTCATTATTAATACTCTTAATTAATCCTTTTGAAATCATCTTCATCAATCAAATCTCTTTATCATTGGAATATCTCTTGCTCATAGATATTCTCCCCCTATTGAAATAATTATATATAAAGATATTTTCTTATGTTTCTCACTCCATAAGATATCTACAAAAATTCATATCAAAATGCAATTTCATGTGCTAATCTTCCCCATTGATGTCAATGAAAAAGACATCATTATGTCAATTCAAATACATAAGAAATGCAATAATCTCAAGTGGCTGAAGATACTATTAAATAACATTTACCAAGAGTCCTTTTTGATTTAGCTCAAACATGGATATTACCCCATAGAGGAAGTATCAAGTATCTAGTTTTGAGAAAGAATATTACTATGTTACTACTAGACTAATGCAATCTCTACATCAAATATGCAAAATTAGGTTGGGTCATAACCCCAAGTATACCTCTTAAGTATTAAAATGTATATTTTAGAATTTTTTTTTTTAAAATATATTTTCTATCTTTGCATTTTTATTCGCATACTCCAATCAAATTTCCTTCTCTACAACTTTCTCTCTCAAACAGTGATAATTGATAGATACATGCTCTGTCTTTGAATGTAAAACATGATTCTTTTGCATACTTACTGTACATGTGTTATCAAAATATATGATAATATGATTTTTGGAATTCTTTGGAATAACTAAGAGGGGTAGTGAATTAGTTATCCAATGTCTAGATGTATAGTTAAAACTTTTCACAGCTTAGTGAACTCATAAAACATTTATCATCATGTATGCATCCCTAAGATTATGCAATCACTTAAAACTTGTAGTTTACTATCAAATCAAATTATAGAAATGTAAACATGAAACATAAAAAATTCAATAACACACTTGACACAATGATTTACGTGGAAACCCAATTTGAGAAAAACCACCAGTAACATGCTACTCTTTCTAACTCTTTTGAAGTGATGTTGTATGAAAGGCGAACCCTATTAAAGGTTACAATGCACATTGTTAAATGTGACCTAGTTAAAGGATTTCAATCACCTTGTTAGGAGTGAGACTTGTTAGAGGACTTTAGACCATCCACTTGGAATGTGTCCTGGTTAAAGGATTTACAAATGATTGTTAGGTAAACCTTAATCCAAAGCATTAACCCTAGATTGATACAATTATTAGAGAATAACAATAGGGCTTGATCTGTGAAAGATTACAACTCCATTTGCATATTATATATCTCTATTTTAGTCCTCCATTTTTCTTGGCTTTCATACAGTTCAGCTTTGATATCTTGTTCACCCTTCAAGCATCCATACCCTTAAGACTCCTTTCTTAACTTTCCAATGTAGACTCTTCAATTAGGTCACTAAATGAAGCAATATCCTAGAAACTTTGTCTTCCTTAGGTTCTCGCACATGAAAACCTTTACTTCTAATTAAACATCCCTATAAATAGATAATTAAGATATTTTGGCATTCATTCTCCATCATCCAATTTAGGGTTGGGATAGATTAGGTATAATTCAATGAATCTACCCCTTGTATCATTTCATTGTTTTCTTGAAACTTCTCCTTCAATCATCTTTGAATTTTCCATAAAATAGTTTACCATAGATTTTGTGCCACCAGCTCATCAATCTTATCTTCCACATGGTTCACATAATCCAAAAAAATAAACTTTTCATCTCAGATCTATCAAATTCATGATCTTTCAAATAATGTTGACAGTTGGCACTAGCTTATAATGCTTCACACAAACTGTATTGCTCAACATCCTCTATGCAATCACTTGGCACAAACTAAAGTTTATGGGTACTCGACATCAACTAACTTTACTCGGTGTCAACTATTTCACTTGGCATACACTAAAATATACTTTTACTTGGCTCCAACTAATTTCTACTTAGCTTGCACTAGCTTTTCTTGGAACCTACTATCCATTCAGTCAAGCTTGGAAAAAAAACTTTGTTTAACTTGTTCTTCTAAACTTTCTTAATGTAACCAACTTTTACAACCTTAAGTATATTATGAATACATTATGATGTTACTATCTTAACTAATTCTTGTACTCCCTTTCATATCATAACTCAAACTTTCCTCTAGGAGCTATTGTTGTATCATTTTATCAAACCTTCTTCAATTATAAAATAAGTGATAGTACTTAAATCATTAGTAGTTGTCTTATCAACAAATAGTAGGATTTACATTAGTGACAAAACAATGATTGAAACACATTTATCACACTTGTATCAATCTATTTTCAACAAGGATCTACAAAATCAATTACAATATCTTGCAATATTTATTTAATCCAAATGATCTAATTACAATTGTTTTCGATTGCTACATAATTTGTTTCTATCATACTTATTGAAATGCAGTTTCTTCCAAACAAAAATGCTCAACCTCTTGTACCTTTTCTATCATCCACATTATTTGCCCAATCTGTATTATTTGATGTACATAGGGTAAAGTCATTTGGTGTATCACACCATAATCTAGAATTAGATGTACCTTTCAAATATCTGAAAATCCTTTTCACCACTGCATAATATGACTCTTTAGGATCATCTTGAAATCTTCCCACAATACCAATTGTTGTAGCTATATCTATTCTAGTGTGTGTCAAGTATTTTATTCCTCTAATCATAGACCTATACTTTTTTTATTTGACATTAGGGGTTTCATATTTCCTAGAAAATTTGTGACCAACTTCTATAGGTGTTTCAACAAGTTTACAAATTACCAAACCAATTGTTTTCAATAAATATTTCAAATACTTAGTTTATGATATGAAAATAATGTCATCATTCTATATAATCTTCAATCCCAAGAAATAATTCATCTCACCCATCATAATCATCTTAGATTCTTTCTTCACCTCTACTGCAAATGCTTCACTTGACTCATCATCACCTCTAAAGATTATATATTATGCACAAGAACTTCAATAATGAGTAAGCCATTTTTCAATTTCCTTCAAATGCAAATCACTACCCATAGCACCTTTACCAAATCCCAAATTTTCCAAATACTTATAGATAATCATATATAGCATGCTCTAGGTTCTTGTTTCAATCCATAAAGTACTTTCTTCAACTTAAAAACCACATCTCTTTCCTTAGTCCAAGGAAAACCTTTAGGATGCTTAATGTGAACTTCTTCTTCAAGTTCTGCATTTCCAAATGTTGATTTGACATCCATCTAATACACTTTGAATTTCTTGTTAGCTACATATGCCAACAATATTCGAACTAATTCTATTATGGAAAAAGGTGCAAATGTTTCCTCAGTATGAATACCTTCTTGTTATGAATAACCTTTACATATCTGTATTTCTTTTTTTCTCACAACCTTACCTTTCTTGTTCATCTTCTTTCTGAATATCCAATTAGTTCCAATTAAGGTATTTTTTAGTAGCTAATATTCATAAATTGGCTAATTTTAGAAAATTTTCACTAGTAATTTGGCTAATAATTTAAAATTTTTCACACAACCTAAATCACCATATATTTATAAATTTAACTTTAAAACATTTAAAATTGCTCAATAAATTATTTTATTAAAAAAATTATGTTTAGAGATTTGCCATAAAATTTGATATATGATTAGATTTGATTCACTTAAATATTATATATTATTGGAGAAATTAAAATTAATTCACCAATGATTATCATAATTACTAGTTTCTTAAGGGATATATCACCAATATTTAGTTTTCACTATTGATTTAAAATATAATATAATGATCCTCATAATAATCCATAAGTTAAAAAATAGTCAATTTTCACTTGTAATATTCTATGGTGTTTAATGATATTTCTATTGTTATTGAGATTCAACAATATTTTCTATACAAAAATGATGATTCTAAAAAAATCACAAATATAAATAATATTTAAAATAAAAAATTTAAAAGATTTGTGAATAGAATTTTTTATTTTTTTCAAAATAATGAAAGATTTGCCAATATTTTAGATTTTTTTTGGAGGGGGTTTACTGATTATTACCCTGGTTCCAATAATATTCTTAGCCTTAGGTCTAGCAACTAATTCCCAAGTGTTATTCTTTTCAATCTAATCTAGTTCTTTCATCACTTTAATCAAAAAAAATCTTTACTAGCTTCATCAGTTCTTTCAGGTTGAACTTGAAAAATAAAATATAATTTCTCATGTACCTTATTTATGTAGAATATGATGAAGGCCAACTTCATAGCTCACCAAGATCACTTGCATGCAAATAACCTGTCAAAGGGAAACCAAAGAAGGAAGAGGTGGAGCTTGGAAAAACTAAACAAACTGAGAGAGAAGATATTACAAACAAACAAAAGTGTATTGTTGTATAGTATTCCTTGAAAATGAGTTATAAAATACAATGAGAGGGCCTAAATATAAAGGCCTCAAGGAGATTTCTAGAACAAGCTAGAAGATGCTAGGAGATATGTATGACAACTAAGCATACATCCACAAATAGTGGGATATCCTTGATCAAGGTGAGAAGATAAGTATGAATTAGATAGGAATAAACGAATCCTAAACTACAACTAATAAATAAATGCATTAACCTAAGTAAAATTAAGTAAAAAGCATAAATAATAATTATTTACTCTAACAATTTATTGTTGTTAGTTCTTTATCTATTCTTCCAATAATCTAATCAATAGGAATATTCTAAATATCATATTTCTATTAGGTGTAACTTTCTTAACTTTGGTTTTAGCTCTAGCTTTAGTCCTCAATTCTTCTCTCTATTCTAAAACTTGTATCTCATTTGGCAAATCAATATTAGTCTCATAAAATGAATCAAAATTCTCTTGGTTAGTCCTTGAATTAGTCTCTTCATTAGAATTGTAATCAATCATTATTTTGTGAAATCTAAACTTCTCATCCACTTTAACATTTTTGCTCTCAACAATAGTTTTAGTTCACTTATGGGTATGTGCAAGATCAAGGTCAACCAAACTATGCTCTTAAGTGGCAATAAAAAGTTATCAAACTAGGGTTATGTTAACTTGACATGTAGTTTTGTACTTGTTATAAAATTTATATCAAAAAGTAAAAAGAAAAGAATCTCTAAGAATTTGAACTTAGTTTCTAAACTACTAGGTTTTATGTAAAAAAATAAACATCGACTGGTCAAGATTTTGAATTTTAATTCAATAGTACTTTTTTTAGGACTAAAATAAGAAGTAGACATATGTGTGACTACCTTAATCAAATTAAAATGATAATATTTTTAAATAATATTATAGATAGAAGAAGTATACTCATGCCTAGATGTGACATATTTTTGTGTATTTTTATTCTAAATAAGTATATAATTATTAATTTTCTAATTTAGTATTTTTGGACTTAAAAAACTCTCATGTCTGACCACCTTAACTAATCCAAAACTCTACAAAATATAATTTATTTATTTTCCTTATAGTATAAGAAGCATAAAATGTGATACATAGTTTGGGTTTTAAAAATGTTGTTCCATTTGAAAGTTAAAGTTGTTTTTGAAGCAATGTGTCAATCCACACTTTATACAAAACTCCATTAGAAATAAGTAATAATTATTTAATGAATTCATAATTTGAAAAACCTTACATTTATGGAAAGCTAAGAATTTTCTTAAGAAACCCTTTTCATTTCACCAAATTTTAGTGAAAAAAAGTCATCAGCTACAGATTTGAAGTAAAAAATACACAAGAACAGGCCAGAAACACAATTTTGGGATGTTTTTAAAGTTGATTATATAAGATTGGTATCAAAAGATATAGTAGGCCTTATATAGATATTAATTGTTTTTTTAAGTATCAAAATGGGTGGGTGTAAGAATTTTCCTTAGGGCAAAATTCACCCAAGAACTAAGAACTCAAACACAAGCACAATTGCAGACTAGAAAAGAGTATGATCAGAATAACAATGTATTCAATTCAATATGCATAATGACATTCCCAAAAATACAAGGGAAAAACACACAATTTTTTATTTTATTTTTAAAATTAGGAACAATGATTCAAAGTTAATATGGTCGACAAGGTTTAGATGTAAGATCACCATAGACAAGTAATAGGTTTATGACTTAGTTTGATCATTTCATCAAGGAGGTTATTTGAGTGAATGGAAGGTCTCTTAGAAAATCCAATAATATATTTAAATGAATAATCCATTTGATAAAGTCATAACCTATAAATCTATTTTAATGATACAATTGAATTATGAGGAATATACCACTAACCCTAAAGATGATTCAATTAGCTAGACCTTCTTCAATTAACTAATAACTTGATCAAATTTGGAAATTTAATCTTTTAACATTAGAAGATTTAAACTCTAGAAGATCTGTAAAATCTACTATACAATGCGTGTTATCTACAGTTTAAAACTTTAGTCTACAATCTAATAAAAAAACATTAAAATTATTTTAATTGAAACATTCAAATTTCTAGTTAAAATTTTTTATATTAAAAATAATTTTGTATTCTAACATCTAAAACACTATTATATACTAACATCCATACCAACATGAAACATTATATCTCTCCTAATATTATCTATTATCTACAATTCTAACTAAGTTTTAATATTACTCTTATACAAAATTACATATAAATTAAAAATCGAACTAACATCTGATATACTATCCTAAAGCTTCATACTATCTACTTTACATCTTACACTATCATTAAAACAAAAATACATAGCATAAATAAATTAAAACATCTACACTATACAACTAAATTAAATCTAACAATAACTAATGATGATAAAATTTAACTATACATCATATACTAACTACCCTATACTACACATCCTACACCTAAGATCTACCTAGGATCTACCCCCCCACACCCCCTATGCCAAGTGGGCATGACTTGAGACCCCACTTCCCAAGGGTCTACGCACTGCCCAAGGGGCTACACACTCAGACCTATCCCTTCCCTTATGTCCCCATGCATTGGAGCGCGTTGTTGGGGAAGATGGAAGCATTGGGGGGTGGGTGTGAAGTTTGACATTTTTCTATTGCTTGTTTTAATAACTTTCTTCACATCCCTAAACCCAAGACATGACCCACGTGAGTTGGAAAAAGTAAGTGGCAAAGGTTGGTGGAGGCCATGCCTACCCTTGCATGATGAGGGTAAAAGAGATGTGTGGGAGAAAAACTATAAGTGGGTGAGATATAAATTTTCTCTCCCCTTTTTTTTAAAATTGATTTATTAAGAGACAAGATTTGAGGCCAAAAGTAAGTACCCTTCCCTTTGTCATATGAATTTAATACTGATGTAATAGACCTGCACCCAAATTGGTAGAGGAGATTTGAAACTTGATTTAGTGGAGGCTAGGTGTCTAGGAGAGTTAATGCATAAAGTTATATGGTTGAGGGAAGGCACTAAGAAATTCCTCAAAAATTGCATTAGGAGATATATATATATATATATATATATATATATATATATATATATATATATATATATATATATATATATATATATATATATATATATATATATATATATATATATATATATATATATAATTTAATGTATTTAAGTTATATTGTTAAAAGAATTAGCAACAATTTTAATTGAAATTCTAATAGAATAACTTAGGGAATATTCTTTGTGGTCTTGGGGAAATAAAATTTCTCTCCATACATTTTCTAGAGAGCATTTTCACTCCTGGAGATACATTTTTTATTTCTTGAAGTCAATTTTGTCTAAGGGTTGCCATATATATATATATTAGGAATGGATCAATCCTATTGACAACATTCATTCTTTTAACAACTATACCAAAACAAGGAGGCACACAAGATTATATTTTTCCTTTCTCTCTCAAAATTTATGTTTAATTTAATCACTATATAACAAGGGATATATTTCTTTTATCCAGAATACAAGGTGATGTATAATTCTTGATCGAATTGATTGTGTCAATTATGAAACTTAACAATGAGAGAATTAACTTTGTGCTCACAATGTAGGATTTCCATTTCCTCTTAATACTTATAACATCAAATTTAAAACTTTAACATATCCAATTGCTTTTCATTACATAATTGAAACTTGGAATTTCTGAATTCAAAGGCATTATCTATCATTCTATTTTCTCCTAAACACATGCAAAACTTGAAATCACATGAGAGCAATACAAGGAGGTTTTCATAGTATTTTTTTTTTTTTTTCTATTATTCATCCTGGTTCAAGGCTCCATCGGGAAAGAACCAGTAAGAAAACTTGATGTCTTCGCCAATACATCAAAATTCAAGTACATTTTACATAATATTACAATTCAATTGAAATTTCTTCAAGGGATTTCACAAGAGAACTTCTTCAATGTCTTCAATGCATCAAAGAAACCATGGGAGAGACAAGAACCAACATGGAGGTAGAACAACACAATGAGATGAACAATTCAAGCATGCATCCCAAACCCGATTTTGCACAATAGATCTAAACATAGGACCTAACTGGGGGGGAGGTGGATTTTCCCAATGGGAGATGTCAATCACTATACCATAACATGGCCCTTTCGGGGCTAAAACTTCAAGAATTTCCATTATTTTATAAGGCCCTTTCGAGGCTACTATCACAAGGATGTTCATTCCTTTCCATATTCAAGATTTCACATTATCAACAAGGTATGTGATGACAAGTAGGGGCTGATACTCCCTACCCTCTTTCCCTCCTCTCACCGTGAAAGGAGACCCTCACCATTGAGGTCCAACTAAGGCCCTACCCCCGTACATGGCCACTTCTTCCCTATCCAAGGGTGAGCAATGCCAAAAAAATACCCATGAAATTCTCTCAAAACACAACATCAAGCAAGTATGGAAATAACATCAAAAGAAAATAAGATAAGTTCCCTCCCAATCAACCCCAACACACAAGCATGCAGTACATAAACAACACAAAACCTTACGCAAGATTCAAACATAATTCAAGCATGAGCACATGAAGAAACAACTCAAAGAAGTGAAGAAATCCTACCTTCACAAAGAGTGATGGAAAATGGTGGGTTGAGAAGAGCTTTCCCTTTTCTTCCTTCAATCTTCAAAAACTTCCTCTAAACCTAGAGGTTTAGGTGACAAAACCAAATCTCTCCAAAAATGCCTCTAATTATGACCCTTAACTCAACTAGATTTCAAGTAAACTCAAGATGGAGTTTGGGTCACCAACTCATGTAGATGACAATTAATATTTGCAACCCATCAAAAATAGGGCTTTTGAGTGACCCTAAATGTCAAACAAGGAGGCTAAGGGGGTGGAAAGTACTCCCCACCCATACCCTTACCCCTAGGGCACTTAAATTTGATGTTTTTAAGCCTTAAAGACATAATAGGAACAATTAAAAGATAGGAGAATAATAAAATCAAATAACAACCTTTAAAGAATTACAATGCAAGATAGCACAAAATTAACAATTGATTTAGTCCTACCTTCCCTTTGAGTTTTCTCGGCTAATTTTCCTACACACTCATTGCACAAATTAGTAGATCGAGAATTCTCATGCATTATGTAAATTATGTATCAGAAAAAAAAAATCATATAAATTAAAGCATCCATTTTCTAATAATCAATTATTTATCCAATTCTACTCATATCTCTGGCCATTAGACTTGCATAATCAAAGTGTTAGTTTTGCATACATTTACTTCATCATTATATATGTTCATAAAGAATTAAATGAAAAAATCAAATAATTGAAGTAAAGCATCACACATCGTAAAATAGCGTAATAATGTTCAGTGCATCAAATAATGTTCTGACATATCGAGTCATGAGTATTAAAATAATAATGTATCATTAGTGCTAGGATGGGTTAGGGCGAGGCCTCACACATAAAATTACACTAGTAGTGCTTGTATATAAAGGACTCTGAGATGCATCTAGAATGCCTAAGAACCAACTACATGATAGGTCATATAACCAGGCATATGTCCATTAGATATAGGTTATCCTCCATTGAGCACAAAAGTAAGTGCAATTATGAGAGGATAAGCCTACAAGGGTGTAACACACAAATTTATGTTGTAGACAACATGTGCTAAAAAGGGAGTGCAAATAATTGTGTTATCAACATGACAACCCAATGAATGATGTAAAATCTAGTGTTGTAGGCACCATGTGTTAAAATACAATTCCGCACTTTTGTGTTATCAATATGAAAACTCATAAAGATACACAAACTCCTAAGTGTCTCATAAAATAAATAATATAATAATGTAATATAATAAAATAATGCATTAACCTAAGTAAACTTAAGTAAGTGTAAATAGTAAATACATATTTACACCAATAGTGGGAAAAATGGTTGGAATAGATTTTGAAATGCTTTGAGGTATTTCATGACTACATATTTCTTAGATTGCCACTTTTTGGCACACCATGATCCTGCACATACCCTTATTAAAATATTTGTAAACTTTACTTTTCAATGAATAACCAAGAAACATACCTTCCTCACTTCTTGAATAAAAATTTCTAATGTCATCATCCATTTTAATGTAACATTTACTTCCAAATATTTTGAAATACTTAACTGATGGTGCATGTTCAAATAAAAGTATATATGGGATCCTATTATTACCTTGTTTGATTTGTACTTTTTCAGAGTTGTATACTACTATATTTAATACTTCTCTCCTGAATATCTTCACCATATTTGTATGAAATATCATATCTCTTGTTGCCTCTATTATAGATCTATTTCTCCTCTCTGTTATAACATTCTTCTTAGGAGTCATAGGGGCTAAAAGTTGTCTCTTAACTTTATTTAATTAAACAAAACTATTAAATTTTTTTGAAGTAAACTCTCTTATTCTATTAGATCTCAAACATTTAATATTTAAACTAGATTCATTTTCAAATTTATTCTTAAATATCTTAAAATTTTCTTTATATTTTTCCCAAATAAATGCTACCCACATCATCCTAGTAAAATCATCAACAAGGATCATGAAATACTTTTCACCATGTAAAGTTCTTGTATTTATAGGACCACTCAAATCTATGTGTACAATATATAAATTCATAGATGTAGGAAACATCTTTCTTGGAAATCAACTTTTCTTATGCTTTTTCATAACACATTCCTTGCATACCATGTTAGTAGGTTTATTTTTTAAAGGAAAATCTCTAACAACAAATGTAGTATTGATCTTCACAATGTTATCAAATTTTACATGAAAACTCATTTTATGCCACAACCAAGTGTCATTCACCTTGACAACTAAACATGTCATATGTATATGATTCAACTGAAAAAACATTACCTTATTATCCTTGTACTAGTACCAATTAGCTTACCAAATTTATCTTTTATAATGCATTCCTTCTGTATGAATTGAAACTGATATCCCTTTCCAACTAGTTGTTCAACACTCAAAATATTATGTTTCAAACCATCAACAAAGTAAATATAATTAGTGTTAGTTTTTCAATCAAGAGTAATAGATCATTTTTCCTTAATTTGATAGGTTGTATTGTTTCCAACTCTAACAATTCCACCATCATAGCTATTGAACTCAATGAATTTGTTCATATATCTAGTCATATGATGAGAACAATCACTATGAATAATCCAATTAGATTTCTTCTTTTAAACTTGTAGTAGTAATGCTCTTTCTTCCCTAACTTTTATTTTTTAGGATTTTATCCATTAATATCAACAAATTCCATTTCCTCACTCTCATCATCACTTTTACTTAGTTAAATCTTTCCATGCAAGAATCTTATTCCTCTTAATTAGAAAATAGACATTTCCTTGTCTTATAAGGCATATTCTTATACTTTCTTTCTCTTAGGATATTTAGAAGAACAATGATCATACTAATTACATGTACAAAATTTATAGATTTTCCCATCTTTAGGTTCTCTTAGGATAAGAAGGGTAAGTCCTTCCTCAATCTTCTTGTCTTCTTCCAATTTTTCTTGCCTACTACTAGCCTAATCTCCACTTGTACTTGCACTTCCTTTTAATGTAGGTCAAACATATAATACACTAAAAGTTGTTTCAATTATACAAATTTCTCCACTTTGTCTCACTCCTATCTCACCTGATTCAAATCTCTTGAGAAGAGTCTCTCTTGTGCTATTTTTTGTGCAAGGTAAATTCTTAAAAAAATTCTCGTCTTCTTTTATTTTTTCTCACTTGCTACTAGGATAATCTCCACTTGTACTTGTACTTGAACTTCTTTTTAATGTAGGTCAAACACTTAATGTACTAAAAGTAGTCTCAATTATATGAAGTTGTCCAGTTTGTCAAATTCCAATCTCACTTAATCTCAATCTCCCAAGAAGAGTCTCTCTTATGAAATTTTATGTGCAAGGTAACTTGTTCAAGCATTGGTGTTGTCTACTTATATACAAGTGTTAAATTTTTTAGGATATTAAATATTAATTTAATATTTATCCTTCTTTCCATTACAAGCCTTAATTCTAGCAACAATCTCTACTATTCTACCAAAGTAACTTCTTCTAGATTCATCTTTAATCATTTTAGCTTCTTGAAACAAACATATCCAATTCTAAAATCTAACCTTTCTAGCATTCTTAGCACCTTGGAATGTAGATTCCAATAATTTCAAGGTTTTGTTAACTAGATTTTAAGATTTTAGATCAATTATACTCATTTTTAGGAAGAGCTATCAAAAGTGTTAGAGTTTTAGAATATCTAAGAGTGAGGGGGGAGGGGTGTATCAGTTACTCAAGGTCCATATGTACCAATTGAATAATCAATCAATTAAACATTATTTTTTTTGCTTATCTTATTGTAACTTGGTCCCTATTGTAATATGAATAACAACATTAACTGGTAGTTCACTATCCTAATATAATAAACTTACTAATTGTAAACATTTTAAATGTAAAATACCATACAAACACTAAACACAAGTTTGACACTAAGATTTAACGTGGAAACCCAATTTGGGAAAAAACCACCAGCAACATGTTAGCACTTTTTCACTCTTCTAAAGTGACCCCTGTGAGGAGTCAAACCTATTAAAGGTTACAATACACACTATTAAATGTGACCTTGTTAGACAATTTAATCACCCTATTAAGAGTGGCCTTGTCTGAGGACGTCAGAGCATTCCATTAGAGTGTCACCCTATTAAAGGATTTACATAGACTATTATGACCTTAATGAATATTAGGTAAATCTTTGATTAAAAGGATTTCAATACAAATAATTTACAATGACTAGAAAGAAAATAGTGGCCTTTGATCTGTATGCTTACAACTCACTTTTCAATTTTAGATCTTTGTCTAGTTTATGTAATGATTCTCTGATATTCCTTCCTTGTCACCTTTTTCCTTGATTTTCTTGGAAACCCTTCAATAATTCACCCTTCTCTTCACAAAAAAAATTAAGACTTCTTCTTAGATTTTTGTATCAACCTCAACAACATTGTTCCATCTTACTAGAAACATGCACAACTTCTTTTCTATGTTCTCTTATTTGCATATATCATTCACACTCTTCACACATTGTTTAAATTGTGTCTCTATATCTCCTTAAATAGATAATTCTAGTCCCTTCCCATTTTGACAAACACCGTAGATCTTACGGTTGGTGATCTAATTCAATAGATACATTGTATCTATTCATTTTCTTCTTTTCTAGAAACCTATCATAGAACTCATTCATTAGGTATTTTATCTAATCCTCTCCTTGAATTAAATGATCCAACACATCAATCCTTATCTTCAACATGCTTTCTATATCCTAAAAATTTAAATGAGTCATCTTGAGATCATGATTTCTCATATGTATTCAAAATATTGTCACTCAACCATCACTACATTCTGATACATGGTGATCACTAATTTTCTCAATGACTATAGAGTGTTAATCTTGGCACTTACTATGGCTTAGTTGACACTATCATCACTTGACATAAACTTCAAGTTCATTAATTTATTCTGCAATATTCCCCTGTTAAGCTTATGCAATCTTTTCACATGTCTTCATAATATAAAGAATCAAATTATCTTGTGAAATTATAACTAATAAAATGTCCATTATAGATTCCTTTTCATAACTCAACCTTTCCTCTAGGTTTTATTGGTATGAGAAACTTCTCAAATCCTCTTCATTGATGAAAATAGATATGACATTTAGATCAGATAGCAACATGTCTCATCAATAGATTTGACATCAATAAAATCATACAATTATTTCAATTGTAGTTTCCAACAATCTCCCTCTTTGGCTTCGATGGAAACACCACAAATATTTTCCCTTTAGGAATACAATCTCCCTCTTTATTATCATGCAATCCAAACTATTTCACTTCCATGAGTAATCAATATTGTTAGTTTCATGCTAATTCTCATTCATGCAATTTTAGAAACTCTCCCTAAGCTCTGAGTTCAAAGTTCCTCTTGTATTTTATACATCAATATTTCTTTTATTTGTATTCAATCTCTACTCTTAGATATATACTCTCCTTGTTTCATTATGTATCTCTCCCTCTTTCATGCCAATGTCAAATAAACTATCTCTATTTGCTCCATACATCTTGATCATGTATATAAGTACATGTCAAGGTTCAATACTTCATCACTCATTTGTATATGACCACTCTATTATTATGTTCTTCTTCTATACTTGGATATCTTAGGAACCTCCCAAAGAAGATTTTTTTGCATCAATGTGTAAGCTATTCTGACTAGCTGATTTGATGGAATGCCCTTTATAGCTTAAGTAGCTTTTCTTAGGGGAATCATCCCTAGTTTACCTCTTAATATTCATGAGCATATTTAGGTAAGGTTTTAGTGAATATGTTAGCAATTTGTTCTTTGGTCTACACATATTCTAATGTCACTTCTATTAGAAATACTTTAGAATAACTAAGAGGGGGGGTGAATCAATTATTCAAGGTCCAAATGTCCTAATCAAACTTTTCACTTAGTGAGCTCATTCAATCATTCATTCATCCAAGCTTTAACTTTTCTAACTAGAAAGTTACTATAAATCAACATGCAAGCATAACACATAAGAAATCAATACATAACATAGTGATTTATGTGGAAACCCAATTTGGGAAAAACCACTAGTAACATGCTACTCAATTCTCACTCTTCTAAAGTGATTCCCTATGAAAGGCTTGCCCTATTAAAGGCTTACAACACATTTTTAAATGACCTAGTTAGAGGATTTAACTACCTTGTTAGAAATGAGCTTGGTTGGAGGACTTTAGAACATTCACTTGGAATGCCCCCTTGTTAAACGATTTACAAATGGCTATTAAACCAAGCTAAGTCCATAGAATTTCCATATCTAATACAATTTCTAGAGAGTATTAGAAAATATTTGACCTGATTGAAGCATAAAACTTATCTTGTAGATGTTAGATCAGTTCTCAGCTCATATCGTTGCCTGGCCTTCAATCTCTACAATTCTAATAGCTTTCCCTCCTTTCAAGCTTAGTCTCCTTGAGTCTCCATGCTCAATGTACCAGTGCAATCATCTCTTCATGACTACCTGTAGAAGTAGAACCTCTATGCTCTTCCTTGTTCTAGATGTCTCTTCCTTGACATCCTTCTAACCACTTAATAGTTTGGCTCTTTTGTAGCAACAGTATTAGCAACATTTTCTTCTTACTCTATGGCTCTTTAAATAGAAATTCTTGGAGTTCTTTTCTAGCTTGATTCTTCCATTCTTTAATTTCAATTTGTATGGATTAGGTAGGATTCATTTCATCTAACCTATATTTTGTTTCCTCTAGAAACTTCTTGAATAATCCTCTTGAATTCACTCAAAAATAGTTTACATGGAATTTTGTGCCACCAGCTCATCATCCTTATCTTCAAACTCATTCACAAAATTCAATGTAACCACTTTTTTGATTCAAATTTGGAAAATCTTCATCATTTGAAATAATGCAGCAACTTAGCACTATTGAAATATTGGTGCTTGGCACATACTATGTTACTTAGCATCATCTGTATTTTTCCTAATGCTCGGCACTAGAAGATCACTCGGAACCAACTAATATTTTTTGATGCTTTGCACTTGAACTTCACTCGACACCTGAAGATCACTCAACATGCACTAGAATTTCCTATTACTCAGCTCCAAATAAGAATTTTCTCGACTTCAACTAACTTACTTAGCACTCACTAATGATCTTAGTTTAAGCTTTGCTGTCAACCTTGTTACAACTTCTTCCTCCAATATTTCTAAGTGTGACCAACCTCTGTATCTTTGAGTAAGTTACCAATACATCATTTAACCATTGTCTTAATTGATCCTTGCACTTCATTACAACATCATAACTCAACCTTTCCCCTAGGTGCTCTTATTACATCTTGTTGATCAAATCCTCTTTATTAATCAACTAAGTGATAGTACTTGGATCTTATAAGAAAATGTCATTCCTACAAATAGCAGGTTTGACATCAATGAAAAAACAATGGTTGAAAACATACTTTTAACAACAATCTTCTTTCTTTGCAACAATCTCCCTCTTTAATCTTCAACAATGAGCTTTTCAATTAGATTTCCAACAATCTCCCTCTTTGGCATTGATGTCTAACCAAACTGATCAACTATAAAACTAAACTATTAAACCATAAGCTAATTGGGTTAGAACAGTGAGTCAAATGCCAAAAAGTAATTGTGTCTTTACAACTCCCTTTTTTATTCTAATTGCTTCATTTTTTCTTGTCCCTCTTAGCTATTGTATCCTTGTTCTTTGTTTTGCTCCCTCTGTATTGCTCATCTTTTGCTGTTCTGATCAACCTTTGATTATTTCTATCAACTTTTGCCTCTATCTTCATTTGATCACATTCATTACAAGTTGTTGATCAGTTTTAACAATTTCTCCCTCTTTGACAACAATTCCAAAGACATATTAACATCTTAATATGCAAGTGTTGCTTATCTAGGTTCATTCCATTTCTCCTTCTATCACCTTGCTTGTGACTCATTTGGAACTTCAACACTTCTAATAATTTAGGCATGAATCCTAAAGTAAACATCCTCTACATCAATGTGTAATGTCTTCTAATAATCAACTCATTTGATGTAGGGCATTCTTGCTTTTGCTTCAAGTAGCCTTGGCTAGGGGTATCACCCCTAACCTACCTCTAAGAAACTCAAAAGCATCTTTAGGTAGTTCTTTTTTGAAGATGACAACAATCTATTCCTTTGAGCTAACATATTCCATCTTCACTTGTTTGTCTTCTACCAACTCTCTTACATAGTGATACTTGATTGTAATATGCTTGGTTTTGACATGCATTATAGGGTTCTTTAATACGTTGATAGCACTTGTATTATCAGAATAAAGTATCATAGGCTTAGTTACCTCTTAATTCATATGTTGCAACAAATTTTTGATCTACACAATATTGGTAGAATTTATAGCAGCTACAACATTTTCAGCTTTAGTAGTGGATTGTGAGGTACAACTTTTCTTTTTGCTGGTCAATGTGATCAACCTTTTCCAAAGAAAAGTGCTCATGCACTAGTGCTTTTTCTATCATCAATTTTACCTCCTCAATCTACATTAGTGTAGGCTCTTAGTTCAAAATTTTCACTTCTCTTGTAGTATAAGCCAAAGTCATTAGTTCCTTTTATGTACCTTAGTATTCTCTTTACTACCATTAAGTGATTTTATATTGGATTTGCAAAAAATCTTGCCACTATTCCAATAGCTAATGTAGTGTCTAGTCTACTACATACAACATATTGCAACTTTCCAATCATTGATCTGCACAATGTCTAATTCACTTCAGCGGGCTCATCATGCTTAGATAGCTTATGTCCTATTATCATTGGTGTGCTGACTGGTTTTGAGTCTTCTAACCCAAATATTTTGTGTATCTCCTTGATGTATTTTGATTGTGTCAAAAATATGCCATGCTTCAATTGATTTACTTGTAATCCAACAAAGAATTTGATTTCTCCAAAAATTGACATCTGAAATTCATGCTTCATTTGACTAGCAAAATCTTTGCATAGAACATATTTTCCTCCAAATATTATATCATCAAAAAATATTTCTAATATCAAAATGTCTTTACCATTTTTAGCTTTGATTTACAAGTTGTTGTTTTCATCTATTCTCTCAAATCTTATCTTCTCAAGATATTTGTGTAATCTATCATACCATGCTCTAGGTGCTT
Source organism: Cupressus sempervirens (assembly GCA_028749045.1). NCBI lineage: Eukaryota > Viridiplantae > Streptophyta > Pinopsida > Cupressales > Cupressaceae > Cupressus > Cupressus sempervirens. The sequence goes on along the minus strand of CM053786.1, from coordinate 267,796,293 downwards.
GCTTCAATCCATAAAGTGCTTTGTGCAGTTTTTAGACCATGTCCTTGTTCTTATCATCTACAAATCCCTTTGGTTATTCTATGTAGACTTCCTCTTCAAATATACGATTCAAAAAAGTAGACTTCACATCCATTTCGTAGACTTTGAAACCTTTGTATGTAGCATATGCAAGTAATGTTCTTAGTCATTCCATTCTTGTAACAGGGGAAAATATTTCCCCATAATCCAGTCCCTCTTCTTATGCATAGCCTTTGCAAACTAGCCTAGCTTTGTTTCTTGTTATCTTACCATTCATGTCAAGTTTTTCTCTAAACACCCATTTAGTACCAATCACATTCTTATCAGTTGGTCTAGGAACTAGGGTTGATGTTTTATTCTTCTCAATTTGATCTATCTCCTCTTCCATGGATTTATACTAGTCATCATCTTGTAGTGCATCCTTCACTATTTTAGGTTCAACCTTTCTTAGTAGACATGATTCATTCCTGAGTCTATTCCTTGTCATTGGTCTAGCATCCTTGTCACTAATGATTTGATCAGCAGGGTGATGTGTTCTCACATACTTGGCTAATTTTGGTTCTATACTTCTTTCCATGTTTGGTCCTTCAACTTCAAAGTCATTTGTTCTTCCTCATCTAGTATTTAATCATTCCTCTTATGTATACTATTTTTAGAACTAGAATGTGCATTTTCTACATTCTGTAGCTCAACATTCATAGGATGAGACTCAATAGATACTGAAATTTTTTGTTGATTCCCAACTTGATTTGCAACATTATCTTCAATAGTCATTCCTTCATAGAAGTATATAAAGGATCTATAATCCTCTGATTTCTTGGACTCATCAACTTGGACTTCTGCATGCTCATCAAAATTTGCATTTTTAGTCTCCATAATCTTGTTAGTGTTAGTGTTCAAACACTTATATGCTTTACTTCTAGTGGATTATCCAAGGAATATGCCTTCATCACTTTTTGCATCAAACTTCCCATTTCTTGTATCTTTAACAATATAAAATTTACAACCAAATACTTTGAAATGTTTAACATTAAATGAGTGACCATGCCATAATTCAAAAGGTGTTGTATTTGTACCTTTATTGACATAAACTCTATTCAGTGTGTAGGCTACAATGATTATAGCTTCTCTCCAAAACTTTAGTGCAACATTTTTCTCCATCATCAATGTTCTAGCATAGTCAATCACTAACATATTCCTTCTTACAGAAATAACATTTTGTGGTGGAGTTCTTGGTGCTAATGTTTGTCTTTTGATACCTTTGTCATTGTAGAATATTTAAAACTCTTTTGATGTGAACTTACGTCCTCTATCTGACCTTAGGCACTTCAGGTTCTTCCTGTTTCCTTCTCAACTCTAGCCCAATACCACTTGAACATTTGAAATGCATCATATTTTTTCTTGAAAAACATAGCAGTCATCATCCTAGAACAATCATCTACAAATAGCATCATGTATATGTCTCCTAGGTAGCTTTGCACTTCTATTGGTCCACATAAGTCTACATGGATTAACTCTAGTACTTCTTTAGAAGTGTATGTTTTTCTTTTTAAGCTAGACTTAGTCATCTTGCCTGGTTAAAATTGTTTACACATTGCATTTTTAGGTTTCTTTAATTTTGGCAACCCTCTTACCTTCTTCTTCTTGCTGATACTGATCAAATGATCAAAATTAACATGACATAACCTTTTATGCCACAACCACACATCATCAAGTCTAACAACAAGACATGTTGCATCTTCCATATCTAGGTGAAACAAATTACTCCTAGTTTGTTCTCCTTTTCCTATCAAATTTCCATCAGTGTCATAGATCTTGGTAGTTTTGTTTCCAAATTCAACTTTGCAACCTACATTAACTAACTATGATACACTCAACAAGTTGTAGTTCAATCCTTCAACATAGTATGCATTATCGCATGAAATTTTCTCTATGAGTTTAATAGAGCTTTTTCTTTTGATTTGACATTGAGCATCATTACCAAATCTAACACTATTTCTATAATATTGAGTAAAGGTAATGAACTTACTTTTATCTCCTGTCATGTGATGTGAGCATCCACTGTCAATGATCCACTTGTCATTCTTGTTCACACAAGTAACCAATATTGTTTCTTCTTATTTGACTTTATCTAACTCATCCTTCATGGCCACATAGACTACTTCATCATCATTTTTATTAGAATCTTCCTCAACAATGTAGCATCTCTTGCCTTTCTCCTTGTAGTCTTTGCTATCATCTTCTCTCTTGTTCTTTTACTTGTTTCCTTCTTTGTAGTTCTTCTATGTACATCTTGCAACAATATGACCTACTTCATTGCAATTGAAACATATGATAGGGAGTTTACCTTTGAATTTACCTTTTCCTCTATGGAATCTCCTAGCTAGTAGTGCTTCTAACTATTCCACATCTTCCTAATCTGCACTACTATAACTAGATACATGTTTTCCTTTTCTTCTCTTCTTACTTGATGTTTCCTCCTTAGTGTCTTTTATTGTCATCTTGGCCTTGAAAGTAGATTCAAGGTTCTCAGGTTTGTAATTATCAAAATTGGATAGTTCAAATGTAGTAAGTCTTCCCACTCTTCCTTCAAAGGTTAGTGTGTTTCCTTGTACACATCTTTTCTCTTGGATGGCTGAAACTCTAATAGCATAGATAGGGACTAGAGTTCTTAAGTATTTGATGATGACAATTTCTTCTTCCAATTGACCACCTAGACTTCTTATTGTACTTACCACTTCTTTTATTCTTCCAGCATATTGAGTAGCATTTTCACCTTCCTCCATTTTCATGTCATCAAACTTTCCTCTTAGACTTTTTCTCTTTTCTCTCTAGACATTTTGATCTCCTCCATAGATATCTATTAGGGATTTCCACATCTTGAATGCAGTATCACAATCTTTGATGTCATAATATTCTACATAACTGAGTGCAGAGGCAATTTCCAGCATTGCTTGATTGTGCTCCTTCCTTTTGCTCAAATCATCTATAGTAAGAGGTCCTATTTGATTTACATGTTTTTTTCCAATTGAGGTTTGTGCATAGTCACTTATTGATCCAAGGTGCAATTTCATCAGACTCTGCCATGCAACAAAATCATCTTTGTCGAGCTTGGAATCTTCTCTCTTGGACATCTTGATCTTCCTTCTTCTAGTACCTTGAAACTAAATCAGCAGATGGCCCTGATACCAACTGTTAGAAATTCTTTTGAATAACTGAGGGGGGGTTGGGGGGGTGTTGTGGCGGTGGGGTGAATTAGTTATTCAAGTTCCAAATGTCCTAATCAAACTTTTTACTAGGTATGGTGAGCCCATTCAATCATTCATTCATCAAAGCTTTAACTTTTCTAACCAACACATTAATGTAAATCAACATGAGAGCATAACACATTAGAAATCAACACTTAACATAGTGATTTATGTGGAAACCCAATTTGGAAAAAACCACCAGTAACATGCTGCTCAATTCTCACTCTTTTGAAACGAGGCCCTGTAAAAGGCATGCCATGTTAAAGGCTTACAACACACTATTAATTCTGACCTGGTTAGAGGATTTAACCAACTTTTTAGAAGTGGTCCTAGTAGAGGACTTTAGAACGTTCACTTGGAATGTCACCCTATTAAAGAATTTACAAATGGATATTAAACCAACCTAAATCCGTAGGATTTCCATATCTGATACAATTTCTAGAGAGCATTAGAAAATCTTTGACCTGACTAAAGCATACAACTTATCTTGCAAATCTTAGATCACTTCTTAGCTCATACCATGCTTGGCCTTCAAACTTTGCAACTCTAACAGCTTGCCCTCCTTTCAAGATTAGTCTCCTTGAGTCTCCGTGCTTAATGTACCATTGCAATCATCTCTTCATGACCACCTATAAAAGTAGAGCCTCTATGTTGTTCCTTGTTCTATATGTCTCTTCCTTGACATCCTTCTAACCACTTCACACTTTGGCTCTTTTGCAGCAACAATATCAGTAGCATTTTCTTCTTAGTTTATGGCTCCTTAAATAGAAATTCTTGGAGTTCTTTTTCCACTCTATTCTTCCATTCTTTAATTTTAATTCATACGGATTAGGTAGGATTAATTGCATCTAACCCATCTTTTGTTTCCTCTAGAAACTTCTTGAATAATCCTCTTGAATTTTCTCAAAAATAGTTTACATAGAATTCTGTGCCACTAGATCATCATCCTTATCTTCCAACTTGTTCACAAAATTCAAGGTAACCACTTTGTCAGTTCAAATTTGGTGAATCTTTCTCATTTAAAATAATACAACAACTCAGCTCTATTAAAATACTGGTTCTTGGCACATACTATATTACTTAGCATCATCTGTGTTTTTCCTGATGCTCGGCACCTGAAGATCACTCGGCACCAGCTAAGATTTTATGATGCTCTGCACTTGAACTTCACTTAGCACACACTAGAATTTCCTATTACTCACCTCCAACTAAGAATTTTCTCATCTTCAACTAACTTGCTCAGCACCCACTAATGATCTTAGTTTAAGCTTTGCAGTCAACCTTGTTACAACTTCTTCTGCCAATGTTCCTAAGTGTGACCAACCTCTGTATCATTGAGTAAGTTATCAATACATCATTTAACCATTGTCTTAACTAATCCTTGCACTTCATTACAACATCATAAGTTAACCTTTCCCTTAGGTGCTCTTGTTACATCTTGTTGATCAAATCCTCCTCATCAATCAACTAAGTAACAACACTTGGATCTTATAATCAAATGTCATTCCTACAACTAGCATGTTTGACATTAGTGAAAAAACAATGATTAAAAACATACTTTTAACAACAATCTTCTTTCTTTGCAATAGTCTCCTTCTTTGATCTTTAACAATGAGCTTTTCAATCAAATTTTCAACAAATTCTTTGTCTTGAATTAGTTCTCTCAAGTACTAATACTTGATAGCAATGTGCTTATTTTTGTGTGCATCATAGTATTCTTTGATATGTTGATAGTACTTGTGTTATCACAATATATAATCACTAGATTTGTAATTTCTTCTTTTATTCCTTACAGTAATTTTTTGATCCACATAATATTTAAATAGTTCATTACAACTACCACATATTCTGCTTCAATTTTTTATTAGGAAATAGAATTATGTTTCTTGCTTTTCCATGACACCAATTTCTTTCTTAGAAAGAATGCTTCTCCACAATCACTTTTTATGTTAGCAATATTTCTTCCCCAATCAGAGTTAGTGTATACCTTTGGTTCAATTGTATCACTTGTCTTGTAATATAACCCATAATATTCTCTACCTTTCAAATATCTCAATATTCTTTTCACTGCCATCATATATTTCCCCTTAGGATTTACTGAAAAATGTAGCAACTATCACAATATCTAATGCAATATCAGGTCTACTATGAACAACACATTATAATTTTTGAATCATTGATTTGTATAGTGTTTGGTTTACATTAGCATATTCATCACTTTTAGATAGCTTATGTCCTATAGACATAGCTATGTTCACTAGTCTTGATTCTATCATTCTAAATTTTTTTAGTATCTCATTGATATATTTAGACTGAGTAATGAAAATACAAAATTTTATTTGATATACTTGCAAACCAAAAAAAAAATTGATTTCATGAAACATTGAAATTTGAAATTTCTTCTTCATTTCATCAACAAATGATTTGCATAATGTGTCTTTCCTTCCAAATATAATGTCATCAACAAAAAATTAAGATAAAAATACCTCATTGTTCTTACTAGATTTCAAGTATAGATTAATGTTATCATTTTTCCTTTCAAAACCAATCTTCACCATGTAATTATGTAGCCTTTCACATTATACTCTTGGAGTTTTTTTCAATCCATATAGAGATTTTTTCATTTTACATAACATATTCTTCTTGTCTGGGTCCACAAATCCTTCACATTGTTTTATGTACACTTCTTCCTCAAGTATACCATTTAGAAATGCATATTTGACAAAAATTTGATATACCTTAAATTTTTTGTAGGCTAAATATACAAGAAGTTTTTTTACTCCTTCCATACTTGTTACAGGAGTGAAATTTTCTCCATAGTTATGTCCTTCTTCTGGAGCATATCCTTTGCATACCAATCTATATTTTTTCTTGTAACTTCACCTTTTTCATTTATATTATTCCTAAAAACCCACTTTATTCTAATAATATATTTATCCTTTGGTCTAGACACTAGGATCCAAGTGTTATTCTTGTCAATATGCTCAATTTATTCATTCATTGCCTAGATGCAATCTTCATTGTCTAGAGAATCCTTCATTGATTTGGTCTGAAATTCACAAAGCAAGCATGTATCATTTTTGAGTCTCTTCCATGTCATAACAATAAATTCTCAATATCTAATAATGTGTTCAAGTTTATGATAACTTCTTACATATTTAGATAGCACAAGTGGTCTCCTTCTCTATTCATTAATAGATTTGTCTTGAAAAATTATCTTAGGGTCATTATTTCTTTATTGTTTGGGTTCTGGTTCTTGTTCTACATGCTTGGTATTGTCTATGTGATGGTTGAAATTATCCTTTTGTGACTCATCTATTTCTTCCTATTGTTTGACACCCACTATTTTCTACTCGGCAACCTATTGTTGCACCTCAACATTCCCTATCTACTAGGAAACTACAACTTTGTTTTCTTACTGAGTAGGAGTGGTAGGAATACCATCATCCACATATATTAATTACTATAGTATTCAGGTTCTTTCTTACATTTAACATAACTTCTATTTACAAATTCATCAACTTTCACATTTACACTTTCCACAACCTTGTTAGTGTTAGAGTTTAAACACTTCTAATATTTACTTTTTGGTGGAATATCCTAGGAATATATGTTCATCACACTTGGCATCAAGAAATTAATTCCAATTATCTTTAAATATAAATTATTTTCTTGCAAATATTTTGAAATATTTTACATTAGATGGATAACCATGTCATAGTTCAAAAGGTGTAGCATTTGATCCTCTCTTGACTTTACCCTATTCAAGGTATAGACAATAGTATTGGTAGATTCTCTCTAATATTTCTATGATATATTCTTCATCATCATCAATGTTCTAGCATAATCCATTATTGGTCTATTTCTCCTTTTAGCTATTCCATTTTGAGGAGGGGTCCTTAGTGCTGACATCTATCTTTTAATTCCTTTACCATTTTAGAATGTGTTAAATTCATTGGAAATTAATTCATCACTTCTGTTAGATCTCAAACACTTTAGACTCTTCCCTATTTCTTTTTCAAATTTTCCCTTTAGACCCTTTAGGCATTCACCCTTGTCTTCACAAAAAACTTAAGCATTCTACTTAATTTTTTTATCAACCTTAGAAAAATTGTTGCATCTTACTTGAAAAATGCACAACTTATTTACTCTATTACCTTCTTTGCATATACCATTTGCACTCTTCAAACATTATTTAAATTTTGCATATATAGCTCCTTAAATTGATAATTATGTTCCTTTATCATTTTCACAATCACCATAGATCTTAGGGTTCATGATGTAATACAATGAATTGATTGTATGTGTTCATCTCCTTCTTTTCGATAAATTTATCATAGAGTTTGTTCATTGGGTATTTTACCTAATCATCTCCTTGAATTAAATTATCCAACAAATCAATCCTTATCTTCAACATGCTTTCCATATCCCAAGAAATTGATCAAGTCAACTAGAAATCATGATTTCTCATACACATTCAAACTACTTTTACTTGACCATCACTATATTTTGACATTCATTCATCACTAATTTACTTAGTCACTATAGAGATTCTAGCTCAGCATCAACATTATTTGCTTGATCAACATTGAATGTGTTTGACACTTACTATAGCTCAGTTGACACTAGAATCACTCAACATAAAATTCAAGTTCCTTAATCTTCTACAATATTCCTTGGTGATGATTATGCAATCTTTTCACATGTCTTCATAATGTAAACAATCAACTTATCTTGTCAAAATCTAACTAATCAAATGTCCAATTTAACTTCATTTTCATAACTCAAACTTTCCTCTAGTTTTTTATTGTTATGATAAACTTCTCAAATCCTCATTATCAATCAAAATAGATATGTCATTTAGATCAGATAGCAACATATCTCATTAGTAGATTTGATGTTAATGATAACATAACAATTGTATTTATTGTAGCTTCCCAAAAAGAGTGCTTCTCTAGCAAGCATATTGAATATACACCTTTCTCTTTGAGGTTTAGGATAATTCTCAAGCATATCTTCTTCAATCACATCCTTATTTTTCTTAGTGATCAACCAATATCCTAGATCCATACACATAAAATGTGTCTTCATCTTCTCCTTCAAACTGTCATAGTTAAGTCCATAAAACTTGGGACTTTCTTTTCTAAAATGATTCTCCATAGATCTTCTTAAGCTATTAAATTTTTCTTTGAAGTACACGATGCTCTCATACCAATTGTTAGAAAGTAAGGTGTACCAAGATAATTAAGAGTGGGGGATGGGGGGTGAATCTATTATGCAATTAAAAACATCTCAATATCCCTATTAAATCTAAATCATGTAAACAATAGACAACAACCATTGAAAGATAACCATATACAATAACACCTAATTTATTAACTAGTAAAATTCTTGATCAGATAGAAAACCATGGTGGTACCCAAAAAATGATGTACTAATATATAAGTTCCTTGTAAGAGGATGGATCTTATTAGAAGTTAATGAAATAAATTTTGGTACATATCAGTTTGTGTTAAGAGACTTCGAATCCCTATTAGGATACTTTAACACTATTAGAAGTTGTGCCAACTATGTTAGGAGTTGATGGGAAAATAGACAAACCTAGTATCATAAAATTCTTTATACTATCCTCATTGAATAATATACATGAACCTTATCACTATCCAACTACAACTTTTTTGCCAATTATAGTACTTTTTCAGCTCACTACGCCTCAATTGTAAGATAAAATTTCCTAATCAAAACATATTCAATTTCTAGTTCACTAGATCTCACATACAAGTTTTCATAGTTACATTTCACATAAATTATTCACAACCACACTCCACTTAGAGGAAACAACTTTCCTTTATACTGATTTTTAGAAATAATTGTTGAGTTGGCCTTAAGGATTTCCAAATTTACTATATTAATATAGGACCACCTTAAGATACTTCATTACAAATTACATTACAATATTGCATCTTTTTACAATTATAACCAAAAGTTTGACTCGTAGTATTCATAGATCTTCACACATGTATCCTATAACTTTACTCACTTAGCCATGTCATCATCAACATGTCCTATAACTTTGTAATACCTTCATTAACAATATTTTATCTCTATTAGAAGATATACTTAGAAAATCAACAACTTCTTAACTAGTAACTTTGTCTAAATATTGTCTTTGATAAATATTGAATAATGTTCCAATGCCTTTGAGTTTTTGCATGCACACTTAACCACATAATCAAGACACCCTATATAACATCTCATAAATTGTGCATAACACCATATTCAATCCACAAATTATGTGACCTCAAACTCTATCTATTTCTCTATCAGTTTTCTCAAAATGACTAGCATGTTGACATCAATGACAAACATAAACATGAATGCAACACACAATTGCTGAATAATGTCTCTAGAAATTCTAGGATGCTCCCCCATACGAATGACATTAAAATTTTATTAATCTCATTGCGGTTTTAAAAAAGTAGTGAGAAAACACTTAGTCATATTTAGAAAATATTAGTGCAAGCGGAGTGCATAGTATATGCCAAGCATAAGCCTCTGGATAATACATGACAAATAATATGATAGTTAGTGTCAAGCTATCTGTTGGTGCTTTTACACTACCAAGTAATAAGGATAACTCATACAAAGATAATGAAGATGAAAATAACTCAAGGATTAGCTACTTTTGATAAACAACTAGATGCTCTACAGATCTATACTTAACTTCAACAAAATCATAAAAGATTTTCTACTATTTTGGCTCTATTAAACCAAGGTGAGTGCACCTAACGAATTAAAGATTCACAACTTGATACTATATAAACATTTCAATTGTTCCATGACATTTTAAAACAATATTCATGGTGAGAGGAGGGAAAGAGGGTAGGGTGTATGGGCCCCTACTTTTCATCCCATACCTTGTATGAAAATTTGAATTCTTGAAGAAGAAAAGGAATGAATACTCTTGTATATTGGCCCCGAAAGGGGATTTATAGAAGAACAAAAGTTCTTGAATTATTAGCCCTAAAAAGGCTATGTTATGGTATGGTGATTGACATATCCTATTGAGAAAATCTACCTCCCCCCTATTTTGGTTCATTGCTGAACCTATTGTGCAAATTTGGGTTGGGAATGCATGATTGAATTGTTCATCATATTATGTTGTTTTACCTCCATGTTAGTTCTTGTCTCCCCATGGTTTCCTTGATGCATTGAAGACATTGGAAAATATCTCTTGTGAAATCCCGAGAAGAGATTTCAATTGAATTGTAACATTATGTAAAAATGTATTTAAACTTTGATGTATTTGGCAAGGAGATTGGGTTTTCTTACTGGTTCTTTCCCGATGGAGCCTTGAACTAGGATGAATAATAGAGAAAGAAAAATATTATGAAAACCTCCTTGTATTGCATTTATGTGATTTCAAATTTTGCATATTTATGTGGGAAAATAGCTCAATAGATAATGTCTTTGAATTATGAACTCTCAAGTTTCAATTATGTTAAGGAAATGTAATTTGATATGTTGAAGTTTCCAATTTGATGTTTTATGTATTTAGGGGAAATCAAAATCCTACATTGTGGACAACGAAGTTATCTCTCTCCTTGTTAAATTTCATAATGGACAAAATCAAATTTGGTTAAGAGTTATGCATCACCTTGAATTCTGAATAAATGGAACATACACCTTTTTATATGATGATTGATTAAACATAATTATAGGAGAAAAGAAAAGTATAACCTTATACACTTCCTTGTATTAGTATGCTTGCTAAAAGGGATTAATGTTGTTACTAGGTTAGAAATCACTCCTTGTAAAAAAAAAATATATAGCAAAGAAAAACATGTCAACACTTAGACAAAAATTGGCTTCAAAGAAAAATGTGCATTCCCAGGAGTAAAAAGCTCTCTGGAAAATGTATGGGGAAAATTTTAATTCCCCCAACTTATAAAGAATATTCTCTAAGTTATTCCTTTGAATTTCAACCAAAATCATTACTAAATATTTTTTAAAGAATATAAATTAAATACATTTGAAATTAAAACTTTTTAATGAATATCCTATTGACATCTCTCAACAACAAAACTTTAGCATTAAATCCATCCTTCTTGAGAAGGAAAGGTACTTTCCTAGGTCATCATACCTATTTATTTTATTAATAAAAAAAAAAAAAACTTACCCAATAAATTAATTTCTCCCCCATTCTCTTACCATTTTCTTCTAACCCATTAAGGTCTAGGTGTGGGCAAAAGTACTACTATCATTTTAAGGGGGGGGGAAGCGAAGAAGTTTAAATAAACTATAAATTTTAAAGGAAAAAAAAGGGGGATTCTTGTTAATCCCTTTCCCTCCACCAAGCGTTGCCCTTGGAGTGCATGTCACACAAGGAGAGGGGGGGGGGAACAAAGTCTACACCATGCAAACTTTGGGCTGCACGCTGCCCTTTGAGAAGAGGGGCCACGCATGGAGATAGGCCCACTTTGCCTAGGTGGAGTTGAGGGTGGGTCTTAGGGTAGTTGCATAGTATAGTTTTGTTTTTAATTTATTTATGTTGTGTAGTATAGATGTTAGTAATGATTAGTATGTAGTCTAGGTTAATATAGGATTATTTGGTTAGTGTTAGTTTAATTAATATTTTAAATTAAGATTAGCATTATATTAATTGGTAGATATGTAATTAGTTCTTGGTTATTAGAAGGTAGCATAATATTTTTATGTGCTTAGTTTGTTTAGTTAAGCTTTAAATCTAAAGTCTAAAATGATGTTAGTATAGAATAGTAACTTAGTTGTTAGATTCTTAATTAGTTCTAACATAAAAGTTTTATTTTGAAATTAGTATATTTTAATAAAAATAATTTTAGAGTTTTATTAATTAGTTTTATACTATTGTGAGTTAATGAGATTAATCTTTATTATTGGCATTATCAATGTGGAGGGAAATTTATAATAATTTTAAATATAGTTAGACTTACTTAACTATTTAATTAAAATAAGTCTAAGCTTCAATTTTAATTTTAAATGACAAATTAATAAATTAGATTGTTATAAGTATGTTAGAGAACAATTTTAAATTTAAATGTAGATAGTATAATTGATGATAGAATTTACCTCTATAGTATGAGTGTATATCTAAGTTGAATTAGATTTTGGATTAAAGTTTTAAAACGTAGTTAGCATGCGTTGAATTGTTAAATTTAATTGATCTTCTAGAGTTTCAAATTCTCTTAATGTTAAATGATTTAAATTGTGATGCCAATCAAGTTATTAAGTTAATATAAGGGACTAGTTAATTAGTTCAGTATGAGGTTAGTGACATATTGATCATAATAAAATTGATGCTAAACAAGTTATGTAATTAAGAGATAGATGTCATTTTAGTTAGTAGGTCATTTGACGTATTGAATAAGTTGTTGTGTTAATCTAATGGCACCCTTAGGAGGTAATATTTTAAGGAATTCTTAAAACAAATTGATGGATTAGGACTTTAGTTAAATGGATTAGTCATTTAATTTAATTAATTGATTTACTAAAAACTTTTAGTTCATCCAAACTATCTATTTTGTGATATGCCTCAAACTGAGTTGTAACCTCTTTATATCAATGGTGATCTCGCATCTAGCTTCAAAGTACCTATGATTATCTGAATTTAAAAACTACTTGAACAATTAATTCCATTGTAGTTAAACATCTAAACCCTTGTCGGCCATATTATCTTATTGAATCATAGCTCTTATTAAATAAAAAATAAATTAAAATAAAAATTGTGTGCATTTTGCCTTTATATTTTAGGCATGACAACATTACAATCAATATCATCAATAATTCTCCCTAAAACTCATTCTTACATAAATCCTTCTTATTGCTTGGAGATCCTATGAAATTCATTGAGGCACTTACTCAACTCATTGAATCAAATGAAATAAAAAATTGACATACAACTTATCCTAGTTGCATTAAATTGAACAAGCTTTGCTCATACAATCTCAAAATAACTAGCCAATAAAAGTGGAGACAAGATTTACAGATAAAAGATATGGGGACAATTCATCTTTGCATTAATTCTCTTTAAAAATTATGTAACATTGGACAATACTCAAAACAACTCAAAATAAGACACCATGATCATGTAAAATTAATCCATTCCTAGAATTTTAGAGAAAATACATCAAAGAGCTCACATCAAGGACACTGGAATGAAATATATTAGCAGAACTAAAGGGTATGTGCAAGATCATGGTCAACCAAACTATGCTCTTAAGTGGCAATAAAAAATTAGAAAATTAGGGTTATATCAACTTGAAATGCAATTTTCTACTTGTTATTAACTTTATATCAAAAAGTTGAGAGAAAAGAATCTCTAGCAAATTGAATTGAGTTTCTAAACTACTAGGTCTTATCTCAAAAAAAAAAATTGATTGGTCACAATTTTGAATTTTAATGCAATATTACAAAAATTTTAAAACAAAAATAAGAATTAGACGTATGTCTAACCACCTTAATCAAAATCAAATGATAATATCTTTTAATAATATTCTAGATATAAGTAGTAGACTCATTCCTGGATTTGACATATTTTTGTGTATTTTTATTCTAAATAAATAAATAATTTTTTACTTTAGTATTTTTGGAATAGAAAAACTCTCATGTTTGACCACCTTAACTAATTCAAAACTCTACAAAATTCATTTTTTCATTTTTTTTCTTTATAGTAGAAGAAACATGGAATGTGATGCATCTTTTGGATTTAAAAAATGGTGTACCATTTGAAAGTTATAGTTGTTTTTCAAGTAGTGTGTTAGTCAACACTTTATACGTAACTCCATTAGAAAATAAGTAATAGTTACTTACTAAACTCATAATTTGACAAACCTTACATTTATGGAAATGTACGAACATTCTTAAGAAACCCTTTTCAGTTGATCAAATTTTGGTGGAAAAAATGTCGTCAGCTACATGTTCAAAGTAAAAATCACATAAAAATAGGGCAAAATCACATTTTTAGGATATTTTTAAAGTTGATCGTATAGGTTTGGTATCAAAAGATATAGTAGATGATATAAAGATATTAATTGTTTATTAATTGTTTTCATTTAGTATTGGGGTGGGTGGGAAAAAAGTTGGAATAGATTTTAAAATGGTTTGAGATATTTTAGAACTATAGATTTTTTAGATCACCATTTTTTGGCACACCATGATCCTACACATACCCTAAAAGTTATACAATAAATCAAACCCTTTCTCTAGCCTTGGAATCTCACTTATATAGTGTGATATGAAATAAGCTTCAAGCATAGTGAAAACTGACACTTTTCCTTAAGATAGAAAGATATTTACAATGTTACTATCACAAAAGAAAAAAAATAGTGCAATAGAATATCTTTCATCATGAATGTTCTCTTGTGGGGCCACTTCTGCTACACTTTTCATTTCTAAGGACTTTATGATTGGCTTTTCTATTATTTTTCTTCCTCAAAGTGTGTGATCATTGGTCCTACATGTGATGGGCCTTGTTCTGGTAGTTGAAAGCTAAGTTGAACCTAAGGTTCTCGATCCATGTCATCTTGTCCTAATAGATTGACACTCACCATTAGTTGTCCTATTCCCAATTCATCTATTTGGTCCTTTATGCTTGTAACTGCAATTTTTTTCTTACCTATGTCCTATTCTTCTTTTATTGATGTGTCAATTTTTCGCACTTCATCTTGTTCCACCTCTTCATCATCAGTTTCACCATATTCCAATTGTTTCACATGAACAAAATTTTCCATCCACTTGTCAAAAAGTGTGTCATCTAGCCAATTAAAATTCAAAATATCATGTTGTTTCTTGATTACATATTCTCCAATTTTGTCAATTTCAACAAAATCTTTCCTCAAAGAATCATAAAATACTTGCACTTTTGTAACTTCTTTAGTTGTATCTGCCCACCATGCATTTCCCTTTTCATTTATAACTATATTCATCTAAATACATAATAATCCATTTAATTCTTAGGCCCATTCCTCTTTATTCTTCAACTTACTTTGTTTATCCAAGGTATGGGGAAAGAGTCTAAAACTTTTACTATTATATTTTTCAAGATAATTCAAGATTCTCCTTTGGAATATAATTCTCTTATCATCATTCTCAGAGAGATCATTAGTCAATTCATAGGTTTCTTCTATATGTTAACAAGATAGAGTAATTGTTAGAGTAAATAGTTATTTATTAATTATTTATTATTTTACTTAATTTTACTTAGGTTAATACATTTAGTTAATAGTTGTAGTCTAGAACTTGTTGACAACATGGGAGCTTATTCCTATCTAGTTATACTTATCCTCTAACCTTGATTGAGGATATTCCACCTTTCGTGGATGTATGCTTAGTTGTCAAACTTATATTCTAGCACATTCTAGCTTGTTCTAGAAGCTTCCTTGAGGCCTTTATATTCGATCTCTCTCATATTATATTTACATCATTCACATAGCAATTTTATTTTCCTATTGTGAAATATCTTTTCTCGCTTTGTTGAATTGCACCAAGCTCTTGTTCCTTCTTCTTCAATTTATCTTCAGCAAGCTATTTGCATGTAGTTGATCCTGGCACAGTGTGAAGTTGGCTTTCATCAAATTCTACATGGTATTAGAGCCTCCCTACTATTTCTTGGTTGAAGGATTTTTGAAGCCATGATTCAGAGACACAAACCCTAGTTTATTTGTGCATTTTTCTTCAATCAGGGGGAAGAGCAATTTTTTGGAGTACTTTGGGCCTAAATGGACAATACCATTGAGTTTAGAAGATCAGTTATAGTCAAAATTTGTATAATTTTTTTTAATTTTTGCTTCCATGGCATCTAGAGATTTTTTTAGCCCCCTAAAGGCTAATCGTATGGACTGTACAAAAATTTCATACAAAAAAAGTAAAAAGAATGATGCCATTATAGTAGTGCCCCCATGCCACCATAGTCTCACCCATGCACCACCTGTGCTCAACCCCAATGCTATCACAGCTAGCTACACCATTGTAGTGATGCCTAGGCCTGACCACTGCCAGTGGGCTACCAACCCTTCACCACCACTAGAAACAACATAGCAGTACCACTGGGTTCACCTCCCAGGTGCCACCACTACCAACAACATTGTCATCTATCAACACTTTGATAGTGATGCCATTTTGTGACAAACCTATGTCACTTCTCAGTGTTTACATCATCAATTTCTAGTGCCACATCATCACTTTTTAGTGTGACATTAGGTTGATGTCATCAGCCCTACCCAACCTACTGATGTCATTTAATGGTGTGCTGACATCAAAAAATTGACACCCAATTTTTTTCTAATGATGTCCTCCTAACAATCGTACGACTATAAAAATTTTTGCAATGACTGTATTTTCCAATGAGCTAGTATTTTGGAGCTATAGTTGGTTTTTTGGCCATAACTTGAGCATATGAAAGTCTTTTTCCAATCTAAAAGAAATGCCAAAAATTTAACTTAGAGATAGAGACAATGTCACATTTTGAGTTCATTTGAGCTCGCATTTTTGGCATCAAAGTAGAGGCTTTTGTTTCCTCCTTTTCTACATTTGGAATCTAGGTTCTTTTCTAGTTGTTGTGCTTTCTATAGTTTTTTTTTTGTGACACTTGAGGGATATATTTATATTTTGTGGGGGGAAGGGTGGGTACTTCAGCTTGCTGCAAAGTTCTAATCATATCTTTATGAGTTTTGAGCACTTCAACTTGATGTAGGATACCTTTATGAGTTCTAGGCACTTCAACTTGGTGCAAAGTTGACATCTTTGACATGTACTTACTTCTCTGCCATTGAGGATTTCTTGATGAAGTTCAAATATCTACATACACTTTTGTAGGGATGTGGAAAAATAAGATAGATGATGAGTGTATCTTTTTGGTACTCTCCAAGTTGCGAGGTCAATATCATATCTTCTCTTCTACTTTCTTCTCCACTATGGATGCCTTGGGTGAAAGAAACAGGATGCCTTTAGATGAGATTTTTTTTGATTGGTTAACTCGTGAACATTCCAAGGTCAATAGATGGATTCACTTTTAGGTTCACAATCATAGGCATTGCTTGCCAAGGATACATAGTAGAAGAAGCTAAAGTAGATATCAGATTCCTCTTCTACTAGTTCATCATCATCTTCTAAGGAGTAAAAGAAGACTAAGACACCTACCTATTCTTATTTTTAGAAAGGATCTCATGATGAGGCACATTTTTTTAAGAAGAGATTTGATAGCTATGAGAAACAAATTGCAAATTTGCAAGCTCTTCTTCAAAAGAGTATTGTTTCCTCTCCATCCTCTTCTACCTTACAGGTGCCCATCTTTCAATCTTCCTCCATATATTTGACATCTACATCAGATCTTGGAAAGGATCATGCATTATAGGCATCCTTTGTAGGGCCCATTTGCCATTGCAGCAAAAGCCATGAATGTTAGTGAACATGGAACACCACATAATTAACCATCTGTTGGCAGGGGAGCACATCGCATCACCCAACAATATCCCCCTTGATGCGCATACCAGGTGCTTACGCGGGTCAGGAAGGCACCGGGGAGATTTGAGCCCATGACCAGGCCAAAACCAAGCTCTGATACAAATTGTAGGGCCCATTTTCCGTTGCACCAAAAGCCATGATTGTTAGTGAAAATGGAACACCACATAATTAACCACCTGTGGGTAGGGGAGCGTATTGCATCACCCAACATCCTTTACATCCTCTTCACAGGTCCCTTGGATACTAGATTCAACTACTTCTCACCATATGCCATCTTCTTAATCTGTCTTCTCTAATCTTGAGGCTTCTCCCATTCCTCATATTCTCATGGGGAATAACATTGCCCTACTAGTTTGCAAGAAAGGTTTAGTTTGCATCTAGGATGGTATATTCAATGATGTATTATATGTTCCATCTTTATCTGCAAACCTTCTCTTGATTTCTCATATTACATGTAGTGGATCAGGGAAGATAGTTGAGTTCACTGTTGATTCAGTCTTCATTTGGGATTGTGCCATAGGAGGCCTCATTGCTATAGGGATAGTTGATTCTTACATCCATCTCTACACCTTCTCACACTTTTTCCCACCATCTCCATTTTCAAAGCATGACTCTTATCTTTCGTAAGAGCATCATGTGGTGTAGTCAGGATACTTGAATATTTGTATTGTTCTTGAGATCCTTATTTTGACTACCACACCACATCTAGTTGAGGGCTTTTCTCCTTTGTAGGATTCTTCTTCTACTTTGCCTGATCCTCCATCTCCATTTATCGAGCCTCTACATGCATATGTTCTAGATTCTATAGTGGAAATTCATGACAGTATCATCACACCTGCCTTGGGGATTCCCTTTCAGGATCCTCATATTTTCTCCTTTGAGCATTATCGAGGCCTTCTATTTTTCCCTCTCATTCAAGGGTTTCCTTGTTTTGTTACCTTGTTTACTCTACATTGCAGTTTCATTGGTTCAATTCTTTCTCAAGGGGCTCCATTATTCTTGGGGGGCTTTGGCATCTTTTCTATCTCTCATTGGGGGGGTTGGGGGTGTGGGGGGGTGTTGGTTCTACTTATGGTTTTGAGAGAGTCTCTTGAAACATTTTCAATGGAAGTTATCCTTGGGGGTCTTATTGAGGCATTCCTTCCTTCATTTTTTCAACATGTTTGTACTTACCCCTTTTTGGGCAAGGATTTTTCCCATGAGGTTTTCCCTCTTTCCCCATTTTTAGAGGTTTCATTTCTTTACATTGTACATGGGTACCTAACATGGCCTTGTTTTCGTGACCCATTATGCATTTCATCTTAGTTTTTGTGAGTTTAAGGCATTACCCTAAGTTGCACATATGGGGGGGTGTTAGAGTAAATAATTATTTGTTAATTATTTATACTTTTACTTAAGTTTACTTAGGTTAATGCATTTAGTTAATAGTTGTAGTCTAGGAGTTGTTAACAACACTAGAGTTTGTTCCTATCTAGTCATACTTATCCTCTCACCTTGATCAAGGATATTCCACCTTTTGTGGATGTATGCTTAGTTGTCAACCTTATCTCCTAGCACTTTCTAGCTTGTTTTACAAGCCTCCTCAAGGCCTTTATATTTGGTCTTTCTCATTGCAAATTAACATCATTCACATAGCAATTTCATTTTCTTATTGTGAAATATCTTCTCTCACTTTGTTGAATTGCTCCAAGTTCTTGTTCCTTCTTCTTTGGTTTCTCTTTAGCAATCTATTTGCATGTAGGTGATCTTGGCACATTGTGAAGTTGGCTTTCATTAGCTTCTATAGTAATAATTGAAAAACACAAAAGAGTTACATACTTGTCCCTCTTGTTCCACTTACTGATAATTGGCTTTAGAGAATCATTAATTGCTATCAACTCCTCCCATATATTTATTAGCTTTCCTAATTGCTCATAAATTTTTGGCCAATCAATCCTATTAACTAAATACATGATGGATTTCCTTAACCTATCCTCATATTGAATATCAAACTCTACATACAATGTCCACAATGTACTCTTTTCTTCTTCAAAATCCTCTAGAGTGTAATACTGAAGTCTCTATGGTGTGTCTAGAATTTCAATAAGAGGAGTGAATTTAAAAGGCTCCACTAGTAGATAAGTGATCCTAGGCCCACCAGATTGTCCTTTTTGTCCCATCAACTTATTTTCAAGTTCACTTCTCTTTTGAACCTCTCTATTATAGGTAGCTAAAAAAATTTCATACTTATCCTATAATTCTAATATTTCTCTTTTATACCTCTAAGTTGTGGCTAGGGTGAAATTGGATGATCCAAAACCCAGCTCTATGGCTTCTTCAATTGCAAATTCTTCAACTCTCTTTATAATTAAATTACCTATCAGGCCGGTATGATCAGACTAGGAAGAGCTAGTTCTAGATCCTTTTCTCATTGACCAAATTACCAATGTAGAATAATCCTTACTGAACTTGGTGTAGACACCTAAATTTGATTACATCAATAGGTAATCATATTTAGTCATCTCCTAGGACATTATTGATTAAATATTTACTATTTAATTAATTAATCATCATCCTCTAGTTAATTAATTTATTTGATTAACTATAGTCCAATTGATAAAATCAAATGATCACCCAAAATCAATTTATCAATTAAATCCCTCTTCTCCTATTAAATTGGATAATTCATCAAATCTATTCAATTTAATTCCATATTCTAATTTTATTAAATAAAACATTTAATAAAATATCTAAAATCCTAAAAACCTTCCTAAACCTTATCCTAACCCCTAATCCAACCCATTCACCCATACTAAACTCACTTAGCCACCTAACTAAC
The DNA here is from genome assembly GCA_028749045.1 of Cupressus sempervirens. Classification (NCBI taxonomy): domain Eukaryota; kingdom Viridiplantae; phylum Streptophyta; class Pinopsida; order Cupressales; family Cupressaceae; genus Cupressus; species Cupressus sempervirens. The sequence continues at coordinate 267,775,710 of CM053786.1, read as the reverse complement.
CTATCCCATCAAAGCCAAATCACTCACTGCCTAACCCCCCTTCTAAGCTATTCCTAAACCTCTTCTAATCATGTGCACTATCATAAACATGGGTTAATACTTGCTAACCCAAGCTAAAGTCAACAAATATCTTCCCCTCACCCTCCAACATAAATGACCCTCAAATATCTCTTACACTCCTCTTAATGGATCTTACACCTTCATTCATGAGTCTTGCATACTCAACCACCCTCATCAAGCCTTTGACCAACCCTTATCTTATCCTCTCACACTCATCCTCCTTGTGACAAGTGTCACCTCCCCATTGGTGCTAAACTAGCACAATCCTTGTGCTCCCTTTTGAGTGCATCCTGACCCTCCCTCACCATCTCATCATCTTGACATCTTGGCCCTCCATTTCTCCAACCCTTTTCCTATAAATTGAACCTCCTCCCTTCACAAAATAATCCACCCTCCATGCAAAGTTATAATGATATTTTGAGAGCACACTCACTACCAAAATACCATTATACTGGCAAAATCACTCCATGAGTCCATTGTTGCAACCTTATCTCACTCACCCCATCCATCCATTTGAAGCTTGAGCCATACATGTGAGCACACATATCTTAAATTGGGGACAAATCTATTGTATCATTGTGTTATACCATTTGGAGCTTACCATTCTTGGTTTGCCTCCATTTGTGGTGATAATAAATTAGTCCTATCTTAAGTGTTTACTCATTTTAGTATTGTTAATGCTTTCCTTAATAGCTAGTATTCATGTTACACTACTAAACTATGTGATACAATTGGCACCTTTCATCTCTTTCATCACCTTCTCATTTTTATTTAATTTCTTGATAAAAAAATTAAAAACTATTGCATATGCAATATCCCAATTTGGTAGCAATATAGCCCTAGATAATTTTATCATTTTCCTCCCTTCTTCAAGGATCAAGCTTTTAAACTCTTGCATCATTTCCTCCTTTATTTTGTTTTAGTAGATCTGCCTCCTACATCTCAAGATGCTTTATTTTCATTTTATTACATCTCTCTTCAATAAGTCCAATATTTGTCCTCTAAGAAAACAGATAAAAGGCTCTAGACTTAACAAAATTGTCATAAAAAATAAATTCATGGCTAGCCTGGTCTACAATAGGGTCCAACACCCTTCCTTTGTAATCAGCAATAGTCACCTCAAGGCTTTGCATAGGAGGTTCTTGAGGATTCCCCTCTTTCAACTCTGATGTAGTAATGAAAACTCCCCCTTGGTACCACAACTATTCCATCTACTCCTTAGTGAGTTGTTCATCTCCTATGTGTAATTGATATTGAGTGGGTGAATAATCCTCTATTTGAGGGACTTTTTTTTCTTCTACCTTCTGCCTCTTGGGCATAGGCTCATCAAACCTTTCCTCTAGAATAAAATTGGTTGACCAAATTATTTGTTTTCCTTTATCCACTACAGGCTTTTTATTCTAAATTACATTGTAGCCAAGTCTTCTTTGAATAACTAATTTCCCTGAACCTACAAGAGGCATGAAAGACAACCTTCTCATGACCTCTAAGGCCTTATTGAGATAAGAATTAATAAAAGAAAATTCTTCTCATTCATATCCTTCATGACCTCTAGAAAAGTCATCATCAATTTATTTAATTTATCTGCCTCTATCTTGGCATTTTCTAGAGGCTTATAATTCTTATCAAAATAATTAATGAATTATAAAACACTAGAGTAAAATCTTGACTTCTCCTTTTGATCCCTTGCTCTTGAAGAGAGAATTCATTTCTTATTATTCCCTCAAGGAAGTAGGGTTGATGATCCTTAGAACCAATCTTAGCCCTTCATCTGAATATATCAAAAAATCCCTCACTGTCATTAGAACAAGCATGGGAGACAACCATTTTATATTGGTCCACAAATTTAAATGGGAAAATTGAGCCCTTAGACCTACCAGTCAATTGTACTTCCTCCAATCCACCTATTTGTCATAGAATTTTAAGCTATCCCTACATTCAGAGCCACTTGGTAAGGAAGCACATGGGCTATCTCTTGGAAACTGTATACTCTAAAAGCTATACATACAAGGTAGGGTATAATATCTTCCCAATTTTTGGATACCTTCAAACCAAAAGGGTTGTCCATAGGCTTAATAAAATCAAATAAGGCCTTGGGAATTATGTGATTTTCCCTTAATATGAGGTTTCTCAACCTAGATGTGAAGTATCTATCAAATCTAACAAAGCTAGCCTCCTCTGCATCCCATGTCATATCTACACTCCACAACTTTATTGGTAGAGTTTCTCCCTCATATTCTCTATTTAAAATGATCTCTTTTTCTAAGTAAGTGACCCCTTTAAATAAGAACATATGCATCAATAATGAATAATGGCCAAATGTTTTCTCAACTTTTCTCTTTTCATTCCCAACCAATCCTATAAGAATCTCCTCTACTAGGTAAGATGCAAAATAAAAAATGATATCCACACCAAAAGAAGAGATCCATGTCATCATATACATGAATTTTATGGGCATAAATTTTGTTCATCCTCACCAAAAGCTTTACATAAAGACATGTACATATCTATGGCCCTAGTAGTAAAAAATTCCTTCTTAAAAGGCTCTTTAATTGATGTTGTAACAAAGGTCAAATTTTCAATTGTGGTCGGGTATTCTCTCAATGCACCTTGCTTGACCTAGTCTTTTTTAGATAGATATTCTTTCTTGAAATCCTAAAAATCAATGAGTTCATGGTAATCTATAGCTGGCTCCAACCCAAAAACCTCTCAAATTTCTTCAACATTAATTCTTACGAGAAATTCCCCATCTACTCTTCTCACTATCCTAGCTATTGGGTCATAATTTTGGGCTATGGCTATAAGAAGATCTAAATCCATGAAAATCCCAGTGACTACTAATTTACCCAAATCAAAATTCCAAATATTTTCATGGGGGGCAAATGACTTCTCCTTTGAGAATCATTTCTCAAAAATATGGAGCCCTATTTTTGAAGTAATGACATCCCTAATCCAATTTTCTTTATCATATAAACCATCTATAATCTTGAGTTTAGAGTTCACAGGGATTAGCTTTTTTATCTAGGCTAACTCATTAGTGGACTCAGTTAATTATTCCTAGAATTCATCATGTATATTCTTATAGGAATATTCTATCTTCCTCAAAAAAACCTTTTTTGGAGGCATATTTGATGATAATAATGTAGAAAACTAGAATTCTCTGAGTGTTATATAGGCTAAGATACTTGCTTCTTATATTTCTTCTTTGAAACTTGCAGTAAGTCATTGATAATAAAATTTCTTTCACAATTCTACTAGGTGTGAAAAACTTCTTCAATCGGTTCTTGCTCTTTGAAGATCATAAATGTTTTTACACAAAGAAAATCTTTGGGTTCTACAATATATCCATTGTTTTTACTTTGCACAGGTAGCCCTAACTATGTAAAATGGATTATAGAGAAAAATAGAGTGGTACCACCTTCAAAATTTAAAAATAAGTTGTCGATATTTGAAAAATATGAGGATTGAGGAATTAAATCTTTAATGACTCAGCTTTAAACTTCCAAGTTGGTGGTCAAACCAACTAAATCTATCCACATGAGCTTTTCCTTTCATTTTTGGTGAGTTACACTGGATCCGCTTGTGCTTTTGGACATGTGTCACACTATTGCTATGTTGCTAAGGGTAAACAATGAGAAACTTCTCATGGCAACATAGTGACCATCTTTGATGATGTCTTGTTTAGATGGTTAGAACTTTATGATTATTTCATTTTGAATGTGGTGGGCCCACATAACTTCCCTTTGGTTGCCATGTCACGAGTAGTTAAGTTTGAGCAAGTTTTCATAGTGGTAATGCAACGACCATTGATCTTAGAGAGGTTTGATGACGTAGATCAACAGTAACTATCTGTTAGTACACATCCTTAGTGGAAACTAAAATTTCTAACAATCTAACATGTTAGCAAGGTTACTAATGGTAGGTAAATTCTTGACACCACCTTTATGTTTGGTCTCGCCATAATTTCTTTTTGCGGGCAGTTGCTATGTTGCTAGTAGTAAAATTCATGCAACTTCCCATAACAACAAAGTGAGCACCATCGACCTTAGAGAGATCTAATGGTGAAGGGAAATCATCTTGAAACCATGTTTTCTTATCAACTAGGTCCCACATGTAACCATTTTTTGGTCACTATGGCAATAGTGGTAAAAGGTAAGGTATTTCTTATGCTAACATAGTGACCACTGTTGATTTCAGGGAGATCTCATAGTTAAAGATCATTTTGGGAAATTTTGGAGATGATGTGAATAACCATATAAGATGTTCCTAGAAATGTAAAGGAATATTTTAGAATATTTCTCCCACTTGAAATAAAATGAGGAGGCACCTAACCAAAAAGTTTTTCTAGCGCATAATATTTTTGATGAAATAGAATTAGGGATTTTCTAGGGTTAAGAAATGTAAGAACACCAAATCCTAATTTTCACAAAGAAAATTTGAAAGTTTACTTTGAGATATATTCAGATAGGCATAAAGTGAAAACATGATCAATACTGGGTTTACCTAGGAACAATGAATATACAGGTTCATACCTGGGCTCAGAATCCCTGGAAGAAGTAGACTACATACTTGACAACAAAACTCTATGATGACTTCTAAGAGAGAAAAAACATAGGAAGGAAAACTAAAAAAGACCACAAGAATTTATATGAATTTACAAAATATATAGAAAACCCTAAAATACTATTCATGGATTACAAGTATTTTTAGCAAAAATACTTCTTCAAGAACTATCCATGAACTGATAGTTCAAGAATATTTCCTAATAAATATTTCAAGATATATGGATCTTCTCCCCTTTTAGGTTCTACTAGATAAGGATCTAGCTATATTGGATCAAATTTTCCATGCTTTCCCTTATCCTTAATCCTAGTATTCCACATGAGAACTAGGTTTTTGATTTCAGACTTCTTATTCACTGTCCTTCTGTCATAAAGTGTTTTGACTTGTAACTAAAATTTTGCATTTATGAGAGAAGCTTCCTCATTATACATCTGGATGTAATTTTATAGGCCTACTAGATTGTTTTTTGGAATTCTTGCCTACATTCCATACATAATATCAAAGGGTGCTACACCTATTTCTTTCTTTATTGTTACCCTGTAGCCCATATTGCCAAATGTATTTTGGAATCCCATACCTTTTTATTATCATCAAAAGTTCTCTTTATGACTTTTAATAAGCTCTTTTTTATAGATTTAGCATGTCCATTTTCTTATGGATGATAAGGGGATGTGATCTTATTATACCATATTTATCACAAAACTTTATGAACTCCTCTGACCTAAGACACATTGCATTGTCAGTTATAATTTTCTATGGACATCAAAACCTTGAAATAATATTATTCAAAAAGAAATTATTCACCACTCTATTGGTAGAATTCCTTGTAGGAATAGCTTCTACCCATTTTATAAAATAATCAGTGGCTACAAAAATCCATGAATAACTAGTGCTTGATTTGGGAGAAATTTCACCTATAAAATTTATACCCCATTATTGGAAAGTTTCTTGGACTTTAACTAGTTTTAAAGGAGTATTTCTAAAAAAATTTATCTACTTGCAAATCTCTGACAAGCATCACATTTCATGACCAATAACTAAGCATCTTTAAAAAGAGAAGATCACCAAAATCTAGGTCTCATCACTTTATGGGTAGTAGTTTTAGCCATATAGTATCCTCCACATATTCCTACATGCATCTCATTCAATATCTCCTTGGATCCTTATTGGTCAATGCATTTAACACTCCTCCAAAGTTTCTCCACTAAGGATTATTTCTAACAATAATGAACCTAATTTCATGCAACTTTGTGTTTCCTTTTTCATTATTTGTTAAATGGGATGGAGCTTCCATGTGTTGCAAGTAGTATATGATATTGGTGTACCATTCACAATTATCCATATCATATAACCCTAATCTTAAGTCATCCTCTACCACATTTATTTGATTGGCATCTGGGATTGATTGGGCCATGAGCTTTGCTAGTCCGTGACCTCTTACTAATTTGGTGATCTAGTTATCAATGTTAGAATCATGAATCATATTGATTCATTTGCATCTTCTACCAAAAATTTCTTGCTAAGAGAATATATCCTTTACACCTACATAATGTACAAATGCTATAACAATAGACCCTACAAGGTAACACTTGAAAGCTTTGACAACTTTTACCAAGGCATAAGACCATTTCTCATTTATATCATACCTCAATTCAACAAGCTAAAGAGACTTACTAAAAAATGCAATAGGCTACTCATACCCTTCTTCATCTTCTATAATAGGATTGCTTCCATAGTATGAAAAGATATAAAAGAAAATATGTGCATTGGTTTTGTATATGAATTTGGAGTCCTAAGGAGTAGAGCATTTTTATAGTTGTTTTAATGTCTTGAAAGGTTTTTGAAGGTTCACCATCCCAATTGATAAAAACTTCCTTTTTTAACATTTTAGATATTGGCCTACTAATTTCATAAAAAAATGTAACAAATCTTCTCAAAACATTTACTTTCCCAAAGAATGATTGTATTCCTTTTATATTCTTTGGCTTAGGAACTTTATCAATGGAAGCTAATATTTTAGGATCTATCTTCACACCATCCTTTAACACTATCTAAGCTAATAATCTCCCTTTTGTTTCTCCAAATGTACATTTTTTTGGGTTCAAGGATACTCCATATTTGAAGGTTTTGATGAAATTCTTTTCTAAATGTTTACAATGGTCCTCAGCCTTCTTAGAATATGTTGTGAGGTCATCTTGATACACTACAATAAACTTGTCAATATAATCACTCTGAAAAGTTTCCCCTACATTAACTAACTCAAATGGCATTCTCACATATACATATGTACCCTATGGAGTTGTAAAAGGTGTCTTAAATTGTTCCTTTTTCATTTATAAGACCTGATTGTATCTTGAGAATCCATGCATCATAGACATTAATTTATAACCAAACACTTGTTCTAGCATGACTTCCATGTTTGGTAATAAATAGTTGTCTTTTAAGGAAGCAATATTCAAGTTTCTAAAATCCACACATAGCCTTATGTCTCAATTCTTCTTTCTAATAGGCACTAATTTTGATACACAAGTGGAATGCCTAATTTGTTTAATTATTCCCCCATCCCTTAGCTTCATTAATTCTTCTTGCATTTTAGGAGCTAAGGTGGGATTTATTGGTCTTTTCTTTTTCCTAAAAGGTTTAAGATTTTCTTCAAGTGGTATGATATGTTGTAATAGGCCTTCTCTATAGGCCTTAAGGTCATCATAAGACCATGCAAAAACATATCTATACTTGCATAGCAAATCAATTAGAGGCTTTCAAATTTTAGCTTATAGGTTTTGACCAATATAAACCTTCTTTGAGACTTCAGAAGTACCAAGGTTTATCTCTTCTAGTTCTTGGGGTTTATGACCTCTGATTCTAGACTTCACCCTGTCTTGGTTATCAAACATGTTTTCCAAAACTACTAACCCTTTGGGTAATTTATTAGTTTTCAATTGTAAAATTTCTTGGCCAAAAATTGTCTCCTTGCCATCTAAAGGCACTATAATCTAGCTCTTGGCCATGATATTTATCCTCACTTGACAAGAAATTTAAAATATCTCTATCATCTTCAAAAAAATTCCAATGTTCTATATTATCAAGTATTGAATGCCAATTTTGTACCTCAATCTATGAAATTCTAGCAAATGATACATCATTGGGTTTAATAGCCATATTTGTTAGCAAATTAGACATCTTATTTTGACTCCTTTCCATCCAAGAAATACCTCAATTTGATCCCATATAGCATTTCTATACTGCTTTAATCTATTATTTTATGATGCATAGGTTTCTCTAACTTGGGAAACCACTAATTCAGAGTCAGGAATGGCATGTAGCTTCTTTATTGCATGATGGGTTGCAACTCTTAATCCTAATAAGAGTGCTTCATATTATGCTATATTATTAGTACATGAAAAATTTAAGGTGAATGAATATCTAAAAGTGTTCTCCTCAGGAGACACAAAAACTACTCTTGCACTTGAACCTTCTTTCAAACTTGCCCCATCAAAATAGATGGTCCACAAAATTTGTGAATTAAAAAATCTTTCAACCTTTTTTGTAATCATAGCTAGAAGTTTCTCAACTTATTGGATAATTAGTTCTACCCTGAATGCATTTACACTAGTATATAGAAAGCAAGTAGAATCTTTATCAATTTCATCTCCAAAAATATGGTTTACCCTTAGCTCCTTGTCTACCCTAATAGCCTTATCACTTATATGAAAAGTAGCATAAAATAAGTCACATTGTAGGTTTCCTCCCATTGTAACACTCCATTTTCTAGATCAAAACATTCCATAATGTGGGGGAATATCAACTGCAAGGACTAACATTATCAATTCTACATCAGGGTATATAGCTAATTTGAAGGGTAATGCCTTTATAGTACCTATGACAAGCACTTCCCTAGCATCCATACCTCTACATTTTCCTTTTTAGGTGTATACTTTCAAACCTAGGGCTTCCATAACTTTAAAATGCATAATTGTATTAGAAGCTCCTAAGTCTATCATGTAATTTTTAAGAGTTTTCCCTCTTATAATCAAACTAAGAAAAAATTGGTCAATATCCTTTAAATAAGCCACAAATGAATCATGTAAGAACATTTGTGGAATTTGAGGTCTACAATGCCACTATCTTCAACTACCACTAAGGTTTGGTACATGGCAGTCTGTTTTGTATTATGCCTACTATTACCTTTTCCTCCCAACCATGAAAAAGATTTAATCTTATGTTCATCAATTCTAAATAATTCAGATAAAGGTACTTTGACTATTATCTAGGATATCATAGATACCATGTCAATTAGTTCAGATATAGTAGGTTTTATAGTCATACATAGAGCTAAATTCTTTTGAACAATAGACACTATTATTTTCTTAGTAATATCAGATCTTGACTTCTTCTCTTGCATATTTTCCTTAACTATTTCATTTGTTTGAAATTGGACCTTCATTTTGGGTTCCCACTTCTTGGTGTCACTATCTTTAACATTTGCTATTCCAAAATTATCTTTCTTACTATCATCCTTCATCTTGTGAGTAATATCCTTTATAGAAATACTAGAAGGCTTGCCAATTTCTTGGCCAACTATTCTACTCCTCAAATTGTAATTACTATGAAACTAAGAAATCATTTGTGCAGTAATTTTGTGAATCTCCTCTTTTGAAGGCATCCTTAGATTTATATCACCAACATTAGAAGATGTAGCACATATCTTATCTTCATCATAGTTTTCATTATCTAAAAATATTTTCTAATGATGTAATTGGTAAACAACTCTTTGACTAGCAATGTGTTAGTTTTTGGTGACTGATCAAGGAAGTATTGCACATACTTCATAAATTCTTTTGGGCTTGGGGCATTGCCCCAAAAAAAAAAAATTTGGGCCATATTTTATTGGGATTTTTGGGCTGACATGTAATTATTAATTATAACCCTAAAGTAGGTTAATACTTGTATAAAAGAGCTTAGGGTTAGGGATTGTTTCATAAGGTGATGCAAAAATTGGTTCTTACAATTACATTGAGTTATAAGTGTGATTATGGATTGTAATAAGGTCATAATTAGTGGATTTTAAAATATTGGACCTTCTATTTGGTGGATATAGCCTAGGGTTTGGGTGAACAATGTTAAATCCTAGTGTCTTGTGTTCTTTTCTATGTGATATATTATTTTCTGATATGGCTTATATTTGCATGTAATTGTTATTCATGTCTAAGGTTTAATCCTAACACAATGTTAATTTTATTTTTTTCTAGGTTAGGATCTTGATAGTCATCACATACATTAACCATATTACAGCTTACATCATCATGATTCTTCTCTTGTTCTTCTTCCTCATTCTGCACATTTTGATCTATAGCAAATGATTGAGCAACCACATAGTAATTTGAGGAGTGAGGTGATTGGCATATGATACACCATGGCATATCATCATTCATGTTAACAAAATTCCTTTGTATAGGATCTATGGTACTCTTATGTTTCACATTTTGGGTTTAATTAGGAATAGGTTTACCATCTTTCCATTGAGTGGTATATAGGTAGTTTTACATTCTTAGTTGCCTATTGAAATGATTGTTTTTTACTAGGGCCTTTTGACCAGTATTAGATTTGTGTGTGTTGAAGGTTGGTGGGTTCATCTTTTTCAATAAATCTAACACTTGACCTATTATGACTTCATCAAGCTTCTTACTTGTAGGAGATTTGTCATTCTCTTTCCTATTATTCTTGGGATTAAACAACTTTGGATCATCTCTCCTTCCTAACTTACTAGATGCTTTCCTATTGTTTTCAATATTCACAGCTACCCGATAAGCATTCCTTAAGATCTTGGGATATTTGTCTCTCAACTGATAAGCCATTTTACTATCAAAAGCATTAAAATATGTTTTAAGGCAGACATCCTCATTTACACCTGAAATAGATTATGCATTCCCTTATGCAACCTTCAATTGAAATCAAAGGTAGATTCATTAGGGTTATTTTTGGTGTTTTTAAAATAATTCAACATGAATCCAGCATTAGTGTTATCTCCATACATCTCTTTGAGTAACTTTTCTAAGTCACTCCACTAATGCTATCATCTATAGTCTTCTAAAATAGTTCCTCGCATCTTTTGTTAGTGAATGTGCAAACAAATTCATCACTATGTCCTCATGTTCAACTTTAAAATAATTTAACACATCTATGAAAATTCTCAAATGTTCCTCACCAATAATAGCATTATTCCCTAAAAACTTCACAACTTTGTCTCTTGAATCAAATTCTATTGGGTATAGGAAACCAGGAATACTTGAGAATGACATTTGTCTATACTTTTCTATGTATATAGGCATCTTCTAAAAACCAATAGAATTTGATGTGCTTGCTATATTGGTCTGGTTATGAGCAACATTTTTAGACTATTGTATTTGAATAGTAGGGATCTAGGTACTAGTGGTGGATGATGAAGTAAGGGTAGATTGAGACATATTTTGGTTAGAGACTACTGGTCCATAAGTAGGTATATAAATTGTGGCTTGGGTGGATAAATTATGCCATGAGGGTAAGGTAGAATTTGGACTTGATAATTGAATCTCCCTTCTAGTTTCTACTACTTGAGCTTCATTTTTCTCCTTCTCAAGCTCTTTTGCTAGATCCTCCTTGCCCTTTGATGCCTTTTCTAGATATAGATCCAATTTGGACATGGGAGGGTTTACAAATTTACTTGGTATATCTTGAGCTTCATTTATTTATATTGCTACAACCTTACCTTTTCCTTTATCTACATTTTTCAGAATAGGTTCTACATGGTTTATTTGAACAAGCTTGTAGGGTTGGGATATAATAGGTTCTTTCCTTTGGTTTATGAGTTTTTTTTGTTCTAGAACTTTGGATCTTAAACTATCTATATCCCCAAAAAAATCAGCATGGAGAACAAAAGTTCTTTTTTCTAGCTCTTTATTCTATTCTTTTAGGGCAGGCATCCTTCTAAGAAAATTATCCCTTTTAATAAAGGAATTCAAGGTGGCTTGTTATCTTTCTTCCTTCTAACAAGTATGTTTGTCTTCTTCTTTTGCAAACCATTTCTTTAGAATTCTTATATCTGAGTAAACTTCCTTTGGATTTGCAGAACTTTTTTTATGAATCAATAGGGTCATCAAGATCTATGAGGTTTGTTTCCACATATGGAACTACTCTAGGATTAAAAGGATCCTTCGTGACATTCTTATATCCCATTCTATGATTCATCTTATCTATTACATCTGGTCTATGCAATGTATCTCTTACTAAGGAAACATTCTTGTCATGGTAAGTTTGTTTTTCTTGTAATGGGGTACTAAACATCCCTCCTAAGATTCTTGTGGTTTCTAATTTAGAGCTTAATGAAGAAGACTCTCTCCCTACCATAGGCTAGTATTGAGAATTTACTGATTCACTACCACTTGGCTTCCAAGTAGGATTTACATCTGCTTTCTTCTTGTTTTGGTTCTTCCTACCACCTTGAGGTAAATTAGTGTAGAATGGTATTTTAGGATTGGCCCTTGTATAAGATCGTGTTCTTTTTCTCTTATCTACCATTTGTGGAAATTACTTGCCAATAAGCACTAGTTTTTGAAACCTTGATTGAGTCACCACCCTATCCTAGGGAAAATATAATATGAAAATCTTTGACTTAGAAAAAATCAAGGGATAATATGAAATAGGATGTCACACAAAAGAACCAATCACAAATAACATAGGACTGCAACTCTTGTTTAATAGATAAGTCACTTTTGTAAAGATAAGTCACTTTTGTAAAGTTAGTATATGTTAGTCTACACCTGGGGTATTGGGGACATTCTCATTTTCTAAATTCTCAATGTTTTTCACTAAAAAATTCCAATATAACCACAAGAAATTACTAAAATAATCTAACAAACATGTACAGGGACAAAACCAAAGAAATCATAGTACTTTTCACACATAAGCATGTGTTGAATAACTCCCCAACAAAGCCACCATTTTCTTGGTATTTTTAGACTACCAAGTAATAAGGATACCTAATACCAAGATAATGAAGATAAAAATAACCTAAGGATTAGCTAATTCCCATAAACAACTAGATACTCTTTAGATCTGGACCCAACTTCACAAAAATCATAAAAAAATTTATACTCTTTTGGCTCTAGAATACCAAGGTAGGTGCACTTGAGGGATAAAAGATTCACAACTTGATACTACATTCACATTTCATTCATTCTATGACATTTTATAACAATATTGATCTCTTACTATAGTCTGGTCCCAATTTTTCTCAGATCTAAAAATAATTCTTGGCAATAGAAACTAACTAAGACTCAGAGGTTAAATGTAAACAAGTACTTACTAGCTATGCCATTCTTCAAACATTTAAAGTAAAATTAATATTGAATTTTTATATGTTTTCTTGACATCTATCTATGATATTTTCATATGCTAACTAAAATAATTGATCAGTCCCTCATCCATTGGGATTTAGAGTCTATCCAATTTCTTAACCTAATTGACTTCATTACAATCAATATCATAAACAATTCTCCCTAAAACTCATTCTTACATAAATCCTTCTTATTTCCTAGAGATCTTCTCACATTCATTGAAGCATTTTTTTAGTTCATTGAATCAAAAGCAATAATGAGTTGACATAAAACTTATCTTGGTTGCATTAAATTGAACAAGCTTTGCCCATACAATCTCAAAATAACCAGCCAATAAAAATGGAGTCAAGATTTAGAGACAAAAGATATGGGGATAGTTCATCTCTGTATTAATTCTCTTTGAAAAATTATATAACATTGGATAATACTCAAAAAAACTCAAAATAAGACACCATGATCATGGAAAATTAATTTATTCTCTAAATTGCAAAGAAAATACATCAAAGAGCTAACATCAAGGACACTAGACTAAAATAGATTAGTAGCACTAAAAGTTATACAATAAATCAGAGCCTTTCTCTAGCCTTGGAATCTCACTTATATAGTGTGAGATTCAACAATCTTTAGGCATAGAGAAAACTAAAAATTGACCTTAAGATAGAAAGATATTTACAATGTTACTGTCACAAAAGACAAAAATTGGTGTAACAAAATGTCTTTCATCAAGAATATTCTCTTGTGGGACCACTTCTGCTATACTTTTTGTTGATGAGGAGTTTATGGTGGGATTTTCTATTACTATTCTTCTATAGATTGTGGGATAATTGGTTCTGCATGTGATGGGCCTTGTTCTAGTACTTAAAAGTTGAGCTAAACCTAAGGTTCTCAGTCTATGTCATCTCGTACTAATAGATTGATAGTCACCATCAGTTGTCCTATTGCAAAGTTATCTATTTGGACCTTTCTACCCGTAACTACAATTTATTTCTTACCTCTATCCTCTTCTACTTTTACTGATTTTGCAATTGTTTTCACTTCATCATTCCACCTATTCATCATCATTTTCACCATATTCCAATTATTTTAGATGAAAAAAATCTGCCATCCACTTGTCAAAAAATGTCTCATCTAGCCAATTAAATTATAGAATATCATTTTTTTTCTATTATATATCCTTTTTCATTTATGACTCTATTCATATAAATACATAATTAGTCATTTAATTCCTGGGTGCATTTCTCCTTGTTCTTCAACTTATTCTTTCTATCTAGGGCATGGGGGAAGAGTATAAAACTTTTACTCTTATATTTTTGAAGATAATTAATGATTCTCCTCTATAATATAGTTCTCTTATTATCAAACTTTGAGAGATTAGTATTCAATTCATAATTTTCTTCTATATCTTCACAAGATAGGGTAATAATTAAAAATCACAAAAGAGTGACATCTTTGCATCCCTCTTGTTTCACTTACTAATAATTGGCTTTATAGAAAAATCACTGTCTTTCAACTCCTTCCATATATTTATTACCTTTGTTAATTGCTTATATAATTTTGGCCAATCAATCTTATTAACTAAATACATGATTGATTTCCTTAACCTATCCTTATATTGAATATCTAACTCTATACGTAATGTTGACAACTTACTCTTTTCTTCTTCAAAATCCTTTGTAGTGTAATACTAAGGTCTCTATGGTGTGTCTAGAATTTTAGTAAGTGAAGTGGATTTAAAAGGTTCCACTAGTGGACAAGGATAAGTGAACGTAGGCCTACTAGATTGCCCTTGGTGTCCCATCAATGTATTTTCCAGTTCAATTCTCTTTTGAACCTCTCTATTATAGGTAGCTAAAACTTTTTCATACTTATTTTGTAATTCTAATCTTTCTCTTTTATGCATCTAAGTTGTGCCTAGGGTGAAATTGTCTTATCCAACACCTAGCTCTATGGTTTCTTCACTTGTAGTTTCTTTAACTCTCTTTACAATTAAATTTCCTATTAGGCCAGTATCATCAGGTTTGGAAGAGCTAGTTCAGGATCTTTTTCTCATTGACTAGATTACCAGTGCAAGATGATCCTCACTAAACTTGGCACCTTTCATCTCTTTCTTTCCCTTCTCATATACATTTGATTTCTTAGTAATAGAATTAAAATTGTTGCATCAACAATATCCCAATTCGGTAGCAACAGAACCCCAAATGATTTTATCATTTTCCTTCCTTCTTCAGGGGTCAAGCATTTATACTCTTGCATATTTTCCTCCTTTATTTGGTTATGTAGATCTACCTCCTCCATCTCAGGATGATCTATTTTCATTTTATTACATCTCTCTTCAAAAAGTAAAATACTTGTCCTCCAAGAAAACTAATAAAAGGCTCTAGATTTTTAAAAAAAATCATCAAAAATAAATTCATGGCTAGCTTGTTCCACAATAGGGTACAACTCCCTTCCTTTGTAATCAGCAACAATCAACTCAAGGCTTGGGCATAGGAGGTTCCTAAGGATTCCCCTCTTCTAACTTTGATGTAGTAATGAAAACTCCCCCTTGGGAACCCAACTATTCTATCTACTCCTAAGTGAGATGTTCATCTCCTATGTATAATGGAGACTGAGTGGGTGAATACTCCTCTGTTTGAGGCACTTTTTTTTCTTCCACATTCTACCTCTTGGGCATAGGCTCATCAAGCCTCTCCTCCAAAATAGCACTAGTTGACCCAATTATATTCTTTCTTTTACCCACTGTAGGCCTTTTATTCTGACTTATATTGTAGCCAGGTCTTCTTTGAATAACTAACTGGATTGATTCTACTACAGGAGTGAAAGACAAGCTTCTCATAACCTCTCAAGCCTTTCCAAGATAAGAATTAATAAAAAATAATTTTATCTCATTCATAGTCTCCATGATCTCTAGAAAAGTTATCATCAATTTATTTAAATTTATTTGCCTCTATCTTGTCATCTTCTAGAGGCTTATAATTTTTATCAAAATAATTAATGAATTCTAAAACCTTAGAGTAAAATCTCTACTTCTCCTTTTTGATCTCTTTCTCTTGAAGAGAAAACTCATTCCTTATTATGTTCTTAGGGAAGTAGGGTTGATGGTCCTTAGCACCAATATGAGAACTTGATCTAAATATATCAAAAAATCCCTCACTGTCATTAAAACAAGCATGAGAGTCATCCATTTTATACTAGTCAAAAAATTTATATAGGAACAACCAACCACCCTTGGTCATTATGAATTGGTGAGCAACAACACAAGATAGTAAAATTGAGCCCCTAGATGTACTAGTCAATTGTGCTTCCTCCAATCCACCTATCTACCTTAGCATTTCAACTATCCCTACCTTTAGAGGCACTTGGTAAGGAAGTACACGGGGAGTCCCTTGGAAACCATATACTCTAAAAACTCTAGATACAAGCTAGGGTATAAGATCTGCCCAATTGTGGGATACATTTAAACTAGAAGGGTTGTCCATAGGCTTGATAAAATCTAGCCATGCCTTGGGAATTTTGGGATTGTCCTTTAATATGAGGTTTCTCAACCTAGATGTGAAGTATCTATCAAATATAGCAAAGCTAGCCTCCTCTACATCCCAGGTCATATCTGTACTCCACAACTAGACTAGTAAAGCTTCTCCCTCATATTCTCTATCTAAACCCATCTCTTTTTCAAAGTAACCCCTTTAGATAATAATATATGTATCAATAATGAATAATGGCCAAATATTTTCTCAAATTTTCTCTTTGCAATCCCAACTAGTCCTATATGAATCTCCTCTACTAGGTAAGATGCAAAATAAAAAATGATATCCACACCAAAAGAAGAGATCTGTGTCATCATATACATGAATTTTATGGGCATAAAATTTTGTTCATCCCCACCAAAAGCTTTACATAAAGACATGTACATATCTATGGCCCTAGTAGTGAACAATTCCTTCTTAAAAGTATCTTTAATTGATGTTGTAACAAAGGTAAAATTTCCAATTTTGGCTAGGTGTTCTCGCAATGCACCTTGCCTGACCTGGTCCTTTTTAGACAGATATTCCTTCTCCAAACCCTAAAAATCAATGAGTTCATGGTAATATGTAACTAGCTGCAACCCAAAAAATTCTCAAATTTCTTTAGCATTAATTGTCACTAGACATTCTGTATTCACTCTTCTCACCATTGTGGCTACTAGGTCATAATTTTGGGCTATGGCTATAAGAATGTCTAAATCCATGAAAACCCCAGGGAAGTTACTAATTTACACAAATCAAAGTTACAAATATTTTGATGGGGGGCCAACAACTTCCTCTCTAAAAACCATTTATTAAAATTTGGAGCCCTCTTTTTGAAGTAATGATATCCCTAATCCAATTCCCTTTATCATATAAAGCATCTACAATCTTGAGTCTAGGGTTCATAGAGATTAGGTTTTTTATCTGGGCTAACTCATTAGTGGACTTAGTTAATTGTTCAATGAAGTCATCATGTTTTTTTCCACTGGCATATTCTACCTTCCCTAAAAAACCCTTCTTTGGAAGAATATTTGATGATAATAATGGAGAAAACTAGAATTCTCTGAGTGTTATAAGGGCTAAGATGCTTCTTCTATTTCTTCTTGAAACTTGTAGTAAGTCATTGATACAAAAATTTCTTTCACAATTCTACTAGGCGAGCAAAACTTCTTCAGCCAATTCTTTCTCTTTGAAGATCAGAAATGTGTTTTCATAAAAAATATATTTGAGTTCTGCAATATATCCCTAGTTTTTACTTCACATGGGGAGTGTTAACTCTCATAAATGGATCATAGAGAAAAATAGAGTGGCACCACCTTCCAAATGTAAAAACAAGCCTTTGATTTTTGAAAAATCCAAGGATTGAGGAATTAAATCTTTAATGACTTAGCTTTAACCTTCCAAGTTGGCAATTAAACTAATTGAATCCATCCACATAAGCTTTTTCTCTCACTATTGGTGAGTTACACCACCCACTTGTGCTTTTGGACATGTGTTGCGCTCTC
Source organism: Cupressus sempervirens (assembly GCA_028749045.1). Lineage (NCBI taxonomy): Eukaryota > Viridiplantae > Streptophyta > Pinopsida > Cupressales > Cupressaceae > Cupressus > Cupressus sempervirens. The sequence goes on along the minus strand of CM053786.1, from coordinate 267,757,704 downwards.
ACTATGTTACAATGTGTAAACATCAAGCAACTTCTCATGGTGACATAGAGACTGTCATTGATGATTCCTTAATCAGATGGTTAAAACTTTATGATTATTCTATTGTAAATGTGGTGGCCCCACATAACTTTCCTTTGGTCACCATGTCACAAGTACTAAAGTTCAAGAAGTTTTGATAGCAACAACATGATCACCATTGTTTAGGCAGCACAGATCAACAATACCTTTCTATTAATGTGCATCCTTAGTGGAAACTAATATTTCTAGCAAGTTGACATGTTGGCGAGGTTATTAATGGTAGGTAAGTTATTGGTGCCACCTTTAAGTTTGGTCCCACCATATTTTCTTTTCGTGGGTGGTCACTATGTTGCTAGCAGTAAAGTTCATGCAACTTCTCATAATGACAAAGTGACCATTGTTGATCTCATGGAGATCTAATGGTGTGGATAACTAATCTTAAAACCACGTTTACTTACCAACTGGGTCCTGCATGTAACCACTCCTTGGTTTCCATGTCACTAGTAGTAGAAGGAAAGCTATTTGTTATGCCGACATAGTGACCATCATTGATCTTAGGGAGATCTAACGGTTAAAGATCATTTTGGTAACTTTAGAAGATGATATGAATAACCATATAAAATGTTCCTAGAAACATAAAGGAATATTTTAAAATATTTCTCCTGCTTGAAATGAAATGAGGAGGCACCTAACCAAAAAGTTTTTCTAGGGATACATATTTGTGATGAAATAGAATTAGGGTTTTTTTGGGGTTAAGAAAATTAAGAACACCAAACCCTAATTTTCACAATGGAAACTAGAATATTCACTTTCAGATATATTCAAATAGGCATAAAGTGAATACATGATCAATACTATCAGTATTTTCCAAGTCACTTAGGCATTGAGAAAATAGAAGGACTTGAGCAAATATTGTATGTTGAGTGATTAAGGTGCCAAGCAAGAGTGAGTGCCGAGCCATTAATAAATTGAGTATTAGTATATAGATCATAATGAAGGTCAAGCATCAGAGTATATTGATGTCAAGTTACCAGCCTTAGACACAAATGTTTGTTATGGTTGAAACTTCTATGTAAACCATATTTTTACAATATGAAAATGTTTTTTTGATATTAAGGATTAATGATCGAGTCATATTGCAAATCCCTATGCCATTACGTGTAGCCACTAGTAGAATTTTGACAAATTAATGACTAAGTGACTAAGATATTTAGTCGCATGACTAAAATGTTTAGTCACATGACTAAAAATAATCAAATTCTACTATTTTTTGGTAAGTCACAAGGATAAGTGACTAAATAAGTAACTAGTTTATTTATTAAGTAAAATGACAACTTGAAACAAATGAAAATGACTAAATATATGACCAAATAAATGACTAAATAATTAGTCACAAAAAACATGATTATAATGATTCATTAATAATAATAATTGGTAATATCATGGGATTTTATACTTAGAAATTTTATTTCACCAATAATGTTTATTCACCATTCGTAAATGTGGATAGACAAACAATGCAAGAAGATTATGTGCATAGCCATTAGAATTTTCACTATTTAAAAAACAAAAAAAATCTCTATTGAATGACAAAAGGATTGGAATGAATGACACCATCAAATTTATTTATTAATTAATAAAATAAAATAAAATATTTTTAATTTTTATGGCCTAGTCATCTCTACTATCTATCTTTTTATATTTCTTACACTTTATTTTATTATTATTTAATTAGATTTTATTTTATTTTAATTAATAGAGTAAAATAATATTCATCTTTGAAGCCTTTCTACCCTTGTCTACTAAAATACCCAACCTATATTCCACTAACAAAGTTTATAATTGGCTCCATCATAGTCATTAGTTTCAAGTTATTCTATATTTTATATTATAAAACCTTCTAAAGATCTAGACCGCTTAAAGTAAATAAAGATATAAATCAAATCACTTAAAAACATATTGAAGAGAAATTTATAAGAAAAATAGAGTTGAAATAATAAATTTGGTGAACATTAATGCTCATAAAAGAAAAATCTATGTGATTTCTATGAAAGGTTTGATATTTTATTCCCATCTTACCAATTTTGAAACAAGCACAAAAAAAAATCTAATATAGATTTTTTTTTTTAAAGCCAATTCCTTTCAATAATGTTTTCATCTTAAAAAGATGCACATCTTATTTTAAGATCACAAATTTCTATTGTAACTTTTTGTATTCATAAATATTATTTATAAATAGCTCATGTATTTAGGGGATGAGATTCGAGTGTGAGATTGGTTGTGTATGGCTAAAATGAAAACTTGTGTCACGATAGGAAAATAATGTGAAACCTTCATATTCAATAGTGATAGTGTAAGCTAGTCATCTGTAAAATCATGTTCAAGCTTCACAATTGTATTTGTTTACAGGTACTCTAGCACCTCCTACCAACTTCTTCCTATTGAAGCTCCTTGCTAAAAATATGTATGGGGTGATCTGGTGGGCAACCTTGCTTGGAAGCCCATCACTATGTTGGCATCTACATGCACATGGAATTGCTTCTTCTAATCCAGAGGGACCAAGATTAGTGCCTTGAACCATATGCTAAAATTTTTAAACCTAAATATTTCTAAGGATCGCATAGGTTGGGTAGCTATATTGGAATACACAATCAAATGGGTCGATCTGTGAGAAATAAATCACAACTTAAAACTTCGCTCGGCACTAACTATTGCTGAGTGCTAGCTTACTCGACACCTTAAGGAGCCGAGTGGTAGTTTTTTGGGCATGTGAAGGTGTCAAGTGATAGGCAATAGGTTCCAAGTTAGCTCGGCACATGAAGAAGATGAGTAAGCTCGACACACAAAGGGAAATTTTTAGCAACAATGGATGTCGAATGAGCTCGGCTGAAACTGGAAAAATTATAACTTAGAGAAATTTCAACATGAATGTTTCCACCATTAAAACTAGAGAGCCAAAGCTTGAAGCTTCTAATTAAACTTCTCAAATGCAATTAATAGGAGAAGAACAATGGATTCAAGTATGCTTGCTTGCTTTCTATTCAACTTTGATTAAAAACATTACAAAATTTGGGAGCATTCAGAAAACCCTAAAATAACCCTAAACTGATAAAACTTCAAACTTGAATGAACTTTAAACTTGCAGCTCTAATGGCTACATACAATGGTGCTTGGAGCAATCACTACTTCAACAAGACAAAACCAACAATAGCAAACTTATAGAGTGAACAAGGGAAACACTTGCCAACTAGATCTACTAATCTCTTTCCTTTTTCTTTACTCTGCTTTGCAACTTCTATCTTCTCTGCTCTGTTGAATAGACTCTTTGAATGAATGAATGTAGAAAACATTCTTTTTGTCATATTCCATTTTCCCTCTCAACATTCAAATTTCAAAATCACCTACCAAAATAAATGTCTGTCGTCCATGGATGCCTACAGGAAACAAATTGATAGGGTAGATGGAGGTGGGGCTTGAGGACAACCTACAGGCTCTCAATGTTTAATTTCCAACACTTCCCCTTTCTCCTAAGACCCACAAACTAGGATCACTATTAATCCAAATCACACCAAGACACTCTCTTAGGTGTACAAAACTTCCAATGCCTAATGGCTTTGTGAAAATATTTGCTAGCTACTGCTCAGACTTACAAAATTCCATCTTGATATCCCCATGCTTCCTTTGCATAATTTGTTGCTTCAATCTTCAAAAATACTATCTCTCTCATTGCTACTTCAATCAAACTTAATGCCTTTGCATCTTTCATCCTTGACTCTTTCAAATGATTCTTTTGTGCATTTTTGAGGGCAACATACTGAGTTGGGTTTATCACATCATTAAACCCATTTATAAAAAACTCCCATAAATCATTTGCAACCAGTATGGTTTTCATCTTCTTTGCCCATGTATCATAATTTTTCCCATTAAAGGATGGTGGTTACTGCCATATCTTTCTTGCATCTCGTGCAATGTCAAAAATCCTAGAAAAACTTTGCCCTAACTCACTATGGATGTGGGGCCTCAAAGCTCTGATACCATGTGAGAAATACATCACAACTTAAAACTTTACTTAGCACTAACTATTGCCGAGTACCAGTTTGCTCGGCACGTGAAGGTGTCGAGTGACAGGCAGTAGATGTCAAGTTAGCTTAGCACAAGAAGAAGCCAAGTAAGCTCAGCACACGAAGAAGTCGAGTAAGCTTGGCACACAAAGGGAAATGCTCATCAACAATGGATGCCAAGTGATCTCAACTCAAACTAAAAAAATTATTACTTAGAGAAATTTCAACATGAATGTTTCCACCATTAAAACCAGAGAACCAAAGCTTGAAGATTCTAAACAAACTTCTCAAATGGAATGAATAGGAGAAGAAAAATGGATTCAAGTATGCCTTCTTTCTTTCTTTTCAACTTTGATTAAAAACATTACAAAATCTAGGAGCATTCAACTTTAACCAGAAAACCCTAAAATAACCCTAAACTAGTAAAACTTCAAACTTCAATGAACTTTAAAGTTGCAGCTCTAATGGCTGCATACAATGGTGCCTAGAGAAATCATCACTTCAATAGGACAAAACCAACAATAGCAAACTTATAGAGTGAACAAGGGAAACACTTGCCAACTAGATCTGCTAATCTCTTTCCTTTTGCTTTGCCCTGCTCTGCAACTTCTATCTTCTCTACTCTACTGAATTGACTCTATGAGTGAATGAATGTAGAAAATATTCCTTTTGTCATATTCCATTTTCCAATGTTCAAATTTCAAAATCACCTACCAAAATAAATGCCTATCATTCATGGATGCTTGCAGGAAACAAATTGACAGGGTAGATGGGCGTAAGGCTCGAGGACAATCTACAAGCTCTCAACATTCAATTTCCAACATGATCTAGAGAATTATTGTACTCTTTATCAAGAATATGTAGCAAGACTAGCTTATGGCTTCTTTCCTTGAGTTGGAATGGCTTCTAGAATGCTCTTGTTATCTGTCAAATTAACAACTTTGATATAAGAGTAAAATAGATTTAGAGAATGAAATGCCCCAAATATAATTTAGGATTTGAGTAGTTTTATTTCCATTAATCATCATCAATGAAATTAAATAGAGAGGATTCAATAAAATTAAATAGAGAAGAATGATGTGATGCCCTAATTACCCACTAAAAGAAAACCTTGTTATGCCCTAATTGTCTAGTACGAGGAAATCCAAATGGAAGGGGGGTGGAAGGAAGTAGTATTCATAATATGATCTACACCTAGTGGAATCAAGCATATCATGGCCATGGAATTTACTTGTAGGAATTATGTTGAGGCCCTTCACACAATGCAACTAGATGTTCTATCTCAAACTAACATAGAAGAAGTAGTATGAAGCATTATTGAGATGTATTAGTGGAAGACATACTTGTAAATAATGTAAGCATTAATTGCATTGGTCCTCTTTCTATGTTGTGCATGGCCCTCCTTCAATACACTTTTAGTCCCAATATATTCGGTACAAAAAAAAATTCAGACAAATTTTTAGTTTGTATCATAGTGTACCTTTTTTGTTTACTATCTTCAAGCAGGGGTAAATCAATGCATTTTGATGTCTTGAACGTAAAATTGAAGTGATAACGGATGTTGTACTTCACATGGAGTCGAGGAGGAAGGGGAAGGTTGTTAAAATATGAAGCAATATCTCAACATTGGTGTGCAATCCAACATCTCCATTTTTTATTTGATAATCTCAGGTTAGTTCAATTTAAATTATAATATATATGTATTTTCTTACCTATCAATTATAAAAGCAATAGAGCGGTTATTTTTATAAAAGTAAGATTTCCACAGTACTATTATTAAATTCTTAATTTTGATTGAGTCAAATTGATACAAAACATATTTGTTAAATTTCAATATTTACCTATTAAATCAAAATATCAAATTTAAAACTATCAAACAAAATTTCCAAATGAACCATTTATCAAACATATGTATAACATTCCTAAGTTAAAATGGGATGTTGATACAAGCAACCAAGTTGAAAAATATTTAATAAACCAAATTGAAAAAACTTATTTGAGAATCACTCAGGCTGGAAAACTATAATTTTATACATTGAAAATTCTTACTGTTCTCACAAAATTATTACCAATAGCGCAAACAAAAAAAACTACATTAGGAGGAAAATTGTAAGGAAGTAAATTAGGTAAGAAAATGCTTTGAACTTTCATAAATTAGCATCATCAATAATGTGAAGCACCATTAGGCAACAATTTTCTCTGGTATCTCGTAAACTAACAAATTCTCCTTGTTTATTAGTATAAGTTACCATTGAATCCTTGCACAATATTTCTTAGCGATATAATATTAGCAGATTCTTTTGACTATAGAAACACAAATGGGAAATAAATGTTTTGATATCTCATAATTAGCATTTTTTTGCTTCATTAGGGATAAACCAAGAAAAAATAGGGCGAACATGTACTCAATCACAAAAATTCACTCTCTTCATTTATTCCTATTAGAAAGAAATTTGTGGGAAAGTACTCTAAATTTTCATAAAATAGCCTCAACAATTTGAAGCTACCTTAGGCAAGAAATTGCTTTGAGTGCATATAAATCAACAGATTCTACTCATTTATCATTACAAGAAAGAAAAATAGGTGCGATGCTTCAAATTTTTATAAAGAAGCATCATCAATAATGTGAAGCGACATTAGGAAAAAAATTCTTCTAGATTCTCAAAAATTAACAGATAATGCTTGTTTATCAGTATAAACATGGACATAAGAAAATTCCTTGCATCACTCGGCAGATTCAATTGAGTTTTCAGTAAGAGCACAAAAAATGCTTAATTCTAATGAAGGGACCAATTATGTTGGTTTAATAGTAGCTACAACTATTAGGGAAATAACTACATTGAATTTTCATCTATGATTTATCAGTAATTGCAAGAATAGTTGGCAGGGTTTGAATTCTCATTAATCGATAAGCTTATAACTACTTTAAATCGACAAGAGGGGGAATGCTAATGGAAATCTTCTCAAAATCCCTATAAGTGAGGAGATTCTAGTAATCTATCAGGAAGAGCTACAATTAGGAGGTATATTCTTTAGATTTTTGTGAGTTTAGTAAAGGTGGGAAGATTAGAGAGAATGCATTGAGATCACTTTAATTGTGATATTCTGCTTATCTGTCTGGTAAGCAGATAGGAAAATATTTTTCATTCTTGTAAAACTTACAATTTGTTTTTGAAAGAAACAAAGATTGGGAAGACATGCTTTTGATTCCCATCAGTCAGTAGAGTTTGTTGATTGATGAGGTAAAGCAAGAATATGAGAGCAGATAAGAGTTTTTATATATTAGCAGGTTCTACTGATTTATCTAGAGAAAAATAAATATTTGAGTTTTCAGATTCTCCTAAATGAGGAAGGAATTTTATTTATAATTACAAACAAGCTTATGAGAAAGAAGCATTGGGTTCTCTTAAATCAACAAATTGGAATTTTATTTATAATTACTAAAACTAGGAAGTATCAGGAGAAGATTTCTTAGAACTATCATACTCTGCAGGATCATCATAAGAGTGAGTATCTGGTGGGAATTCTTTCTATTCTTATAAATTAATTGATTTTTATGTAGGATTAGCAGAAGACATTTTAGATTTTGATAAACAACAAAGTCTTTATAGTTGTTAAGCACGAGGATAATAGGGAATTGCTTCAAATGCCTAAATCAAAAGGACAATTAGCAGGAAAACAAAAGTGATGAAATCTCAAAGATAAATATAAACAAGAATGTTGTCAAAATCAGAAGAGTACTCATACATAATTATTCATAGTTTTATACAACTACTACAAAACATTAATAAATTCTATGGGGAAAAGAAATGAATTGAGTTCTAAAACATCAGAAAGAAAAATAATTTTACAAACATGGAAATTATCTATTCATTAGCAAAAGTAATGAGATTGGAGAAAAAAATGCTTCATCATGTCGTAGTTTAAAAGACACTGTTAATTTATCAGTGTGAAAGGACATGAGTAGATGTTTGCATGTTTTGAAAATCGATGGATTATACTTTATTTATAAGTACTAAATCTCAAGAAAATATTTTCAATCCTCATATAGTAGTAGTAAACTTTAATTGGTCAGAAAGACCGTAAAGATGTCGAGAAAATGCCTTCAATTCACAAAATGAAAAGAAAATGCAAATTTATCAGTTATGAGTAGAAAGATCAAGAAAAAATTATGTGAGAAATGGGCTCACAACACACAAAATTTTGCTTGGCAACAAAGGATGCCAAGTACCAATTTTTCTTAGCACCAATAGATGCCAAGTGGTAGGGAGATGGTGCCGAGTGTGTTTACACTAATTTAGTATGCAAGTAAACACTTAACTTAATGAAACAAAAGCATTAACATTAACTAAATTAACATAACCCTCAAGATAGACAAAGAGAAGCCCTCAAATGAGAATATGAGCCATTAAGGGGCTCTCTCAATGAGATTGTTCTCTTTGTTTATAGATGTGTCTAATTTGGATATGGATTTAGGATGTATGCTCAAGGTACTCAAACTAGCTTCAATGGATTCTTGGAATTTGGATCTGGATGGATGGATTTTTGATGTAAAGACTTGATATCAAAAATGGCATTACTTTTTCACTATGGGTGATTGTGTTAAAATGGCTTGGGAGAGGATTCCTTAAATAGGCAAAGGGCTTGAGGGATCAAGGGCTAGGATGCAAGGATGGGAGAAAGCTTATGGAAGGTTTAGATTGAATGAGAGGAGAGCACATGGATTGTGCTTTCTTATAGCCAATCAAGGAGTGACACATGTCACAGGGTCATTGGTTAGAGCAAGAGGGGTTGAGGGGTCAACACAGGAGGCTCAAAGCTCATAAAGACCTTCATAATGTCTTGTAAGAGCAATGAATGGGCTTGTAAGAGTCATTTATGGCTTTGTGGGCTTCATAAATTTTTATGGTTGGGATATTTGTGAGAGAGTTGAGATATTTTGACTTGGGTTGGATTAAGAAAGTCTTAAGCTTGACTTAGGAATGTGCAAATGATTAAGGCTTGGATTAGGCTTGGGTTAAGATTAGATTAGGCTTGTTAGAGATGGGCAAGTGGATGGCATTTAATGAGGGTGGGTGAAGGAGGAGATATTTGTTGGCTTTGGCTTGGGTTAGCAAGTCTTAACCCATGTATAGGGAATGTGACAAGGTTGGGGGGGATTAGGATTAGGGTTAAAGATAAGGATTGACATCTTCTAGAAGAGTCTAGGCTTTGGATGAGGATGAAGAATTTCTAGAAGAGTCTAAAACTTCCTAGGATGAGGATAAATAAAGTTTTTAGAAAATAAATAAAGTTTTATTTATTTCAAGAGTTTGGGTTGAGGAGATATTTATTAAAGTACTTTTAATAAATATGAGGATTAATATTTAATCTTAATTAAATATTTTGAGTTGGGATTAGGTGTAGGAAATGATGAGATTAGCCTTTAATCAAAATTAAAGAAGGATTAGAAGATTTTGGAAGAGGTTAGTGGTCTTAAGGAAATTGGCCAAGTTTTGGGCAAAAAATAAATTAGTTATTTATTTTGAGATTTTTGGTCACTTCATCAATTAAATAATTAATAAATAAGAAAATAATGTTTAAATAAGATTTAAACATTTTTGGGAGGGATTCCTTAATTAAATATTTTTAATTAAGATAAAGGGATTTAATGGCATAAAAATTAATTAATTAATTAATTAATGATGATGTCATCAGGGACTTTTTCAAAAAAAAAAAAATACTTTATTTTCTAAAGGATTTAGGTGTCTACATTTTGCCCCTCTTTGACATAGTGTTGAGATAACACTATTTCAAAGAAGTTCGAATATAAACCACATGAGGAAGATGTTTTAGCAACAAGGTTGCCCCAGTCTTGGATAAGAAGGAGATACTAGACTATGAGATGCTCCCTCAAGAAGGTGGTGGGGGGAGAAAATGAGGCTCAATGGCTTCTTGAAAAATACAAGAATTCAGGATAAGCAAGGAGACTCAGATTGGCAAAGAGAAGGGGCTAAATTAACTCAAACTCTCACTATGGGAGAATGATAAAGGAGAATCAGATGCACAAGAGGAAGAAAGCTTAATACTTTAGAGAAGATGGAGGATGAAGGAGTGGGGAGCTATAAAAAGGAATCTAGGATAGGGAGAAGGATGAGGGGATTATAAAGTTGGTGCAATAGGATTTGAAAGAGTCAGATTGGCAGAAGATGGGTTTCGGAGATCCCTAGAACTAGGATTGTGGATCTCGAAAGATGAGCCTTGGTGGATTGATTGGATTGGTGGATCCCCAAGACTAGGATTGTGGATCCCTAAAGCTTAAAGTGAAGATTGATTCAAAGAGATCCTGATGCATAAGCTGGGGTAGGAGACAAATGTTGGATATGGATGGGGGATAATGGAGATGAAGGGAATCCATTGAAGCTATTTGAGAAGGGGGATACTTCAAAGAGAAGTACCACCATGTAGTTGAGCACTAGATTTGCTATAGGACTATTGGTTAATTTCCAAGGTTACCAAGAACATCAAGGCCATGTCACCAAATGTCCAGAGGACTGACGGATTGACTTGAAAGAAACACACAAAGATTGCCCCAACATCACACATGAAACCCGGAGGAAACAAAGTGGAACCGACACTGGGTAACCCACAAGAAAAAAAGAAACAAACGAAAGACTTGATCAAAACCATACACTCAGAGTGCCCCATTCACAGCATACCATGATATGGAAGACCATGGCAACCTTGAGGAGGGAACAAAAGGATTGCTAGGAAGAGATACTTCAAGACCCAAAAGGGAAGATTCCAAATCAAAAGAAAGAAAAAATCCAAAAGAGAACCATTTGCCAATGAGATGGGTAGGACAAGGTACTAATGGACCAAGATCATACATGAGGAAAGCTATATCCTACAAGGATCTATTAGAGATCACCTAATTTGGTGGATTTGGATGAGTGATGCACTGGGCAAGCTGAAATGAGAAGGATAACACTTTGATGACAGGAGATTTAGCTAAAGGATGCATTGGAATAGCTAACCAAGATTTGTGCGATGTGTGCAAGATGCTGATCAAGGATGAACTAACACAAAAGCTGGATAGATACAATGGTACTAAGCTAAAGAGGATGTACAACCTAACAAACCAAGATATGTTACAAATGTACAAGGTTCTTCATGTGTTGGTTTTGTGAGAGTGAAATGTTTTAGAGTGTGTTGGATGTTTGCAATGTGTGATAGATGGATAGTTGGATAATTTTAGGGTTTTGTGAAAAGCTTAACTAAAGTAGGATTTGTGTGTGTACGTGATAGGGTACAAACTAGGATACAATATTACTTACAAGCTAGAATATGGTACAAGTGAGAATATAAAAAAGGATAATTACAAGAGGGGGACACAAGATGGCATATAATACAAGTTTGGAATATGGTACAAGCTATGGATAAGATTTGGATATACAAGGTATGATACAAAGGATGACACAAGCTTTGGTATAAGATTTACAAGATGAGGTATAAGATTTACAAGTTGTACAGGAGGTATTTACAAGCTTCATTAGATTTTGGATATTTGGTTGGAACACTAAGGGAACAAGTACATGTTTTATTGGATGGTGAGTGGATGAATAAGGGATAAGATAGTGATAGATAATGGATTAGTCTTAGTACACAAGGTTCTTGAATTATCAGGTTTTCACCAAGGTACCTATCCAAGGTGCTTGAATTGCCAAGTTTTCACCATTGGATGCTTATGTCTCTTTACTATTTTTTTGTATTTTTCAAAAGCTGGGTATACCAAGGATCTTCAAGCATAGAACTTCTTGAGATGAATGATGTTAGTAGGATCATTCAAGAGTTCTCCTTTTGGTGTACATAGCTAATAGGCTCCAAAGTTGAAGGAAGCAGTGACAATATAAGGGCCAAGCCATGTAGGTTCAAACTTACCTTTCTTTTCTCGATCTGCTTCAACTTTCATGTTTTCTTTGAGGACCATGTCGCCCAGCTGAAAGTATCAGGGAAGCACCTTCTTATTGAATTTCCTTTTGAGATGAGATTGATAGACTGTGAGGTGATCATATGCATATTGCCACTTCTCCTCTAGGAGATCTAGCTTGGTGACCCAAGCTACTCTGTATTCTTCATCTAATATTCTCCCTTGCAAAGATATGCACAAGGAGGGAAGTTCAACCTCTATAGGTAGTACCACTTCGGCACCATAAACTAGGGAGTATGGAGTTGTGCCTATGGATGTACGAAAGGAGATTCGATAAGCCCATAGGGATGGATTTATTTGTAGGTTCCAATCACAGTTGGAATCATTAAGAAGTTTCTTTAGGATTTTGAGGAGGGTTTTGTTAGTTGCTTTTGTCTGGCCATTACCTTGTGAGAAATATGAGCTAGAAAAGTAGTGATGGATGCGAAGGGAAGTGCATAGTTCTTCCATGTTGAGATTTTCAAAGTTACCTTCGTGGTTAGTGAAGATAGTGGATGGGATGTCAAAGCGGAAAACAATGTGGTACAAGATGAACTTGGGATTTGAACTTCTATAGTCGAGACTAGGGGGACTACTTCCACCCATTTAATGAAATAGTATGTAGCTATTATTATCCATTTATGTCCATTGTATGAGAGAGGTGTGATAGTTCCAAATAGATCAAGGCCCCAACATGCAAAGGGAAAAGGTGGTGAAATAGGTTGTAGATGTTGTGCTGGAGCGTGCACAAGATTTGCATGCTGTTGACATGGGAGACATTTTTTGACAAATTCTCAGGAATCCTCTCCGATGGTAGGCCAATAGTAGACTACTCTAAGGATTTGTCGCGCTAGGACAATACCACTCATGTGGGCACTACAAAGTCTATATTGTACTTCTTTTAACGCCATCATGGCCTCATTTTCATCTAAACATCGAGAGAGAGTATTGTGATAACCCCGACGATATAGGGTATTGGCTATGATAACATAGCGAGATGACTTTCAAATAAAGTTCTAGCATTGGGTTCATGTGAGGTGAGGGAATATGATACCATCTTTAAGGTAAGCATGGATTTCATGGTACGAAGGGGATTGGGGACCAACCAAGATGTAAACATGATTTGAATCCTCATTCGCATAGGCAGGTGTGAGGAGTTGCTAGACTAAAAACTCATACTGTGTAGCCACTTGGGGAATTTCCAAGAGTGAGCCGATAGTAGCCATAGCATCTGCTACTTTGTTCTACATTTGAGGCACTTGTGTAAACTGAAGCTTTGTAAAATGTTGGGTTAGCTAATCAACTAGCTCTTTGTAGGGTAATAGCTTTTCATCTTTGGTTTGATATTCATTTAGGACTTGCTTGATGATGAGCTGAGAATCACCAAAGATTTGTAACTCAGTGATGTTCCATTATGTGGCTACCTTTAATCCTGCTATGAGAGACTCATATTCATCTATATTATTGGTGCTAGGGAATTGTAGCTTAAAAGCTTTTGCAATGTAATCTCCATGAGGTGTGACGAACAATATTCTTGCCCGTGATCCATGAGATGTGTATGAGCCATCAAAATAAAGTTTTCATCGGGGCTATTCTTCAATTAGAGAGATATGCTCATCTAGAAAATTTGTGATCAAAGGATATGCATCTACTAGAGGTGCGTCAGCTAGATGATCTACTATAGCTTGCCCTTTGATTTCCTTTCTATCCACATACTGGATGTCAAATTTTCTAAGGAGCATAACCCATTTGGCCAAACGGCCTGTAAGTGCTATTCTAGAGAACATATACTTGAGAGGGTCTATCTTGGAGACTAGTTGGATGGTATAAATTAGCATGTAGTGGCAAAGCTTTTGAGTTGAGAAGACAACTACTAGACAAGCTTTTTCCATAGGAGTGTAATTGAGTTCATAACCAACTAGGGTTCTACTAATATAGTAGATGGCTCATTCTCTTCCGTAGTCATCGTGTTGTGCTAGAAGTGCCCCTAAAGTAGTAGGCATTGCTGATATGTACAAGATGAAGGGATAACCAAGAACTAGTGGAACCAAGATAGGGGGATTGGCGAGATACTACTTGAGCTGATTGAAGCTGCATTGACATTAAGGATCCCACTTGAATTTTTCATCCTTCTTTAGTAAATGTGTAAATGGTGTATACTTATCTACAAACTGGGAGATGAAGCATCAGATGGATTGAAGCTTTCCCTAAAGAGTATGGAGTTGTTCTAGTGTCTAGGGAGGAGGCATGTCTAAGATAGCCTTGACCCTTTTGGGGTCGATCTCTATACCTCGTTTAGAAACTATAAAGCTAAGAAGCTTGCCAGATGTGACCCCAAAGACACATTTCTTGAGATTCAGCATGAGATGATATTGGGCTAACCTATCAAAGACTTTCTCTAGGTCAGCAAGATGATCCATGAAGGTGTGAGATTTGACCAAGATATCATCCACGTAATCCTCCAAAATGCTATGAATAAGATTGTGGAAAATGGCTATCATAGCTCTTTGATAGGTAGCCCCAACATTCTTTAGACCAAAAGGCATCATGTTGTAGCAAAAGTTTCCCCAACGAGTAGTGAATGTTGTCTTATGCTGATCTTCTACTGTAATCTTGATTTGATTATACCCAAAAAATCCATCCATGAGGGATAGAATTTCATGTCTAGCTATAAGATCTACAATCATATCTATGTTGGGTAAGGGAAAATCATGTTTTGGACAAGCTTTGTTAAGATCTCTGAAATCAGTGAAAATTTTGATGTCACCGGAAGGCTTAGTGATAGGGACCATGTTGGAGATCCACTCTGAGTAGTCAATAGGTTGGATAACCTTAGGAGCTAACATTCTTTCTAATTTAGCTTTGACTAGTAATGCCACCTTGGGGTGCATTTTTCTAAGCTTTTTTTTGATAGGCTTGATCTTTGGATCGACTGTAAGATGATGAACTACAAGCTTTGGATCAAGTCCTTGCATGTCCTAATATGACCATGAAAATCAGCCAATGTTCTCTCTTAAGACCTCAAAGAGGAGGTCAACTTGGTCTTGTGATAGGGATGCAGCAATGTGAACAAGTCTAGGGATCTCTGAAGAATCGATGTTGACTTCTCTAGTATCCTCAATTAGAATAGAAGACACCTCTAGTCAATTATCTTGAGGAGGTAATGCTAAATCCTCATGTTCTACTTGTGACTCTAGATTTTCTTGCTAAGGGGCTCTCTTTGCTACCTTAGCTAGTCTCGAATTTGCCTTAGTTCTAGTTTTGGGTGTATCAGAACTAGGTTGGGGATTTTCTTCAAAATACCCCTTGGGATCTAGCTTATAGATATAGGTAGAATTTGGCTTTTTTTTTCTTATGAGGAGTTTTGGCTCCCATGAATCTTAGAAGTACTTCCTTTGATGTGAACTTATCAATGTGTATGATGCTTGGTTGGTCCCAATCTATGAGTTCAGGGTGAGCGAGTAGTAGATCGATGAAATGGATGAATAGTTCTTGGAGAACAGAGCCTCCCAGGAAGATTTGGTCTGGGATATCATCATAAGCTCTCTTTTCAACTTCCTCTAGAATATCTTCTATTTCTACAAGGTCACGATGGATTTTCAAAAAAGCATGACCGTCCATATTGGTGCCCCCAATTGTGGGTATGCCAAAGCCTAGACCAAACTTCTTTTCCCGTTTGTGTGCTTCAATGGGGCACTGCATGCTTTTTTCCTCTGGTCCTAGACCACCACCTTGTTAGTTCCATTTTTCAGTGATGAGCTTATGTGCTTGGGGATACTTCTAGCTGAAGTGATCAAGGCATGCTTGATTTCTTGGAGGTGCATCCTTATGTAACCAATTGTTGATATCTGGAGTGAGCTCCTCATGAAGAGGGATTCTTGGGGATACAAAGGTTGTTGGGCCAAGCTGTGTGTATCAAGGAGGTGGAGTCTCCTTGGCATTATGATAGCTAGGCCATCCATGGGTGTATGGATCAAGTGGCAATGCACCAACTGCAAATGCATAAGACAAGCTACATTCTCTGCAACCTTTGTTGTTGATCTTTATAGTAGATAGGGTGGAGGTGAGGATGGTTTTTGGGTCATTACAAGTGTTGGATGAACTGGCGATGGATTTATAGATTTCAATGCCAAGGAAATGGTTTGTATATGAGGCTTCAACTGCATTGCAATAAGCAAAGAGTTTTGGATCGGCATGGATGGTCACTTCAGCACCCTAATGCAAAAATTTGAGGCACTGATGATATGTGGATGGAATGGCCTTGATGGCATGAATCCATGGGCAACTGAGGAGGATGTTAAATGGTAGGTTTAAATCAACAACACGGCAAACTGTCTCTTGGATGATCGGCCCAACCTTGATGGGTAGCAAAATTGTGCCCTCTATGGTTCTCTCCAAGTTGTCATAAGCTTTGATATTGATAACCTCACTAATGATATCCACCTCAATATACCCAGCTTGTTTTATAAATTTTAGGGTACAAATATTCAAGGCTGATCCATTATCTATCATTATTCTTTTTATGAAAAAATTGGCTACCATAATGGCTATGCAGAGTGGAAGGGTGTGATCTAGCTCAACCATGGGTATATTGGTGGGTTTGAATGATAGGGCACATGAGGATGAAAGGTGTCTAACAAGATTACAAAAATCAGTCGCATTGATATCTGAAGAAACACGAGATTCTATGAGAGCACCGTCAAGAATGTCTTTATATAGAGGACTGGTGCGGAGTAGGTCAAGAATGGAGATCTGAGCTGGCATGTTCCCGAGATGTTCCAAGATGTTGTATTGGCTTTTGGATGGAGCTGATGATATTGCTGGGGTTGATAGTACTGATGGGACTAATGGGGCTACGATGTTCAATCACACTCTTCTGGTGGTGATTGCACACTCATTGTTTGAACCTTGGATATTGATAACATTGACAGAAGGCTCTTTCTCAGATAAACTAACCTATGAGGCTACCATAGTCTATGTAGGATGAAGTGTGGTCATTGTTCTTCTCATGCTATTGGTTTGGCTAGTGGTTGTTGGTGTTGTTGTTGTTGGTTTGGATGGGTACTTTTCCTAGATTGTTGTTGTTGTGAGGAGGAAAGGCATTTTGACAAATTTGTAAGCCTGCATTGGGCGAGGTTTGGGCACCAACTATGATTTCTTTCCGATCAATGAGTTTTTGCACATAATCTTTTAGTTTCATGCATCTGAGGGTGGTGTGACCTTTTACCCTATAAAATTTGCAATACTCATTGTCTCTGTACCATGCAGCTTTGGATTGGCCCGGGTCGATTTGCTGGGTAGGAGGAAATTTGATGAGGTTTTCCTTGGCCAATTTCTCAAAAATGACATCCAATGGCTCACCAAGGGGTGTATAGTTTCAAGGTGCAGGTTGGAACTTGGGCTTTGGTCATGTAGCTACATTGATGGCATTAGCTTGATTGTTAGACCCTTGAAAGTTGGGCTTTGGATTGTGGCTTTGAAAGCTTTGTTGATTCTGCTATTGGTTGTTGATAGCTTGTTGATTATTTGGTTGATAAGGTGGATTGGACTAATTTTGGGAAGGACCAACAATATTCACATGTCTAGTGTCAATGATGCCATCTGTTGCAATGTGCTTATTTTTGTTCCAATACCTAGACTTTTCATTTGAATGTGTTTGATTTTGGTTGGCTTCCTTGTAAATCTTGACCACACCATCTTTAATGAGTCTTTGCTTAAGGATCATTCCTTTTTCTTTGATATCTTTGTAGGTCTGCAAATAGTTCATGGTCATGTGGTGAGCCAAGCTAGGATGGGCATTATCAATAAACATTTTCACCGAATGGCACTCTAGCAAGGTGCAAGATATGCAGGTAGTAAGGGTTTGCCATGTTTATAGATATTCACCAAGACTTTCTCCACCTTTTTGCTTGGTGTGGACAAGATCAACCACTGATAGTTCTGTCTCAACAAGATGGGCATATTGGGCTCCAAATGCCTTAGAATTCTATAAAACCATTCAAGAGCTGGTCCGGCCAAGCTTTTGGGAAAGAGGTGCAAGAGGAAGATGTCACTGTATGCCACTTCTTGGCAGTGCATGTAAAATTCTTTGATATGTGTGATAGGGTCTCCTTTTCCTCTAAATTTGTCAAACTTGGGTATCTCAAAGTGTTTGGGAAATGGTGTCATGGTAATGGCTCTATCAAATGGTAAGGACACACATTCTCAAACTTGAAGGTTTTTGGATCATTTCCCTCCTAAATGTTCTTCAAAGCTGTCTTCATGGCTTCCCATTCTGAATTAATGGGTGATGGCTATAGTGCCTCTGCTGTAGAAGCACTCTAAGGGAGATATGCACTGAATGGTGCAATTGAATATGGATGGCTTTGAGGTATGGGCTAGTAGGGATTGTACACAGCTTGGAAAATAGAATGGTGGATGATGGGTTGCTGAGGTGGAGGTGGCACATATTCCTACATGTGTTGCAAGGCTTGCTACTGATATTGGATTTGAGGTTGGGATTGAGGAACATAAGCTGGCTATGGGATAAATGGATTTCTTTGTGGAGGTAAGGTATAAGATGGTTGTGAAGCTTGGGGAAAGGATCTGAGAGGTTGCGGAATGTGACTTTGGATTTGAGGAGTTTGACCAATATATGTGGGTTGTGTCCCCATTTGGGAAGGTATCTACATGGAAAAAGAGGCCAAGTATTTGGTGGTTAGTGGTGGTGGATTTCCTCCTAGAAGTGGCATAGAAAAATAGTTGGTAATAGGAGGTAATGGATTAATTGGTGGTGGGAATTAAAAGCTTGGGAATGGAACTGATGGGGTTTGATAGCTTGGTGGCTGGATTTGAAAGCTTGGTAGAGTGGTGGCAAGAGCTTGCATCACTTGAGAGCTTAGCAGAACATTGGTAGTAGCTTGTGGGGTTTGATAGCTTTGTGGAGTGAGGGTAGTAGCTTGTGGATTTGTGGCTGATGGCACTGAGCTCCAAGGACCTAGTGGAAATGATGGAATTATGTTTTGAGCTGAGGTAAACAAGCTAGGGGTGATGAAATGTTGATTACTTGGCCCCATGGGTGGCATCCCTATTGTATATTTCTGAGGTTAGTGAAAGATGCTAGCATTGATTTGGGAGATGGGTGGATTTGGAAGGCTGGGCTAGAGAGTAGTAGCAACAATAGTGAAGGGAGTTAATGGTGAGGTGTTTTGGGCAAATATAGTTTGGAGTGGAGTGGTATGGACCAATGGTGGAGTGGTGGTAGCCGGATTGGTTTGCAGAAGGGAGATTTCAACTTGAGTGGAGGCTGGTATTTTAGTGTCTGTTGGATCATATGGGGTGGGTTGAGGCTCTTCTTTTGGTATATACAAAGGATGACTTGGATCATAAGAGCCTATGGGTGGTGGCAGCTACCCAAATAGAGGGTGAGAAGGATCTAATAAGGGAGGAGGTCTTCCAAAATTAAAGGCTCCTACGTTGTCCCTCTGAAAGTTTTCCATGATTGTTTCTTTGTTCTTGTCTATAATGGTGTTCACCAATACTGCATTTCCTGGTTGGTTCATGAAAGCTTTAATGTCAGTAGGTGATGGTATAGCATTCTCTGGGCTAAAGGATGGTTGAGTGCTCAAGGGGAGTGATGTTGTTTGATCCAAATTATAGGGCTCCATTTTTTCTTTCTTCTTCTTGGCTAAGCGAGTGACAAGTGGCATGAAAATGTTCCTAGGGATGAGATGCAACAATGATGATGGATGCAAAGGGGGAAGGCTTTTCTATGCAAATTATTTCCTAGGTTGAGACAAAGCTATATGACAAACCTAAGGACGATTGGATTGGAGATTCTAATCTTCAAAGATATGTTGCCAAAGCATGAAAGTTCTGCTTTCCTATGTGCAAGCTTGGTGGTGATTGTGTCAACTTAAGGATAGACTGATGATCCTTTAGGAAAAACACAAGATTGACCACTTGTGGATCTCAACCTTTAGCTCAAGGTGATGAGGGATGACAAGTGACAAGGCTAGATTACCCTAGAAAAATCTTTGTTAGAGGGATAACCTTGGTGAGGCTGGTGGATTTGCAAGATGGTAGGAATGGTAGACTTTTGGCAAGGTGACAACAATTTTGAAGGCTTGAATGTGAACTTTTTGATTGCTAGCTAGATGGTTTGGTTCTAAGGGAAAGAACTAAATGAGATGGATGAGCTAAAATTCTTAAAGGGAAAACCTAAAATGGCTGGCTTTCCTACAAAGATGACTCTAAAGTGAAGCTTATGCAAGAAGATGTGGAGAAACAAGAGGGCCTAATCATAGAAATCATGCCTAGTTGGTAAGGCATAAGTAGGATTAACTTCTAGATGTTTGCTAGATTTGATAGTGTGATCTAACCAAGCATCTTGTTGGGCTTCATTGACATCTTTGTCTTTTGCTTTGTGGAGTTTGGAAATTTGAGGGCTTGGTGTTACTTCCTTTCTCTTGGGTGAAATTTCTTGGTATACCTGAGATGGCTTGAGTTTGGCTTTGTGAAACTTCTATTTGGGTTTGGGTTTTTCTGACATAAATTCTTGAATCTGCTTGGCTTTGAGAGATCTTGGTTGTTTTTCTTCAACTTGTTCAACTTCTAAAATAGGCAGTGACTATGCTAAGTGTATCCTAAGCTAGGATTGACCAAGTTTGGCAAACATTCATTCAACAAGTAAAAGATCAAGCAATAGATAAGAACTACTAGATAAAGGTTTTTGATTCTTAGAATGTGATACTTGCGTCAAGGAGTGTGTATGTTTTACAAATGTTTCGATCAGTCAATTCAAACACATTAACATCCTAGATGGTTGTCTGTAGGGCTAACAGTTGGCTTAGCTAGGGAGTCCTCAATATACCAAAGGTACGTGAGGCCCAAATCTGTAGATGAAACCAAAACAATGTCACACAGCCAAGAGGAGTGGTAACCCACTTCTCCTCTTTCACTTTTGAAGGGTATAAAGTTCCTTGAGGCTTAGCCCGAGTGACATAATTTTGATCCCAAGAGAGGTTTCTTTGGATTCATCTCCTGTTCTTTTACCAACTGATTCTTATGTGTGCTGATCTAGACTTTGCAAGCACTCATGTTTAAGAGACAATGTTTATTCCAATTTTGAAGTGTCAACAAAAGTAAAATCGATTGAAGAATGCAAGCAAGAAGAAGAGTTACTTTGATCTGCTAATCAATTTCTTTCTCTGCAATTGATTCAATCCTTCTCTCTACTCTTCTATAACTCTCTGATCTACTGCAACTAATCTAATTCATCTTCTCTACTCTAACGGATCACATTCATTCCTTTTTTTCTCCTACCAAAAAATGGTTTCCCTATCATTTTGAATTCAAACTCGCAAACTATCATTAATATTTTTGACCATTTTGCAAGTCATCAGGGTGGTAGGTGAGCATTTGGCTCCAAGGGAAAACCAACCACATTCAATATTTCAACACTCCACCTTTATCTAGAGCCAAAAAAAAAGGATCACTCCAGATCTAAATCAACTACACCAAGACTCTCTTAGGTGCACAAAAGTTCCAATGTGCAAAGGCTTTGTAAAACCATATACTAGCTACTACTTTGACTTTAAAAATTGCATCTTGATATCCCCATTATCCACCAACTCTCTAATGAAGTGATATTTGATCTTTATATGCTTGTTTCTCCCATGGAAGACTGGATTCTTGGACAATTCAATTGAGGAGATGTTGTGACAATAAATTGTGGTTCCATCCTCTTACCTTTCATTCAAATCTATCAAGGTCCTCCTTAACCAAATAGCTTGACATGTTGTTGCATTCCATGCTATGTATTCAACCTCTGCTTTAGATTGAGAAACACTAGGTTTCTTCTTGGATGCACATGAAATTTCACTTGATCCCATATGAAACATGTATCCAAAAGTGCTCTTCCTATCATCTAGACTTCAGACCCAATCACTATACATGTAACCAACCAACTTGAATTTATTTTCTATAGTATGCAAAATTCCAAATCGCTTGGTACCATTCACATACTTTAGGATCCTCTTTCTCGCTTGCCAATAGAAATCCTTTGGTGTTTCTATAAATTTGGAAATCAAACTTACTACATGCATTATGTTTGGTCGAGTTGTAGTCAAATATATCAAACTTCCAACCATGCTCTTTTATAGTGTTGGATTCACACTTTTGCTCCAATCTTCCTTTCTCAACTTTAGACCTACTACCACTGATGTTGGGGTTACCTTAATGTTCTACAATTTGAATATCTCCAAGATTTTCCATGCATAGTTTCCTTGAAAGGTGAAGATGCCATCATGCATATGTTTTACTTATATGCCTAGAAAGTACTTCAAGAGACCTAGGTCTATCACTTCAAATTCATTTTTCATGGCCTCTTTGAACTCATCAATTAGAAAATTATCATTTCCATTGAAGATCAAGTCATCAACATGAAAGACAACAATCAACACATTACCTTTTACTACCTTGATGTACAAAATGGGCTCACCATCACTTTTTCTGAAGCCATTCCTCATCAAATATGAGTCAATCATGTTGTACCATACCTATAGAGCTTGCTTGAGCCCATATAGAGTTATCTTCAATCTATACACTTTGTGTTCTTCACCTACAACTTCATAACTAGGTGGCTACTCCACATATACTTCTTCTTTCAATACACCATTTAGGGAGGCAAATTTCACATCCATTTGATTTACCTTTTATTTGTGTTGGCCTACAATTGCTATGACAACATGCATGGTTTCCATCCTTGCAACTGGGGCATATGTCTCATCATAGTCTCTACCATATTGTTGCTTATACCCCTTGACCACTAAACATGCCTTATGCCTATCTATTTTTCCTTTAGCATTGCACTTGGTCATGTAAACCTATTTCACTCCAATTACTTGTTTCTTGGGAGGAAAAGTAGTTAACTCCCATGTCCCATTCTTTCAATAGCATCTATTTCCTCATCCATGGCATTACACCATTTTTCTTCATTCACAACTTCCTCAAAATAAATTAGATCACTATAAGAAAATAATACAAAATTTACACTCTCATCATAATCTTCATCATAGCTTTCATCTTGGTATATCTCCCTTAGACTCTTAGTCTTTTTTGGCAATAGGGAGGTGAGAGTGGGATCTAAATTTTTAGTATTTTTGCTACTACTATTCTGCATACTAGCTCATGGCTGTCTTGATGTGCTCGGAGTTGTTGCTCGACATGTTAAGGCTTGCTTCCTTTTCAACCTTTGTCTACAATCTATATTTTTTGCTTCATCTTGTTGATTTCCAATGTCATCTTCTTCCTCTTCAATAGTAGTCATTTTTCTTGAAGTGCTTGAGGATTCATCTACCGAGCCATCCCATGACTAATTTTCAAGAAACTCCACACCTCTTGAAATGATAATCTTCTTGTTCATTGGATCATATAGCCTATAGGCCTTTGATTTTGAGCTATACAATGTGAAGCTGCACTTCACACTTATTTCATCCAACTCTTTCCTTTGTTCTTTAGGCACATGTACATATGCTACACATTCGAATACTCTCAAGTGCTCAACTATCCATCTGTTCCTTGACCAAGCCTCAGGAGGAATCTTGTCACGAACTGACTTTGTAAGACACATGTTGATCAAATATACTATTTTTGCTATAGTCTCTCTCCAATATTCAATTAGGAGACCTTTTTTTCTTTCATCATGCTTTTAGCCATTTTAACATGGTCCTATTCTCCCTCTTAGCCATTCCATTTTGTTGTGGAGTATAACTGGCTATAAGCTCTTTTCTTATGCCATTTTCCCTACAAAAATTTACAAACATATTTGAGGTATAATCCACTCCTTTATCTAATCTAAGGACTTCTACATAGTTTCCACATTCTTTTTTAGCCAAGGCTTTAAATTCAACAAATTTATCAAATGCTTCATATTTATTCTTCAAAAAATACACCCATGTCCTACAACTCAAATCATCTATGAACTTCATAAAATAAGTACTCCCCCCAATAGAACTAGTTTGCATAGGGCCTACCAAATTAGAATGCACCAATTCTAATGGTGCTCTAGCCCTTCTAAAATTTCTAGCATTAAAGGGAAGCCTACGTTGCTTATCGAATATGCAAGTCTCACACTTGTCATATGAATCTATAATAGTTGGAAAACCATCTATCATTATTTTCTTGGACAACAAATTTAAACTAGCAAAGCCAAGATGTCCATAACTGAGATGCCAAAGCTTGGAGGGGTCTTTGATCATGCTCCTAAGAGTTTATTACTAATGAATTGTTGTACATGCATGCTTGGTAGGTGCAACACTGACTTGAGAAGAGAAACATGTCTCTATCTTTAATAAGAACATCTAGTTCTTTGTCATTTGGACTGCTACAAGTAATCTATTACTCCTATCCTTCTCATGAATGACACATTTTCCATTAGCACTTTCTATCCATTTTGAATGAGTTGTCCAACACTCATCAAATTGTGCTTCATACAAAGGGAAAAATACACATTTTGTATCTCCTTCTTCTCACCTTGCTTGGTGTAGACCATAATAGATCATTTTCCTACTATGGGAATGGTTCCATTATTTCCCATCTTAATTTTATACTTAAAAGTCTTATCAATGAAAGAGAATAAACTTTCATTACCACTCATGTGGTTGCTACATTCGCTATCAAGGTACCATACCTCAGGGTTGCCTTCTTCACCAATGTTACACATGATGAAGGTTGTTGGATTATTTTCATTTCCCATGTTCACATCAACCACATTAGCATTCTACTTTGACTGATCACCCTACTTATTCCAGCATTCACTTGCATAATGCCCATACTTATGATAGTAGTAGCATTCAACATTGCTCTTATTGAAGTTGTAATTCTTTTTACCTCCTCTAGAGCTATTTTGAGAGGTGCTTGCTCCCTCTTGGTTGCTCACTCTTCCTAAGCTTTCTGCACTAGCATTCCTCTAACCATTCCTTTCATGACCTCTACTTCTTGAGCCTATATTAGAGCCATTTCTTCCTCTCCCCTTGCCTGTTGAATTATCTTGAGCCTTGAAAGACTGCTCTTGAAAAGTAGTAGCTGATCTATTTATCCAGTGCTCATGGGTTTGAAGAGTTCCCATCAACCCATCTATGGTCAATGTGTTGAGGTCCTTTGCTTCCTCTATGGTCATCACAAGGTTTTCATATTTTTGAGGTAGAGTCCTCAATATCTTCTCTACTATTCTCTACTCATCATAATCTTCTCCATTTTATTTGAGTTGGTTTATCAAAGTGGAGATTCATGAGCTGAACTCTGTAATAGGTTCATTGCCCCTCATTTGAAGGTTCTTAAACTCTCTTCTAATCATATGTAGCTTTACTACTCTAACCTTATCAGATCCCTTAAATTTTGTCTCAAGGATGTCTCATGCTTCCTTTGCATAATTTGTTGCTATAATCTTGGGAAAAATTGTCGCTATCATTGCTACCTCAATCAAACTTAATGCCTTAGTATCCTTTCTCCTTGACTCCTTTAGCTAAGTCTTTTGATTGTCGGTAACGGTAGCATACTAAGTTGGATTTGTCACATTATTGAACCCATTAATAAAAAAACTACCACAAATCATTTACAACCATTATGGTTTTCATCTTCTTTGCCCATGTATCATAATTTTGTCCATTAAAGGATGGTGGTTGTTTCCATATCTTTCTTGCATCTCCTACCATGTCAAATATCCTAGAAAACAAATTCGCTAACTCACTATGGACGGAGGGCCTTAAAGCTCTAATACCATGTGAGAAATGTTCTCACAACACATAAAATTTTGCTCAAAGAAAAAGGATGTTGAGTCCTAATTTTTCTTCATATCAATAGATGCCAAGTGGTAGGGAAATGGTGCCACGTAAACTTGGCACAAGAACAAGCTGAGTGAACTTGACACTTGGGCAACTCAGCACTAGACTATATCGAGTGAGCTCGGCAACAACAACAAGGTTATAACCCAATCAAAGACTAAATTGAGTGATAGTATGATAGACTACCATTAATATGTAAAGAGCCAAAGGATGAAGATTCCAACAAGGAACTTCTCAAATGCAAAACATGCAATAATGAATAGGAGAAAATAACAATAAGATATGTGTGTTTGCTTGCTTTCTTACTTATATTCTATTTAGCAAAACTATTACAAGATATGGGAGCATTCAACTTCAACCAAAAAAACCTAAAAACTTCAAACTGATAAACCTAAAACTATGAACTTATAGCTCTAATGGTTGCATTCAACAATGCCTAGAGCAATCATTGCTTCATAGGTCAAATCAATGATACCTTATAGAATAAAAAAAGATCCAACACATGTCGAAACCCTTCTATCTTTTGAAATCTTTACTTTGATCCGCTGATCAATTTCCTTCTTTGCAACTAATTCAATCCTTCTCTCTACTCTTTTTCAACTCTCTGTTCTGTTGCAACTAATCCAATCCCTCTGCTCTACATGAATGGATCAAATTCATTCCTTTTCGTCTCCTGCCAAAAAATGATTTCCCTCTCATTTCAAATTCAAACTCACCAACCATCATTGATGTTTTGAACTATTCTACAAGCTGTTAGGGTGGTAGGTGGGTATTTGGCTCCAGAGGCAAACCAACTGCATTCAATATTTCAACAACTTATGTTGAAGTCACTTAAAGTAGCAAACCTGGTGGATTTATTAAAAAATTGCTATGTATTACAATAAATCTATTACTTTTTCTATAAGAACTTTAAAATAAAAAGAATTATAGAATACAAGATTTTGTTATTGTAAAAAGTCCTAAAAATATTGCATGTAGAAGCTCTTATAATTGATGATTGTGAATTCCTACAACGAAAATGTTGAACATGTGCTAACTTTAGTTATACAATATGGTACATATGCATGGGGCTACAATGTGGATCACATGTCTTAGATAGAGAACATCCTTGATACAAAAGCTTGACACCCAATGTAGCTTCCAATCTCATTTACATTGGTCTAGAAGATGGAGGATCAATATATCCATTTCCTAAACTATTATGAATATAAATTTGTATCCCATTGTGAGTTTTTTTGTTGTTGTTATTGCTGGTGTAACTTTATTTGAGACGTCAATTGTTGGGGCTTCCACTAAACACCAATTTTTTTGTGTTGGTGGTGTTCTTGGACCTATTGGCATATGAGATCATGTGTTGTGCCAATGAACTTGACCAATTGAACTATATTATTATTAGGAAAATCTTGAAACATTTGTTCTAGAAGTCAAAATACTAGATGAAGTGGTTATTTGTACCATAGCATTTCTATTTTTTTAGGTGAGAAACTTCTTAGATGTGTTGATAGTATGAGATATCTAGATATCTAAAATACTATTATTATTATTTATGATATAAGGCATGGTTGTTGTTTGACTAATACTCTGCCATATTTTCCACCATAATGAAATCATAGTATTATTGTTTGAATGAGTGACATCAACAAGAGATGAAACCAAACTTATAAAGGCTATACTTAAGGACCTCCCACATTGGATCCAGCCTAAAATGCTAAATGCCCTTGTTAAGATGACACTAGAGATATACCTTGATCTTGTTCTAGCATACATCTCATACTAGTATTGGGAGGTCCATGGATATAGAAGTGTTTTATCATAACTTGTGACCAACACTAGTGATATTTTCTAAGAAAAAACCCTTGCACCTATAATATTTCTTAAAAAATCACTCTCCACACCTTAAGGTTCCATCATAAACTCTTGTCACCTCTATAAAGCATATTCTAGTAATTGTGTTATTACTTATTGATAAATTATTAGGTCTATCTTGTTCATTTCCTGTACATATTGCTAGTGGTGAATATGGAACTTTGATGGGATTTTTTATCTTTATTTTTATTTTACTAGAATTATCTATGCATGATATCTATAGTCCTCTATGAAAAACTTGATTGGCCTTATTTTTTGTTTAACATAAAATGCTATGTATGCTGGTGAGTAAAAAACTAAGTCTCTCTTTTATTTACATATCAAACTAGATATCTCTAATGTTCTCTATTAATCTTTGGTTTGGTCATGAGTAATATAGGCTGTAAGAGCAATGGTTAATGCTCTCTTTTATTTATTTTGAAACTAAAAATGGGCTTTGAAAATAATTTTTTTTACTTTGCTTCTCTTTAGTAGCCCGCTCAGCTTCTAGGTTGTAACATCTACAAATTGTAGGCTTTGTAATTTTTGATATTGCTTGTAGATTCTTATTATTGTTGTGGCTCTTGAATATCTCTACCATTATAGCTTATCTTTTGTAGCACTTCTAATGAAATATATATTAGATGATCTTGTAACTTCTCTTTTTTGAATAAAGATAGGTTGTCTTTCTATGAACCTTTTATTTATTGGTTGTTGATGAGTTATAAAATGACTCTTTTTCAAAAGTATCTAGCATTTCCTTTATGGTAGTGGAAGTTCAAATAGCTTTGAATAATCTTGATTAATATAATGAGTATGTCTATTTTGAATATTTTGTATGAATTATTTCATGGCAGGTGTCTAACATAGGTGGAGGTTGTTGATAAATGTGGAAATTCCCATAAATAATATTTATCTATTTTCATAGTACTTATGATCAATACTATTTTATATCAACATCTCTTGAATGATGAATATGATTTGGATTTTTTTGTGATATATCATAAATGCTTATAATTATTCCCCTCCTTTTCACAGTGAGTATACATAATGGGTTTCAATCTATAATCTCTCATGATAACGCTTTATATTTCAGCAACACTAGGACATTATTTCCTGAATTGAAAACAATTTAGTTATTCATATAGCATGAACACCTCAAAGAAGAAATGATGGTGCACTGAGGCTTCTATTATTACAATGGATGCTTAAGACAAAGAATGTTTCAATTTATTTATTGAACCATTCATGAAATTTTTTGACTGATTTTTATTAGTTTTTAATTAATTAGAAAATTTATAGTGGAAAATAATGGTGTAATAAGTAGAGGAGTTTGATTCAAAGCATTGCATGTAAGTTGTTTAAGTTACTTATTGTTATACAGTCATAAATATTTTTTCCTCTCCTTGAGATAAGTATATTTATGTTATATATTAGATGGAGCTACATGTAAACCAATTCCTATAAGAAAAATTAGAACTTTAGAACTTGGAACAATAGTAAATTGTCAACCAAAAAATTTATATGTAGTTTTTTTCCTTTATTTGTACAAATTAAGGTATTTTTTTTCCGTGACTTTATTATAATAAGGGGAACAAGTCACATGAATAAATTTGACAATGGAAATAATTCGTTGATATTTATATGAAGCATTTAACAAAATCACTATTCTTTAAAGTGTATTAGCTCAATGGAAGAGCACATTCTTTACAAGTAGGATGGTGGTTTAATTCCATAATGCCCTAATATTGATTAAATTAATGATTAAATATAATGACATGATCAATGATTAAAATTGTCTAGTCATAAATTTTTTGGTGAGCTAAATGTCTGGCAATAAACTACCATTAGTCACGTGATCAAAATTAGTCATATATCTAAAAAATTCAATAGTTTATCTAGTCATATATTGTTGTTTTTGTACTAGTGAGCCAATCAAGTAAACGAAAGAGTTAGGAGGTGATAAGGATCAACCACAACTATTGATTTTAACCTAGCCTATCTCCATAATGCCTACATAAAGAGGTAAACCCTAAGGGGAGAATGTATGTGAAGGAGGATGCAAATAGATCATTTCAAGGTGGAAATGATGGCTAAGTTATGGAGCTACAATGTAGAATCAATTTGAGAAGAACAAAGATAGATAGTGAAAGGATAGAGAACATAGATCTAATAAGGAGGATCAAGGCATAACTAGTAAAGAGAAGATCTATCATCATGCAAAAAGGTGCTAACAAAAGGATCAAGTGGTGAGTCATTCTAATAGGTGATATAGAGTAAATCTCTTAATAGAGTAGTCCGAATTGGATATTTTAAATATCCTAATAGAGTGATTACTTAGTTGTGAGTTTAAATCCTTTATTCAAGGTGAGACCTGATAGTCTTGTAAGCCCTTAACATGGTGAAACTTTCATGGGGTACATCATAGCTTATGATAAAAAAATGCAGTTATAATAGGCCATACTTTACAACTACAGTAGTTAATATTTATGGGTGTCATCCCCACCCTAGGTTTACATTCTCTTTGGAGGGTTTTTGGCTAACCAAAATCTTATGTGTTATGTGTTGATCTATTTTATACTTTGGATATGATGAATGCTCACTTATTTTAGTTTACATGTTAATTTTTGAGATGGATGTATCATGAAATATTTTAGAGGTAAAAATTTTAAGTGTTGATTCACCCCTCACCTCTTAGAACTTACTTTCCCATTGTTATTTCCAACAATTGGTATTAGAGGTTTGTTCTTTAGATAGGAAAGTTTGACAACTTTGGAGGTAAGATCTTCAAGATAGAATTCTACAAATTGAAAAAGAATATTAAGAACCAAAAGATTAAAATATAGCTTTCTCTATATCAACTAAGGAGTTGCAAGAAATGAACTAAAACAATAATTGAAGAAAAGAAATGAATTGGCCATTCAACAAAATGACACTCAATATAAAGAAGAAAACACTTCTAGATTGTTTGAGGGAAAGAACTCAAATGAATTTGATGTAGCTATTGTAGATCTAATGAAAAGAATAGTGCTCTAAATGAAGAAGTCAAGAATCTAAAAAGGGAACAAGAAACTCAGTCCCAGTATTGTTATGTGAGAAAACTAAACTAAGAAAGGAAGGTGAAGAAGATAGAGTTGTGATTGAAGAATAAAAAATACTTCTAGCTAATAGACTTGAGGAGAAGTCATCAGATGTGAAAAAGTTATCAAGCATTCAATTGAATATGATGAATTAGCTGATGATTGCAAATCAAGAACTAAATAGGAAAGACATTGAGATTACAACTTTGTTAACACAAAATACCCTACCACAGAATGAATTGAATATAGAAAATCAAAATCTTAACAAGCCTAGTGAAGCCATAAAGTAGTTTGAAAAATTGATGGAAGCACCAACATCAAAAAATAATAGTGTTGGATTGGGATATTCTAACACTAAGAAAGGAAAATCATCTAGAAGAAATATAAGGGAAAGAACAAAAATCCCACTTGTCATTAGTATGGAAAATTGGATCACATAAAAAATGTTTGCAAGAGCAATATTATAAATCAAAGCCCTAAGTAGAAATTCAATGGACATTGCAGGACATTAGATAGATGAATGCAGGACAAAGACCACCAACACTTAGAGATTTGAAGGATACTATTAAAACTATCATAAGTATGGATACAAGGGATATGAGTGCAGATCCAAACCTAAGTGGCTATCAAACAAGCAAACAAAGTAAACCATC
Source organism: Cupressus sempervirens (assembly GCA_028749045.1). Lineage (NCBI taxonomy): Eukaryota > Viridiplantae > Streptophyta > Pinopsida > Cupressales > Cupressaceae > Cupressus > Cupressus sempervirens. Next base: position 267,726,276 of record CM053786.1, on the reverse strand, counting down.
ATGGGAATACTTATGATTGGGATTATAATACAAGTTATAGTTTTTATTATTGTGGTGAGTATGGTCATGCTACTATAAATTACATTAGGACACATTTAAGAGGTAAATACAATAGATGGTTGAATGAGGTTATATACTTTACTTGGGTAAAGGTTGGTCATATAAGTAGAAACTATCCACCTAGGTCACTTGCACCAAGAAATGAATTCAACAAAGGAAAAGAAAAGGTAGATGTTGAAAATAAAAATATGTAGATGAACAAGACATGGAGAAAGAACAAAGATTGCATCAAATCAGGCCAAGATGAGGTCACTTTATCCAATGGATCAAGTGATCACATCACCCCCAACTAGGAAACTAAAGGTATGTGTGGAACTAACATATAAAATGATATATTTGAATTAGTTCCAAGCATTCAAGTAGTGAATAGGATCTATCAACATATATTAAAATGCAATGAAGTGATTAGAAAAAATAAACAATCTATCATTATGTTATATTTTGTGTTGTCAAGTATTTGAAATATTACAGTAAGCCTTGAGTAATGAGTTACTATAGTGACCATTGAAATAGCTATGATAGTTGAGTGCATTAAAAATCCTATAGCGGCCAAGCTTATAGTTGTATATGCACTATGCATTAATTTAAGGGTTTTGAAGGTTGTATACTTGATTTTATGAGTTATTTGTGTTTACTTGAAGTCAAAGAGTAGGAAAGCAATTTGAGAAAGTGATTCCAACAACTACACATCAGATTCAACTACTACGTGAAATTTAACATCAATTTGAAAGGTATTTTACTTATATTGAGTTATACTATTTCACATTTTCTAAACCCTAGAAAGTGAAATATGGCATCAAGTTCATCAACAGGATTATAGAAGGAAGGTAAAGAGGTTACCAATGTATAATTAATTAACAATTATATTTTATAGCCACTATTTTGTGTTATTATAGAGATTCCATACAAAGGTGATCCATCTGGTGTGTTATCAACTGTTCCACCCTATATTTTTTGCAAGTTTTCAAAACAAAATGGATAAAGATCATATTGAGCTAGACACACAATAATCAACTATGGTTAGAGAATGGACCTATTAGAATATCAAAGAGGATCATTCACAAAGTGATAATATATCTTACCCTAGATAGGCCAAAGACATTGAGGAGTGATGTAAAAGAAGTAATTGAGAAAAAATAATGGAGCTGTATAGAACAAGAGTAGAATGTCAATTGACACAATTGAAGACCCTATTATTGCATTAATAGTGAGAATGATAGAACATAGACTCTATTAGTAGATCTTACCTAATGATGTGTCATGAATTATGGTTGACCTAGGTTACAAGATCATAAAGAAAGATCATTCTTATGACCTAGCCGAGTTACAACTTCAACAACTATTAGAAAACCTAGAACCTATAAGAAGTGAAAAGAGTTCTTCATGTAAGTTTGGTTCACTCCTTATCTATACATTCCTTTTCATGTAAAACACATTTCCTACATTTGGCAAGGTTGTATAGAAGTTCAATATGTCTATTACCCAATAGATAAGTGAATTCATTGAGAAAATAGGAGAAACTTTTGTTTCAGTATGACTAGTTTTTTTTAAATTTTCCTGAAATATATGAAGTAGAGGTCAATAATTCTTGTATCTCTAGTCAAACAATATTATAATAATGTTTTTTCTAGTGGATGTTGACTATACCTATGTCCAAGTTGCAATTCCAAGGGTTAGATGGTTGAGACCACTACCATATGAGATAAATATGACATCAACAACCATCACTACATTTTTGGCAAAACGGATTGAAAAGGATGCTACATCCTTTCAAAATTATGATGAAGAAAATTCAAGTATAACTTTTAATTTTAAAACTACCAGTGTCATTAGAAAGAATAACAAGATGGTGAAGAATCTGAAAGAAAATCTTGGTGAAGAAGAATAAGAAATAGAAGAAGAACAAGAAGAAGATTAAGGTCAAGGACATTTATATCTTACAAAATGACAAGGTCAAGATCGAGCTTCATAGGATGAAGAGGAAGTTGAGCTAGAACCTAAGAAAACTAAGAATAAGAGAAAGGCACTACAAAAGAAGATTGAGAAACCAAAGAAAGTGGAAAAGAAGGAACAACAAAAGCCAATTGCACCTTTGACAAGGTCAAGCACAAGGGTTGCCACTATACAAGCCAAGAAAGAAAAATTAGCAAAAGAGAAAAATAAGAATGATACAACAAAGCCGACTATGCTTGCTTAGAGATTGAAGAGAAGTTTGAAAGTTTAGGATGAATTAGATGAAGAAATGATAAAATCATATGATAATATTTAGTTCATACTGGTAAGCTACAATCCTTCATTCAATATTGAAAACCTATGTGAAAATATAAAGAGTAATGCAAATTTTTCATTTTTCAACAGGTTGAGTTTTATAAGTTAGATAATGGAGATAGGCACAATATTGAAGACGTTATCTATGATATGATAACTACTTTTAAAATCACTCCACTAGAGAATGCTAACTCATTACCAAAAATCTTATATGAGAGAGTTGATTAGAAATGAATGCTTAGTATGGAGATTGAAAAGAAAATTGGGGAGGCTAACTTAGCTCAAGTTATGCCTAAATTTGATAAGAAAAAAATCGCAAAGGTTGCAAAGAAATACAACCTGAGATTTTCTCCTAAATATAGTCTTTCATATTTTGATAAGTAGAGTTGAAGAGGTGGTCACCCAATGTAAATTAATTTGAAAAAAAATTATGAGTTTACCACATAAGCTGTAGAGGAGAAGAAAGGGATAGAGATAGAGAAGCATGAAATAGGAAAAGTTGAGACTACTCAGCATGAGACAATTTAGGAAGATGTATAACATGCATAGGATGTTATTGTGGTGATCACCAATCCTACACATGGAGAGAAAGAGAGTCAATAGAATTCAATGACCATTGAGGACATTCTTGATCACTCTACACATAATATAAATTCATTGAGTGAGGAAGATTTGAAGAAATGACAAAAGGAATCCACAAATAGTATTGTTCCTTGAACAAATAATGTATTGGTAATAATTGATAAATCTTAAAAGGTTGAGATTGCATCCACTAAGACACATAAAGAAACATCTATTGTGCCCCCACATGTAGAAGTAAAGGAGAAGGATTCTAATCAACAACCAAAAGATCATAGTGTAATAGTTGAATAGCAAGGTGAAATTAATCAAACATCATTTTCAATGCCTAATGTTATCATTGAAATAAAAGAGAAGGAGGAAGATACATCACCTACATTACTATCAAGTCTACATGGCTTAGGGTTCCCAATATTTTTCATGATTGACAATAAGGGAAACAAAGAGAAAGAGGACAAGGAAGAAAATCCTACATTCACATTGATAAAACCCATTGAAGATTAGACAAAGGTTGAATAAGAGAATAAGATGATTACTTAGATAGAGGAATAGGTAGCCATATAGATACTCATAACTTTACCAACCACTAAACCTCCTCCCAACAACAAGACTTTTCAAAGGCCAAGTACTCAAGCATCACTATTGTAGATATCAAGGCCAAGTACTACTACACCTAAAGGTTATGAGACTACATCATTTGAGGATGTGTGTTTAGAAGAGGTGATTGTTCTACTCTAGTTTGATCCAACAATAATCACACTTGAAGAAATGGTTATTGCTCAAGAAGATTTCTAGAGGAAATCAAGGCAAGAAATCTTGAGAAGGGAGCATTAAAAAAATTCTCTACATGATATGAGAGATGTTTTGTAGATTCTTTTGATATTTACGATTGATTTTCCAATAAGCATATCTTAGAGCAACTTTTTGGCTCCTAAATTAATAGCTTTTGAATAACCCAATGATAGTGTAGGATTAGAAAATGGGTTAATGTCTAACATACTATGAGCAAATCACAATCTCATTAAACATACATTGACACCCTCTAGTCTACCATGAAAACCAAATAAACAAAATAGAAGCAACACAAGGTTAGAAACCTCCTCTTTCATTTGTAGCTCCCATGTTCCTCTTTCTTCTCCATATGATATAGCTGCAAATTACCTATAGTGCACAGAGTCTTGAAGAAAAAGCCTAAGATGGTGATAATGCTATGAGAATACTAGAAGATGTTATTTTAGCATGAGAGATGGTGAAAAAAGACTACGAAAACTAGGGACTTGAATAGAATTAAGGATTGGGATTAGAAACGAGAGGAGAAATGGCCATTTTATAATCAATTCACAAGATGAGAGCATTGGAATTGTCACCTTGGATATGTGACTCAGTAGGAGATTCCTTTGAGAATACATGACACATATGACACAAGATGCCAAGTGTAGGATTGTATGACACTTGGAAGTCAAACTTGGCTAAAGATGAAAGAGGATCTATGATGCATCATATGATAGCTCAAACCCACTTAAAGCCAAGAATGTATGACAATGGAATCCAAATATGTGTGTGCATAAGAGAATAAGAATGTATGGAGTATGACATATCTTAGCAAAATGCCAAACGATAATCCACAAGGAGTCAAACCCATGTATCACAATGATGTCAATATTTTGTGGAATATTTGAATTAAAAATCCATTAGTCCACATAACTAGAAGTTAGTAAAAATGGAATTAATGGAGGAAAATATGACTTAGGAAATTGAGAATTTCCATGGTTTGTTAATGATGGATCAATTAATCAACATAATTAATTAATTAAGGATGTTAGTTAGGAAGAATAATTAGTAAAATGATATAGGATTAAATTATGTGTTGTTTAATCCTATAAAGAGAGTTAGTAGATAATTGGCCAAACTGATTAAATAAGTGTGACAATAGCCTTTGATGAAATGTGATGATAATGAGGATTAACTAGGATGATGATGAATAGACCAAAGCCATGGTCAAATTGATTGATTGATTAAAATGGTAAAATGCCAAGGACATGTGACATGAACTAAAAATATGTAACATTTAACTGAGATTGTAAAATGCTATAGGATCAAGATTGGTTAATAGGGTTGATTATAATAACATTCATAGACACTATCAATATTATTAAATGGTTGATAAGGCCATGGTCCAATAGTTGAAGACTCAAAAATGTCAAAGATCAGATGACGTAAAAGATAGTCTGACCTAGCACTGAGAGCCATAATAGTACTAAGGTCAGATTGATAAGGTGTAATAGATTGATAGGCTTCCAAGGCACTAAAAGTGATGAAAATGCCTAGAATTGGAAAAATGATGATAGATTTGGGATGTTTGACACATTTTGGGTTGATTAGGACTGATTTTGGGTGATTTTGAGTTGATTTGATATGATTTTGATATGACATGAAATTGATGTAAAAGAGGAGATGAATATAGACACTGTTGAGATATGATCAAGTTGCCCAAAAGATCAAAGTTATTGGAATGAGTTAGTATGAGAATGTGGTGAAACTCTAGATGCCAACCATTTTTGAGCATCTACATTTTTCCCCTCTTTGAGAGAATGCGATTTAGAGCATTTTGTCAAAGAATGCTGACAAAAAGTCATAAAAGCATGCACCATTAATGGTGGTATATATTTATGCTCCCTCAAGAAATTGACCAACATAGGAATATGATAGGTCAATTTCATTGACAATGAGAAAACAAAACCATAACAATTGACATATCAAAAATTGGAGATAAAACATGAAAGTTATAGGCTCTAGAATGCAAAACGGGCATTGCAACCAATACAAAAAAGGCCTCTTGCACATCCATCTAGGAAAAAAAAAACTATAAAAGGGCTCAAAAAGGGTTTTAAAAGTCATTTTCACCTTCACTTTTGGAAGAAAATAGCTCTGGAGCAAGGAAAATGGATCAGCTACCCAAGGAGCAACACCATGGTGAACGAGTCTATACCTTCCAAAGATGGGAAAATATAGGACCTCTAGTGAATAAATCAATGCTTTCTTTGTGTTTTTTGTTCATTTCTATACTTTTATATGATTTTTCATGCTTTTCTAGGCACTTAGGGGTCAGTCAGGGTCAAACAAGATCAAATGGGGGTCCCTCAGTTAGGTTAGGGCATCCAAACATCCAAACTACACCCAAAACACAAACAACTACATAGTGGGAAGACTTGGCATGCCCAAGTATGCATTGAGTGCACTTTGTATGATCAAGTGCATCGCCCCCAATTGCACCCTAAAATGCTTTAGGGCTCTGAACATGGTCGGGATGAGCCTGGATTTACCTAAAACTTGGGGTGTACTAGCATAACCTTAAGAAAATGTAAAAAAAGTGTTAAGATTTAGTCAAAGGTGGTCAAAGTGATCAAACTTGGTGAAACTTAGGGTAGATGTAGGTCAAACTCAGGGAAATGATGATAGAGAATAGTGCAAAGGGCTCAAAAGGGTGCAAACAGAGCCAAAATGAGCTAAAAGTTAGACCACATGTTCAAAACTATAGGAAGAGTTGAAAACATAAGTTAACTAAGGCTAGGATGCTCAAAAAAAAGTCAAACCTACTCAAACTTAGCTCAAATGGAGGAAAAAGGTGAATGGATGGATAAGGATAGGGTCAAAATGATGAAAATGAGCTTAAAATGACCCAAAACATGCTAAACTTGTTCAAAACCCCAGAAAGATTTCAAAAGTTAAGTCAACTTACTCAAAAATTCTTAGAAAAAGTCAAAATTAGTCAAATTAGAGTCAAACTAGGTGAAACTTGGGTCTAAAGTAGGATAAATTGGATACAAAACCATACAAGCTTGACATAAGCTATATGGTTATGTAGGAGGAGCTACCCCTACTATGGATGAGGGGGCATAGACCACGGAGTCTTATGTTATGTCACTAGATGATAGGTGGTGGGTGGGGGATCTTGGTTTGTATTGGTTTATATCATATTGCTTTTATGCCAGAGGTGAGCGATAGTAGAGCCCTATTGACAACATTGACTAAGAGATGGCACTCAGAGATGAGTTGATTCCATTTACCAACATGAGAGTCTATAGTGACCCTAGAGGCTATATGGCACATCTTGAGGATACCAATTCATGGGGAGTTAGTAGTGTATGACCCGATGACTAGATGAGCAACATTATATTGATTGTTTAGATGTAAAGATGTAGAACTTGGTATCTATAATTATGAGACTGGATGGGACCTATTAGTGGCACACCATGAGCAGTTGGTAGAAATGATTTGCTAGGTGATCAATGGGCTATTGATACTAGATAGGTGGGGACATGGATTTTTTATCTAATGGGACTGGGTGTTAGAGCAGATGATTATAGAGAGGACCATGTTTGCCTAGGGCCCATGCATGTTAGGGATGTTATATTACTATCTATATATTAGATAGCCTACAGAGGTGGGTTGACATTTAGTATTGGGGGTACATTGTTACAAATCAGGGCTTACAAGCACATTACAGTATTACAGCCGCTTGTTGAGAAAAAGTTAGTATAGGATATGCCATATGCATATAGTTATAAAGGCATACTAGCACAGGGACTGTTAGGATATACGAGGTACTCCCAAAATTAGTTAGACACTATGACACAGTTCATCTAGAGACCTTACAAGGATTGTCTTGGATGGGATGATGATTATATTCACCTACCATACTATAGGCAAGAGTGCTATCTCATAAGGTGCATATTGATTGGACATTTTTTGATAGAGATGTACCTACTAGAGTGGGTACATAGATAGTTCGGTGAGATAGATGTACCAACTGGTCTAGCATTATTTACCGAGTCCAAAGTAGAGGTGTGGGAGTAGGGAGCACCCATCGGGACCTAGGTAGGTTATGCATAACTAGAGGAGTTACAATTGAGGATATCGGGAGCAGCAGTAAATGTAGTGGATGTAGGCAGGATGACTACATCTGAAAGATGGTTTGCGCAACATTGTCTGAGACCCTTGATAGATCTGATAGTACCAATACTAGGAGCAAGGTCTTAGGTAGAGTATGATGAAGAGGATGAGGAGGAGGAGGAGGAGGAGGAGGATGCAGGAGAGGATGAGGAGGGAGGAGGGGGAAGCAGGGAAATGAGGATGATGATGGGGAGGAGGGAGATGAGGATGGAAAGGATGCTCAAGATGATGTGAGGGATGATGATGAGGAGGGTGGAGAAAGTGGGGGTGGGTATGGTGATGGAGGTGGTGATGGGGGAGAGGATGGGGATGAATATAAGGAGGTTGGGGTTGATAGTGGTGTGGGTGCAGCTATGGTGGATGTGGAGGGATATCCAGTGGATTACACTATGAGGACATTAGTATCAGTACAGGTAGGGCCTAGATAGTTAGAGTTGATGGAAGTGATAAGAGGTCTCCAAAGTCAGTTGGACTAGGTTTTAGTAGAGAGGAATGGGGTTATAGGAGAGAGGAATGTAGTGATAGCAAAGAGAGATTAGGCTATGGTTGAGAGGGATGTCACAGTGCATAGGTTAGAGATGGTAATGCATGAGTCTTAGGAGTTCATTAGCAACATCATAGATGAAAACTTTTGAGAGATGGCTATGATGATGACTAGGGCTCATATGGAGACACATTATTAGAGGGAGTAGCATGAGAGAGTTTTTTTGCATTGAGATCTCACTCGCATCAGACACATATAGCATAAAGCAGTGTAGGGGTGATGGGACCTATGAGGTGACCACAAAAAGTAGAGGAATCATCTTTGAGGCTAGACAAAGGCCATGAGGCTAGGGACAACATAGGGTGACACTGACATGCTCATGCATGGAGGGGCCTCTCTATTTTTCTTTTTTAGTTTTCTATTATGATCTTTCATGGTTCATGCCTACGGGTGATCAGTTATTGATGTAAACTATGATCACAAATTTTGATACTTTTTGAGACATTTATGAGATGCAACTATGTTATGATGACCATATGAGATGGTTTATGCATATGTTCTATATGTTTTATGTGGATGAATTTATGCTTTTTTATGTGGTCTTTTACATGATGATATCATGTGTTGGTTTATCATGTGTTATGTTTAGAAAATGACATCTTTATGTTTGCCACATGTTTTTATCATGAATGAATTCCTAATGAAATATAAATGATATGAAATGAATGCAAATGAAATGTAAAATGATATGGAATGAATGCAAATGAAATGTAAAATGATATGGAATGAATGCAAATGAAATGTGAAAATAATATAAATTCCATGTTTATTAAAATATGTATTGCTTTGGATCATTTTGGAGTTTTGACATAAGAAAGAATGCAAGATAACAATGCTTTTGATGTATCAGAGTATGAGACCAAGGCAGTAGATGAAGAAGACACAGAAGATGGATGATATGAGATGAGGAATTTCTATTATGATGGGAAGACTTTTACTTCTATAAAGTGCACTATATGTCAAATGGAGCTTTATTTTGATATGGAAAATCGATTGCAATGCATCATGGAATAAAGGGCCAAAGCACAAAATGCAAACCTTTTGCATAAACAAGCATGCTGCAGATAGAAAATAACCTTGTCCTTCCTAAAGCATATATACATGGGCCAGACTCTCAAAGGTACATTGTAACTGACAAAAAATAAAAATGACCATGAACCATCTTGGCCACTCTCACAAATTAGTTTATATCATCGAGTAGCATAGGAACATGATCAAAGAAAAAACAAAGAAAAAAGAAATCACTCACTAAACAACATGACATAAAAGCTATTATTGTCCATTATTACTTTCTTTTTAGTGTTCTAAGTCTTTAGATAGTGCTTGATAGGTTGATCATGTCATAAGTCTAATTTTTGATTAATTTGATATGTTAATAGTGACATGTTGGATTGATCGTTGATTCACATTGCTCAGATAGGTTCGATTTTCATTGAAGTGTAGTGCTTTGAGTTTCGGTCTATAAAGTGTAAGTGTTTATGCAACAAGGCTGATTATGTAAAAGGTTTATTACAAATTCTTCATGGGTTCTATGATTTTTAGGGTTTTTTGAGGATATTTAATATTTTTGTGTGACTAGTTTCTTTAGCACATTTTACAATTTTTAGGAATTACTTTAGGACATTGTCTAATTTTTAGTGATTTTTTCAAGACATTTTATGATTTTTAATGAATTTTAAGGGCATTTTATGATTTTTAGAATTTTTTCAAGATCATATTTGAATTTTTATGACTTTTTAGGATTGTATTTGAATTTTTAGGATTATTTTAGGATTGTATTTCAATTTTTAGGATTATTTTAGGATCATATTTGAATTTTAAAAAAAAATTTACGATTGTAAAAGAACATGCAAGTGTTAGCTCCCATTTGTTATGTGATAAGTCTAATGGATAAAAAGTTCTTACGGCAATGCCCCTAGTTGAAGTTCAAACTTGTGCACCATGTAGGTAATATGCCCCCAGACAAGATGCATACTATGTTCAAAGGCCGGAGATAGAGTATGTATAGACTGGTGATGCTTTAGGTAAGATAATAATGGATATTAACTAGTTTGTGGGCCATGATCAAGGACAATGACAAAAGGGAAAAACCAGATGGAATCCTAATAGATAGAGGGGAAAAAACTAATTACACATGGCGCCTATTTTCCAGGTTTTCACTTTTGGACAAAATTTTTCTCTTGACTCAAATTTTCATGCCAAGATGCCTATTTTCTAGTTTTTCATCAAGGCATTGATTTTTCATGATTTTTTTCACTTTTTTAAATTTTTTTCATGACTTTTTCTCTTTATTTTGATTTTATTTTCAGGATTTATAGATAGAATCATGAATGTTGCTGACAAATGCTAAGAAGAAATATGTTGTTGGTGCTACTAGCTGATAGTCTCTAGACCCACAACTGACCATAACTATGCATGAGTTGTTCCAAGTTTGTATCTAAGATCAGACCACTAGAAAGACCTCTAGATATACCATTGTGTACCATATGTAAGACAATGTCTGCATCTTACAAATAAAGGCATTTGAGGATAAATGGGTCAACAGATATGTTGTGTGGGATGTCACTGATGATGACATGCTCAAAGGCTTGTTGGATAGAGGTTGTATTTTGGTTGTTTGACAAGTTAGGTAGTAAGATTGAGGGATAAACAACTAGATATAAGGAAGTATTGGGAGGATTGAAACCAACAATTTCCCACTTAAAGGTAGATCGAGAGACCTCAAAAATATTTTGAAGCATGCTAAGCACTGGAACACTAATATTCATGGCATCATATTTTGTATTTTGTATCCTTAGGAGCTTTTTAGCTTCTTCTTTTTCATGGTCCAATGACACCTTTCTATTTTCAATAAGAGACCTATTCTTGTCATTTTTTTCTCTTTTGTCTTTAAAACTAGAAGGTGGAGTTATCTCCCCAAACTATGTCAATGTGTTCACTTTAGGAGAAGTTGATTCTTTATGATCACCAACTTTAATGCCTTTATATATTTCAAAGTCTTTTGTGAGAGTATCATTATTTTCAAATCGATCAAATGTTGGTGGTCCTTATTGGTCCCAATCAATAAGTTCAAGGAAAACTAGGGAAATGCCATCATCGGTGTTGAATAAGCTTTGGTCAAAGGCATATATATGGATATCCATTTCAATGATATCATCAAGATCCTATTTAGAAGCAAAAGATCTTGGATCCTAGAATTTTTTTATCTGAGGTGAAGAATTGGTTTGAGTCATAGGTGGATTTACATGTTTACCTTCCACAACTAGGCTATTAGGGTCAACAAACATATAATCAAGACCGAGGGAGGTATCAGGATCATCAATGTTTGATATAGATTGGGTGGGTTTGGTTTGGGTGTTCTTAGATGCCTTGTTATCAGTTGAAGAATTCATATCCTTAGACGAGGATGACTTAGTATTAGGAAGACCCAAAAAAAATTGTTTAAATCCAAGTCCCATGTTACAAGGTCATCCTAAAGTACTGATGGGCTGAATAATGCCTTGCTTTTGAGGTCCCAGGCCACTACATCCATTATATCTCTTTTTTTGCATGATGGTGAATCTAGGTCCATATTTTTCAAATGATATAGGAGCAGGTTCTTGTTTAGCTTTAGCCTTTTCAATCCATGTAGAAGTATTTTCATAGACATGTTCTTGATGTAGTCCACCACCACTAGTGTACGTCATAGAAGGTTTCTTTTGAAATGTGAATTTAGGCTTTTTTTGTATAAGCTAAGGTTTACCATATAACTTGGGAGATAAAGGAAGTTTCCTAATGTGAAAGGCATGCGACATGCAGTACTCACCACAACCTTGGTCTTCAATTTTGAGCTATCCTTTGAATGTGGGTATGAGTGTGGAAGGATCAGCATACTTGGAGGAATCAAGTGGATTTGTTGCATGGCTTGTCAAGACCTAGTATGCAATGGTTCCTCTAAGATTGGCACAAAATTGGAATGGATCTAGATCACTAGGGATGGTGACCTCTACATTGTTATAGGAGAATTTTAAGCACTAGTGATATGTAGAGGGCACTACTTCCATAGCATGGATCCATGGCCAACCTATTATCATGTTGCAGTTCATTTCTATAGCTAGGACTTGGAATAAAGTGTTCTTAATAGCTAGACCAAGTTTTATAAGTAAGATGATGACCCCTGTAGAGAAGCATTCATCATCATAGGCTTTTATTGTGATTCTTTGAGAGGGATCCACATCATCTTAAAACTAACCCAAACCTTTGACTACTATAAGTTTATAGATATTTAGCATTGCTCCTCCATCTAGCAAGACACATTTGACCTTAGCATTATGGATAAAGACTTCAAGGTGAAGAGGATCATTGTGGTTGGGTCTATCATTAGGAATATCTTGAATGGAAAAGGTAATATGTTGTGATGCAGATAGGTTACCCACTATGGCCTCAAACTGGGCAACATCAATGTTATCTAGGACTAGTGACTCTTTAAGGGCTTGATCCAAGATCTTCTAATGTTGGGGAGATCCACATAGTAGGTCCAAGATGGATATTTGTGTAGCGGTCTTGCTGAGTTGTTCAACAAGGCTATAATTTGATGAAGTAGGAGTAGACAGCCTACGAGGGGGTGTAGGTGTTGTAGAGGCATCTTGGTATGGCATGTGGTGATAGTGCAACAAGCATCTTCAGCCTTTAAGGTGAATGTGGATATGTGGGAATCAGACTCATTCAAATAGTTGATTGTGTAGTCATATCTAGTGCATGTATAATTCACATTACCTTATTATTTTGAGTTTGAACTTGAGGGTTTCTCTTTGTGATGATTGCCCAAAGGATCTTTGAAGATAGTGTAATTATAGTTGAATGCCAGTAGTGATGGATCAACTGTGATTATACTATCATCAATAAGGTCTTTTATTGCATATTTCAGTTGGAAACATGATGAGGTTCTATTTCCTTTGGTGCAATGGTAATCACAAAATTTCTTCTCATCCCACCATGATGCTTTAGTTAGTGGCTCATATTTGAATGGAGGTAATTGTAGGAAGTTATTACTATGTAATTGTTGAAGTGCAGTTTCAAGAGGCATCCCCAATGGTGTGAATTTTCTATCTTTTGTTCTAGGATGTCTCTGAGGTCCATCCTACATGGATGTCTAATTTTTTTGTTATGGAGGTGATGTTTGATTGGGACTTTGTGAATTTGTAGGGTTTGCACCTTTCAAAGTTAGTCAAGGTTGTGCTTTGCTAATTGTATGTGCATCCATAATGCCATCATTGGTCATATTCTTTTTTTTGTAGAAATTTTTTTCCTTGTCATTAGATGAATTGGTGTTTGTGTTTTCTTTGTTTTCCTTGAGGATTCCCTTACAAATAATAACATCTTCAATACTAGCCCATTTTTTCATCAGTTTAGAAATGGCACTTGGACTTTTGATCTTGAGTTCATACATTAAATCAGGGACTAAGTTTTTAAAGCACAAGTTAACTTATTCTTCAATAATGTCTAGTGAGTATTGACTAATTAAGCTTTTCCAACATATTAAGAATGTGATAAATGGTTCTCCCATATTTTTTTTAGTTGAGCACCAATGAGAGAGTGTCACCTCATTTGTAATGTTGAAGGCAAAGTGGGAGATGAATTTTTCTACCATCTTTGATCAAGATTTGATAGTATAGGGAAGTTTGGAATACCATTCAAGTGTAGGCACACCTAGAGAATGAGGGAACAATCTCATGAGGTAGCTGGGCTCATTACTAGGTTTGGTAAAAGAGCCACATAATTCTCAGATGTGATCAATAGGGTTGCCTTTACCTTAATATATTTCAAATCTTGGAGCATTAAAATGTTTTGTGAATGGAGGCATATATAGACTTTCATCAAATGGATTAGGACATAGGTCCCTTTTTGTATACAGAGCTTGTCTCTTTTGGACTCCCAATGCCTTGACTTATTTGGAAAGCTGTTTGAATTGTTGTAATAGCTCTTCATTAGGGTTTTGCATTATAGTCTTCCCTTCAAGCCTTTTGTGTCTATGAGTAGACTATTTGCTATGGTAAGAACTATGTCTACTCAGTTCTAACATTTCTGTGTTTGATGATTCTAGTGATGTGTCACTAGGTGGTGGATGTATGTTAGTACCTTGAAGACAAAAGGGTCCCTATTTTGATAGATGTTTGGGTACTTGTTGTGGTATTATCTGTGGCACTTTTTGTGGTATTGAATGTGATTTTTGTACCATGTGTTTCTATTGTGCGATTTGTTTTGATAGTTTTTGTGCCATTTTTTGTGGTTATTGTTGAGATACCTCTGTTGGTTGCATGTGAGACCATGTATGTGACTATTGTTGTAGAGCTATCTGTTGAGGTTTTTGTGGCATGTGTTGTTGTTGCTAAAAATGTTATTGGTATGAAATTTGTTGCTCAAGGCATCTTTCATATTCCAATTCTTGTTTGAGTTTCTCTTGTTGTTTAGAAAGAATAGCTTGTTGTTGTTGGAACTGTTGTTGATACATTCCATGGAAGTCAAGTGCATTTACATAGGAGTGTGTGTTAGGGATGTTAGAATATTGCACCACTTAAGGTTTTTGTTATTATTTTGGTTGATGTTGTTTTTGATATGTCAAATGTGTGTTGGAAACATTAAGTCCATTGACTATTGTAGGTTGATGTTGTTGAGGTAGATGTTTATGTCCTTGAGAATTGATCATCATGTTGGTATTGTTATTTTGGAACCTTTGTGTGTTAGAGGTTTCTCATTGGGACATCATATTGACTTGACAATGTGATGTGTTCCTTTTGGAAATGGGTGTAATGTCAATAGGACTCTTTCTTTCTATGTTAATAAGGATGGTTACAATTTATGTTTCGCATAGTGTACTCGTGGGAGGCTCCATAGCATTTGATGTCATAACACTTGGTAGAGTTAGGAGAAAAGGTGCACTTTGTTGATTTTCCTCTAGAGGAGGTATGTTTGACATACCTAGAGTATTAGTCCCTTTAGGCATGTCTTGTTGTTGCATCATGTGACTAAGATCAAGTCTTAACATCCTTTTGGGATACTTAGAGTAGACGCTCAAAAATGGTTCACATCTATGACTTCATCACTTATTCATACTAATTTGTCCCATTTTTCTCATTCTACTAACTTTGATCTTTTGGCCAGATTGACCATATTTCATCATTTCTATCCTCTTTCACATCAATTTTATATCAAATCAAAATCATATCAAATCAACTTGGAATCACCCCAAATCAACTCAGAATCACCCCAAATCAACTCAAAATCACTAAAAATTGGTCCTAATCAACCCAAAACATATCAATCATCTCAAACCAATCATCATTTATCCACTCCTAGGCATTGTTGTGGCTTTCGGTGCCTTGGAAACCTATCAACTTATCAATCTTATCAATCTGACCTTAGTACTGTCATGGCTCTCAGTGCTAGGTCAAAATATCATTCATGTCATTCAATATTTGACATTGTTGAGGCTTTCAATGTCATATCATGGCATCATCAACCATTTTAATAATATTGACAATGTTTTTAAGTGTTATTATGATCGAACCTTATTAATCAATTTCAATCTTGTAGCATTTACAATGTCGGTTAAATGTTACATTTCAATTTATTCATGTCATGTGTCCTTGGCATGTTATCAATTTTGATCGATCAATTAATTTGACCATGGTTTTGGTCTACCTTTTCATCATCTTATTCGATATCCATCATCGTCACATTTTCATCAAAGGATACGGTCGCATTCATTTAATCAATTTGGCCAATCATCTACTAATTTTCTCTATAGGATTAAATAACCCATAATTTAATCCTATTCCTTCGAATTATTCTTCCCAATTATCATCCTCAATTAATTAATTTCATTAATTAATTGATTCATTATCTGCAAACCATGGAAATTCTTAATTTCCTAAGTTCCATTTTTCATCATTAAATCCATTTTCTACTAATTCTTATTTTGTGGAATAAGAGGATTTTTAATTCAAATATTCCATAAAATATTGCATCCTCATGAAAATTGGATGTGACACCTCATGGATTCTCCTTTGACACTTGGCTAAGATTTTTATTAATCAAATATTATTTCCTTTTACGCATGTGCCTATTTGGCTTATTCGTCATAGATTCTTGGCTTTAAGTGGGTTGAGGAATCTTATGACGCATGATAGATTCTCTTCCAAATTTGACTCTCATGTGTCATAGAATCCTACTTTTGGCATATTCTATCATATGCATCATAGGAATCTCTTGCCACATCGTATGTCTGTGGGTGACAAATCCAATGCTCTCAGCCTACATAAAAATTATAAAATGGACACCCTTCCTGTCATATTTGAATCTAGAATGCTTAAGTCTTGAGTCCTTGAATATTTGAGTTTTTGAGTCTCTACTAATTTTCATTGTTCATTCTCACTCTCACAATAAAATCACACTTCAAGTATTCTCATGGCTTTATCCCTATCATAGGCTTTTGCTTCAATATTGTGTGCACTATAGGCAAATTGGAGCTACAATCATTTGGAGAAGAAAGGACATGGGAGCTACAAATGGAAAAGGGAGTTTTTGATTATGTTTGCTTTCTTTTGTTTAGTTTGGCTTTCATGGTAGACTAGTGGGTGCTAATACATGTTGATTGAGTTTGTGATTTGCTCATAGTGTGTTATGCTTCTAACCCTTTTTTTTGGTCCTACATTTGGTGAACCCGACGTGAACATGCATATCTAACTTTGGGTTTTCTTGTTTGTGCTTGTAGGTGCAAGGAAGGAGCTCACTTGGAAGGGTATAACAGCTATCTGCTCTTCCTTTTCACACATAGATTAATTAGGGGGTCTAGTAAAATGCTTATATGCTATTTTTTCATACATTCTGTTAGCTTGCTATCCTAGGGTGCACTCTACTCTTTCAGGGCGCACTTGGGACCCCTAGGAGTAGTTTTAGGAGCCCAAAAGACACCAAAGCCTCTTTTTGCTATTTCCAACTTACCAACTACACTTAGCTAGGCCCTAACTATTTCATTGATGTAGTTTGCACTATTTGGGTGCACTTGGGAGTGTAGCTCTGAAAATCTTAGTTTTTGGGTCTTGACTAGGCACCCATTTCCCCACACCCTGCACTTGACTTCCCAACTGTGCCCTAAAACTACTAACTATGCCCAACTAGGCCCCAACTATGTCATTGACATAGTTGGCACTGTCTAGGTGCACTTGGGGATGTTCAGAGCCATTTTGGCCTTCTGGGGAGCAATTTGCACTATCGGAGCACACCTAGGTTCATAGTAAGCACATGCACCAATCAAAATCTACATTTCAAGCTCTTGTCATCTCTAGGACATAGATTAGGTGATTTTGTGTTACTAATGATCTATTTTCAGCATGTGTTGATCATGGGATGAAGACATGATCATAAACTACTAATGCTTTGTTTGCAGGACGTTGTTAAAGACTTTGTGTGTCTTTCAAAACTATGTGTGTGGATTTCCTAGATTAGATAACATTTTGTTTGGTTCTTAAAAAGAAACTTTTTCTTTTCTTCCTGGCATGTCTACAGTGTTAGATCCCTAGGAGTTGCATTGGACGTATCCTCTCCCCTCTCAATTCGTGGATCTTGGGTGTAAGAGAAATCCGTGTAACTTCTATAGGAGGCCTACCTTGGACCAAGATACTTGATATTGGGTATGCCAGGGGACGACCTCAGAGGAGTAATGGGCCAAAGCTAGGTCACCATTCTAGCCACCATATAAAACTTGATTATAGTGAAAGCTATGTCGGCGGTATTGCTGCATGATAGCTCTCCTCTAGTACTCTTATGGTGCGTCAAACCTCGGTTCTCGGGGCTAGGAGACCTTCTATGGAAGTTTGTCATTAACTTGTTGAATGGAATGCCCTTACTAAAAACTAGGTTTTAGTGGCCAAAATCCTTTCTATCCATTGGCTCAAGGGGTTACCCATGCCCATGAAGACATCCTACATTCTCGCAGTCCTTAGTAGAGGAAAAAGTCCCTTGGGAAGACATGCCCCTTAGGAAGCAGATCTTGGTAGCCCCGAGAAGTGAGTGCGCTATAAGGGGGAGCCTGTGGTGCCAAGATCCTAGGTTGTCCACTCTAGATAAGCATAGCTGAACTTCAGTTCAAGTAGGAATTCAGTGGACACAGTCATAAAAGCCTAGGTTGTGGTGTGTTTGTTAACTTTTTACAACAGCTATTTTTGTCTTAGTGTGTCTTGCGTGTGTGTAAAACATAATCAAGATAAAAGAAAAAATTTTAAATTTACACCTTGGATATCATTTAAACTTTTCAAAACACCACACATTGCCAAAACATTTCAACCTTTATCAAACTTTGCAAACATTGGTTCAACACACTCAAACTTGGGAAAACATGTTGACTTGTGCTCCTAAATGTGCTTGGCAAAATGTAGATCTCACACTTGCATAGACTTCACTTGCATTCACTCTAGTATAGGCCTTATTCATGAATCATATAGAATTCATATTGCACATTTTAGCTCTCATTTATTATCTATTACCTTTCATATTGCATCCATTTAGGTTCAATTTACTTTCCTTAGTTTTTGCATTCCCATCTCAAAATCAGCACTTTGCACTCATCACCTTGCATCCTTGCATACCTATTCATGATATTGACCACTTTATCCATCATTATAAGTGTCCTAACCATCATTTTGAGCATCCAAAATAGCCCTAACACTATCCTCTACCATTTACCTCTTTGTGACATCAATCCTGAAACCATAGCTTCCAGAATTGCCTCAGTTTCAGCCCAGCTTACCAACTGCACCTAGAAACTACCAACTATGCCCAATTGGGCCCCAATTGAACCATTGGCATAGTTTGCACTGTTTGGGCACACTTGGTGGTCCTGAGATCTAGTTTTGGGTTCTAGATAACATTTTGGGGCTTCAACAGTGTCCTTAGGTACTTGGTTAGCTCCCCTTGCACTAGCTTGCTCGAATTTGCATTCTACAACACCTAATCATCATAACCTTCACTTAATAAATCATTCTATACATCATAAACTTAATTTTACATCTCCCAACCCATCCTAACATCAACCCCAACATCTTGGCTTCCTGGCATGTCAGTTTGGTAACCATACCCCTCAGAATTAGCAAACATTCTTCCCAGCTTACCAACTATGCCTAGAAACTATCAACTACACCCAAACTGGCCCCAAATACATCATTGATGTATTTGGTACTATTAGGGCACACTTGGCACTATTAGGGCACACTTGGATACCTACATGACCATTTTGGGCCTCTGAACTGCACTTTAGGACCCCAAAATTGCATCTAGGAGCCTCTAGACCTCCCTGTTTTGCACTTGACCCAAAACTGCATCTTGCAACCGAAACCCCCTTTTAAATCATAGGCATTTTACATATCACATATCTTCTCAGCATCACCATCATTTTGAGTCCTCAAAACATCATTTTGAGCCCCCAAAACCTTTGAATTTAGTCAAAAATCTAGAAAAAGTATAAGTCTTAGAGTATCTCCTAGTGTTGATGGATAATGGATCTTGACTAGTCCTTTTATCTTTGCTTATCATTTTCTTTGGTCAAAATTTATCTATGTCTTGATATATTTGACCTTTTCATCTTTTATCAATTTGATCTTTTTGTCTTTTATCAGTTTTTGGTCAAGATCCAAAGTCCTTTATCACAAGGTTAAACTCTTAGGCAAAATACTTTCAAAAGGTTTTATCTAAGTTCAAAAATTTCCATATACCCTTGTCATAGCATAATCATATCCCTAGCATCCCCAAATTTCATTTTGACCTACCCTAGTGGTATATCCCCTTCATATTGCATTGATCAAATTCCTTAGTATCATTTTCACCACCAAACCCTATCAAATTGTCCATCAACCAAATTACCTTCTTGATCATTTACCCTCATGTTGCATGTCCCAAACATCATTACGAACCCTAGAACACCATCCTTTGCATAGCCTACCTTGCATACACCTACCTTTAGTATCATTAGCAAGTCCAAAAAATAACCCAAATTGTCATTTTGCATACCTTAGAGTCATTTTCATCCCCTCTAGTCAAACTTCAAAACATCACCTTGCATTTGCATTTGCATAACATCCCTAGGACATTTTCACTTTGCACATCAAAACCATAATTCATGTATAATTTCCTCATGTTATATAACATTCCTGAACACTTAAAAATTCCAAAAACACTCATATCTTTCATACCCACCACTCTAAATCACTCAAAACACTCAAAATTTCCATTGTATCTGCATTCTTAGGTATCATGCCAGCACTTACTAGGACACAATCAGCTTAGCAACCTAGAGAACTCTATCAAAATTTGTTTTTTTGAGGTACAATAACAACCAAAATCTCATTCAAGACAAATAAAGAGCAAGAAAATCCAACAAACCTTTGACGAAGACCAAATCGAGGCATCGCAACCATTACTAGCAGACCCCTTGAATATGTATCCGCAAGATCCTCATAATCAAGCTATGGCACAAAAAACCTTGAACAATACACCTACCATGAGATTTCCTCCAAACACTTCCCCCACACATGGAATGGTTCAATAGAGTCCTGACTTTGAACCTATATTTGTGCCAATGCCACCAGGAGGAGGAAGTGTATCGACCTCACCTGAAAATGAACAATCACATGCATTTGAATTCAGCCAACCTAACACATCAAACATACAACAAGGTATTGTAAACCTAAGTGATGACTCTGACACTGATTATGGCATCACTAATGAAGAAATGGCTAGGGCATGTCAAGACAAAAATTTTCACAAGAACTTCAAATGTTTGGTAGCACAAGAAATTGTCAAATTTAACCCAAACTTGGAAGGTCCTAGGTCCAAAAATCAAACCAACACAACAATTGAAAACATCCAACCCACGATAAATTTGGACTTAGACAAGGGAAAACAACCTTTGGAGTTTTCAAACACAATAATGGCACCTATAAGGTCCCATCAAGAACCAACAATTGAAATCCTCCAAAGTACATTTGAACAAATCAATGTTAACCCCTTGTTTGATGAAATACCATCAATCCCTAAACACCCCAAAAGGAAATTAAGACTTGGTTTTAGTCACATGATGCAACAACAAGATGAACCTAAAGGGACCCGTGCTCTAGGGATGCTAGACATAACTTCTTTGGAGGCAAATCAACAAAGTACACCTTTGCTTCTAACTTTACCCCGTGCTACAACATCAAACACTATGGAGCCTCTCATAAATACAACATGTGAAACATCAAGTACAACCATCCCTATAGATGCACAAAGGAAAAGTCTTATTGACATTATGCCCATTCCTAACAAGGACACATCTCATAGTCAAGTCAATATGATGTTGCAAGTAGGAACATCTAAAACACAAAGGTACCAAAACAACAATACAAACTTGACGTTCAATTCTCAAGGACTTAGTCAACCCCCACAACAACAACAACCTACAATGGTACAAGGACTCAACACTTCCAAGGCACAATCAAGTCTACATCCACTTGACACACATCCCCCATATCAACAACAACATCAAATGCAATGACAACAACCACAAGTGGGGCAAACATCCAACATTCTTAACACATAATCCCATGTGGACCCACTTGACTTACGCACAATTTATCAACAACAATTTCAGCAAGAATTCCAACAATAGCAAATGATGTTTGCTAAACAACAAGAGCGACTCAAGAAATAGTTGGAATACCAAAGACGCCTTGAGCAACAAATCGCATACCAGCAACATTTGTTACAACAACAACATGTGCCACAACAACCTCAATCGATACCTCTAGAACAACAAGCACACACATGGTCTCACATACAACCAACAGAGGTATCCCAACAACAACCACAACACACAACACAACAACAACACATGGAACAAAAATCATATTCAATCCCACAACAAGTTCCACATCAAATACCACAACAAGTTCCCCAACAATAGGGACCTTTCTGTCTTCGAGGTGCCAACATACCTCCACCACCTAGTGACACTTCATTAGACTCATCAAACACAGAAATGTCAGAACCAAGTAGACATAGTTCTTGCCATAGCAAATGGTCTACTCATAGACACAAAAGACTTGAAGGAAAGACCATCATGCAAAACCCCAATGAAGAACTATTACAACAATTCAAACAACTTTCCAAAAAAGTTGAGGCATAGGGAGTCCAAAAGAAATAGGCTCTATATACGAAAAGGGACCTATGTCCTAACCCATTCAATAAAAGTCTATATATGCCTCCATTCCCAAAACACTTTGAAGCTCCAAGGTTTGAAAAATACTGAGGAAAAGGAAACCCTATTGATCACATCCAAGAATTTTGTGCTTCATATACCTAACTTAGTGATGAGCCCACTTACCTTATGAGATTGTTCCCTCATTCTTTAGGTGGGCCTGCACTTGAGTGGTACTCGAAACTTCTTGGTAATATCAAATCTTGGTTAGAGATAGCAGACAAGTTTATCTCCCACTTTTCCTTTAACATTACAAATGAGGTGACACTTTTTGATTTGTGCTCAACTAAATAGAAGATAGGAGAATCATTCATCACATTCTTACTACGTTGGAGAAGCTTAGTTAGTCAATGCTCACTAGACATTCTTGAAGAACAACAAGTAAACTTGTGCATTGAAAACTTAGTCCCAGACTTAATGTATGAACTCAAAATAAAGAGTTTAAGCACCATTTCTAAACTGATGAAAAAAGGGGCTAGTATTGAAGATGCTCTTATCCGTAAGGGAATCCTCAAGATAAACAAAGAAAACACAAACACCAACTTGTCTAATGACAAGGCAAAAATTTTATCCAAAAACAAGAATGTGACTAATGATGGCATTGTGGATGCCCGCACGATTAGCACAACACAACCTCAACTTACTTTGAAAGGTGTAAACCCTACAAATTCACAAACTCCTAATCAAACAACACCTCAACAACAAAAAACTGAGACTTCCACACAACACAAAAGACATCCTAGAACCAACGATAGAAAATTCACACCATTGGGAATACCACTTGAGACTGCATTACAACAGTTATTGAGTAGTAACTTCCTGCAGCTACCCCCAATCAAAGATGAACCATTAACTAAAGTAGATTGGTTGAATGGCAAAAAGTATTGTGATTACCATCGAACCAAAGGACACAAGACTTCATCATGCTTCCAATTGAAACATGCAATACAAGACCTTATTGATGATGGTGTAATCATAGTTGATCCATCACTACTAGCATCCAACTTTGATCATACTATTTTCAAAGATCCTTTGTGTAATCATGACAAAGAGAAACCCTCAAGTTCAAACTCAAACTCACAAGGTAATGTGAATTACACATGCACCGGCTATGACTACACCATCAATTGATTTAATGAGTCTGACTTCCACATATCCACATTCACATTGAAGGTTGAAGACCCTCGCTGTGTTGTCACTACACACCGTAGCAAGATCACCCTGCTTGGAGCCCCATCTAGACTTATTGCTTCTACTAGACCTACACCCCCAAGTAGACCTACTGCTCCTACTTCATCTGATTATAGCCTTGTTGAACAACTTGGAAAAACCCCTGCACAAATATCCATTTTGGACCTATTGTGTGCATCTCCCCAACATCAGAAGATCTTGGATCAAGCCCTTAAAGAGTTAGTAGTCCTAGATAACATTGATGTTGCCCAGTTTCAAGCCATGGTTGGGAACCTATCCACATCATAGCATATCACCTTTTCCCCTCAAGATATTCCTAAGGACAAACCTACCCATAATGATCCCCTTTATCTTGAAGTCTTCATCCATGATGCCAAAGTTAGACGTGTCTTAATAGATGGAGGAGCAGGACTGAACATTTGTACTCTTAAGGTTGTCAACAGTTTGGGTTATTCTGAAGATGATGTGGATCCCTCTCGAAGAATCACAATAAAAGCTTATGATGATGGTGAACACTTCTCTAGGGGCATCATCACATTACCTATCAGAGTTGGTCTAGCTACTGAAGACACATTGTTCCATGTCCTAGACATCGAAATGAATTGCAACATGATACTAGGACGCCCTTGGCTTCATGCTATGAAATCAATCCCTTCTACATATCATCAATGTTTGAAGTTTTCCTATCACAACATAGAGGTTACCATCCCCGATGATCTAGATCCTTTCCAGTTTTGTGCTAATCTAAGAGATGCTACTACCTACCAAATCCCAAAAAATAATGAAGCACAACTCACAAATTCCTCTAAGTATGTGGATGCCGATATACTACTCAATAAAGCCAAGGAAAAGATGAAGATTGAAGACAATGGGTGTGGAGAGTACTTTATGTCTCAAGTCTCTCACATTAGGGAATCACCACTTTCTCCCATTAGTACAAAGAATGATACTTCTATCAATGAGAATACATCTATATGTATTGAGAAAGCAAAAGAAGAATGTGAACCCACTTTGATATCTCTTGGTTTACCATCATGCAGAAAAAAGGCTATGATGGCTATAGTGGTCTTGGATCTTAGAAACAAGGAATCATTGAACCTATCACTACAAAAGGACAACCTCCTAGTTTGGGGCTTGGATTTAAACCATTACGAATAGGTCCTCCTAGTACTATGGTACCTACATGTAAGACTATGGATGTTTTGAATGATGTAGAGGCATCTGAGGATATCCCACTTGAAACCAACAATTCCCTAGCCTCTGAGCATAACCCCAATGACCCAGTTGAATCAGTTACCCATATATCTACCTTCAACCAAAGCCCATTCAACACTGATGATGACATCTCCTCAAGTTATCCTGAACCTTTGGATTGGGACTAATGTGGACCACCAATTTTTGATCAATTTGACGATGATGACACTCTCATAATAGACTTTGAAGGAATTATGATTGAAGATCATAAAAAAGCAATTTCTTCTAAAGAGAACACATTGGCATACTTTGGGGAGCCTACTCCACCTTCTAGTTACAAAGAAAAAAGAGAAAGAAATAACAAGCATAGATCTCTTGGTGAAAACCAAAAGACACCATTAGACCATAAGAAATCAAAAGCTAAGAAGATCCCAAGGATACAAAATGAAAAATATGATGCCACGAATATCAGTGTTCTAGTGTTCAACATGCCACAAAGTCTTTTGGAGCTCTGTCAATCAGCATTCACGTGGAAGGTCATTGGTCTCAACCCTCCCAACCCTCCCTTATATCCATTTGTTTATCCCCAAATCTAGCTACCTAATTTGTCCAATAACCAAGATCAACTCCTTCTCCAACAAGCATTTGCCTATGTCATCATTAGTGACATCCCACATGACATTCCTAGTGACCCAATTATCCTTAGATGCCTTGATTTGCAAGACATAGATATTGTCTTACATATGGTACATGATGGTATCTCTCGAGGCCTTTCTAGTGGTTTGATATTAGCTACAGACTTGAAACAAATCTTCCATAATTATGGTTAGTCATGGATCTAGAGCTCATCAACTAGCAGCACCAACAATAGATATCTTCTTAGCATTTGTCAGTGACATTCTTGATTTCATCTAAAAGTCCTGAAAAAATATCAAAAAAATAGTAAAAAGTCATGAAAAAAGCAAAGAAAAAAAAGTGAAAAAAGTCATGAAAAAATGGATGCCTTAATGAAAACCTAGCAAACAGGAATCTTGGCACAAAAATTTGAGTCAAGAGAAAAATTTCGTCCAAAAGTGAAAACTTGGTAAACAGGTGCTTTGGGCAAGTAACATGGTAAAAACCTGGCAAACAGGCACCATGTGTAATTAGTGTTGCTCCTCCATCTATCGGGATTCCATCTAGACTTTTTCCCCTCTATCATTCCTTGATCATACCCTTCATGTTACAAGACATCCTTGGTCCCTTATCATGGCTCACAAATTGGTTAATGTCCTTTGTTACCTTGCCTAAGCATCACCAGTTTGCACACACACTCTATCATTGGCCTTTTTACATAGTTTTAATCTTGTCTGGGGGCATATTACCTACATGGTGCATGAGTTTGAATTGGAACTGGGGGCATATCCCTAAGTGCTTTTTATCTATTAGACCTATCACATAACGGATTGGACCTAACACTTGTTTATGCTTATACGATCCTGAAAAAATCCCTAAAAATCATAAAATGTCCTGAGAAAATCACTAAAAATCACATAATGTCCTGAAAAAATCCTAAACATTCGCATACGATCCTGAAAAAATCACTAAAAATCATAACATGTCCTGAGAAAATCACTAAAAATTGCATAATGTCATAAAAAAATCCTAAACATTCAAATACAATCTTGAAAAAATCACTAAAAATCATAACATGTCCTGAAAAAAACCCTAAAAAATTATAAAATGTCCTGAAGAAACTAGTCATGAAAAAAAATCAAATATACCACCCCTTTTGCATTCACACTTGCACTTTGCAGATTAAAACTCAAAGCACTACACTTTCAAGACAATTAAACTATCTGACCAATGTGAACCAACAATAAATCCAACATGTCACTACGAACCTATCAACTAAATTCACAAATAGTGCTATCACATTATTAACCTATCAAACACCATCTAAACACCTAAAACACTAAAAAGCAAGTAATAATGGACAAGGATAGCTGTTGGCTCAGGCTGTTTAGTGAGTGATTTATTTTTTGCTTTGTTTTTCTTTGATCATGTTCCTATGCCACTCGATGATATAAAACTAATCTATAAGACTGGCTGGGATGGTTCATGGTCATCTTTTTCTATTTCTGTCTATTACAATGTACCTTTGAGAGTCTAGGTCATGTACATATGCCTCAGGAAGGACAAGGTCATTCTCTCTTTGCATCGTGCTTATTTATGCAAAAGGCTTGCATTTGCGCTTTGGCACTTTATGCCATGATGCATTGCATTCCCTTTGCCATATCAAAATAAAGCTCCATTTGACATATAGTGCAATTTCTAGAAGCAAAAGTCTTTCCATCGTACTAACATCTCCTCATCTCATCTTTCTTCTTCATCTCATTCTCCATCACCATGATCATGTCTTCTGATTCACCAAATCATCTTCATCTTGCGTTTATGCATTCCTGCATCATCCTGCACTGTCAATCAACTTTCTATGGCTTTCCACCTAGTTCAACCTCAGTTTGACATTTGTCTCATCATCTTTGACCAAATAAGACCATTTTTTATGATTTCCCTCATGTTATGACATCATTCAATCATTTTGGGCATGCATGCACAGTTTTAGGTCATTCTAAGTCCAATTGGGCTGATTATGGGCCCCAGAGCCTTTTAGGGCACAATCTGCACTATCAAGGTACAGTTGAGGTTCCCAACTATGTCATTGATGCACTTGGTCATTCCAACTGCATCATTGACACACTTGGTAGAGTTTGGGCGCACTTGGGGACCTAGGTTATCCAGAACTGCTCCCAGAACCCTTAGGTTGCACTTCGAAAGCCATAACTTTTGTGTTTCAACTCTGATTTACAAACCGTCAGTTGTCTTGGACTCATATCTTTCTTGTGAAAAAAATGAGCTATAATTTTCATTATTTGGTCACTATATGTCATGTTAATCCTTGCAATTACTCTTGGGCTCCTCATTGCCCGCCGTCATGTTGATTTTGGCCCCCAGGGCCTTCTCGGGCACATTTTTCACTTTCTGAGAGCACTTGGGCTTCCTAAGTGAATCATTGATGCACTTGGTACTTTCATGGCACACTTGGGCTTACCAAGTATGTCAATTATGCACTTGGTTGAGTTTTGGGCGCATTTGAGGACCTAAGATACCCAAAACTGCTCTCGGAGCCCCTATGTTGCACTACAGAGCCCATAACTTTTGCATTTTTAACTCAAAATTGTAATCCATCAGTTGCGTTGGATTCCTATCTTTGTTATAGACAACATGAACTATCATTTTCATAATTTTGTGTCTTTCTTGAGTGGTAACCCATTCAATTATTCTCGAGCTACAGATTGACCCTGTTCTGCACTCTAGGCCTCATAACTTTCACATTTTAGCTCTGATTTTCATTCCGTCAGTTGCTATGGTATTGTCTTCTTGTTGTCAATAAATTGACTTATCATATGCTTATCTTAGTCAATTTCTTAGGGGGGAACCCATATATATCATCCCTACTAGGGCATGTTGTGGCTTTCTCATCAATTATTCTTTGATACAATGCTCTAAATCACATTGTATCAAAGAGGGGAAAAATGTAGACGCTCAAAAATGGTTCACATCTATGACTTCATCACTTCTTCATACTAATTTTTCCCATTTTTCTCATTCTACTAACTTTGATCTTTTGGCCAGATTGACCATATTTTGTCATTTGTATCCTCTTTCACATCAATTTCATATCAACTCAAAATCATATCAAATCAACTCGAAATCACCCCAAATCAACTCGAAATCACCCCAAATCAACTTGGAATCACTCAAAATCAGTCCTAATCAACCCAAAACATATCAAACATCTCAAAACAATCATCATTTATCTGCTCCTAGGCATTGTTGTGGCTTTCAGTGCCTTGGAAACCTATCAACTTATCAATCTTATCAATCTGACCTTAGTACTGTCATGGCTCTTAGTGCTAGGTAAAAATATCATTCATGTCATTCAATATTTGACATTGTTGAGGCTTTGAATGTTAGATCATGGCATCATCAACCATTTTAATAATATTGACAATGTTTGTTAGTGTTAATATGATCAAACTTTATCAATCAATTTCAATCCTATAGCATTTACAATGTCGGTTAAATGTTACATTTCAATTTATTCATGTCATGTGTCCGTGGCATGTTATCAATTTTGATCTATCAATTAATTTGACCATGGTTTTGATCTACCTTTTCATCATCTTATTCGATATCCATCATCATCACATTTTCATCAAAGGATACGGTCGCATTCATTTAATCAATTTGGCCAATCATCTGCTAATTTTCTCTATAGGATTAAATAACCCATAATTTAATCCTATTCCTTCAAATTATTCTTCCCAATTATCATCCTAAATTAATTAATTTCATTAATTAATTGATTCATTATCTGCAAACCATGGAAATTCTTAATTTCCTAAGTTCCATTTTTCATCATTAAATCCATTTTCTACTAATTCTTATTTTGTGGAATAAGAGGATTTTTAATTCAAATATTCCATAAAATATTGCATCCTCATGACACTTGGATTTGACACCTTGTGGATTCTCCTTCAAAATTTGGCTGAGATTTGTCATAATCAAATATTATTACCTCTTGCGCATGTCCCTATTTGGCTTATTCATCATAGATTCTTGGCTTTAAGTGGATTGAGGAATCTTATGACGCGTGAGAAATTCTCTTCCAAATTTGACTCTCATGTGTCATAGAATCCTACTTTTGGCATATTTTGTCATATGTGTCATAGGAATCTCTTGCCACATCACATGTCTATGGGTGAAAAATCTAATGCTCTCACCCTACATAAAAATTATAAAATGGACACCCTTCCTCTCATTTTCAAATCTAGAATGCTTAAGTCTTGAGTCCTTGAATCTTTGAGTTTTTGAGTCTCTACTAATTTTCATTTTGCATTTTCACTCTCACAATAAAATCACACTTCAATTATTCTCATTGATTTATCCCTATCATAGGCTTTTGCTTCAATCTTGTGTGCACTAGAGGCAAATTGGAGCTACACTCATTTGGAGAAGAAAGAAGGACATGGGAGCTACAAATGGAAAAGGGTGTTTTTTATTGTGTTTTCTTTCTTTTCTTTAGTTTGGCTTTCATGGTAGACTAGTGTGTGCTAATACATGTTGATTGAGTTTGTGATTTTCTCATAGTGTGTTATGCTTCTAACCCATTTTTCTAGTCCTACACTTAGGAAGAGTCTTGTTTCCCTTCATTGGTTGTGGCTCATCAAACAAGGGATTAATGTTGAAGTGTTCAAATGTACTTTGGAGGATTTTGATTTGATTCTTGATGGGACCTTATAGGTGCCATTATTTTGTTTGAAAATGCCAAAGTTTGTTTACCCTTATGTAATTCCAAATTTATCATGGGTTGTACATTTTCAATTGTTGTGTTGGTTTGATGTTTCGACTTAGGTCCCTCCAAGTGTGGATTAAACTTGAAAATTTCTTAGGCTACCAAAAGTTTGAAGTTCTTGCCAAAAAAATTGTCTTGACATGCCCTAGCCATTTCTTCATCAATGATGCCACAATCAGTGTTAGAGTCATCACTTACCTTGTTGTGTGTTTGATGTATTAAAGTTGAAGGTACTTGTGTTGGGTTTGTTGAATTCAAAGGAGTGTGTTTGTTCATCCTTGGGTGTGGTTGGTACACTTCCTCCTATGGGTGGTATCGACAAGAATATAAGTTCAATGTTAGGAATCCATTAAACCATCCCATGTGTAGGGGAAGTGTTTAAAGGAAACCTCATAGTAGGTGTGTTTCTTAGGGTTTGTTGTGTCATCTCTTGGTTATGGTGATCTTGCAGATACATGTTTAAGGGGTCTACAAGTAAAGGTTGTGATGCCTTGATTTGGTCTTTGACAAATTTTTGTTGGGTTTTCTTTCTCATATTTTTTCTTGGATGAGGTATTAGTTGTGTTGGCACCTTAGAAAACAAGGGTTGGTAAAGTTCTTTGTGTCTTTGAGCTGATTGTGTCTTAGTGAGTGTTGGCATGATACCTAAGGATACAAATGTAGTGGAGGAAAATCTAAATTGACTCCTTGCCTCCCAAGTGTGCACCTAAACTAAAAACTATTCTTAGACAGTACCAAGTGCATTCTTGGTACACTTGGGGCCTAAAGGTAAGCATTTGGTAAGAAGATGGTATGCAGTTGGTAAACAGAGGTGCTAGCGTACCTAAAATATAGAATATGAATGATTTGAGTAATTTTGAGAGTTTTCTAGGATTTTGGGATGCAATGAAAGCTATGGAAGTGCATATTAGGTTTCTGGAACCTAGAATGAAACCCCTAATTACTAAGTGCACTCTAAAAATACCAACTATGCAACTGAAGTGTGCAATTGGTAAAATAAGTTAAAACTTGGAAATCTAGAAGTTGGTATGCAAGATATGAGTGTTTTCTATATTTTTAAGTTTTTAGGGATGTTATGTAACCTAACGAGGTGCCAAATGAACTAGAGTTTTGATATTCAAAGTGAAAATGTCCTAGGGAAGTATGCAAATGCAAAAGAAAATGTTGCTTTTTGGGGATATGGAAAATGAAGATTAGGGTATGCAAAATGAAGGTTAGGTTTGGACCTTGGACTTGGTAATGATGCTACAGGTTGATGTATGCAAGGTGGACTAAGAAATATATGATGTGCTAGGGTTGATAATGACATTTTGGATATGCAAATAAGGATAAGTGACCAAGGAGACAATTTGGTTGATATGTGAGTTGATAGAGTTTGGTAGTGGAAATGATGCTAGGATTTTGGAACAATGCAAGATGAAGGGGATATACCACTAGGGTAAGTCAAAATGATGTTTAGGGACACTAGGAATATGATTATGCTAATGATAAGGGTATATGGAAGGTTTTGAACTTAGGTGAAATCTTAAGAAAGTATTTGGTCTAGGAGTTTAAAATTGTGAAGATGAACTATGGATCTTGACCAAAAAGTGATAAAAGATAAAAAAAATCAAATTGATAAAGATGACAAGGTCAAATCTATCAAGGCATAGATAGAGTTTGACCAAAGAAAATCATTAAAAAATGACAAAGGGACTAGTCAAGATTCATCATCCATCAACACTAGGAGATACTCTAGGACTCATACTTTGTTTAGATTTTTGACTCAATTCAAAGGTTTTGGGTTCAAAATGAAATTTAGAGGGCTCAAAATGATAATTATTTTGAGTGGGTATGTAATATGTAAAAGGTCCTATGATGAAAAATAAGGTTTTGGGTGCAAGATGAGGTCCTACAGAGGCTTCTAGATGTAGTTTTAGGGTCCCAACGTGCAGTTTGGAGGCCCAAAATGGTCATACAGGTGCCCAACTACACTCTAATAGTACCAAATATGCATATGGTGCTGCTAGGGCTAATTTAGGTGAAATTGGGAGATTGGGTTTGATGTTTTTTGTTTCTAAGTTGGGTGGTTACCAAGTTGTTCTACTAAAGAGCCAAGATGTTGGGAATAATGTTATGATGCAATAGGACATGTAGAATGAAGGTTACTACCTAAGGAATGATGTCCTAAGTGGAGAAAATGAATGGTTAAGAGGTGAAGAATGTAGATCAGGGCATGCTACTACAAGGGGACCTATCTAGGTACTTATGGACACCTTTGAAGCCTCAAAATGCTACCTGGAAGCTGAAACTGGGTTCTTAGATGACCAAGTGCACTCAATTAGTATGAACTATGCCCATGGTGTAGTTGAGGCTAGTTTGGGTGTAGTTGGTAGTTTCAAAGCATAGTTGGGAAGATGGGCTAAAACTAAGGCAATTTTAAGTGTTAGGGTTTCCAAATTGATGTAATAGTGAGTTAGATAAAAGAGGACAATGTTAAGACCTTTATAAAGGGTCAAAATAAAGGTTAAGACACCTAGAATGATGGGTAAAGTGTGCAAGATGAGGGTTGGGTATGCAAAGATGCAAAATATAGATTTTGAGGCTGAAATGCAAAGAATAAGGGATGCACACTTAACCCTAGTTAATGCAATATGACAAATGAGGGATACTAAGTGAGGACTAAAGGATGCAAGATGAAGCCTATATGATGCAAGTATAATGCTCAAACTAGGGTGAATGTAAGAGGGTTCTATGCAAGGATGATATCTGTGTTATGAAAAGCACGTTTAGGATCACAAGTTTCCATGTCTTCCAAGTTTTTAATGTATTGTACCAATGTTTGCAAATTTTTGACCAAAGTTGTAATGTTTAGATAGTTCTTGATGTTTTGACAAAGTTTTAACAATTTTCAAGGAGTAAATTTGAAAATTGGCTTTTATCTTGATTAGTGTTTTACACACATGCACAAGACACATTAAGACTAGAATAGCTATTTTTAAAAGTGAAAAAACACACCACAACTTAGGCTTTAGGATTGCATCCATTGAATTCCTACTTGAACAAAAGTTTAGCCATGCTTATCCAAAGTGGATAACCTAGGATCTTGGCACCACAGGCTCCCCCTTACAATGTACTCACTTCTCAGGGCTACCAAGATCCTCTTCCCAAGGAGCATGACTTCCCAAAGGATTGATGTCTCTACTAATGATTGCAAGAATGTAGGATGTCTTCATGGGCATGGGAAACCCCTTAAGCCAATGGATAGAAAGGATTTTGGCCACTAAAATACAATTTTTAGTAAGGGCATTATGTTATGCAAGTGAATGATAAACTTCCTTAGAAGGTCTCCCAACCCTGAGAACTAGGGTTTGGTGCACCATAAGGGTACTGGAGGAGAGCTATTACACAACAATACTGCCAAAATAGCTTTCACTATAATCAAGTTTTATATAGTGGCTAGAATGTTGACTTGGGTTTTGTCCTATTGCCACTCTAAAGTTGTCTACTGGCACACCCAATATTAGGTATCTTGGTCCAAGGAAGGCTTCCTATAGAAGTCACATGGATTTCTCTTACACCCAAGATCCACAAACTATAATGACAGAGGATACATCCATGTAACCCATAGGGTTTTAAAAATCCTATAAATTCCAAGTAGAAAATAAAAAGTTCATTTTATGCACCAAATGACATGTTATCTAATCTAGGAAATCCACACACATGGTTTTGACAAACATATAAGGTCTTTGACCATGTCTTGTAAACAAGCATTAGTAGCTTTTAATGATTATGTATTCATCCAACAATCACCACATGCTACAAATAGACCATCAATAACACAAAATAAATCTACCCTAGGTCCTAGAAAGAAATAGAAACCCTAGATGTAGATTTTGAGTTACGTGTGTGCTTTCTATGCACCAAGTGCACTCTAATAGAGTAGACTATGCCCCAAAAGGTCAAAATAACCCAGAATGCCCCCAAGTGTTATTAGATAGTGCTAATGATTCCCATGGTGCACTTGCTACCTAGAAGGACACAGTTGGTAGTTTATGGGCGTAGTTGGGAGACCAAGTGCAGACTCTGGGGAATTGAGCCCTAAATAATACCTAGAAACTAGATTTTCAAACTCTACCCTCCCAAGTGTGCTTAGATAGTGTAGACTACACCCATGGTGTAGTTGGGACCTAGAAGGGAATAGTTGGTTAGCTCGGAACAATAGATAGGCATTATGGTGGCTCCTAGACTCCTAAAACCACCTCCTAGGGGTCCCAAGTGTGCCTTGACAGAGCATAGTGCACCCTAGGAAAGAAAACTATTAGAATGCATGAAACAAGATCATACAACCATATTAATGGGACCTCTAATTAGACTAGGTTTGATCAAGGAGAGAGAATAAGCCTTATACCCCTCCAAGTGAGCTCCTTCCTTACACCTACAAGTACAAACACAAGAAACCCAAGTTAGTTAAGCATATTCATGTCAGGTTCACCAATTGTAGGACTAGAAAATGGGCTAATTTCGAACATAATATGAGAAAATTAGAAACTCAATAATAATATGTTGACACCCTCTAGTCTACCATGAAAGCCAAATAAACAAAAAGGAAGCAACACAAGGTTAGAAACCCCTTCTTTCATTTGTAGCTCCCATGTCCTTTCTTCTCCATATGATGTAGCTCCAAATTGCCTATAGTGCACACAATGTTGAAGAAAAAGCCTAAGATGGTGATAATACTATGAGAATACTAGAAGATGTGATTTTAGCATGAGAGATGGAGCAAAAAGACTAAGAAAACTAGGGACTTGCAAAGGCTTAACAATTGGGACTAGAAATGAGAGGAAGAATGCCCATTTTATAATCAATTAACAAGATGAGAGCATTGGAATTTTTACCTTGGATATGCAACTTGGAAAGGGATTCCTTTGAGAATCCATGACAAATATGACACAAGATGCCAAGTGTAGGATTGTATGATGCTTGGAAGTCAAACTTGGCTAAAGATGGAAAAGGATCTATGATGCATCATATGACACCTCAAACCCACTTAAAGCCATGAATCTATGACAATGGAAGCCAAATATGAATGTTCCTAAGAGAATAAGAATATATGGAGTATGACATATCTTAGCCAAATGTCCATGGAGAATCCATGAGGTATCACACACATGTGTCACAATGATGTCAATATTTTGTGGAATATTTGAATTAAAAATCCATTATTCCACACAAATATAAATTAGAGAAAATGGAATTAATGGAGGAAAGTATTAATTGAGAAATTGAGAATTTCCATGGTTTGTTAATGATGGATCAATGAATTAATAAAATTAATTAATTGAGGTTTTTAGTTAGGAAGAATAATTAATAAAATGACATAGGATTAAACTATGGGTTGTTTAATGCTATAAAGAGAGTTAGTAGATGATCGGCCAAATTGATTAAATAAGTGCAACAGTATCCTTTGATGAAATGAGATGATAATGGGGATTGAATAGGATGATGATGGATAGACCAAAGTCATGGTCAAATTGATTGATTGATTAAAATGATAACATACCAAGGACAGATGACATGAACTAAAGATATGTAACATTTAACTGACATTGTAAAATGCTATAGGATCAAGATTGGTCGATAGGGTTTATCATAATAACATCAAAAAACACTATCAATGTTATTAGATGGTTTATAAGGCCATGATACAATAATGTCAAAGATCATATGATGTGAATGACAGTTTGACCTCGCACTGAGAGCCACGATAGTACTAAGGTGAGATTGATAAGATTTGATAGATTGATAGATTTCGAAGGCACTAAAAGCCACAACAAGGCCTAAGATTGGATAGATGATGATAGATTTGGGATGTTTGACATGTTCAAAGTTGATTAAGATTTATTTTGAGTGGTTTAGGGTTGATTTTGGCTGATTTTGAGTTGATTTGGGGTAATTCTAAGTTGTTTTGATATGATTATGAAAAGACATCAAATTGATGTAAAAAAGGATACAAATGATGATAGAAACTATTGAGATATGATCAAGCTAGCCAAAATATCAAAGTTAGTGGAATAATAAATTGGAATGAGTTAGTATGAGAATGTGGTGAAACTATAGATGTAAACCATTTTTGAGCATCTATAGATAGGAACAATACATCTAGGGGTAACTAATTCCCATGTTCAACATACCAATTCTAATATTGGGGCCAACTATAAGGCTATACTTCTTATTCTTCTTTTTCTTTTTCTTCTCTAAGATCTGCAAGACCTAGGTAGGTGAATCTTGGAATTGTTCATATGGTACCAATTTCTAAAACATATATCGGAATCTAGAGAAGATTGAAACCCCAATTCTTCGATTTCTTATGCAAGTAAAAAAGACATGAAATAACCAATAACATGACCTATGAACTTGACAAGCTAAGTGTAGGTAAATCCTTTTAGCTCTTCAACATAAAAGGGAAAAGACTTTTATTAATGTGTTGATTATCAACAAAACCAAGGTATGAACAAGAAACATATATATCCTGTAGTGAATTAGTGCCTTATCTATTGGGAAATTCCACAAATCACAAACATACATCCTTGGACATTAGTGATATATTTCATATATCAAGACTCAAAATCTATCCTATCATTTTGTGCATTAGAAAACATTGTTCAAACTGAACCTCATACTCATCAAATATCCTTCTATGAAATCTGCAACCCTATCAAATACATCAAGCATTTAATTGGCTCTTTGCTCCAACAATAACATATATTGAGACATGAAATTTTAAGGAGTTACAATTGGGTTTAAGAATTTTATTCAGAAACAACAAAACACTATAGACATGATAGATATGAGAGAAGAATCAGAATAAAACTAGAACACCACGGTGCTTTTTATTTATTTCCTTGAAACAAATACATGAGGATGCATGAAGTTACCTTAAGAAATAACTGAATAGACTATAACTATCTCTGTAATTTCATTAACTATTGTTCATAACAAGAGAGAAATGTTGAGAATGGTGGAAACCAAGCTGAGAACTTTCTCAAAAAAATTGGGAACCAACCCTAGAGAAAGAGAAAAGAAGAGACTAAAAATAATGGAAGAAATCCAAGATTTATTATGATGTTACCATTTTTCCACTTGAAGAACTTCCACCTACTGATGAAAAACTTCTCTCTACTCTCTTCATGTAACTAAAAATTAGATCTTATCCTCCTACCTCTAGTAACTAATTGAAATATCTTCATACTAATGGAAACACATAATTGATTTGCAAGAAGACTCAAAACAACCAGTAAAACTCATGCCATATGGTTTTTAGAGGTAAAATAACACTACAAGAACATTTTCCCCCAAGTTTGGAGCCAAAAAATTCCCTTGTCTACTTCCTAACTAATTCTAAAGCTCAATGATGAAATACACTCATTCTATTAAGAATTCCCCTATTTTCACAAAACTACCTATAAATTTTATTGCTGAATACGTGTACACAATTTGACTACAAAAATAAAAAATTCACATTGTCTCCTTCTTGACGGTATACTAAAATCTATATTTTTGATAAAAATGACCCCTCTAGTGTGCATTTGAAAATTCCAAGCCAACCATGAAAAATCTTTTTAAAGTTGAAAAATTTACAAATTTATATAGTCTGAACTATATATTATCTTTCAAATTTATTTTTAAATTCTTATCCTTAGAATGCATATGAAACCCCTTTGGAGGAATTTTCAACATTTGAATATTTTTAATTTTACATATTGCTCATTTTTATCTTGGTCAAACATCTAGTTGACTGCCATATGAATGTCATGTGTCATTGCCTAATTGCTCAAATCAACCATCTCACCACTTCATCACCAAGTTTCCACCACATATCATCATTTTACATCCTCCAAACCTTAACTCTT
The DNA here is from genome assembly GCA_028749045.1 of Cupressus sempervirens. NCBI lineage: Eukaryota > Viridiplantae > Streptophyta > Pinopsida > Cupressales > Cupressaceae > Cupressus > Cupressus sempervirens. The sequence continues at coordinate 267,687,931 of CM053786.1, read as the reverse complement.
AACTAAACCTTAACCCAAGTGTCCATCCAATCAACTTGCTTTCACACCATTGCACCTGCTTATAGTAATTGTGGCTTAAATTGGGAAAAGTTGTGATGTGTTTAGCTTTGACCCTTTCACACCCTCACAAGTGGTTACACTAATTGAATATTAAATTTCGCAAAACCTCAATGTAGTTAAGTTTAACCATTTTAGTACCTCATTGGGGTTATCACTAACCTCCTACTTACCACTGTGCACTAGTAAAATTAGGGCTTCTCTTATTTCCATGTCACATGGCATATCCTAATTTGTTGTTGACATCATCACTAATTCATTTGCATGGCTAGTGAAAATTTGTGCTTGGTTGGAACTACCAACTGGCCATCTTGGTGGGCCCCCATGTGTGAGCTTTGTCTCTTAAAAGGTTCATGCCTTTGAGACAACTTTGGTTTGTGTCTTTGGGTATAAAAAGACTATAAAATCTCCTAGTCAACCCAATATGGGATTAAATTTTTTGAATGCCTCTTTTGCACAACCAAAAATCATGCCTCTTTTGAAACACATGGAAACTCCTCTACTCATCTTCCTTCCTATGCATGACTCTAAAATGATCAGAGGTGATCACCTTCATGTACTATCAAATGGCATTGCATCTATGGAGCTCTTACTAGATACATTTCACTCAGATTCAAAATCATTATAACCATACAATTGGGGGGTCTTGTTCTATTCACTTCATCATCAAGAGAATCTCCCTCGTGTTTTAACTTGAAATCACCCTTAGGCCCTTGGAAAGATAAACCTGTTCAACTATAAAGTGTCAAGAAAGCCCTTAGCTACATCGTTGAGCTCAACTTCTCTTATGCTCACTCCATTAGATTGGAAAAGGTATTGCACATCAAGGGGAATAAGAAATTTATTTCCTAATCCATTGCTACTCTTTGGTGAAATTTCTCCATCTACCTACATGTGGGCTATGGAGGTAATTCCACATCATTTGCATTCTTGATAGATTGAGTAGGGTAGGAGAGTTGCTACCAATCGAAACACTAGCACCCAACTTAAGACTGAAAACATGAGGAAAACATCCCAGTCACATTTGGCAGAGTATATCTTCTAACTACATCATTTAGTTCTAGTTCAAGATTGATAATATCCTTTAGTTGTAGATTTATAGGGCCTATCTTTTGAGCCAGACTTCTCTCCCTCGTGTATGCCTATTCATAGACTTTGACATGAGTTTAAAGGAAACTATCACACTGATTGATGAATCTTTCATTTCTGAAGATATTTCTAACATGTTCCTCATATCCCTTTTAGACAAACCAACTGATGGAATCTATAGACCATGTTCCTTAAGAAATTTTTTTTATATATCATGGGCATCAAGTAATGTGCTTCATTTATACTATGTCCTTGTGCCAGAATCAACTTCCCTTCTAAAAAATATCAATGGAACTACCATTTCTTGAGTTTCTTGACAATAAAGCATCTAACGTGACACTGTTGACATTTTGCTAATGAAGATATGCAATTTTTTTAAATTTATGGCAACACATGATGTACATTCTTATAGTAAACCTTGGAAATAAAGATACTTAGCTTTTGGTACTTAGAAAATTGTCTAAGTATGAATTTGGATTACAACAATGTATTGTTTTTTATCTAACTTGTTACTAATGTCGTATTATGACTAGCAAAGTTAGATGGAGATTGTATACACATTGATGATTATGTGTATAACCTTGTTTTGGTTTCCACAATACACGCCCCATTCCACACTAGGAATGGGGGCCCCTTACTTTTTTTTGACTCTTGGACTCACAATTAGAGAGTCGAGAGAAGAAAATTTTGTTAGAAGTTAGAATTTTAGATTAAAAAATCCAAAAAAAAAAAAAAAAAAAAGAAGAAAAGAAAAAAAGAAAAAAGAAAAAATTAAAAATTAAAAAAATAAAAATAAAAATTTGTGCCTCTCATGGAGGGTGCGCATGATGCACCTCCATTAGCGGTGTGCAACCCCTCCATTGAGGCATGTCCTGTGCACCCTCCATGGTGGCACTGCGCACCACATATTGAGGTACACCACATGTGTGCCTTCCATGGAGGCACCGTTTGCCCCTCATGGAGGTGCACTGCGTGCATTCCCTCCATGGTGGCACCCCGCACACCCCCCATGAAGGTGCAAACAAATAAATAAAATAAAAGGTCCAACATTTTTCTTTCAGAGGTCTTTTTCTTAATTAAGCATTTTCAACTATCCAAACTAATGTTTGCTTCTTTTTGTAGGTAAAAAGGGTATCCTTAACTTCCCAAGGTCATAACTTTTGACTCGAGCCTCAAAATTCAGAACCACTTACACCATTGGAAAGAAGAACTGAAGATCTAATTTCAGTCCCTAAAATAGTGAGCCTTTGGCTGCCCAGTTTTAGGGATCAATAAAAGTTTTAGCTTGAAATTTTGAGCAGAAGAGGTCCAAAAAATCCATTTTAAAATGCTTAGAAAAATTTGTGAAAAATATAAAAAAAGTTTCAAACATTTGATCATCTAGATCACTTGGTTTCAAGCTGGGAAGGATAGGATAGTTGTAGAGAAAATGGAGTTTGAAGATATAGAGGTTGGACACATGATGCAAAATAGGCTCATCATCTTATGTAGCTATTAATGATAAGATTCAACGCAAGTGCCTTGGGATTTTAGATTGAAAAAGCAGGGGTGCAAGTTTATGAAAGTGATTGGCTATAAAGAGGGTGTAAATCATCAAAAAAGGGCAAAGAATGTATACAAAAAATGATCTAAAACCCCATTTGAGAAAAAACTAGAAACCATTTTCAAAATTGAGAACTTTTATTTTTTGGCAAATTGAGCTTTCGAGGTCCGTAGCTCCACAGGTCCAAAGCTACACAAGTTTGTAGGTACACAGGTCTACAACTCCACAACTCCATAGGTCTATAGCTCTACATTTTCATGTAGGTCTGTAGCTCCACATTTTCATGTAGCTCCACAATTTAGAGGTGCATCGACAGTTAACTTCTAGTTCCAAAAATAGCACTTTTCAGTCATCGAGTGCGCATTTTGATGACAAGTTTACCATGACACACATCAAGTAAAGGGCCAACTTCAATTTTTTATGCCTCCATGCACTTCTAATTTGACTGATGGCTTCCTCCTACTTTCTCTCTCATGTTTTATCTATTTTTGACATGTAAAGGGCTCATGCATCCAATTAATGAATAAAATATGGATGGAGTCCCTCTAAGCACCAGCTAGATTGTCAGTTTGTATATATTTAGTTTGTTTAAATGTTTTAAAATAAATTTATTACATCAAGATATCTCTCACTCTCAACAAAAATTGAAGAGAGGATTTCTTATAAATACCCCATTATAAAATGTAAGAAGGGCTGTCATTATTATGCAATAAAGTTATGCTTTTGGTGCTAGCATTCAGAGTGTAGTTATTCTTGCTTGAATGTGTTATTATTTTGTCAATTTAATTCATGAGATTGTTATTGAGTCAAAGGTTTTATTATGTTCTTTCTGAATGTGTGATCTTTTAGATCTAGTGTTTGCTACTGATATATGAATTCCATAGACATAATGAGCTTGAGAAGAGATCACCCGATTGTGTCTACATAGCTTTTTGTCTCGCATGAGTGCACTTTCTATGGCCTTGCAATTTGATAAAGAGTGAAACATCATTTGATTTGTTAAAGATTCTCATTGATGATTGCATCAATGGATTCTAGGAAGTGTTGCTCTTATTTTCATTGGTTTCTTGCCAATTTCTTCGAAGGTTTAACTCGCAGCATGTTATGTTCTGTAGCTTATGTCCATTTAGGAATTTCAATTTCAAGTCATTTGATTTCATGTTTTTTTTCTTTTAGTTTCATTATTTTCTATGCTAACCCCCTATTAAAATAAGACCTCATATTAGCTACATTATTAAAATTGCATTCATTGAAAAATAGAAAATAGAAAAATATTGTTCTTTTGGTGCGATATTTTGAGACAACGAACATATTTTATTTCAATTCCAAGATAAAAGGGTTTTTAGAACCAGCAAAGGCCTCCTTGTGAACACTCACATTTATCTTCTACTGAGTAGATTTTGGTACGTCGCAAGACAAATACTGAACCTTGGAGTGGATCCTAAAAAGGATTTTCTTTTCAAGAGAGGAATTACGCAATGGATTCCTACCATTGATCTCATGCAAAATGAATGTCCAAAAAACCTTGGAAGTCAGTATGGAGTGTACAAAAAAGAGATATTTGTGTATTACCAATTAAACAAGACAATAGAAATGAAGGAAAGGAACTATTTGGTTTACAAAATAAATACTTGACCAATTAGGGCTGACATCCTAGATGTTTACTCTAAGTTGGATAAGTATATTATGACCTTATCTAACCCAACAAAAACTTGTTAAAAGGCATGGTATTTGTGCAAAAGACATCATGTAATTAGAAGTGTAACTTTTGCGATATATTGTAATATGTAAACTTTTGTGGAAGCGATATATGGAAAGTTCTGTAAAGCTATTTTTTTGATCCAAGGTCATGCTAAAGATCAGATATCAGATAAGAAAGAAGTTTTAGAATCTATATCCCAAAAGTCTAATTACTTGTTTGGATAGTGAGCTCTTCTTATGATTGAAATTGTGTGTTTGTGTAGTGGGCTCATCTTGCATCTATTGTACTACAACTCCTAACAGGGTTTGTGTAACTTGTAATAGGGTTGGAATCTCCTAATAGGGATTCAAAGTCTCCTAATGGGGACTCTCTATAATAAATTTTCTCATTGAATCCTAACAGGGTCCATCCTATAAGAAGGAACTTATATATCAATATATTATATATTGGGTATCATCCCCACTAGAGTTTATCATTGGCTAGGGTTTCCCTTGTTAACAAAATATGGTGTTATGAGTTAACTTTGTGCATGGTTATTTTTACTTTTCAACATTACTTTATTACTTTTTTATGTATGGTTTAAAATAAAAAATAATATCCAATTGGTGACTAAAGCTTGTAGATTACTGATTCACCCCCCCTCTTAGTAATTCTTATTTCTAACAATTGGTATTAGAGTAAAATTACTCAAAAGAGGCTTAATAGCTTGAGTAGGATCCCTATGGATATAGAATAGTTAATGAAGAACCTTGAAGAGGTGCCTAAACAAATTGATCTCCTTGTTGAAGAAAGAGATAAGCTGAAGGATAAATATGGAGACTTCAAAGTATACATTGGATAATTAAAGGAAAAGATTGAACATCTAAAATTCAAGCCTGAGTCTACTGAAACTTAAACTAGTGATGATGCTTATTCAGAGCTAAAGACAAAGTACAAGATCTTGAAGCATGAAATAAAGATTATGAATCTAAAGGTAACTTTGAGGAATGATCATAGTAAAGTTTATTTTGATCTAAAAATTGAGAATACAGATCTTAGAGGAAGTCTAGCAAAGAATACATCTGAGTTTGAAACATTGAAATAAGATCATGAACAAATTCATAAGTACAATACTATTGTGAAAGGTGAATTAACTTAGTGAAAGAAACAACTTGAGAAGCTTTATTCTAGTAGAGAAAAGATTGATGATTCAATGTTAGTATAGAGACCTACTTATGATAAGACTAGGCTTGGTTATCTATTTAATATGTCTATAAAGAAACCTAACATTAGATCATATCTGTTGTGGTATCCACAACACACACCCCATTCTTCACTAGGAATGGGGACCCCCTACTTTAATTCGACTCTTGGACTCATAGTTCGACAATTGAAAGAAGGAGAAGGTCTTCTTTGAATTAGTTAGGGTAAAATAATAATAATAATAAAAAAAAAAATCATAAGTAAAATAAAATTGGTTTTTGAATATTGTTTTTTTTTTAATGTGTTATATGTATCCAGTAATTAATCATTTTTTTCTCTTTGTGACATGCAGGTAATACAATCAAATGGCATCCACATTTGGATCAATAGCAAAGCCAGTTGTATACAAGTTCCAAGGTGTAACGCCGAAGTCATGATTGCACAATGAACACTCTGAGATCAAAGACACAGAACTTGGACACACAAACTTGGGAGAATTTTTGAAGGTTTGTAACAACCCAACTAAAAGATCTTTGAGATCTACCTTAATATGGTCTGGATTGGTAAATGCAGCATCACATCCTGAGACTGTTCAGTCAGCTGAATTTATTATGACCTTATCTTGACATTTTGTTCCTAAGGAAAGGGTGGTAAAGAGCATCACTGAGGAAGTAGTCTTGGATCTACAACTTGATAATATCGATAGAGTCTTCCACTTACCTAGAGATGATTAGTTTATTAGACTCTCATATGAAGTAGATGAGAGGTCGCATAAGGATCATCACTAGGAGGCCATGGACATCATATATTCCTCATACCTCATTGAGAAGCTATTTCAGGGAAAGACGATCAGAAAAGTTGATATAGCTCAAGGATACATGAGGGATGACATTGGATATTCAATCATTCTACTAAGCAGACTTATGGGATTGCCTACAGTAGGTCATCTTGCTTCATTCATGGTTAATTTCATTGAAACCATCAGACATGCAAAGATGCCATTGGATTGGGCTACCACACTTAGTGAGAACTTGTGTGATTAGTTGCGGATAGTAAAGGACAAGAAGAAGTTCTATATGTCTTCTTATGTGATATATCTACTTGCAGTAAGAGCCACTGACTATCCTAGGTTGTATAAAAAGGGTAGTATGCAGGATCCTAATGCATAGTCATATATAGTTTATCCTCAGTTAGTTAAGAAAAAGCTCTTGCCACAAAGCAAAGAGTACAAGATTTTGAATGATGCCTTTATCTTTTCCATCATTCAATTCATCGAAGGTGACTATGGAAAGAGATTGTCTGATGAGGCCAAGGAATAGATCATAGCTCTCGATGCATATTTTATCCAGTTTTGGACATTCACATACATTTGGGTTGGTGGTCCATCTATTCATCCAAAGAAGCTCCTGAGGTACCCAAGTGACAAGTTGGTTCTGATATAAATTTCTTAGTAGATTGAGTCAGCCTATGAGAGTATCAAGAAACAATGAAGGCCTTATTAGGATTGACCTTTTGTAATAGGGGCATATCAAGTAAAGAGAAAGCAGGATATCCCAACTTTCGAGTGGGAGTGGGAGAACTATCCTCTTGAGGAATATAACTCTCCCTGACCATTCTTTGACAGTGTTGGTAAAGTGGAAAATTTTCCAGGAAAAGAGTTCTACCATGAGGATGCCATTGAAGATCATTGGATGAATGCCATAAATGACTATGATGTTCGTATCAAGGACTATTGTAGAATGACTTTATATTTAGTAGAGAAGGCTCTCAATTTGACCATCCTAGATGAGATAAGGCTACAAGATTCACAGGAGCTACTAGATCCCTTATTCAATATAGATAAAGTTGGCAAGAGGCCCATTCTGAATGCAAAAATTGATAGAGTGGAAGGAGATGATATTAATCATCGAGCAAGACATGTCATCAGAATGACATAGAGTTGGATCAAGAAACCCTTTCCACTTGATCCAATTCTGGATATAGTGATATTCCTTATACATGGTCGCCTAGAAAAGGTAAAGGGGAGGAAAGTCATAGTTCCTATCTTTGCAGTCTAGTCTCCTATCAGGCTAGAAACAGTCTACCAGCTTGATTGTCCAGTGGTATATTACCATCCACTAGAGAAGAAGAAAGAAAAGAGGAAGAGAGCCTCTCCTTAGAGGATCTAGACAGAGCATGTTGAATACCAAGCCCCTTTGTAGCAATATGAATCTACTCCCCAAGACACCCAAGACTCTAGGATTCCTCATATCTAGGTTGATTTTTCGTTACCTCCTATTTTGTCAAGCCAGTAAGAGGAGGGAGAGATTCTAGAGACATTCATTCCTCTTATGCATCAAGAGCTCATTTCTCCTATGGTTCCATAGAAGCAAAGGAGGGTCAAGGTTAGAATAAACAAGAGGCAGAGAGTTCATAAAAGATTAGTGCCTAATCCATTTGTTCCTGAAACCATTCCTGAGGAAGAATCAGATGAGGATGAAACAGAGTTAGATGGGGAGGAAGAGCAAGTGCCTCTAGAAGGGAGAACCCGACTTGCCAAAGCTACAGAATTGGAAAGAAAGAAGAATGTCACAAATACCCCACCACATACCCAAGCTGAAATAGTAGAACTCTCTTCGTCAAAAGATGAAGTACAATGATGGGTGAATGAGCAAAGACAACTAGGTGATGCTATTCTCTCCATTCCAAATTTTGATTTCATGCAAGTAGGTACAAAATTGGTTGGAGATAATATTAGAGATACTCCTATAGGTGAATTTCAACAATAGGATTGGATGCAGATGCCACCTGAGACACAAGGTCCTCATCCAATGCCCCCATCTTCACCTCAATCTATGATGGTAGATAAGGTTTTAGTGACACCTCCACCTCTGAGTTCAGAGGAACATGTTCAGAAGGAATCATCATTAAAAGAAGAACCAAAACCAAGGGTTATTGATGAGCCATCAAAAGAGGCACAGGGAATGGAATGTATATAATAGCCTTCCTAGGAAATCGAGGATTAAACTATGGGATTTGCAAAAATTGAGACTAAAGAAGAAGAACCCTCACAATAGGAGACTTTGGGTAAGCATGGCAAAGGGAAGGATATAGTTGAACACATCTCTTCATCATATAGCACCAAGGTTATAGAAAGAAATATCCCAAGATGGTTCCGGAAGGAAATAATGAGAAGTGCTAAGCATCAATTCCTTGCTTTAGAGGATGATATCTATGACATTGCAGAGATTTTGAGCAAGCTTGACTCTCCATTACAAGATGCAACACCATTTGCATTCATTACCACTACTCAAAATTAGGACTTATTTGCACAACTGGCTCATCCCCTGAAAGGTATAGATGAAGAAGCTATCAACCTTCAGGACTATGGAGTAAAGGAAATCACATTAGGGATACTTACATGGGATACTTCTCGACAAATGATGACTATGGGAGTCAAAGAGGTTCTTAACCACATGGAATGTGATGAGATTGAAATTAAAGCACTTTGAAGGCAAGTTGAGATCTTGAAAGGATATCTAGCTGAAGTTATTGGTCCTCTTGATTCTGAATGCCCCGAGGAGGCTTTGACTACCATTCTTAAAGAGGGGAATGGTGTACGACTCAATCCATTTTTGAGAGCTAGTCAGGATTGGCGAGACAACCTTGAGGATACGGGTATCACTATAATTATAGGAAGTCTAAAATTATTGCATGCTACACAAGACAATGTTGATAAGATTGTGGCAATTTTGAGGCAGGACTTCAGCATTATGGATGAGGTACGAGTTTGGAGCAAGGATTTGCAAATTCTACAGGCCATAAAATGACAAAGGTACCACATTCTGATTGATGTATATACTAGTGAAGAGCTAGACATGATAGATGATTGGATAGAAAATATTGCAGAAGGAAATAAAGTGATGGAAACATTTCATGATGAGATACATAGGCTCAAGGACTAAGTTTGAGAGCAAATTTTGAAAGCAGAAAAGTTATATAGTGATGCATGCTCGGATATTCTTGAAGATGAAGAATGAGAGAAGCTTTTACCAGTTGAGGTAGTTGTAGAAAAATTCAAAAAGACATTAGAGGAAGCATATAGTGATGAAGACATTAGACAAGCCTTCAGGACAGAAGAAGCATTGTTAGAGTTGGCTACTAAACTTGGGGATTTTATAGAAACTCGAATTGAGGTGGACAACTACAAATAGAAGGTTAAAGATAAGTATGAAGATTTGGATCTTCTTGATGCTGCTAAGATTGCTAAGATTATAGAGAAATTCAAGGGCAAATATGCAAACATATCTTTAGGATGAAGATGAACAAAACCCAGATGCCAGAATTTCAATTTTGACACTTTGAAAATTTTGAGGTTTTTGACTCAGTTGAGGTCCACAGCTCTGTAGGTCCATAGGTCCATAGGTCCGCAGCTTCACATTTTCATGCAGCTCCACAATTTAGAGGTGCGCTGACAGTTGACTACTAGTTTCAAAAATAGCACTTTCCATGCATTGGAAATGCATTTTGATGGCAAGTTAACTCTGGCAAACATCAAGTGAAGGGCCAACTTCTATTTTTGGTTGTCTCCATGCACTTCTACTTTGACTGATGGCTTCCTCCTACTTTCTCTCTCATGATTTCATTTTTTTTGACAATCTAAAGAGCTCAAGCATCCAATTAATGAATAAAATATGGATGGAGTCCCTCTAAGCACCAGTTAGATGGTCAGTTTGTATATATTTAGTTTGTTTTAATTTTTTAAAGCATTTTATTGGATTGAGATATCTCTCACTCCAAACACAAATTGACGAGATGATTTCTTATAAATACCCCATTGTAAAATATAACAAGGGCCACTGTTATTATGCAATAAAATTATGCTTTTGGTGCTAGCATTCGGAATATAGTTATTCTTGCCTAGATGCGTCATTGTTTTATGGATTTTATTCATGAGATTTTGATTGAGCCAAAGGTTTATTGTTTTGTTTTTGGTTGTGGGATCTTTTAGTTCTGGTGTTTGGTACAGATATATGAATTTTTTTGATGTAACGAGCTTGAGAAGAGATCACCTGATTGTGTCTACATATCTTTTTGTCTCGCATGAGCACACTTTCCATGGCCTTGCGATTTGATGTAGAGTGAAACATCATTCGATTTGTTATAGATTCTCACTGATGATTGCATCAATGGATTCTAGGAAGTTTTGCTACTATTTTCATTGGTTTCCTACCAATTTCTTCAAAGGTTTAACTCACAGTGTGTTGTGTTCTGTAGCTTATGTCTATTTAGGAATTTCACTTTCAAGTTATTTGATTTCATGTTATTTGCTTTCAATTTTGTTATTTTCTTTGCTAAACCCGTTGTTAGAATAGGACCTCATAGTAGCTACATTGTTAGAGTTGCATTCATTGAAAAATAGAAAATACAAAAATATTGTTCTTTTGGTGTGATATTTTGAGACAACGAACAGAGTTTACTTGATTCCAAGGTAAAAGAGTTTTTGGAACCAGCAAAGGCCTCCTCATGAACATTCACATTTATCTTCTACTGAGCAAATTTTGGCACATCACAAGACAAACAATGAACCTTGGAGTGGATCCTCAAAAATATTTGCTTTTCAAGAGAGGAATTACACTATGGATTCCTACCATTGACCTCGTGCAAAATGAATACCCAATAGAAGTGGCACTAGAAGGAGGGCCCCTACAAAGAACATACTATTGAAAACAAGAAAGATTTGATCAAATTTCAAATATTTTGCACCCTTGAAATAATCTACACTACGTAAAAGGTTCAGAAATCACTTCTAAAATTTTCAAAAATTCAGGTTCGCAGATCTGCAGGTCTGCAAGTCCACAAATCTGCAGGTCTGCAGATCTGTAGCTCTGCAGCTCTGTAGCTCTGTAGATCTGTAGATCTGCAGCTCCACAGATTTATAGGTCCATAGGTCCATAGAACTCTGTGATCTAAAAATTTAGAATAGTGATTAAGTGTACTTTAGCAAAGGTGTGCTTTTTCCAGAATTGATACAAGCTGGAAGATATTGATCCTAGATCCCCATTCCAGCGAGCATTAAGATCTTCACCAAGTGCCCAAAAATTTCTAGAGCTTACTCATTTTCATAAGCCACGTAGTGACAGAGGAATACCCCAAATTCAACCACTTCCATTTGACATGTCATCATCTTCTTCTACTCCACCACCCATTCAACCACCAAGTGGACCTCTATATATTCCAACACTCCCATCACCTTTCCACCCACCTTTAGGTCGACAAAATCCTTGGATGGCCTTTTTCACAAATGCCATTGATTCACCCCTTAGCTTGAGAGGTGCCCTCCATGACTTCCCTAAGAATCCCAAGAAATTTTGTCTAAGGTTTATTTATGGAGAAACAAGAACTGCCAAAGATCATGTCCAACTTTTTAAGGAAATTTGCAACCGAAAGCAAATTTCCAATGAAGATGTGGTTCTTCATTTATTCCCCTAGTCTTTGGGGAAATTTCCTTCAATTAGTACATGAACCTACCAATAGGATGCATTGGAGACTGGGACACTTTCAAAAAATCATTTTTGGAACAATTCAAAACATTCATCAATCCAACAGTGATACATCAACAAGTCATATCAATAAAAAGGGACCCAGCTGAAACAGTTTCACGCTTCAATCATCATTTTCATATGGCCTATTGCAAGTTGGAGACATCGTACACAATTTTGATTGAAGCTGCCATCCAAGTTTATTTCAATGCCATGGATCCTCTTACTATGATTTTTCTAAGGAGACTCCCTGGAGCAAATATTGACACATTGGACAAAGTCTTTGCAGAAGCAATTACATTCACAAAGCAAGCTAATCCTAATGGAGGAGGAATGATGCTTTCTACACAAGCAATCCCTACAATACCAATGGTTCCTGTGGGAGCACCCACTGTACCTAGTCAGTTCATAGCTATGAACCCAGTTCCATTACAATAGGTACCAGCTCCACAAACTCAAGCGATAACGTATCCAAGGTATGAGCCCTCGAAAACAGCCTTCTTTGAACAAAAGGCGACGGTTCCTGTGGAATCAGATAACAATCTCCCGTCGAAATTTGGTTAGATGAAGAAAACCATTTCACAAATGAACAATGAATTGACTCATCTTAGATTGTCCCAAGGACAAAATAACAACTTCTAGAGAAACAATATCAACCCCTACAACAACAATTTTGGTCAGAATTACAACAGGAACTTCAACAATAATAGTAACAACAATGCAGGAAACAACGAGGGAGGAAACAACTTCAATCCTCCTGATCACAACAATGGCTTTCAAAGAAAAAACTAACAATGGAACACTAGACCAAATAATGGAAGCGTTCTTGCCGATAACAATAACATTCAGTATGCCGACATTAATCAGTATGATGATAGCCAAAATATGCCTAGTAATGATGGTGCATACTACAATGGTAATTAGGATGTGAATCAAAACCCGCCAATGAATGATAATCTGCCTCCTATTCAATTCAATGCAATGCTATTAAAATCTTACGATTCTACCCAGAATGTACAAGTGGAACAACAAGCAAATGAAGAATTCTCATTCCCTTTTAGTCAAGAACCCGATCTTCAACATGATGAGATGTTTGCCTTTCAAAATGATAATCGAAACAAATATAATCTCAAAAATAAAAAGGATCCCTTGACTGATGGAATTCCTCCTAGTTTACAACCAACCCCACCTGATCCTAGAGCAAGCATCAATCCACCACCGGTAAAGCCAGCCCAAGGAGGACCACAGTATCAGAACCAAGTAAACATACCAACAATATTGAAGAACCTTGTTTGGTCTACTGAAAAATATAATGCGGTCGAAGTCCTGAAGAAAACAAAAGCTAATATGTCCATGTTTGACATGTTGCAGAATTGTCCACAAAAAAGAGAAGCACTCATGAAGACATTGGATAATACAAAGGTTTCCCATAATATGAATAATGTTTCCCAAAAGACAGTGCCACAACAAGTAAATACTGTAGAAGCGATGCCTACTATGTTCAAGGACAAAGTCAAGGTACCCACATTTTTGTTGAGCATAAGGATATATGGAAAGAATCTACACAATTGCCTTATTGATTTGGGAGCTTATTGTAATGTGATTCCATTATCAATAGCTCAAAGGCTAGGAGTTAATCCTCAACCCTCTAACCGAGTGGTAATACAATTGGATAAAATAGAGGTAAAAGTCATTGGAGTGTTGAAAGATGTGTGGATACAGCTAACAGTTGATCCTCGGATCCAAGATATTGTTGACATACATGCAGTTGACATCGCAAAAACATATGGATTACTCCTGAGAAGAGAATGGGAAAAATGTCTTAGAGGATGGTTCCCCACAGATTTCACTCAATTATGGTTACCATGGAAAGGTCTGAACAATCAAATCAAGATAGATGTCCAGCCCAAATTGAAAACAATGATCACAGATTACAATGCCCTAAATGAGGTAGCATTCTTGCAATCTAATTTGGGTTCATACAAATTAATGGCATTAGACATGGTTCCTAACAAGACATCTCAAGACCAAAATGAAGAACCTAAGGTGTTGATACCTAAAAATGAGATAGTGACACAATTCATACAAAGTATGGTGACTAATCTACAGTGTTTAGGGGAGGAAGCTGACCCCAATATCCTCCTCCTTCCAGGATTTTTTCGGTTGCATAAAGTTAGTCATTCAAAGTTTGAATGTTCAACATGCCAAGAAGTAGTAGCAAAAGTTTTGACACAAATAATGGGAAACAAAAGTATGAAGACCTCAAGAGATGAAGTTATCCAAATCCTAAATTCAGTGAATTCATCCAACCTTGTTATGCAAGTTGAAGAGGAAAGTGAAGATTTAAATGTATCATACAACAATACCTCTTCGGATGGTGGAGGCTTATCTTCTCCTCCTCCTGGAATGATTAAATTTTAGAGAAGAAGACAATATGTTAAAGGCAAAGGATGGACCTCAATAGTCATTCATCCAGAACCTAAGGTTGAACAAATCACTGAGCTAATGGACGAAATTCAAGAGGAGCAAGAAAAACACACTCTTCCTCTATCCATGGGGTATGAAGGAGGTTCATCAAGCCCTACAAAAGAAAAGTTACAATGGGTGTCCAAGAAACAGCCGTTTAAAGCTCAAGTAAAGGAAAAGTTAAGGACAAATAAGCACAAAGTCAGAAAACCCAAGGGAAATACAATTTGGACACTCCGCTTCGATGGGTCCAGATGCAGATTAGGAGCCAGTGTAGGTATTGAACTAATCAACCCAAAAGGTAGGGCTTTCTATGTTGCATATTGATTGTAGTTTAGATGTATTAATAATGGCACAGAATATGAAGCCTTGATTTGAGAACTTCTCTTTGCATTGGAAAAAGGATTTACTGCTCTTATAATCAAAGGGTATTCTCAACTAGTGATAAGACAAGTAAAATCCATATACTCATGCAATGACAAAAGATTAATCACTTATAGGGAAAGGGTATGGGATATAATGGATGACTTTGAAGCTCTGAACATCAAATCCATTCCAAGAAAAAAGAATGTGGTAATAGACGCCCTTGCAATTTCAGCTAGCACTTTACAACCAGTAGAAAGAACAAAGTTGAAAAGATTCTCAGTTGAATTAGTTTTTGTTCCTACCATTCCTGAAAATATCACAAACTTTCATGTCTTTCAAGATGATCAACATATACTCGAGTTTATTATGTGCAGTCACCATTTCCAACGACAAGAGATTGATGATACACCTGAAGACAAGCTCAAAGATGATGAGCTTGAGGATGATGATGGAATCCTTAATTTGAAAATCAAAAACATTCTGAAAGGGATGGTTGAACTTGAACACATCTTTGACCATAAAGAATCAACACTCCATAGAAGGGAAACTCAAGAGAAAGGAATCGAAGAATGTGACTTGTACAATTTAGGCACTGATGAAGAACCAAAAATGGTGCAAATAGGAAAAGCATGCAACCAAAAGGAATGGGATGACATGCTCAAGTTACTCATCGAGTATAAAGATGTCATTGCTTGGAGCTATGAAGAATTGAAAACTTATGATCTTGATATTATCACACATGACATCCCATTGAAGCTAGATTCTAAACCTTTCTGAAAAAGACAACGACCGATAAATCTGATAATTGAACCAATGATCATGAAAGAAGTCAAAAAACTATTGGATGCTAAGATCATATTCCCTATTCGTCATTCCACCTAGGTAGCAAATTTAGTCCCTGCACAGAAAAAGACTGGAGAGATTTTCCTTTGTGTTGACTTTCGTAACTTGAACTTGGCATCTCAGAAGGATAACTACCCTCTACCCTCATTAGATGAAGTGTTGCAAATTGTTAATGGTTCAAAGATGATGTCATTTTTGGATGGTTACTTGGGGTATAACTAGGTGATGGTCGATGAAGAAGATAGGCTAAAGACTGCTTTCACAACCAAGTGGGGAATGTTTGCCTACAGAAGGATGCCTTTTGGGTTGATTAATGCGGGAGCTACATTTCAACGAGTAATGGATGAAACCTTCAAAGGATTGATAAATAGGTGTATAGTCATCTACATGGATGACTTGACTATCTTTTTGAAGGATCGAAGTACTCATATTGCTGATCTAAGGCAGGTATTCAATAGATGTCGTAGGTACGGCATATCACTCAATCCCAAGAAATGTTTGTTCGGTGTTACTAAAGGAAAGCTCCTAGGACATGTCATTTCTGAAGTTTGAATTTCCATTGATCTAGATAGAGTTTAGTCTATTTTGAAGTTAACACCTCCTCATAGCTAGAAGGAATTGAAATCTTTTTTTGGAAAGATAAACTTTGTACGCAAATTCATAAGTGGTTTCGCAGAGATAGTGTGCCCCCTCAATGATTTACTCAAAAAAGGGGCTAAAACAGAATGGGTACCAGAGATAAAGAAATCCTTCCAAGCTATTAAGGTTGCCATCTCCATAGCCCCAGTTTTGGTAAGTCCAGATTACGGGTTACCTTTCAAGATCTATTCCTTTGCTTCCAAACATTCTTACACAGGGATCTTGACACAAAAAAGAGAAAAGGAGGATGAATGACCCATTGCTTTCTTGAGTTATCCTCTAAAGAATGCTGAGTTAAAATATTCAAATCTTGATAAACAGTCCTTTGTGTTAATCAAGGTAGTAAAGAAGTTCCGTCACTACATACTCAGAAGTAAGGTGTATGCAATTGTACCTGACCCAGTAGTAAAAATGCTTTTGATGTAAAATGAACTTGGCGAAAGAAGAGGAAAGTGGATGGCAATACTTCAAGAATTTGATCTAGAGATTCAACCTATGTGATTAGTCAAAGGCCAAGGATTATCCAAAATGATCGCTGACAACTAAGAAGGAACTCAAAAGGAATTCAAATTTGATGATGAAATTGATGAAGATGATCAAAAGAAGATGGTTGTATCACAAGTTGATATCAATCCAGGTGTAGTGACAGATGTGTGGTACCAGGATATTGTCTATTATCTCCAAAAGATCAATGCCTTGAATGGATGAATAGTCTACAATGTAGGGGACTTAAGATGAAATGTGAGTCTTACAAATTACTTGGTAACAAGTTGTATAAAAGGAACTACGAAGGGATTTATTTGAAATGCTTCAGACGGGAAGAAGCAAAGGATGTCCTTGAACATTTTCATGATAAGTATGGTATAGGACACAGTTCAACAGAAGCAACAACTCACATGATTTTAAGATCGGGTTATTTTTGGCCTACCATATTGAAATATATGTTTGAACATGTGTGTTCCTATCATACATGCCAAACTAGTGCTAATAAAGAGAGGCACCCAACAATGCCACTGCAATCGGTATACAAGGTGCACCCTTTCGCAAAGTGGGGACTAGATTTCATTGGTCCAATAAATCCACCATCATCAACTAGATATGCATTTATCCTTACAGCTATGGATTATTGCACATGGTGGACAGAGGTAGAGACTTTCAGAAATTGCACTACTAAGGTGGTGACAGACTTTTCGGAAGAACATATTGTTACCAGATTTGGAATGCTATTTTCTCTTGTATGCGACAATGGATCTACATTTGCATCTACATTTTTGACACAATGGGAATTTGAAAACAAAGTCATCATTAGATTCTCTTCAAATTACTACCCGTAAGGAAATGGGGTAGCAGAATCTACAAACAAAAATTTGATCACTATAATAAAATGACCATTGAAGGAGAACCCTAGGGATTGGCATACACAATTAAAATACACCTTGTGAATAGATTGAGTCAGAGTGAAAAAGGCCTTGGGTGCTTCTCCCTATTTACTTGTTTATGGGCAAGAACTGGTATTCCCGCTCAATCTCAAGATTCCTGTTATAAAATTCATGAGTGGGTATGCTAATGAAACTGACAAAGTACAAATCTAATTGATGAATCTTCTAGAAATCGAGGAGAAATGAACAACTACATTAGAACACATGGCTAAACATCAAGCCTTTATCAAGAGATGTTTCAATAAGAGGGCCACAATAAAATCCTTTAGGATTTCTGACCTAGTCCTACTTTGGGATAAGGTGAGAGAAAAGTCGAGAAGCCATACCAAGTTTCAATGCTTGTGGATAGGCCCATATCAGATTGCAAAAATTCTTGGAGAAAAAACATTTAGGCTAAGTTCCTTACAAGGGGAGTTTCTACCTTTTCCTGTAAATGGGAAATTTCTGAAACATTATTTTGAAGCCTTAAGAAAAAAAAAAAAAAAATTTAGTTAAGTTTCATTTTTGCATGTAGATTAAATTTTCATTTCGGCAAGAGTGTTTAATTCTACAAGTGTGTTTCCTTTTAAAGTTAGGTTAGTCCTAGGGGGTAAGGTGTACTAGGAATTTTTTTCTCAAGATTTCACTAACCACTCTTTGGTCTTGATTTCAGGAGGAGGTATTTCTTTGTCAAAACATTTGGATGATTATGTGTTTTATATAGACCAAGCAACAGACATCTCTTATGGAATTAAAGGGACTTTCAGTTTGGAAATCAGAAGCCTAGACTAACAAGCTCTCAACACTTTGCAAATTTAAAGATTTCATGGTGTTAGGTGTTGTTCAATTTCAAGTTAAAGATGACGAGAGATGATCCAAATTCTGACTGGTTCAAACAGGAGGGGTCTCCTTGGAGGGTTGCTAAGATTGTTGTTTGGTGTAAGAGTTTCTTAAAAAGTTCTAAAAGAGGAATGCAAGGGATGCTCATAAGAGATCGAATCCAAGAAATGACACTAATGTTCTGACTACATAGTCTAAGCATAGTCAGGATACAAAATTTAAAAAAAAAAGAAGAAGAAGAAGAAGAAAGAAAGTGTTAAGTCTGAAGGATTTTAAAGATCTTAAATGGCTAAAGATATGTTGCAAAACAAAGTATCTTGTATTCAAAAGTATTGTTTCATCAAAAGTAACGTGTTGAATGATATAGAGCAATTATGCAAAAGGCCAAAAAAAAAAAAAGTTAAAAAAATGTGACATCTTGCCAAGAGCCCTTGAACTAATTCTCTTATCTAGTCAAGCAATTGATTGATGAAATGCCTTCATGGAATTTTTAAATGAATGAGTTGGGAGGAGTGGGAGATTATTTCAAGTTGTCAGAAAACTCTGATTGACTGCAGCCTAACACATCAAAAGGAATGAATAGACAATGCACACACTGAGCTGGAAGGTTTCAAGTTTTGAGATTTAGACTAAGAAGTCATCCAAAAGATGCTTGAAATGTTCGAAGCTTGGTTGGTGTTTGACACACATCAGAGAAATGTTTGCTGATGAAGAAATGCCTTGATCATTTCTTCCTTTTTTTGGGGCTATTTGTTGCGGTATCCACAACACACACCCCATTCCTCACTAGGAATGGGGACCCCCTACTTTCCTCCGATTCTTGGACTCATAGTTCGAGAATTAGAAGAAGGAGAAGGTCTTCTTCGAATTAGTTAGGGTGAAATAAAATAAAAATTTTAAAAAAAATTTAAAAAAATCATAAGTAAAATAAAATTGGTCTTTGAATATCATTTTTTTTTAATGTGTTATATGTATCTAGTAATTAATCATTTTTTCTCTTTGTGATGTGTAGGTAATACAATCAAATAACATCCACATCCAAATCAATAGCAAAGCCAGTTGTATACAAGTTCCAAGGCATGACCCCGAAGTCATGATTGCACAATGAACACTCTGAGATCAAAGACACAAAACTTGGACACTCGGACTTGGGAGAATTTTTGAGGGTTTGTAACAACCCAACTAAAAGATCTTCTTTGAGATCTGCCTTAATACGGTCTGGATTGGTAAATGCAGCATCACATCCTGAGACTGTTCAGTCAGCTGAATTGATTATGACCTTATCCCGACATTTTGTTCTCGAGGAAAGGGTTGTAAAGAGTGTCACTGGGGAAGTAGTCTTGGATCAATGACCTGATAATATCAAGAGAGTCTTCCACTTACCTAGAGCTGATCAGTTTATCAGGCTCTCATATGAAGCATCTGAGAGGTGACATAAGGATCATCACCATGAGGCCATGGACATCATATATTCCTCATACTTCATTGAGAAGCCATCTCGGAGAAAGACGATCAGCAAAGTTGATATGGCTCAAGGATACATGAGGGATGACATTGGATATTCAATCATTCTACTGAGAAAAGTTATGGGATTTCCTGCAGCAGGTCATCTTGCTCCATTCATGGTTAATTTCATTGAATTCATTAGACACACAAAGATGCCACTGGATTGGGCTACCCCACTTAGTGAGAACTTGTGTGATTAGTTGTGGACAGTAAAGGATAAGAAGAAGTTCTATATGACTTCTTATGTGATATATCTACTTATAGCAAGAGCCACTGACTATCCCGGGTTGTATAAAAAGGGTAGTATGCAGGATCCTAATGCATGGCCATATATAGTTTATCCTGAGTTAGTTAAGAAAGAGGCTCTCGCCACAAAGAAAAGAGTACAAGATTGTGATTGATGCCTTTATCTTTGCCATCATTCGATTCATCAAAGGTGACTATGGAAAGAGATTGTCTGATGAGGCTAAGGCATAGATCACAACTCTCAGTGCATATTTTATCCAGTTCTAGACATTCACATACATTCGGGTTGGTGGTGCATCTATCCATCCAAAGAAGCTCCAAAGGTACCCAAGTGACAACTTGGTTCTGATGGAAATTTCTTGGCAGATTGAGTCAGCCTATGAGAGGATCAAGAAACAACGAAGGCCTTGTTGGGATTGGCCTTTTGTAATAGGGGCATATCAAGTAAAGAGAAATTAGGATATCCTAATTTTCGAGTGGGAGTGGGAGAACTATCCTCTTGAGGAATATAACTCTCCCCAACCATTCTTTGATAGTGTTGGTAAAGTGGAAAATTTGGCATGAAAAGAGTTCTACCACGAGGATGCCATTGAAGATCATTGGGTGAATGCCACAAATGACTATGATGTCAGTATTAGGGACTATTGTAGAATGACTTTGTACTTAGTAGAGAAGGCTCTGCATTTGACCATCTCGAATGAGATAAGGCTACAAGATTCATAGGAGCTACTAGATCCCTTATTCAATATAGATAATTTCATCAAAATGACAAAGAGTTGGATCAAGAAACCCTTTCCACTTGATCCAATTCTGGATACAATGATATTCCATATACATGCTCACCCAAAAAAGGTAAAGGGGAGGAAAGTCACAGTTCCTATCTTTGCACTCTAGTCTTCTATCAGGCTAGATACAGTCTACTAGCTAGATCATCTAGTGGGATATTAACATGCACCAAGAAGAAGAAAGAAAAGAGGAAGAGAGCCTCTCCTTAGAGGATCCAGATAGAGCATGCTGAAGAATAGGCCCCTTTGCAGTAACATGAATCTACTCCCCAGGACCCCCAAGAATCTGGGATTTCTCATGTCCAGGTTGATTTTCCATTACCTCCTATTTTGTCAAGCTAGCAAGAGGAGGAAGAGATTCCAAAGACATCCATTCCTCTGATGCATCAAGAGCTCATTTCTCCTATGGTTCCACAGAAGCAAAGGAGGGTCAAGGTTAGAATGAACAAGAGATATAGAGTTCATAAAATATTAGTGCCTAATTCATCTGTTCCTAAAACCATTCCCGAGGAAGAATCAAATGAGGATGAAATAGATGGGGAGGAAGAGAAAGTGCCTCTACAAGGGAGAACCTAACTTGCCAAAGCTATAGAATTGGGAAGAAAGAAGAATGTCACAAATACCCCACCACCCACCCAAGC
Source organism: Cupressus sempervirens (assembly GCA_028749045.1). NCBI lineage: Eukaryota > Viridiplantae > Streptophyta > Pinopsida > Cupressales > Cupressaceae > Cupressus > Cupressus sempervirens. The sequence goes on along the minus strand of CM053786.1, from coordinate 267,666,087 downwards.
TAAAATAGTAGAGCTCTCTTCATTAGAAGATGAAGTACAATGATGGGTTAATGAGAAAAGAGAGCTAGGTGATGATATTCTCTCCATTCCAAATTTTGATTTCATGCTAGTAAGTATAGAATTGGTTGGAGATAAGATTAGAGATACTCCTATAGGTGAATTTCAACAGCAAGATTGGACGCAGATGCCACCTAAGACACAAGGTCCTCATCCAATGTCCCCCATCTTCACCTCAGTTTATGATGGTAGATAAGGTTTTAGTGACACTTCTACCTCTGAGCTTAGAGGAACATGTTCAGAAGGAATCATCATTACAAGAAGAACCAAAACCAAGGGTTACTGATGAGCCATCAAAAGAGGCACAGGGAATGGAATGTATACAACGGCCGTCCCTGGAAATCGAGGATCAAACTATGGGATCTATGAAAATTGAGACTATAGAAGAAGAACCCTCACAATAGGAGACTCCAAGTAAGAGCAGCATAGGGAAGGAGATAGTTGAACACATCCCTTCATCATCTAGAGCCAGGGTTATAGAAAGACATATCCTGAGATGGTTCTTGAAGGAAATAATGAGAAGTGCTAAGCATCAATTCCTTGCTTCAAAGGATGATATCTGTAACATTGCAGAGATTTTGAACAAGCCTGACTCTCCATTACAGGATGCAACACCATTTGCATTCATTACCACTACTCAAAATCATGACTTATTTGCACAATTGGCTCATCCCCTGAAAGGTACAGATGAAGAAGCTGTCCACCTTCAGGACTATGAAGTAAAGGATATCACATTATGGAAACCTACATGGGATACTTCTCAACAAATGATGATTATTGGAGTCAAAGTGTTTCTTAACCACATGGAACATGATGAGATTGAAATCACAGCACTTTGAAGGCAAGTTGAGATCTTGAAAGGATATCTAGCTGAAGTTATTGGTCCTCTTGATTCTGAACGCCCTGAGGAGACTTTGACTACCATTCTTAAAGAAGGGGAAGGTGTATAGCTCAATCCATTTTTGAGAGCTTGTCAGGATTGGCGAGACAACCTTAAAGATATGGGTATCACTATAATTATAGGAAGCCTAAAATTATTGCATGCTACACACGACAATGTTGATAAGATCGTGGCAATTTTGAGGTAGGACTTCAGCATTATGGATGAGGTACGAGTTTGGAGCAAGGATTTGCAAATTCTATAGGCCATAAAAGGACAAAGGTATCACATTCTGATTGATGTATATAATGGTGAAGAGCTAGACATGATAGATGATTGGATAGAAAAGATTGCAGAAGGAAATAAAGTGATGGAAACATTGCATGATGAGATACATAGGCTCAAGGACCAAGCTTGAGAGCGAATTTTGGAAGTAGAAAAGTTATATATTGATGCATGCTTTGATATTTTTGAAGATGAAGAATGAGAGAAGCTTTTACCAGTTGAGGTAGTTGTAGAAAACTTAAAAAAGACATTAGAGGAAGCATCCAGTGATGAAGACATTAGACAAGCCTTCAGGACAGAAGAAGCATTTTTAGAGTTGGATACTAAACTTGGAGATTTTGTAAAAACTCGAATTGAGGTGGAAAACTACAGACATAAGGTTAAAGATAAGTATGAGTATTCGGATCTTCCTGATTCTACGAAGATTACTAAGATTATAGAGAAATTCAAGGGAAAATATCCAAACATATCTTTAGGATGAAGATGAACAAAACCCAGATGCCAGAATTTCAATTTTGACACTTAGAAAATTTTGAGGTTTTTGACTCAGTCAAGGTTCGTAGCTCTGCAGGTCTATAGCTCCATAGATCCATAGGTCTGTAGCTCAATAGCTCCATAGCTCTACAAGTCTACAGGTCTACAAGTCTGTAGCTCCGCATTTTCACGCAGCTCCGCAATTCAAAGGGTCACCGATAGTTGACTACCAGTTTCAAAAATAACACTTTCCATGCATTGGAAATGCATTTTGATGGAAAGTTAACTCTGACACACATCAAGTGAAGGGCTAGCTTCTATTTTTGGGTGTCTCCATGCACTTCTACTTCGACTGATGGCTTCTTCCTACTTTCTCTCTCATGCTTTCATTGTTTTTGACATGTAAAGGGCTCATGCATCCAATTAATGAATAAAATATGGATGGAGTTCCTCTGAGCACCAGTTAGATGGTCAATTTGTATATATTTAGTTTTTTTTAATGGTTTAAAGAATTTTATTGCATTGAGATATCTCTCACTCTCAACACAAATTGAGGGGATGATTTCTTATAAATACCCCATTGTAAAATATAACAAGGGCTGCCATTATTATGCAATAAAATTATGCTTTTGGTACTAGCATTTAGAGTGTGGTTATTCTTGCCTGGATGTGTCATTGTTTTATGGATTTTATTCATGAGATTGTGATTGAGCCAAAGGTTTATTGTGTTGTTTTTGGTTGTGCGATCTTTTAGTTCTAGTGTTTGCTACAGATATATGAATTTCGTTGAAGTAACGAGCTTGAGAAGAGATCACCCAATTGTGTTTACATAGCTCTTGTCTTGCATGAGCACACTTTTCGTGGCCTTGCAATTTGATGAAGAGTGAAACATCATTCGATTTGTTATAGATTCTCACCGACAATTGCATCAGTGGATTCTAGGAAGAGTTGTTTTCATTGGTTTCCTACCGATTTCTTCAAAAGTTTAACTCACAACATGTTGTGTTCTGTAGCTTATGTCCATTTAGGAATTTCACTTTCAAGTTATTTGATTTCATGTTATTTGCTTTCAGTTTTGGTATTTTCTTTGCTAACCTCTCTATTAGAATAGGACCTCATAGTAGCTGTATTGTTAGAGTTGCATTCATTGAAAAATAGAAAATACAAAAATATTGTTCTTTTGGTGTGATATTTTGAGACAATGAACAGATTTAACTTGGAAGGTAAAAGAGTTTTTGGAACTAGCAAAGGCCTCCTTATGAACATTCACATTTATCTTCTATTGAGAAAATTTTGGTATGTCACAAGACAAACACTGAACCTTGGAGTGGATCCTCAAAAAGATTTTCTTTTCAAGAGAGGAATTACACTATGGATTCTTGCCATTGATCTCGTGCAAAATGAATGCCCAAGAATATCCAAAAGAAAAAGATAAATCTGATGATAATATTGAATCTAGTCAATCTTTTGATAAACCTAAAGAAGTTGGACAAGACAAGGAAGTTGAGATATTGGATGAACCAAAGCAAGTGGAATCTCCTAAGGAAAATAGGTATGAATTTAGAGGTAAGTATGTTTTCATGTAACGAAATAGGTCATATGAAAAGGAATTGTACAAAAAAGTCAATATTTAATCATCTTAAGGACTTTTATTTGCATAATTGTTATGGTATGTGTCATAAAGCATTTGATTGTATGAAACCTAAATATGATAATGATAGAAGGAATTGTAGAATATATAGAAATACTAACCCTACAAATAGAAGAATATCTATTGAAAGGAGATCAAGAGAAGGAAGAGCTTATGAAGAAAGATGATAGATCATGTGTTATAAGTGTAACAACTTTGGACACACAACTCATAATTGTCATGCACCTGATGATTAGTAGAACCCTAGAAGCAGAACTCCAATATGTCAGTTATACAACAACTTCAAACATACATCAAAGTATTGCAAAATGAATAGAAACTTTAGAGATAGAAGGAACAATGGAAGAAACTTCATGAATAGAAGAAATGATGGAAGAAATGTCAAAAATGACAAAAGGAACCATGAGAGGAACTCTAGAACTAACAAAGACAATGAGGAACAAAGAAATCTAGTAAGTGAACATTTAAAAGAACTTAATGAAGCATTTTTAAAAGCATTAGACATCACAATAGAAAAGTTAGAAAATGATGAAATTGGAATATCAAAGTTAGTAATTGAGTTTGATTCAATCAACTTGAATTAAGCTTGTTCATAGAACTTGAATTTGAAACTTCACTCAGATATCTAATTATGGGTAGTGAAGTTGGGAAAAGGTGTATCAAGATACGTTTAGACTATATCTAAGCTTTCTTATAATTTGGAGCTTATCTAAACTAGTTATGAAGGAATTAAGAGTTACTATTATTAAAGAGTAAGTAAATTTTGTAGTAGAAGATCTACATGTTCTTACTGAGAATTTTGTGAAGTGAAGTTTTGTGGAGTGTTGTCATGATGGCAGTAAGCTATGGTAAACTTAGGGTAACATTTGAAGATCTGATAGAAGATATTTGATTTTAGAATGCAATTGACAACTTTTTGTATCTGCAATGTATGCAATTAATCTAAGCTCAAGTTGAAGGAATAACATGGAGTACAAACTCAATTACCACTTCATTGTGATTACATCTAAAGCATAGAGAAATCAAAAGAGATTTTACTTATATTCAAGTAGTAGAACCTTGGGAAACATTTCTTGATCCCTTAGGTTATGAATTGAGTGATGAAATAGTAGTTGGATACATTGATTGTTGAAATTAGAGAAGGACCAAGTTGAGTATAGATTTGGAACTTATGATGAGATTACCCAATCATCTCATTAGGAATCCTTGGAGAAGGCATCTCACAAGAATATTGAAACAATAATGAAAAAAACCTTATTAGAGGCTGGTATGACTGAGAGTGGGTTACAAGTAGTCAAACAAACTGTGAAACAAGGTATATTGAATGTGTAACCTTTCTCATTGTCTATTGTAGAGACATCTTTAGAATAGAGAATTCCTTATGTAGCACTATCAGATGTAAAGACAAGTGCGCTAAAGAGGAAATCAGAAGGATTAGTGGAAGTTGTGACCACCAAGAAGATAAGGGTCAAGCAATAAGCCATTGGACAAGAAAAGAGAAAAAATAAATTGTTGAAAATTGTTGAGTCTAGTAAAGAAGAAGAAGAAGAAGAAGAAGCTAAATAGATAAAGAAGGTAACTACTTCTAAAAAGTTAACAAGAAAAACTCAACAACCCTAGAAGTTGAAGATAGAAAAGATAAATTCAACTATTGCTAGTGAAGGAAACTTTTTCCAAATGAAATTTTTTTATGAATTGTATAATAATTTTGAGAAAGATCAGATTGATATCTATACTATGAGATACATAATAGATAACAATATGAAATCCAATGATATTGAAGGAATGGTAAACTAGAAAGTATATGATAGACTCATAGAAAAGAAAGCACTTACATGAGAAGATGACATAAAACTTTGAAAGTCTATGATAAGAACAATATGCAAGATTGATGATGAAGAAGAAGTGAAGAGATTGTTGAAAAATCTAGCACCTTAAGTGTTAAAAAAGTTAAGAACATTCATGTTTATGATGAGTGAGAAAGATAAACTAAGAAGTGAAATAGTGGCAACCATAAGTTAGATGATGACAGAGTCCAACAAAGCATCTTCACTAGCACCCAAAACATCAGAAGTGTCAATAAGTGGTGATATAATACAGATAGATCAAACCAATATTACCATTAACATTGATGATACTAATGCATTTGAAAGTTCTGAACAAAATGAACCTCACACTAAGGATATTTAAAAAATAATTAAGACAAATTGAAGAGGACAAAACGATAATAGAAGAAATGAAAAGAAAAATAGAGGAAGATAAGAAAAAGAGATTAGATAAGGAAGAAAAGAGAGAAAAAGAAAGAAAAGAAAGACAAGAAAAAGAGATAGAAGAGAGAGCAATCAAAGAGCCAACTAAAAATAAGTAAAGGGAAGATGACACTAAACCTTCTAGTTCATCTAATTTTCTTTTTCTTTCTAGCCTGACAACTAATGATGATGATTGAATTGACTTGATCTCATCTTTGTCAAAACTTATGGAGAAAAACAAGATAGTGAACAGCCTACATAGAACCTTGATGGAGGTTACTAATAAATTACATAGTACTCTAGTAGTCTAGCACATAGAGGTAGATCCTAAATAGAGGGCACAAGGAGTGCTAAAATCTTTTGATGAAGAATTCAAAAATTTGTTGAATGTTGCAGAAACAAAGGCACAAATCACACATGATGCTAACTTGTTTAGCACTATTTGTTAGAATATTAAGAATGATTTGATAAGTCTTTATACTTGTATCAAAGAAATTTGAAAGTTTCAATAGGATGGTAAGATATTTAAATCAAGTTTACTCTATCTCACAAGCTGACTAACAATATTGACAGTTAGATTGGAGGAAAGATGAGTGAGCTAGAGGCTCTATCTAGCTAGTAAAATTGATGATTTTGAAGGACAAGTGGCCAGTATTCATAATTATATCAGGAAACTTGAACATCAAAAGGAACAAATTTTGAAGAGAGTATTAGATTTTAGAGAGTCTATTTCTCTAAAAATATCTTTTTTTGAGAAATAGTTGGAGGAATGTGTCAAGGCCAAGGACACTTATTCCAACTTTCTATACTCTAATTGTAATGTAGTTGAGATTGCATTATATGCCCTATGTTCAATACTCACCTCTAATAAATCAGCGAAGGATACATGGACAAAACTTAAGAGAAATCTTAAGGCAAGCTTTGGTGATTGCATGAAGATACTCTTAGGTTAAAGGCAACAGAACAACATTTTTAATAGCAAATTTTTAATAGTTTTTTGACATTTTAACCTTTGTCATTGATGTCAAATGGGGATGCATAGGAAAATTGTAAATCAGGTAAAGAAAAGATAAAATTTTAAATTATGAAATCATTTTGTAAGGGGGATCATATGTAAGATGGACAATTTGTAATAGGTGTAATGTTACTGTGTTATTTTTTTTCAAGTTTTTGATACTTAGCCAATTTTTCGTATTTTGTTGCCATCAATACAAAATGGGAGATTATTGACAATTGGCTAATGAAGATATGTAATTTTTGCAATTTATGAAACACATGATGTACATGCTTATAGGAAACCTCAAAAATAATTATACTTAGCTTTTGGTACTTAGAAAATTGTCTAAGTATGAATTTGGATTACATCAGTATATAGTTTTGTATGTAACTTGTTACTGATGTCATATTATGATTAATAAATTTAGATGGAGATAGTATACATGTTGATGATGACAATTGTAACCTTGGAAGTTAGTACAAACTATACAGAAAAGAGATATTTGTGTTTTACCAATAAAATAGGATAGCAAAATTGAAAGAAAGGAATTATTTTGTTCGGAAAATAATTAATTGACCAATTAGGGCTAACATCCCAAATGTTTACTCTAAGTTGGAAAATTATATTGTGGTCTTAGCAAACCCAAAAAAAAATTGTGAAAAGGAATGGTATTTATGAAAAAGACATCTTACAATGAAGAGTGTAACTTTTGTGATATGCGAACTTTTGTGGAAGTGATATATGTGAAGTTTTGTGAAGCTATTTTTGTGATCTGAGATCATGCTGAAGATTAGAGATTAGAAAAGAAAGAAGCTATAGAATCTTTATTTTAGAAGTCTAATTAATTGTTTTGGCAGTGAGATATTCGTGTAATTAGAAGTGCATGTTTGGGTAGTTGGCTCATCTTGCATCTACTATACTAAAACTCCTAACAGGGTTGGAATCTCCTAATAGGGATTCAATGTCTCCTAACATGGACTCTCTATAGTAAATTTTCTCATTGACTCCTAATGAGATCCATCCTCTAATAAGGAACTTATCTATCAATATATTATCTAGTGGGTATCATCTCCACTAGGGTTTTCCCTTTGTTAGGGTTTCCTTAGTTAATAAAATATGGTGTTATGAGTTAGCTTTGTGCATGGTTACTATTATTATTTAGGATTACATTATTACTTTCTTATGTATGGTTTAAAGTAACAAATATTATCTATTTGGTGACTAAAGTATGTCGATTATTGATTCACCCCCCCACCCTCTCAGTAATTCCCATTTCAAACTGACATTCGACATTGAATATCTATGTTGTGGGATCTTTTTCTAGTTTATAGAACCATTTCCTTATTTTTTCCCTATTGATCCACCTAGAGATCCTAGAGAGTCATCCTTACTTCTTCCCCATCTTTTAAGTTTGTGGATCAAGCTAAACGTTTTTAATTTGGTTTGCCTACTAGATATAGTATCCAAAGAAAAGTCATCAAAATCAACACTCTCAGAAGGTGTTGATTTCCTAGATGATGCACTCTCAAAGTCATTATCTATGAACTCTTTTTCATGCAATATAAAAAAATTTGGCCCAACATATTCAAACATAAGTTGTTCTACCTTCTCAATAAGCTTTGTATTAGTAATTTTTAGAAAGGAAATTATTTTTGCTTCTATATAGTCTAGTTTCACTATCAACTCCTAATTTTCTTGTTCTAGCTCCCTATTGGCCCTTCTTAGTTCAACTACTTCCACTTCTAGTTCTTTCAATTTTTGTAATTTTTCTCCAATTTAAAATTATTTTCAAAAACATGTTTCTTCTTATCTTCAAGTATCATGATTCTTTGTTGAAGAAAATGAAGTTGTCTATTTGACTCTTTACCGTCTATTTGTATCTATCTTTGGAGCTCCTCAATGATTGATTGAGCACTTCCAAACTCTTTGTTAACTAAATAAGCTTCTACTAATTCCTCTTTAATTTTCTTCTTTAGGGCTTCCAAAAAAAATATTTTTATATTATACTTTTCAATCTCAACTCCATTAAGCTTGAGTCACCTCTGGAATTCAATAATGCTTACTTCATGTTCCTTTAGACCATAATACTCAAGAAATTCATTTTCTATTAGATGCGGCATATGCTTACAATCATGATGAAAGGTAAAGTGCTTGATAGAACCATTTAGGCCCCAAAGTGGGTTTGGCTAAAAAATATTTCCAACCGAAATGCCTAACTCCTGGAATCCACTGATTTGACTCCCTAAAATAACTGGATTTGATCTAGATTAAAAGAAACCATTAATTAATCATTTAAAATTCACTTTACCACTTTCTAAAAATTGCAAATCTCTACTAGGAAGGCCTCTAAGCCATCTTTAAAAACTGACCAAAACCAGCAACCGAACCATGAGATATGACATTAGCATTCTCTACTCCACATTCTTGTACCTTGTCAAAAATTTTTGTAATGAAAACACCTAGGTTAGAAGATATTGACTATCAAAGTGACCTCTAAACTACTTGCAAACAAACATGTCAAAAAATGATAAAGTGTGTTTGGTTTTGGCTTTGGAAACAGGTCAAGCTGTCACTTAGAGGCACGAAAATTGGGGCACTAGTTCAATGTCATGAGAAGAGTATAAATATTTTCTTTGTGCTCATGAAGAATAACTAGGTGCATTTGGCATGTGTTCAAAGTTAGGTACTAAGAATTATAGAACTGGGAACATTGGAAAAATAGTGATTTTCACAAATGGAAAGGACTTAGGAAAGTGCGCTAATAGATTCTTGAAGACTTGAAAATTGGCACACTTAAATTATTTTCATAGTATAACATAGTGTTATAATCCATTTGGTCTGATTTATTATGAATTCAGAATCATGACATCCTAAACAGGGCTACCAATCAATCTGCACTTTTAGACACCAGTAAAATTTCATAACTTGCATTTGGAATCATATTTGAAAACTAGTCCAAAAAATTAATCATAGGCTTAAATCTTAAAAATAAAAAGTTTCTAAACCCTAGAATGCAATGAAAAAGAAATTTTATCATTAAGGTCAAATGGGTCAAAGTTATAATCAGACAAACAAGGCTTCCTAGAATTCTGAGAAATATGCATTAGCATGACAACAATAAACAACCAACTTTGAGGGATTCAAAACATAGTCAAAACATATTGAAATGACTTGAAAACTCCCAGAGTGTTGATTCATGAAACATAATTGGGTGCAACATATACAAATGTAAACTAGGCCTCATGTCGCTATTTGACAAACGTAAAATGCAAATATCAACAATGCTCAGAATGATGCTTCACAAAATAATTCATAATGGAAATTTATCATCATGAGATCCATGTATATGCTGAATAAAATGCGTTAGAAACATAAAAAACTTCATAGGAATCAAAGTGACAAACAACACATATGCACAAAAAGCTCTTATAGGGGTTCAATTTGACACAAAATTTAGAATGGTACTCAAAAGAAGTGATACAATTTTGAGTCCGCCAGTGGCTATATTTGGTGATGAATGTCTCTTGTAGGCATGGAATAGATTGAAATATCTAGAAGAAGAAAATCACTTCAACAAATCTCTCAAACAACTTTATTGTAAACAAGAAAATGACTCCTAAACTATATCGACAATGGCCCTAGGCCACCAAACTTCAACAAAAAAATTACCTCCTTCATACACCTAATTCTCATTTCCACTTTCATGAGGTAAGCTACAAACATAATTCTCATTAGTTTCACCAAAAAAATCAATATTCTACATTAGTTTACTAGGAAAAGCAAAATAACTCCCTTAAGTCTCATAGTGCATATACCAATCAAAATCTACTTCAACATCATGCTTACTATAAAAAGGTGAATCAATATGCTTATATAAAATAGAATCAAACTAAAAATCTATTAGTCTCAGAATTGTTTTGACATTTGAGTTCCAACACACTTAACCACTTTCTACATTAAAGCCAAGTACACTATGTATGCCAAGTCAAAATTCCAATAGGTGTTGAGTGATCTTTAGGTGCCGAGTGAAGATCAAGTGCCGAGTAAATTTAGGTGTCGAGAACAATTCAAGTGTTGAGTAATATTTAAGTGTCGAGTCATGGATGATGTTGAGTAGGATAGAATTACTACAAGAGCTAAGTGAGCTAGTTTTCTTATATGTGTCAATCATCAAGAATTAGAAAGTGCCGAGTAACACAAAATACACATATGAATTTGAGAAGGCACAAACTCAGGTGTAAACCATTTTTATGGCCGATATATGATGAATCTTGAAGGATCTAAGTGATAAGATCAAATATTTTCTACTTCCTATGCAATTTGCATGCAGCCAATAAGAAAAATGGAAAAGGCATGCAACCAATAATAAAAGTGCAAGGAATGAGTGGAAAATAAAGATTCAATATGGATCATAGATCCATACCTAACCTTAATTCTTCAAAAGTATTTATAAGGAAGACAAAATCTCATTGTGCAAATGAGAAAAAGAAGTGTGTGAGGAAAATATAGTAAAATTTAGAGTGAAGAGTGAAAGGACTTAGAGGAAGAGAGCAGAAATTACATATTCAATTGATCAGAACAAAGCAAGGGATATGAATAGATATCAAATTTTAGAGAATCAAGATTAGAGACAGTAGATCAAGTGCCTAAATTCAGCAATCAAGGATTTTAAGCTATCAGGTTTATCATACGTAATACTCTCTAGCAATTGTATTAGAATGGAAATCCTATGTTGATAGGTTAGCTTAACAACTAGGTTGTAGATCCTTTGAAGAGGTGATTAAATCCTTTAACAAGGTGACACTTAATGAAAATTGTTTGTAAATCCTTTAACCAAGTCACTATTGATATAGTGTAAAGCCTTTAACAGGGCAGGCCTTTCATAGGGCAAAACATCAAAAGTGGTCAAACCAATTATTGTTGTAGTGATTTTGTGGGTATCATTCCCACCCTAGTTTTACCTTCTTATTCCTAGAGGGTTTTTGGGTTACCAAAATCTAGTGTTATGTGTTGTTGATGCATGTGTTTAATTAATGTTTATTTCATATGTTTACATGCATACAATATACTTCTAGTTAAAAGTTTTAATGGATAAAGTGTAATAGTTCTGATTCACCCCCCCAACCCGCATTCTTCCCATTTGACTATTCCAATAATTGGTATCAGAGCCTAGGTTCTCACAAGGAGAAGCCTAACAGCTTGGAGAAAAAGGTTAGAAGATGGAAGTCTTCAAATTTGGGAAGATAATAGAAAATCAAGTGACTGATGTTCAACTTGCTCTACACAAATTGGAGGAAGCCAGAGAAGAATTACAAAAATCTTTGAAAAGAAGGAAGGATATAGCCATAGCTAAAAATGATATAAACTACAAGGAGTTTGATACCACAAAAGTGTTTGCCAATGGTGATACTAAAGAGTTTGATGCAACAATAGTAGAATTGATGGAAAAGAATAGATCTCAAGCTGAAGAAATTAGAACCCTGAAGATTGCACAAGAATCACTAGCCATAATGCTTTGTGAAGTGACTGAACAAAAGAAAAGAGCTATTGAAGAAAAAGCCATGATAAAAGATGACAAGAGAAATCTCACAAATAGATTGGAGGAAAAGATAATTGAGTTTGAAAGAATCTCAAATATGTAGCTAGAAACCTTAAGCCAAATGATGAATGCAAATCATGAGTTGAATATGAAGGATATTGAGATCTCTACACTAAAGATGCAAAATGAACAATTACAGAATGACTTGAGAAGTGAAAAGGAAATTTCAAAGAGTCTCAACAAACCCAACGAAGCAATCAAGTACTTTGAGTAGTTACTAAAATCCTTAAGGTCCAGCAATGACACTCAATGATTAGGATATACCAGCACTGAAGAAGGAGAGTCATCCAAGACTACAGAAGAAAGGAACAACAAAGGTTAGAACACTAAACCTACATGTCATTTCTATGGTAGGAAAGGACACAGTTCTAATGTGTGTAGGAGTAATAATGGCCATCAACATGATAAGCCTAAGAGTGCAAGCTATTGTCATAAGTGCAAGAAGCAAGGACATCAAGCACATGAATGCAGAACTAGGACTATCAAGACACTAAGATTTGAAGGTCACTACTACAATTTCAAGAAGTATGGACATAGAGCCTTTGAATGCAGATCAAAGCCCATGTGGACATCAAATCAACCAGTAAATACAAAAGGCAATGGAAATCACTACTATTAGGATTACAACACTAGGTATAGCTATCATTACTATCAAGAATATGGACATGTTATTGAAAGTTTCATAAGGACACATTTTAGAGGATACTATAGTAGATGGTTGAGTCAAATCACATGTTTTAGTTGCTTGAAGACTGGTCATATCAGTAGGAATTTTCCAACAAGGTCCAAGGCACCAAGTTTTGAGTTCAACAAAGGGAAGGTAAAGGCAGGCATTGAACACATCAGAGGAGAGATGAATAAGACATGGAAGAAGAAAAATGAGTACAATACATCTAGTGAAGGGATCACTTTACCCAATGGGTCAAGTGATCACACTTCATCAAACTAAGCATAAATAGATGTATGGGACTAATATACAAAGTTATATCATACATCAGTCCCAAGACAAAGAAGTATTGCAAAGAAGAAATTAGCATAAGAAAAGATGCCAAGTCAAAATTTGAAGTTCTTGCAAATATTGTCGAGTCATTCTCAGATGTTGAGTAAAGTTTCCATGCATGCTGATTTGCTAGTAGTGACTGAGTTGATGGTTGATACTGAGTTGAGAAAATGTCAATTGAAACTAAGTCATGTTGAAACCTTCAAGTGCCAAGTTTACAGCTGTACATGCACTAAGCATTTAATGCTATGTTTTTAAGGGTATAAGGTCAATTTTTTATCATTTCTCGCCATTCAAATGTAGAGCAAAGATGAGAAGAGTGTAGGATAGATCAAAGAATTGTATCTAAGCCATTTGCATGGATTTCAACAATGATACAACATAAATTTTGTTGATCAAAGGTATTTATCAAGTGTTGAGCTACACAGTGTTAAAGTCTTAATCGTTTAAAACCCTAGATTGGTATAATGGCTTCTGGTTATTAGAACCCCAAGGGAAAAGAAGGTCATGAGGTTCAACTTGTCTCTAGAAGTCGCATACAAAAATGACCCTACAAGCACATTATCCATTATCCCATCTAGAATAGCCATGGTGCAGGATGTAAGGAAGTGTTATAAATGCAAAATTGGCACCATAGGTGATCTTGGAATATCCCAAGCCTATGAAAAACTATCTGAGAACAAGATTGTGAAGGATGAATTCTAGATAGTCGAGAGAAAGGGTTTGACCAATGCCCTAATTTACCCTATAGGATTCAAAACTGAATGGATATGGATTTTTTTAAGTAGAATTCATGATGGATGTTTTTGGCTGGAAAAAGGTCTAGTAAAGATTACAAAAAGGATAGTGCATAGGGTTACAATTTTCGCAAACCTATATAAGACTAAGACCCTATGCAATGATTCCAAGGAGATCATTGAAAAGAATACAGCTGCAAAATGGAATAAGAGGGGTATGACTATTGATACTGTCACTGATCCTCTTCTAGATTTTGCTATGAGAATAATATCCCAAAAAATCTATCAATCCAATAAAATGAATAGTGAGACATGAATAGCTTTTGATGTAGCCTAAAAACTGGTAAAGAGAGATCACACATATGATCTATCAAAACTTTTTTTGTAGTAGATAAATGAAAACCTAGGAGCAATAAGGAGATCAAAAGGTGCTCAAAAAAAATTTGGTTCAGTTCTTATGTGTATATTCTTTTATGTTATGGAAGAGTTTCCTTTTATAGGAAAGATGAATTGGAATTCTAACAAAACTACAATTACACAAATCACTGAGTTCATTGATCAAATGGGTGACAACTTTGAAGCCTATATGACAAGATATTTTTAGGATTTCAAGAAATCCATGAGGCAAAGGGTAAGAATACTAGTTTCCTTAGTGGAAAAACATATCAATGACATATGCTTCTTAGTTGATATTGATTTCACCTATATCCAAGCAGCAGTTCCAAGGGTGAGATGGCAAAGACCATTGGGTTATGAACTAGATGTGGATGAAACATCTACAACAATCATTGCATTGCTTGCAGAAGAAATAGACAAGTCTGCCAAGCCTTTTGGCACATATAATATTCTTAAATCCAAAGTTGAAATAGAGTTGAAAACTACCTCTATAATTAAGAAGAAAGATAAATTGGTGAACAAAATAAAGAAGAAATTTGGTGAAGGAATTGAGGCGGTAGCAGAAGAAGAAGATCATGGTGTTGATGATGATGATGATGAGGATGAATAAGGGAAAGGCCCAACAGAATTGAATCAAGCCTAGGTGAAGATAAGGAGGAAGGGTCTGAGGAAGAAGAAGCTAAGGAAGCACCAGCCCAAGCTAAGCCAAAGAAAAGAAGTCAACAGTACAACCTCCAGCCTTGCCTAAAGCAAAGAAGGTTGCTAAGCAAACCCAAACCATGTGCTGAGTGAAGATCAAGCATCGAGTAAATTTAGGTGCCAAGAACAATTCAAGTGTTGAGTAATATTTAGGTGTTGAGTCATAGATGATGTTGAGTAGGATAGAATTACTATAGGAGCTAAGTGGGCTAGTTTTCTTATATGTGCCAATCATCAGGAATTAGAAAGTGCCAAGTAACATAGAATACACATATGAATTTGAGAAAGCACAAACTTAGGCGTAAACCATTTTTATGGCTGACATATGATGAATCTCGAAGGATCTAAGTGATAAGATCAAATCTTTTCTACTTCCTATGCAATTTCCATGCAGCCAATAAGAAAAATGGAGAAGGCATGCAACCAATAATAAAAGTGCAAGGAATGAGCGGGAAATAAAGATTCAATATGGATCATAGATCCATACCTAACCTTAAGGCTTCAAAAGTCTTTATAAGGAAGACAAAATCTCATTGTGCAAATGAGAAAAATAAGTGTGTGAGGAAAATATAGTAAAATTTAGAGTGAAAAGTGAAAGGACTTAGAGGAAGAGAGCAACAATTAGATATTCAATTGATCAGAACAAAGCAAGGGATATGAATAGATATCAGATTTTAGAGAATCACGATCAGAGAGAGTAGATCAAGTGCCTAAATTCAGTAATCAAGGATTTTAAGCTATCAAGTTTATCATACCTAATACTCTCTAGCAATTGTATTAGAATGGAAATCCTATGTTGATAGGTTAGCTTAACAACTAGGTTGTAGATCCTTTGAAAAGGTGATTAAATCCTTTAACAAGGTGACACTTAATGAAAACAGTTTGCAAATCCTTTAACCAAGTCACTATTGATATAGTGTAAAGCCTTTAATAGGGTAGGCCTTTCATATAGGGAAGACCATCAAAAGTGGTCAAAAGAATTATTGTTGTAGTGATTTTGTGGGTATCATTCCCACCCTAGTTTTAACTTCTTATTCCTGGAGGGTTTTTGGGTTACCAAAATCTAGTGTTATGTGTTGTTGATGCATTTGTTTACTTAATGTTTATTTCATATGTTTACATGCATACAATATACTTCTAGTTAAAAGTTTTAATGGATAAAGTGTAATACTTCTGATTCACACCCCCGCCCCCCCCCCCTCCTCCCCATCTCTCAGAAGCATTCTTCCTATTTGACTATTCCAACAATTGGTATCAGAGCCTAGGTTCTCATAAGGAGAAGCCTAACAGCTTGGAGAAAAAGGTTAGAAGATGGAGGTCATCAAACTTGGGAAGATAATAGAAAATCAAGTGATTGATGTTCAACTTGCTCTACACAAATTGGAGGAAGCCAGAGAAGAATTACAAAAATCTTTGAAAAGAAGGAAGGATATAGCCATAGCTAAAAATGATATAAACTAAAAGGAGTTTGATACCACAAAAGTGTTTGCCAATGGTGATACTAAAGAGTTTGATGCAACAATAGTAGAATTGATGGAAAAGAGTAGATCTCAAGCTAAAGAAATTAGAACCTTGAAGATTGAACAAGAATCACAAGCCATAATGCTTTCTGAAGTGACTGAACAAAAGAAAAGAGCTATTGAAGAAAAAGCCATGATAGAAGATGACAAGAGAAATCTAACAAATAGATTGGAGGAAAAGATAATTGAGTTTGAAAGAATCTCAAATATGCAACTAGAAACCTTAAACCAAATGATGAATGCACATCATGAGCTAAATATGAAGGATATTGAGATCTCTACACTAAAGATGCAAAATGAACAATTACAGAATGACATGAGAAGTGAAAAGGAAATTTCAAAGAGTTTCAACAAACCCAACAAAGAAATCAAGTACTTTGAGTAGTTACTAAAATCCCTAAGGTCCAACAATGACACTCAATGATTAGGATATACCAGCACTGAAGAAGGAGAGTCATCAAAGACTACAAAAGAAAGGAACAACAAAGGTCAGAACACTAAACCTACATGTCATTTCTATGGTAAGAAAGGACACAGTTCTAATGTGTGTAGGAGTAATAATGGCCATCAACATGAAAAGCATAAGAGTGCAAGCTATTGTCATAAGTGCAAGAAGAAAGGACATCAAGCACATGAATGCAGAACGAGAACTATCAAGACACTAAGATTTGAAGGTCACTACTACAATTTCAAGACGTATGGACATAGAGCCTTTGAACGTAGATCAAATCCCATGTGGACATCAAATCAACCATTAAATACAAAAGGCAATGGAAATCACTACTATTGGGATTACAACACCAAGTATAGCTATCATTGCTATCAAGAATATGGACATGTTCTTGAAAGTTACATAAGCACACATTTTAGAGGATACTATAGCAGATGGTTGAATCAAATCACATGTTTTAGTTGCTTGAAGACTATTCATATCAGTAGGAATTTCCCAACAAGGTCCAAGGCATCAAGTTTTGAGTTCAACGAAGGGAAGGTAAAGGCAGGCATTGAAGACATCAGAGGAGAGATGAATAAGACATGGAAGA
Organism: Cupressus sempervirens; assembly: GCA_028749045.1. NCBI lineage: Eukaryota > Viridiplantae > Streptophyta > Pinopsida > Cupressales > Cupressaceae > Cupressus > Cupressus sempervirens. Next base: position 267,648,500 of record CM053786.1, on the reverse strand, counting down.
AGAAAAATGAGTACAACACATCAAGTGAAGGGATCACTTTAGCCAATGGGTCAAGTGATTACACTTCATCAAACTAAGCATGAATAGATGTATGGGATTGATATAAAAATTTATATCATACATCAGTCCCAAGACAAAGAAGTATTGCAAAGAAGAAATCAGCATAAGAAAAGATGCCAAGTCAAAATTTGAAGTTCTTGCAAATATTGTCAAGTCATTCTTAGATGCTGAGTAAAGCTTCCATGCATGCTAATTTTCTAGTAGTGACTGAGTTGATGGTTGATACTGAGTTGAGAAAATGTCAATTGAAACTAAGTCATGTTGAAACCTTCAAGTGCCAAGTTTATAGCTGTACATGCACTAAGCATTTAATGCTATGTTTTGAAGGGTATAAGGTCAATTTTTTATCATTTCTCACCATTCAAATGTAGAGCAAATATGAGAAGAGTGTAGGACAGATCAAAGAATTGTATCTAATCCATTTGCATGGATTTCAACAATGATACAACATAAATTTTGTTGATCAAAGGTATTTATCAAGTGTTGAGCTACACAGTGTTAAAGTCTTAATCGTTTAAAACCCTAGAATTGTATAATGGCTTCTAGTTCTTAGAACCCCAAGGGAAAAGAAGGTCATGAGGTTCAGCTAGTTTCTAGAAGTCGCCTACAAAAATGACCCTACTAGCACATTATCCATTATCCCATCTAAAATAGTCATGGTGTAGGATGTAAGGAAGTGTTATAAATGAAAAATTTTCACCATAGGTGATCTTGAAATATTCCAAGCCTATGAAAAACTATCTGAGAACAAGATTGTGAAGGATGAATTCTAGATAGTCGAGAGAAAGGGTTTGACCAATGTCCTAATTTACCCTATAGGATTCAAAATTGAATGGATATGGATTTTTTTAAGTAGAATTCATGATGGATGTTTTTGGCTGGAAAAAGGTCTAGTAAAGATTACAAAAAGGATAGTGCATAGGGTTATGAGTTTCCCAAACCTATATCAGACTAAGACCCTATGCAATGGTTCCAAGGAGATCATTGAAAAGAATACAGCTGCAAAATGGAATAAGAGGGGTATGACTATTGATACTGTCAGTTTTCCTCTTCTAGATTTTGCTATGAGAATAATATCCCAAAAAATCTATCAATCCAGTAAAATGAACAGTGTGACATGCATAGCTTTTGATGTAGCCTAAAAAATGGTAAATAGAGGTCACACATATGATCTGTCAAAACTTTTGTTGTAGTAGATAAATGAAAACCTAGGAGCAATAAGGAGATCAAAAGGTGCTCAACGAAAATTTGGTTTAGTTCTTATGTGTATATTCTTTTATGTTATGGAAGAGTTTCCTTTTATAGGAAAGATGAATTGGAATTCTAACAAAACTACAATTACACAAATCAATGAGTTCATTGATCAAATGGGTGACAACTTTGAAGCCCATATGACAAGATATTTTCAGGATTTCAAGAAATCCATGAAGCAAAGGGTAAGAATACTAGTTTCCTTAGTGGAAAAACATATCAATGACATATGCTTCTTAATTGATATTGATTTCACCTATATCCAAGCAGCAGTTGCAAGGGTGAGATGGAAAAGGCCATTGGGCTATGAACTAGATGTGGATGAAACATCTGCAACAATCATTGCATTGCTTGCAGAAGAAATAGACAAGTCTGCCAAGCCTTTTGGCACATATGATATTGTTAAATCCAAAGTTGAAATAGAGTTGAAAAATACCTCTATAATTAAGAAGAAAGATAAATTGGTGAACAAAATAAAGAAGAAATTTGGTGAAGGAATTGAGGTGGCAGCAGAAGAAGAATATGATGATGTTGATGATGATGATGATGAGGATGAACAAGGGCAAGGCCCAACAGAATTGAATCAAGCCTAGCTGAAGATAAGGAGGAAGGTTCTGAGGAAGAAGAACCTAAGGAAGTACCAACTCAAGCTAAGCCAAAGAAAAGAAAGGCAACAGTACAACCTCCAGCCTTGCCTAAAGCAAAGAAGGTTGCTAAGAAAACCCAAACCAAACCATAGATACTAGTCACAAGGGCTACCACAAGGGCATCTTCACAAAAGGCCAAGGAAAAAATTAGAGAGAAGAAGAAGGTCATTGAATAGACTAGTGAAATGTAGGAGAAAAGAAGAAAATATATAGCACAACTAGATTCTGATGAGGAATAGAGAATAGAGTTAGACGATAATAGCCAATTCGAAGTGGTAAGTCATCCTCCCAAATTAGCCATAGATAAAATTTGTGAAAATATTAAGAATGTAGATTTTACTAATTTGAAAAGTATTGATTTGAAAAAGCTAAGTAGAGAAGAGAAAAAATAAAAATAGAGGAATAAGTATATGCCATGATGGCTGAATTTAAGTATACACCTCTAGAGCTAGACAATACCATGCCTAGGGAATTATATGAGATAATTGGAAAAAAATGGCATTATTGTCTAAAAGTGGAAAAGGAGATAAGAGAATCTACCTTAGCACAAGTGATACCTAACCTAACAAGAGGTCAAATAAAAAAGGCTAATAAGAAACATAGTGGCAAGTTCACACCAAAGTATAGAGCCTTTACCATCCTACAAAACAAGATTGAAGATGTTGTTAGTAAGTCAACAAAAATATGGATGCTGATATATGGTTTGACTACTGTCAAGGATGGAGAAGAGAAGGTAGAAGAAAAGGTTATAGAAAAAGGAGAAGAAGAGAATAAGGAAGAAGAAAAGAAAGATGAAGAGGAGGAAAAAAAAGGGGAGAAGGAGGAGACACAAAAACCAAATGAAATGGAAAGAGCTGAGTAGGAGCAGCAACAAGACTAGAGTGTGCAAGACACACAATTGCCACCTCCTAGCCCTCCTCATGTAACCATCAAACCTTCAGACACTATAACTATAAAGGATGTTCTTGACACTTTTTCTAAGAACATCAATCGTTTAACTATAGAGGATCTCAAAAAGATCCTTGACCAATCCACACAACAAGAAAAATTATGTACAAATCTAGTATTGGTCAGTATGGATGAATTAAAAAAGGTAGTAGCCAACACAACTAAAGATAAGGTGAATCCACAAGAACCACCTTCCATTATCTCTACAACTACTAGTAGTCAACTTCATATGCAAATAGTTGTTACATTAGGAATAGTTGACACCATAGTGAAGAAGTCAAGTGCAGAAGGAAATAAAGGTATAGAACAAATAGGAGAGACTATTGCATATGATCCTATAGCACAAACACAAGGTGCACCTCCTCACATTTTTATAATTGACCAAGGTAGCAGATAGGAGGAGAAGGAAGTAGAGAAAACCGCTAAAGAGCAGGAGGCAATACAAACACTGATAAATTTTCCTACCTTGAGGACTCCTCCAAAACAGACAAGCAATGATGCAATGCCACTACAAATGTTAGCACCAGGATCAAGTACTACAAAATTTACAAGGGTGCTTCACTATGGAGACCTTGAATTAGATGAGGAGATAGTCATACCTAGTTATGACTCAAAAACAATAAGCATTGATCAAATCAATAAGGTGTAGGAAGCATTGAATAGAAGAAAGAGGCGAGAGATACTTAGGAAGGAGTATAAACAAAAGAAAGTATTACATGAGATTAAGGACATCTTTATGGATGCCTTCAGCTTGCAGTCACCAGATGAGACAAAGCATATAATGGAACAATTGTTAGATATTGTTGACCAAGTGACAAGTGAAGACCAAGAAACTAACATAAAACTTATGGAATGGTTTGAAAGAAAGTTCCAAGGGAAAGTAAATGAGAAAATATCTAGTGAAATTTCACTTTCCTAGGTTGCATTGGCAAAGATGATTGACAAAGTGAAAAAGGTACTTGAGAATATATTCTCATTGTACAAAAAGTTGTGTGACTTTTCACACTTCACACAAGAGAAAAGCTAAAGAATAATGAGCTTGGAGAGGAACCTGAAGATTTCAAGCATGCAGCTACCAAAAGATCTAGCTCAAAGTGAGAAGCACTTTAATCAAATGCTTCACACCCAGAAGGAAGTGGTTGTGTTGATAGCAGAAGATCCACCATCAAGGCCAAACTGCTACAGCTCTAATCTTCCATTACCCCACATTTGGAAGTACTCCATAAAGAAAAAGCCTATGCTGAAACTGTTCTCAAGAAAGATCCTAATCTTTCTACTTTAGATGGACTTGTTCACCTTACTACAGAAACAACCATCCAACACAAGACATTGGAAATTGCTTCACATAATTGGGATGCAACTCTCAAGATGATTATGGAGGTAAATAGTGCATTTCTTTCCAAATATGGTCTTAACCCTTAGTACCCTTTGACATTTGTGTCAAAAAGGGGGAGATAAATAAAAAAGGGAGAGATATAATAAGAAGAGATAAGGGAGATATAACAAAGGGGGAGATACATTGTATATCACAGGTATAGAGTATAGAAACATGGCACAGCTAAAGAGTATCAGATATATCAAAATTTTGGTTATAGGAATGGATAACACAATTAGCTCAAGGGGGGTTATAAGAATTTTAAGGTATATTGTTCCTTGCAAAAATTTTGAACAAGTTTTTAAGATTTTGTGCATATGTTGAATAGAATGAATGATGTACTCATAAGGTCAGATAAATAATGCTTAGTTAAGTGTTTTTGAAACTCATGTCTAAGGGGGATATTTTTAGTCTCAGAATGGTTTTGACATTTGAGTGCCAACACACTTAACCACTTTCTACATTGAAGCTGAGTACACTATGTATGCTGAGTCAAAATTCCAATAGGTGTTGAGTGATCTTCACGTGCCGAGTGATCTTCAGGTGCTGAATGAAGATCAAGTGCCAAGTGACTTTAGGTGCTAAGCATGATACAAATGCCGAGTAATATTTAGGTGCCGAGTCACAGATGATGTCGAGCATCAGGAATTAGAAAGTACCAAGTAACACAGAATGCACATATGAATTTGAGAAGGCACAAAATCAGATGTAAACCATTTTTATGGCCCACATATGATGAATCTCGAAGGATCTAAATAATAAGATCGAATCTTTTCTACTTCCTATGCAATCTGCATGCAACCAATAAGAAAAATGGAGAAGGCATGCAACCAATAATAAAAGTGCAAGGAATGAGTGGGAAATAAAGATTCAATATGGATCATAGATCCATACGTAACCTTAACTCTTTGAAAGTCTTTATAAGGAAGACGAAATCTCATTGTGAAAATGAGAAAAAGAAGTGTGTGAGGTAAATATAGTAAAATTTAGAGTGGAGAGTGAAAGGACTTAAGAGGAAAAGAGCAGCAATTAGATATTCAGTTCATTAGAAGAAAGTAAGGGATATGAATAGATATCAAATTTTAGAGAATCAAGATCAAAGGGAGCAGATCAAGTGCTTGAATTCAACAATCAAGGATTGCAAGCTATTAGGTTTATCATACATAATGCTCTTTAGCAATTGTATTAGAAAGGAAATCCTATGTTGATAGGTTAGCTTAACAGTTAGGTTGTAGATCCTTTAAAGAGGTGATTAAATCCTTTAACAGGGTGACACTTAATGAAAAGTGTTTATAAATCCTTTAACCAGGTCACTATTGATATAGTGTAAAGCTTTTAACAGGCTAGGCCTTTCACAAAGTAGACCATTAGAAGTGGTGAAAAAAATTATTGTTGCAGTGATTTTGTGGGTATCATTTCCACCCAAGTTTTACCTTCTTATTCTTGGAGGATTTCAAGGTTACCAAAATCTAGTGTTATGTGTTGTTGATGCATGTGTTTACTTCATGTTTATTTCATATGTTTACATGCATGCAATATACTTCTAGTTAAAAGTTTTAATGAATAAAGTGTAATACTTCTGATTCACCCACCCCCCTCTCAGAAGCATTCTTCCCATTTGAATATTCCAACAAAATCATTATCAGAATATGAATTATGCATACTATCAATGGTAAAAACAAAGGTTTCATACTCTACTTTAGTCAAAAAGTTGCACATGTTAAGACCTTGCAACTCAGCTTGTGTAATCGAGTATGAAGAATATATACAATTTAATTTCTCATCATGAGATGCATGCATATGTTAAATAAAAGGTTTTATAAACATAAATCACCTCGTAGGCATCAAAGTGACAACTTGGCATACATGCATAAAAATATCTTATAGGGGCTCAATTTTACTCAAAATTTAGAATGGTACTCAAAAATAGGGATGCATTTTTTAGTCCCATCAAGTCACACTTGGAGAAAGGTGTGTTCTTCAAGAAGGTCTCTAGAGGAAATCATGGAAAGAAATCTTGATAAGGGAGCATGAAAAAAAAAATGTTCTACATGATATTAGAGATATTTTTTTAGATGCTTTTGATATTTCAAATTCATCTTCTAATAAGCCTATCTTAGAGAATTTTTTACATATAGATGATAAGATTAAGGATGAAGATATAGAGTCATATGTAAAGATACTAAAATGATCTGAAAAGAAATTTCACACTAAGGTTATGGACAATATTTCTGGTACCATTGCACTTAGACAAGTTGATTTATCAAATAAGATGGAGAGTGTGAAGCAAGTTTTAGATAACATTTTCTCTCTATACAAAAAAATAATGTAATGTTGATATGATGCGATAACCATTCTTGCTTACAAACCATAATATCTCTAGGGTCTTCTTAGGTCTTCCACCTAATCAAATAGGGCTTCTTTTACACCCTACGCCTCTAAGGTTTCTATAAAAGATATCTCACTTTCTGAACTGGTGCACATCAACATGTTAGTACAAGATTGCTTAAACTTTGACAAACACACAAATAACCCTAATGCTCCTTGGACCTTTCCATATGGTCAAAATAATATCTAGGCATTCCTTAGGTTACTCAACAACATACTAAAACCAAAACAAGTGAAAAATCCTATTGGAGTTCCAATCCATAGGTCAATATGTACGTAGGTGCTAGGAAAAAGGCCAGAAGAATTAGTCCGCCAAATGTACTAAAAATGATATAGTTGGAAAAATCCCTTGAAAATGGCCCAAAAAAATCACCTTTCTAGATATCTTTTGTGGATTATTTGAATAATTTATAATTTGTAAGCCCCCAACTTGTCTATATAACCCAAGCACAATTTTAGGCTTAATTTGAGGGTTTCCAAGGTTTTGGTGTTGTTCAGGTTTTAAACCTCCTAAAAATCCTTATCAAGAATCCTCATATAGATAGGATATATCTCTCACCATCTAATTACTCACCACATTCCTAAATTGGAGAATCAAACCTTTCAATCCACTCTAAATGCTCTTTTTTAGATTGGTCATCCCTAACCAAACATGGTTTTCTTGCCTAGCAAATCACACTAAAAATGCTTTTTTTCTTCCAATGGGATCTCCTTTTCTTGTAAATAGTGTAAAAGGAGCCTAGTTCCAAGTTCAAAAATTCCATACATTTTATACGAAGGGAGATGGACCTAAGACCCCATTTTATGCTAGCTTCCTTGTTGAGAACAACAAACTGTTGGGACACAAAATCATTTATCTAAGCTCTACAAACCCTTTGAAACAAAAAAGAATATATATAAAAAAGAAAAAGAAAAAGAAAAATCTCCACTAACACCTCCAACTCAAAAAACCAAATCCATATAAATCATGAAAAACTCTCAAAGTATGAAATTGTTGTATTAATGAAAATGTTCATTACAGTTCGTACACTATCATTTCTCCCTCTTCCAACCTCTTGAAAAGATTGAGTTTGGCCTTATATAGGATTGGAATGTAACTTCCAACTAATTTAAGTGGTTGAAGTGCTCACATGAAGAGTTTTCCCTTTTTGCATAAAAGTTTTAAAAGTTGTCAATGACAACATTGTAAGAAATGAGCAATTTTTTGTAATTTTGTAAATTATCTACCCAAACTTGCTCTACTTACTACCAAAATTTCCAAAAGGCCTAATATGGATCCAAAACACCTAATAAGGACCCTAAAACACTTTATTTTCCTATTTGGCAAACAAAACCCAAATATGCCCTATTGAGCCAAATGAACACTTTTTGAGCAACTAGGAGCAATAGTGAATTATGAGACTCTCCAAACCTATTGAACATCACCTTAGGACCAAATTGATCCTATTATTAATCTACTGATGTGTCTAGCTTGAATACAAGCCAAAATTAACATAGAAGCCCTAGGTCTAACCTTTAGACCACCTAGGTGCTCCTGTACCATACTTCCCCCATCACAAAAATCTAAGTCATACTTGATGGAAACATGTCTAGGGGTATTCCAACCTTCCTGAACTCTATCTAAGAAAACCAAGTAGCCTCTAAAGTTGAATTTCTATTCCATTGAATGAGATATTCCTAAGACACTGTTGGGACAAAAAATTGCATGCTTCATTTTTAGTCCCATTTCAAATTTTGAGAAATCAAGCCCCATAAATGCTTGTGTACCCGACTGTACCTGTAAAGCCCCAGAGGTGTTCAATGTTTCTAACACCTTTCATTCAGCCTGTCTAAGTGTTCCATGAAGTTAAACTGACATTCTGAGTTGTTTCATGAAGTCTCATTTTGAGCAAATTTCAAATCTGCATTTTCACCCAAGTGTCAAATAGCGACAAGAGGTCTTGTTTGCAATTGAATATCTCGCACCCAAAAATGTTTAATGATTCAACACATTGAGATTGTCTAGTTTTCATACCCAAGAACCTATGTTTTTGATTTTGAGTCGTTTTGAGTCTGTTTGACTAGGTTTTGAATCCCTCAAAGTTGGTCAGTTATTGTTTTCATGGTTTTACAATTAAATCTAAATTCTGGGAGGCCCTGTTTGATGTATTATAGCTTTTGACCAGTCGACCAAAATGTTGAAATTCCTATTACATTGCATTTTAGATATCAGAGACTTGTTATGTTTCAAGTTTCAGCCTATGAAGAATACATTTGATCAGTTTTCAAACGTGATTCCAAATGGAATTTCTATCTTTTCACTGTTGTCATTATTTACAGATTTATTGGAACCCCTGTTCGAGATGGCATATATTTGTATCTTTTATTGGTAGGACTAAATGGTTTGTTCCCCTATATTGTCAACAAAAAATACTACATGTGTGCCAGTTTTAAGAACTTGAAAAATCCGTCTACACACTTGACCAGGGTCATTCAATTCACAAAAACTGATATTTTACTAATGTCCTCTGCCCTGCAAATCCAAGTAGCCAAATTTGTACCCTTGCCAAATTTTTCCTATGATTTTTCATGAGCCCAAATCATATAATCATACTCTCCTCATGACAATATACCAATCCCCTAGTTTTCATTAACTCATGTGCCTATTTGCCTAGTCTTCGGAGCGCAAACCAAACACACTTTTCAGTTTTCTAACATGTTTATCTACAAGTGAATTTAAGTTGGAAAAATTTAGAGGTCAATATCTTTTGACCCTAATGTCATCATGCAACAAGATCTGGTAGGCCTGTTGAACATGCTAGAGAGAACAAAGATCATGAGTTTTAGAGCATGGTCAATTGTTTGGGTCATTTGTTAAAGGTAGTCAATGGACCTGCTGACATTAAAGTCACAATTTCTAAATCAATGGTAAAATGGTTTTCAATTGATTAATCAATGATCAAATTTTTTACTAATTAGTATGATGGGTTCGATGGACCAATTTGAAGGTTCAGTTATTCAAAAATAAATTTTTTTTTAGCCAGACCCACTTTGGGGTCCGACTGATTCCAGTAGGCAAAATGAGTCTAAAAATAATGAAGCAAAACTCTTTAGGATTTTGATTCAAAGCAACAACTCAGGAACTTTGGTGATTCCCCTTTCATTATTTCTAAAAGGAGTTAGAGCTTTGATCCTGATGAAAGCAATTTCCTTCATAACTGATATCATAATGGATGGAAATATAAGGGCAATGAGGAGAGAAGTCCATTTTAAGCAAAAGGAAAAAGTCAAGTGAAGAGGATGCCATGTCAAAACGTAGAGAGAAAGAGTATCCCTTTGTAAATTAATTCTTGCTTCGAATGCCATTGAACTTGCAGCCACTAGCTTAATGCTGCAAAGCTGAAAAAAAAAAGATGTTTAGAGTTGCCGTAACTATGAAGTTTGTCATGAGGTGTATGGGTTAAGAGAATAACACTGTTCTTTTTGCCATGACACTTTTGAAAACTCACATAAGTTTGAAGTTAAATTTTCTCAGCATGTTCTCGATTGCAAAGAAAAGAGGAGGAGAAAAGATCCAAGCTGGGCCTTGCCATCAAAAGTTCAGCTTCTAAAAGTTGCAATTGCTGCAGTTGGGGCATCTATTCCTTCAAAAGCACTTAAAACTTTCTGGACAGAGGGATATCGGAGGTCATGGGGCCTGTCTCTGAAATTTGCAGTATCTCCAGTTGAGCTCCTTCAGATAATAACACAGTTAGAGGGAGCTATAAATCGTGATTGGCTTTCTTCAAACTATGAGACAACAAAAGAATTGTTAGATTTTATTTTAGGTGATATGGGAATTGAAGAAAATTGTCTCTGTTTAAGTGAGATTCCTATGCTCCCTTGGATAACTCACATGACAATAGTTGTGGCCTTATGCCTTATGAGGTTTGACCATTCTCTATCATACAACCAGTTAAAAACATAAAGAAAATACTCATGAGAGGAGATCACAACATATGAAAAGTCAAAGAAAGCTGCCATTCATTGCAAGGAAAGAGCCCACGAATTTGTGGAATTCAAGCCATAGAGGAAAGACAAAGCCCCATGTGAGCACAATGCAGACCAAGAAAGATAAAAGGCACAAAAATGAAATGATGTTCCCAGTGATGAAAGGAGGTAGGGGATTTCAATAGGACTCATGCCATCAAAGCCAATAGGCAGATCAGAGCCGTAAGGAGGTTGACGTTGTAAATAAAAGAGGTAATCTGTAGTTGAAGAGGGAAACAAAGACAAGATGAACCACGATGAGTATAAGAACCAAAAAGGAAGGGAGGTCGATGCCATGAAGAGCAGACACATGACTAGCACAAAGGATTGATATCCCACATTGCCTAAGTGGCAAGAATTTTATAACGTAAATACAATTCCATGTTGAACATGTAATGTCTAAAATCAAGCACTTTTTAAAAGGGAAAGCCTAGTGTAGGTGGAGCCCCACTCATCTGGCTAGTTGAATGAAAGGAGTAAAATTTTGAGCCAATAAGTGTGTGAAAACTGGTGACATCAGCAGCTAAGAACCCACCAAGAAAGCTAAAATTTTGGCTAGTCGCTATGGTGCTAGCCGATAAATCTAAGAAATTCTAGCTAGCGACATAGCAATTAGCCAAAAAATTTCAAACTCGATGAAAAGTTAGTAAAGCATCGTGGGTTCTTCATGCAGGAGGAATAATGAATTATAGAGTGACAATTGGCTATCAGCAGGGATGTACATGTAACCAAGTAGTGACGTGGTGATCAAATTTCTAAAGTGCACCAGATTGTGCCACATGGCAGATCTGAGGGTTTTCGTTAACTCACTATGGGAGAGTTACAAGGAAGTTAGTATAGCAAGGTAGCGATGATGACATGGTGTGAGTGACTGGGCAATGACTATGTGTTGAAGGAGTGAATCAGAAGATGACATGTGTCAAGTTGGTCAAATCAAATTTGACTCGGATGGAATCTGAAAGGAAAATCTCAAAAGGTTTTAAAAAAGGTTATTTTTAAAAAGTTTTCTCAGAATCACGTGTAGATCATTTTAAAATAAAGATTGAAGCTTATCATATAGTTTGAAACCTTAATGAAGGGAAGATTTTTCAAATTTTCAAATATATGTGGAAGCCATGAATAGAGGGCCAATCTTTAGAAGGCCATGACTGGAGTATTTTCTAGGAAAAATGGGTGCTCCAATATACCGTTGGAATCGAGAGAAAATGAACTATCCATTTTTGGGATCAAATTTTGCACAAGTGTTCACTAGTTCATGACATAGGCTAGTTTGTGAAATTTGGGGCATTGGCAGTAGAACAAACAGATCTGATGATTGAGTATTTAAGTTTATTAGAGGGTAGATTAGCAAACCTTTTGAAGCTTGACTATGGAGAAAAATGATCTAAAAAGGTTATATGGGCTTCTTGAAGTCACTTTGTAACTGGTTTTTCACCTTTTACCGTGAACTCATCTTTAACATCAAAAATCAGTTATGATGGTGAATCAAATATCTTAGATATTTTTGCCTTGTAGAGCCATATTGATGAGATTTTGATATTCAGTTGAAGAGAGAAGGTAGAGAGAGGCTTTTGGTCTTCTTGGGAAGGAATTATGAGGGTACAGACATCAGAAGCAGAGAAAATCCAAAATTTCCTTCTTCCTATGTATCTCTCATTCTTTCTCATTGTAGGGGTTCCAGTTCTTTAGAGAAAATTGGCATATTACTGTGATACCAAGGCTTTGGATCCAGTTCTTGATGCATTCCCATGATTGTGACCACATTCTTCAACAAATTCTTCTTTTATGAATAGTAGTAGGAAGATAAATACAGATAGTTCAGATCTGTTAGGTTGTTTCATGTCTTTCATTTCATGCATATGATTGTATAATTTCAAGGAAATAATACAAAGAGCAGTAGATGATTGAGTTTTAGTTGAATCCTATCTCCTTTATCAGCTAATTTGCAATGTTTTATAGTATTTGACATAGAGCTTAGGTTGTGATTGCAGTCCCTTAAGGCTATATGTTATTCATTGTTGCTTATGGCCCAAGAGGTTGTGTAAATGCTTCAGGGAATCAACAGGGTTGCAAGTTTACTAATGGGGATATCATGTAAGAATGGGATTTAATTTGAGCATTGATGTCTATTTACATGTTAAATAGATAGATCAGATATCTGAAGATGCATATATGTCTCAGATATTCATATGTATGTTTTTGATTCATGGGACTGCCTAATGGTTAAGGAACTGATCAATTATAGGATCATTAGGTCTTATTACTGCATACCTGAGGTTTTGTTGAAATTCAACATTATTATATCAAACGATCTTTACATTATATGTTAAAGAGCTATAATAGAATGCCCTCACTTAGCTTGTGAATATTCTAGATTTGCATTTAGCTACTGTAGATCTGTGTCATTTCATGAGTCTTTAGGAGAAATAAGGGGTTAGAATCTACTTAATAGATTCAAGGATATGTTTTTTGCACTGGTACGGTATCATTTGAATCTAAGGTCCACCTGCCTAGATTTAGCAGAGCCTAAAGTAGAAGAAGGGTCATGCCTTATAGTTGACCTATTGTCAGAAATGACATGTTGAAAATGGGAGTTATCTGCCCCTAGATATGTCACTTTCTTAGTGGGATAATTGAAAACCCTCCTGCATTTTCAAAGACCAACAAGATGGCAAGTCTGTTGGGGAAATAAGATGGAAATCCATTTTGTTGAAAGGACAAGAGTCTCTGGTGTTCATTGAAAATTTTAGTCCTATTTTCCATTGGGTTTTGCCCATCTGAGTCACCAACAAAATGGTGACTCTGCTGGGGATGTGCATATAGAAAGAATTAATATCTCTATCATGAAATAGATTAGATATAGCAGATATATAGCAAGAGGTGTTTCTTATTTCCTTCCTGAAGTTTGATGTCCCCTAGTGTTCTTATTCATTGACAGTAGAAGTTTAATTGAATTGATTAATTTTTAATATCAAAGTCACTTGAAGTTTTGATAAGTTGCGGTCAAAATTCAGAGTTAATGTCATGTTCTTTTAGTTTGTCAAGAATGTGAAATTCCCTTGTTGTTGAATACAGTTTGCAAATACTAGTTGTAAGTTCTAGACCATCTTGTTTTGTTTTGCAAGTTGGTTAATCTTTTCTCACTAAGTGATTGGTGACTCAAAGTAAAATCTTTGCACCAATGCTTCATAATTGTGAAGGTATTATGAAGGGAACAATAGTGGGAAGGCAGATTTGAAGAATTCATTTCAAGTTCTTGACACTGGGTAAAAGAATCAAATGAGATGCAATGCAAGTGTTACTAAATCCAGATAAGATCTGAATCTACTATTATTTGCAGCATTGAAGTAGTTGCAGGCATCTGTATTGAAAGGTATTTACATTCTCATGTGATTTTATTTACATGAAAGTAAGATTCACAAAAGTTTCTCCGTCAAATGGATTCAGCATTAATAGGAGAATGGTTTAGCATAATTTAACATACTTTGTGAGAAGTAGATTCAGCCAAAGTATTTTCATATTTCAAAGTATGTTTGAAGTTGATTTGGTAGAAGATATTTCTAGATCTGCTGCAAATTATGAATCAAAAGTTATTATAGGTGAATGAGGTTAAAATTTTTGAATAATGTTAAGATTCAGTTCACCTAGGATGCAACCGGTTAGTGAAGTTCCTAGATCCGTTTCTACCAAGCGGTATATGCCATTAAATTTTGATGGTATTCATGGTTTCCTGAATACTATGCCTTGTAACCTTAGAAAGTATTTGCCTAAGTTTGGTGATGAAAATTCAGCTAGTCGTCATGTTTAGTTGTTTAGTGACTTGGTTGGTGATTTTGAAATTGCTCATGAAGACATTCAGATGAAGTTGTTTGTTCAAACTTTAGAAGATGATGCTAGGGACTAGTTTTCATTTTTACCAGCATGTTCAATTTCATCTTGGGATGAATTACTGTTAGCCTTCATGATGCAATTCGGGGAAAGAGTAAGCATCTCTGATTATTTTGATAAGTTTTTGAATATCCAAGTTAGGAATGGTGAGTTAGTTCTTGAATTTAATATCAAATTTGCAAAGGTTTTAAATGAAATTCCTAAAAGTTACAAGCCGGATGATCAAATGTGTTTAGTGGTTTATCTCGGTGCATTTGATAAGAAGATGAGTTATCTGTTGAGAGATAAAGAACCTAAGACTTTGCATCAAGCATTCATGACAATGATAGAGATTGAGAATAACATAAAATATGGCTTAACCAGGAGTCACTTCTCTAAGAATGTTTTCCGACAAGATGAGGTGCAAAGCACAAGTCAATGTCATATAGGATGTTTAATTTTAGATCAGCAAATAAATACCCCTGCTGTTGTAAATAGTTTTGTTGAAGATTCAGAAATAAAAACATGTGAACATGAAATCTCTTTGTTGCAAAGAAGAAATGATTCCATTCATGATGAATTGAATGCACATGTTTATGGTATTACAACAATGAATGATAGAGTTGATTCACTTAATGAGTTATGCATGCAAGATATAAATCTAGTCATTCATTTTCCCATTGATGATTTGCATTGTGTTGAAAACATAATGAATCAGGAAGAGGAAAGATATTTATCTCAGTATGAGGATGAAGAACCCGGAAGTGATGTATCAAGTGATAAAGATGAAATTGCTGATCCGACATATTGTGAAGAAGCATCATGTGAAGACAATGGCGAGACTTGTTGCTCAAGTCAAGAAGAGGATTGTGATAGTACATATGCATCTTCATGTGACTCAGATGCTGATTGGGAAGAAGAAAGTAATAACGGGAGTGAGTATTCTCTTGCTAGTAAAGGTATGAGTACTATTTCTAAATCTGAAAGTGAGTTTCCATTTCAGAATTGTGTAAATCAGTTTGAGATTGAAAGTTATGAAGAAAATGTGTCTACACAATATGAAGGCAAAGAGGTTATCTATAAGGACATATTACCTAATTGTGTGGAAGAATGTCTTGAGGATGCATATAGTGATGATCAGTATATGAGTGATCCTATGATTAATGCATCAACACCTATTAGTAAGATAAATGATGATTTGCTTGCAAGACATTTGAATTGCCTACATGAAGACAATGAAAGTAACTTTGATTTATATTCTGCATTCTTCATTGATGGAATTAATGATGTGTCTTCGAATGATGATTCTGATTTTGCTTCTTCATATGTTGAAAGCACCTATGACAGTGATGTTAGAAATGGCTTTAAAATGTTCACTAATCTATTATATGGGAAGGAGTTTGATGTTGATCAGCACATCAATTGTCCTAATGTCTGCAAAGGCGCTTTGCATGGAATTATCAATCCTCTTTTTGAAGAATACATGGACAATTCAGATTTAGTTGAGAATGAGTTTGATGATGATACTTTGTCTTACTACTATAAGATATTAGAATGTTCTTCTTCTAAGTTTGACAAAGAAAATGATTATGATGTTGCATCTAATGAGATACATGACAAGGTATTTGATGAAGTTGTTTATGAAAATCAGTATGCACCTTGCAATGAGATTTATGATGAACTCTCTGATGTGAAGACTAATCTATTTGTTGATTGTGAAGAACCATTTGAAGATTATGGATTAGTTTCAGATTTTGATGTGGATGACATATGTGAGTATCAGTTAGATTGTTCATTTGATTCCTATCTAGTTATGCAAAAGGATACACAATTTGAAGGTATGAGTGGTCTTTTTCCCCATGTTGAATATGATGCATTCATATTCAAAGTTGATAGCATGCATGAATCATTTGTTAGAGAAGGTTTTCAATTTTAGTCTGATATTTTTGAGCATGCTGATCAGAACTTTCATAATAAGCAAGTGGTTGAAGATGAACATAGTTTTTATTTGCATTGTGAAAGTTAAGGTTTAGATTCAGTTTTGCTAAATGAGTTGATTCAGAATAATAATCTAATTGGTGAGACTAATATGAGTGGAAATTTCAGTTTAACTCATGAAAATTCAGATGAGAATTATGTTTATGATAGAGGTAAACAGTTTTGTTGAAGTTCGGTGGCTCGGGGCCATCGTGTGTACATAATCTTGGTAGTTGTAGTAGTTTCCCTATTTTCAATAAAGTTGTTCAGGAGAGTTTTTAAAGTTCAGGGGTGTGGTCTACTTCTCCCAGAGATCTGAAATCTTGCCATGCCCACAGGGGGCATGCATCCCCAAACAAAGCCACTGTTGGGATGAAAAATTGCATGCTTCATTTTTAGTCTCATTTCAAATTTTGAGAAATCAAGCCCCATAAATGCTTGTGTACTTGACTATACCTGTAAAGCCCCAGAGGTGTTCAATGTTTCTAACACCTTTCATTCAGCCTGTCTAAGTGTTCCATGAAGTTAAACTGACATTCTGAGTTGTTTTGTGAAGTCTCATTTTGAGCAAATTTAAAATCTACATTCACCTAAGTGTCAAATAGTGACAAGAGGCCTTGTTTGTGATTGAATATCTCGCACCCAAAAATGTTTTATAATTCACCACTTTGAGATTATCTACTATCTATACTTGAGAACCTATGTTTCAAATTTTGAGTTGTTTCGAGTCTGTTTGACTAGGTTTTGAATCCCTCAAAGTTGGTCAGGTATTGTTTTCATGCTTTTACAATTAAATTTAAATATTGGGAACCCCTATTTGACGTATTATAACTTTTGACTAGTTGACCAAAATGTTAAAATTCCTATTGCATTGCATTGTAGATATCAGAGACTTGCTATGTTTCAAGTTTCAGCCTATGATGAATCCATTTGATCAGTCTTCAAACATGATTCCAAATTGAATTTCTATCTTTTCACTATTGTCATTATTTGCAGATTGATTGGAACCCCTATTCAAGATGGCATATCTTTGTATTTGTGATTGGTAGGACTAAATAGTTTGTTCCCCTATATTGTCCACTAAAAATACTACATGTGTGACAATTTTTAGAACTTGATGAATCCATCTGCACACTTTACCAAGGTCATTCCATTCACAAAAAATGATATTTTACTGATGTCCTCTACCCTGCAAATCCAAGTAGCCAACTTTGCGCCCTCACCAAATTTTCCCTGTGATTCATCATGAGCCCAAATTGTATAATCATACTCTCCTCATGATAATCTACCAATCCCCAAGTTTTCATTAACTCATGTTCCCGTTTGCCCAGTCTTTGGACCTCAAACCAAATACGCTTTCCAGTTTTCTAACATGTTTATTTGTAGGTGAATTTAAATTGGCAACTTTGGAGGTCAATATCTTTTGACCCTAATGTCGTCATGCAATGAGATTTGGCAGGCTTGTTGAACATGCCAAAGAGAATAGAGATACTGAGTTTTAGAGCTTGGTTAGTTGTTCAGGTCAATTTTTAAATGCAGTCAATGGAACTCCTGACATGAAAGTCATAGTTTGCAAATCAATGGTAAAATGGTTTTCAATTGATTAATCAGTGATCAAATTTTTTTCTAATCAGTATGATGGGTTCAATGGATCAGTTTGAAGATTTAGTTGTTCAAAAACAAAAAGAAATTTAGCCGGATCCACTTTGGGGTCCGACTAATTCCAATGGGGTCTGACTGATTCCAACAGGCAAAATGAGTCTAGAAATAATGAAGCAAACGCAACTCTTTAGGATTCTGATGCAAAGCAACAACTCAGGAACTTTGGTGATTCCCCTTTCATTATTTCTAAAAGTTGTTAGAGATTTGATCCTGATGAAAGCAATTTCCTTCATAACTGATATCATAATGGATGGAAATATAAGGGCAATGAGGAGTGAAGTCCATTTTAAGCAAAAGGAAAAATTCAAGTGAAGAGGATGCAATGTCAAAAAATAGGGAGAAAGGGTATCCCTTTGTGAATTAATTCTTGCTTTGAATGCCATTGAACTTGCAGCCACTAGCTTAATGCTGCAAAGCTGAAAATGAAAAGATGTTTAGAGTTGTTCCTGTAACTATGAAGTTTGTCATGAGGTGTATGGGTTAAGAGATAAACACTGTTCTTTTTGCCATGGCACTTTTGAAAACTCACATAAGTTTGAAGTTAAATTTTCTCAGCATGTTCTCAATTGCGAAGAAAAGAGGAGGAGAAAAGATCCAAGCTAGGCCTTGCCATCAAAAGTTCAACTTCTAAAAGTTGCAATTGCTACAATTGAGGCATCTATTCCTTCACAAGCACTTAAAACTTTCTGGACAGAGGGATATCGGAGGTCATGGGGCCTGTCTCTAAAATCTGCAGTATCTCTAGTTGAACTCCTTTAGATAATAACACAGTTAGAGGGAGCTATAAACCATGATTGGCTTTCTTCAAACTATGAGACAACAAAAGAATTGTTAGATTTTATTTCAAGTGATATGGGAATTGAAGAAAATTATCTCTGTTTAAGTGAGATTCTTATGCTCCCTTGGATACCGTGCATGACAATAGTTGTGGTCTTGTGCCTTATGGCATTTGACCATTTTCTATCATACAGCCAATTAAAAATGCAAAGAAAAAACTCATGGCAGGAGAGCACAACATATGAAAAGTCAAAGAAACTTACCATTCATTGCAAGGAAAGAGTCCACGAATTTGTGGAATTTAAGCCATAGAGGAAAGACAGACTCCCACATGAGCATAGCACAGACCAAGAAAGATAAAAGGTGCTAAAATGAAATGATGTTCCCAGTAATGAAAGGAGGTAGGGGATTTCAATAGGACTCATGCCATCAAAGCCAATAGGAAGATCAGAGCTGTAAGGAGGACCATGTTGTAAATAAAAGAGGTAATCTGTAGTTGAAGAGGGAAACAAAGCCAAGATGAACCACGATGAGCAGAAGAAGCAAAAAGAAAGGGAGGTTGATGACATGAAGAGTAGACACATGACTAGCACAAAGGATTGATATCCCACATTGCCTAAGCGGCAAGAATTTTATAACATAAATACAATTCCATGCTGAACACTTAATGTTTAAAGTGAAGCACTTTTAAAAAGGGAAAGCCTAGTGCAAGTGGAGGCCCACTCATTCGGCCAATTGAATGAAAGGAGTAAAATTTTGGACCAATAAGTGTGTGAAAACCGGTGACATCAAAAGCAGAGAACTCACTGCAAAAGCTAAAATTTTGGCTAGTCGCTATGGCACTAGCTGGTAAATCTAAGAAATTTTGGATAGCAATTAGCCAAAAAAATTTAAACCTAAAAAAAAGTTAGTAAAGCATCGTGGGTCCCTCATGTTGGAGCAATAATGAATCATAGAGTCACAAGTGGCTTTCAGCAGGGATGTACATGTAACCAAGTAGTGATGTGGTGATCAAATTTCTATAGTGCACCAGATCGTACCATGTGGCAGATCTAAGGGTTGTCATTAACTCGCTATGGGAGAGTTGCAAGGAAGTTAGTATAGTGAGGTAGTGACAATGATATGGCGTGAGTGACTAGGAAATGACTGTGCGTTGAAGGAGCAAATCAGAAGATGACACGTGTCAAGCTAGTGAAATCAAGTTTAACTTGGATGGAATCTGAAAGGAAAATTTCAAAAGGTTTTTAAAAAGGTTATTTTTAAAATGTTTTCTCAGAATCACGTGAAGATCATTTTAAAATAAAGATTGAAGTTTATATATATTTTGAAACCTTAATGAAGGGAAAAATTTTCAAATTTTCAAATATATGTGGAAGCCATGAACAGAGGGCCAATCTTCAAAAGGCCATAACTGCAGTATTTTCTAGAAAAAATGGGCGCTCCAATATACTGTTGGAACCGAGAGAAAATGAACTATCCATTTTTGGGATTATATTTTGCACAAGTGTTCACCAATTCATGAGATAGGCCAGTATGTGAAATTTGGGGCATTGGTAGCAGAACAAACAGATTTGATGATTGAGTATTAGGGTTTGTTAGAGGGAAGATTAGCAAACCTTTTGAAGCTTGACTATGGAGAAAAATGATCTGAAAAGGTTATATGGGCTTCTTGAAGTCACTTTGTAACTAGTTTTTCACCTTTTACCATGAACTCATCTTTAACATCAAAAATTAGTTATGATGGTGAATCAAATATCTCATATATTTTTTCCTTGTAGAGCCATAATGATGAGATTTTGATATTCAGTTGAAGAGAGAAGGTAGAGAGAGGCTTTTGGTCTTCTTGGGAAGGAATTCTGATGGTACAGATGTCAGAAGCAGAGAAAATCCAAAATTTCCTTCTTCCTATATGTCTCTCATTCTTTCTCATTATAGGGGTTCTTGTTCTTTGGAGAAAATTGACACATTACTATGATACCAAGTTTTTGGATCTAGTTCTTGATGCATTCCCATGACTGTGACCACATTCTTCAAGAAATTCTTGTTGTATGAATAGCAGTAGGAAGATAAACACAGATAGTTTAGATCTATCAGGTTGTTTCATGTCTTTCATTTCATGCATATGATTGTATAATTTCAAGGAAATAATACAAAGAATAGTAGATGATTGAGTTTCAGTTGAATCCTATCTCCTTTATCAGTTAATTTTTAATGTTTTATAGTCTTTGACATAGAGCTTAGGTTGTGATTGTAGTCCCATAAGGTTATATGTTATTCATTGTTGATTATGGCCCGAGAGGTTGTGTAAATGCTTCAGGGAATCAACAGGGTTGTAGGTTTACTAAATGGGATATCATGTAAGAATGGGATTTAATTTGAGCATTGATGTCTATTTACAAGTTAAATAGATAGATCAGATATCTGAAGATGCATATATGTCTCAGATATTCATATGTATTTTTATGATTCATGGGACTGCCTAATGGTTAAGGTACTGATCAATTACAAGATCATTAGGTCTTATTACTGCATACCTGAGGTTTTTTTGAAATTCAACATTATTAAATCAAATGATCTTTACATTATATGTTGAAGAGCTATAATAGAATGCCCTCACTTAGCTTGTGAATATTCTAGATCTGCATTTAGCTATTGTAGATCTATGTCATTTCATGAGTCTTTAGAAGAAATAAGGGGTTAGAATTTTCTTAATAGATTCAAGGATATGTTTTTATCACTGGTCCGATATCATTTGAATTGGAGGTCTACCCACCTAGGTTTAGTAGAGCTTGAAGTAGAAGAAGGGTCATGCCTTATAGTTGGCCTGTTGTCAGAAATGACATGTTGAAAATGGGAGCTAGCTGCCCCTAGATATGTCACTTTCTCATTGGGATAATTGAAAACCCTCCAGTGTTTTCAAACACCAACAGACACCTTATGCCTTGTAGACTTGTTCACCCTTGAGTCTAACTCTTTCTCTACTTTAAACTTGCTGATATTAGGTGTTGCAATCGGTTCAAGGTCAACATGAACATCTAGAATGATTTGAGTTAAGTTACCTTTTTATGCCACCAAGTCCTACACATTGAAAATATGGGATATGCCTAAATATGAATGTAAATATACCTTATAGGAATTTTCTCCATACTTTTCCAACATTTCTCAAGGGCCTACTCTCTTCATCTATAGCTTGTTAGGTACCTCTTTTTGATGCCTTTCTTTATTCAAATGAACCATGATATAATCACCAACAAAAATCTGAACAGTTGTCCTCTTTTCATCCACTTTGGCCTTGAGTTTTTGAGTGTAATCTTGGATGGTTTTTTTGAATTTCTCTTGAATCTCTTTCATAGTTTGAACAAAGTCTTCATCTTGACCACTTCTTTATCCATATTACCAAGATATCTTAGTTTATATACACCCTTTCGATGCATTCCACAAACTATATCAAAATTACTCTTTCAAATAGTCCTATTCTTTCTATCATTATAGGAATACTCTTCTTGTGAAATGATAACATCCCAAGCCTAACCATATTCCTTAGTTAGGAACCTTAGAAGGTTCCCTAAGGTCCTATTAACCACTTTATTTTGACCATCAGTTTGGGGATGGCAAGTTGAACCAAAAGACATTTTTGCACCAATCTTTTTCCACCAAGTTTTCCAAAAATGGCTCATAAATTTAACATCCCTATCTGATACAATTGTTAATTGGAGTCCATGAGTCCATATAACCTCCTTGAAAAATAAATGGGCAATTTGACTTGCATCATTATTTGTCCTACATGGAATAAAATTCCCCATTTTGCTAAATCTATCAACAACAACATAAATGATATAATATCCTTGCTTGGTTTTTGGTAAAACTACAACAAAGTCCATACTTACACAATCACATGGCCTATTTGGAATTGGTGAGGGCTTATATAGACCTACATTATTAATTCCTCCTCTGGCCTATGTAGTGCTCCACATGCTTGGTTACATCCCTTTCTAGTTTTGGCCAATAGTAGAACCTTTGCACTAGTTCTATAGTTTTTCTAATACCAACATAGCTACTTAGGTTTCCATTATGCTTCTCCTATATTAGGTTCTATCTAATGGAACCCATTGGCACACACAACTAGTCACTCTTGAATAGAAACCCATTTTTCAAGGTATATTCTTAAAAAATGC
The DNA here is from genome assembly GCA_028749045.1 of Cupressus sempervirens. Taxonomy (NCBI): domain Eukaryota; kingdom Viridiplantae; phylum Streptophyta; class Pinopsida; order Cupressales; family Cupressaceae; genus Cupressus; species Cupressus sempervirens. Next base: position 267,625,365 of record CM053786.1, on the reverse strand, counting down.
TATGAAAATTATTCTCAAAATCATTGCATACCTTGTAAGCTTCTGTAAAGTCCTCATCTTCTTTGTAAAGATTATGAAAACTCTCTATTCCATTTTTTTGGAGTTGAATCTCTTGGAATTTCATAATCCTCCTACTTAGTGCATTTTCCACTTTGTTCAATTGCCCCTTCTTGTGCTTGATTGTGGAGGTAAAGGCCTACAAGTATTTAATCCACTTCAAGTATCTATTTCCCAACTTCTATTGAGCTTTGATGTAGCTAAGATCTTGATTATTTGTAAGCACAAAAAATTCCTTGGGCAACAAATAATGTCTCCACTTCCTAAGACACTGAACTAAGGCATAAAGCTCTAGGTCATAGGATGAATACTTCATTTTGGCCTCATTAAGATTCTCACTATAAAAGCCACTAGTCTACCTTGTTTACTCAAAACACCACCTACTGCTAAGCCTCTTATTTCACATTCTAAGGTGAAAATTTTCTCAAAACTAGGAAATTGTAGGATAGGTTGAGTAGCTACTTGTTTCTTCAATATTTCAAGTAAATTTTTAGATTCTAAGGTCCACTTAAACTTAGACTTGATTCCACCTTTTATAGTATCCAACAAAGGTACATAAATACCACTAAAATTCTAAATGAATTTCCTATAGATTTGAGACAAACCTTTGAAATTTCTTACCTCAGTAGATGTGGTAGGTGTTGGCCAATATAGTATAGCATAAAAATTTTCCTTGTCCATGTTTAGTGTCCCTTGAGACACAACAAAAAGCCTATGTACACAAGTTCTTCATTGAAAAAGTCACACTTCTCAAAATTTATGGCTAGCTTCTCCTCATGAAGCCTCTTCAAAACAACCTTAACATTATTGATATGCTCTTCTCTACTCTTGCTAAAGGTATCATCTAGATACACCACTATAAATCTTCTTGTGAAATCCTTGATCACTTCATTCATGAGCCTCATGAATGTGATAGGTGTATGCACCCAAAAATGGTCGCCTAGACTATGGGCCCCCATTATTCAATTTATCAATTTATCAAATTTTCTGAATCAATGGTTTGTAATATATTCAAATCAATTTTCTTGATCAAATTCGATTTATTTAATTTCTAAGATTGATCATTTTATTCCAAGTCTTATTTAATTAAAAGAAAATCTTCTCTTTTAATTAAATAAAATAAAATCCCCATTTAATTAAAAGAAGACCTCTCTTTTAATTAAACAGTTCATCTACATTTAATTAATTAAGAGAAAAACCTCTCTTTTAATTTAATTAAATATCTTCTATTTAATTAAAAAGAACTTGCTCCCTTTTAATTAAATAAAAATCCCACTTAAATATCTCTTTTGATGAAAAAAGGAAATAAAATAAATTCTTTTTATTTAATTTCTCTACACTTAAAAATGTGATCTAAGTGGGATTTATCTTTCCACTTTCTCCTCAACCACTCCTCTTTTCTAATTGGTGGAATCTTGTCTCACATGGATCACCGCTTTCTTCTCAACCACTCTTCTTTTCTCATTGGTGGAATTTTGTCTCACATGGATCAAGCTCTATTATCCCATATTGGTTGTGAGAAGCCTCTCACCTCCATAATTTCCTTTATAAGGGAGAACCCTCTCCTCATGTTAGAGACCCATGATTATGCTATCATTATGCTGCAAGTTTGAATACCAATTTTTGAAGGAGTTTGAATACAAGAGCTTTTTGTGGAGAACTTCTATTTTCTTGTCTTTTTCTCTCTTGCACCCATCATGGGCTTTTAGCTTAGATCTTTCATTTATAGATTAGATTTTGCTTTCATAGATTAGATCTTATTTTCATGCATATTTGAAGATCATGGAGACTAGCATTCTTGCTTTTCCTCTTTGAATCTCTCATCTCATGGTGTACTTGCATGGGCACAAAAATAGGTCAAACTGAGGGCCTCCATTGCAAACCATTGCAGTCTATGAGTAGAGAGCTATGGATCAATTTGTGAGGGCTCATTCTTGAGTTTTCTTATATGTAATGATTCATAGAAGTGTGACAACATTTTAGCACACATTTTTGGCGCCCACCGTGGGGCTTGAATCAAGTTTTTAGCTCCATTTACTTTTATTTTTCATCTCTGGTTTTTTACAGCAGCATATTGGATCTAATCAAGTGCTCTTGTAAATTTTTCACTTTGGTTTTAAGGCCAACCCATATATAGATTGGTTTGCAGGCAAAAAAATCTAGTTGGTTAAAAGATTCAATCATATCTTTTAAACCACTAATAGTTTGGTTCTAAAATTTTATTTTTGGGTTGGTTATGTGCCCAACATGTCCCAATTTGATTTTTAGATCATTTTGACATGATTTGCGTGAGTTATGAATTTATCTTTATTTTTCATAAAAAGCCATTTCTGATCGCAAATCAGCATACTTTTCAGAAAAATTTACATTTTCAGAAATTATTTTGAATTCTAAATGGGGTTCTTTCTTTGTGTTTTGAATTTTGAGGCCGTATTAAAGATCAAAAACTTGATTTGATGAATCTAGCCTATTTTGAAAAATTGGGTCCCTAGGGCACAAATGAAGAATTTTTTTTGAATTTTTTACATTTTTGGAAAGCTCTTTAGTTTTTACTAGGGGTCTCTTGTTTTCATTTCTATTTTTGGATTTAAAATCATAGCAAAAAAAAGGTCTAATCATGTTGACTAGGTTATTCGTATTTTTTTTGAAGGATTTTCGTGTTTTTCTGATTTTTTTCTGTTAACTGCTCACTGTTTTGGGTTTTTCTATGTTTTCTGATTTTTTTGGAACAGCATAGCAGCAAGTTATGATTTCATTGGAAAAAAGTGCTAAAGTTGTTAAAAATAGGTAAGATCTACTAAGCGCGTTGCGAGGACTTCAGGTATTCTTCTTTGGCTGATAACACTTTGATTTGGAACTTTAAAATGAACCTCTCATGTGTCTAGCTTGTGTGTTTTGCTTATGCTTTTATTTTTCAAACACATGCATAATTGATACTAGGTTGTAATCTCCATTGATTTTTATTTAGCAAGCTTGATTATTAGTGATAGATTTAGATAGCTATATTGGGTTATTGGACTCGCTGAATCCGCCGGCCCCTCATTCCACCCCGTGGTTGCAAGATCAGCACCACATTAAAGGGGATGCGTCTACAGGATAGAAGCATTAAGTGCTCCACTTGGCAACCCTCTTGTGCTTTCTAGAACTCACTAATCTTTGAGTTGTGGACTCGTTTTGGCTTGTGTGAGGGGTTAAGTGTTCCACATCTTTGGACTCACCTTACATTAGTTAAAGCGTTAAGTGTACCACCTTGTGCTTTTTGATTATTCTTGGATAGATTTTTTTTTGGGGAATGAACATCTGTACACACATAGTAATTAGGCCCCATGAATACTATTCGTGGATCTTGAGGGAGTGAGTTCCTAGTGAAACTCCTCTCAAAGACGGATTCCTTGTAGGTGGGGAGGATACTTTGAGAATCTCTTAGATAGATGGATCTTCAACTTGTTGATTGAGGCATCCTTTCTTCGGAGAGGTTGATAGATCACTAGGGGTTGATTTCATAGATCTTGAGATAATCTTAGTTAGCGTGTCAGATTAATCTGGTTGCTTTGATTGGGCTAAAAGTGAAAAGGTGTCAAAACCTTGGATCTAAAAGCTAAGTCCCCTTGTGGTCCACTATTGTGAGTCGGTCACCTTTAGAGAGGGTTAACCATAGCAGACAATCCCTATACAGGGAAAACTGCAGACAGAACCTCAAGCGATAATAGCCACTTCTGCCGTGGTTGCAACAATTGCTATATAAATGTCCTCGTGGAAGAAATCTCCATGGGGTATGGTTCATTGTGGGTTGTCAGATCTCCCTAGCAGCTCTTGAAGATTAAGTTCTCAGACTGTGTCAAAACCTCAGTGCACCGAGATTGGAGGTCACCCCTGTGAATCATAAAAGTTGCAGAGTCAAACCATTACTAAAAACCTTAGAGAGGCCAACTTTTATTTTCTAGGGATGTATGCGATAATTGTGAAACTCTTTGAGAACATACACAATTAGCTCTCCTAGGGATTAGCATAAACTAAGTCACTTGATTGCTCATGCGCAAGGTTGCTTTGCCCCTTGCTCATTGTTTGAAGACTACTTGCTTGAACTCTTTGATTGTTGTCTTATGTGCCTATTCAATGATGAAAACCTATTGATGTTCTTACTTGATATTTTAAAACAAATATGGGTTCCTGAGTTGAGACTTCACAATCAAAAAACTTTGTTGTCCCATTATTTCGAGTCTCCCTAGGTTGGTCCTATTTGGATTAGGCTACTTTTGTCATTGTTAAAAGCCTTTTTGCACCATGGGTTATTATGCTTTGACCTCTTGAATTAGTAGTCATTGATTTCACAAGAGACCTTGTTTGGAGTTGGTAAGATAGAAATTGTCCTTATTGAGAAAGATATACACTTGGATCCTTTGATATTACACTTGGAGAGTCTTAGTAATCTCTTTTCCATTCACTTTCATCAAAATTCAATTTTAATTAATTAAAATTTGGGTCAATCATCCTCCTGGTCCATATGTGCTAGGGTATTCACCTAAAGTTGTGAGCACCTCTGTGGCAGTGTTGATTTATGCCTATTGCAAAATTCTATCTTATCACATCTCTTTTGGACAAGTTAGTGCTTTTACTATCCTAGTTTGGTACCAACGTTTCTTAGGGTTATCCTATCAACTAGTACCTTTTCTTTCATGTTGATTACAAGTGCTATTAAATGTTGCTCAACATTCAAATGATCTCAAATGGTATCAAATTTTCCAAAATGACTCTTGGTCTTCTTTCTTCTTCATCTTCCATGTCTTTTTAGTCTCTCATTTCCATTCTTCCTCTTCTTCATGTCTTCTTGATTCTTTTCCTCCTATTATCTACCTTCTTCTATTCATCCTTTCTCTTCTTCCATACTTGATTCTTCTTCTTCTAGAACCATGGATCTTGGATATCTTTTTAGGGATCCTCATTTGAGCTCAGATGAAATCCACCTCCTTCTTGAATTTGAAAAGTGTTGTCACTCCAATAGATGCATGGATGCTAATGTTGCAACAAAAATGATTAAAAAAATTGATAAATCAGACACCTTTTCTAGGATCATGTGCAAGATCAAATCACAATATCCTTCTTCCAAATATTTTCCATCTTCCAAGTCTTATCATGATTCTTCTAAATATCATACAGATTCTTCATCCTCCAAGTCTTATCATGAGTCTTCTAAATATCGTTCAAATTCCTTATCTTCCAAGTCTTATCATGATTCTTCTAAATATCCTTCATATTCTTCATCTTCTGAGTCTTACGATAATTCTTCTAAATATCATTCACATTCTTCATATTCTAAATCTTACCATGACTCTTCTAGATATCATCCATCTAAGTCTTCACCTACTTCTTCTTCACAATATCATTCTTCTTCTACTTCTACCAAGAGTCTTATTCCTCTTATTGAGATAGATCATAATGAACAACATGAAAAGTCTTGTGATACGCTTATCTACAATGCCTATAGTGACAATGATTATGATGATGATGATTATTACATTCCTATAGTTCCTAAAAGTCCTCCTAGTCCTATGCTTGTGCTTAAAGGGGATGAGTCACAGATGGATATTGATGGTAATCCACATGAATCAAATCTTGAAAACAACATTGATAAATTTTGTGAACAATACCTAAATGATAAATCTGCATTTTTTGACAAAGAGAAAGCATTTTTTTGTGCTGAAATACAACATCAATGGGATAAGAGTTCCTCTTCTAAGAACCCTCATGCTGAAAATAAAGATTACACTCTTGAGCAAGATCATGTTAATGTTGAACCTTTGTCTTCTAATGCTCCCCTTCCATCTTCTACTTCCTCCACTATCCATACATTCCCTAAAGATTCTGAGACTCTCAAATCTTCTACCAATCATTCGTCCAACAAAGATCCTAATGCTTTTCATGCAGTTCCCTATAGTTATCCTCAAGGGCTACCTCTTAAAGAAACTCAAGCTAACCTTCACTTGGCTACAAATACCTTTGACAATGCTAAACCTAAAGAGCCTAAGCCTTCATGCACTATAATGCCTACTTCAGCTAGTCCTTCATCATCTATTCCAAAGTCTTCCATACAATTCCAACATGCTTCCTTCTCCTTAGGAGTGGCTCCATGTCAAGAGGACTCTAAAAATGATAAAGAAAAGAATATAAAAAAAGATCAAGATCAAGAAACCTTCCATCTCATCCAATCCTTTTCATGATGTCTCTGATACATTTCATGGTTCTTTTGATCCCTTACGCCCTTTCTCATTCATTCCACCATGTCTTAAGTCTTCTCCTAAGCAAGATCAAGATACCACTTACATTGTTGAGCTTATTGACAATAAAAATGACCTTAATACAATTGTGCCTTCCAAAGATGATACTTCCATTAAGGTTATTAAAAATAGTGTTGATACTTCCAATGTTGAGCCTATTGAAAATCAAGAGAACAATTCTATGCTTATGTTATCCAAAGATCCTTGTCAAGATCAAAGTCTTCCATCTTCTTGTTCTACGAATCCATGTTCCCTTCCACTTTCTACTCTTCCTAAGTCTTCTCAAGCTATAAGTTCTCCTATCAATGAAGTTGCTCCTATTAAAGATGTTTATGTTCCTATTGAAAATCCTGATGCTCACTCTAAAGATGCTGATGTCCTTGATTGTCATATAGATGTTAATGAACTTATTGATTATCCTTTTGCATCTTCTACATCCATCCTTGGACCTCCCCCACCAATACTAAATTCTTCATATCTTCCTTCCATCTTGGGTCCTTATGTCCCTCCCTCTCCTATCTTTCCTCAAGATCAAAGTAGATGCATATCCTTGAATCCTTTTCATCCACCCACTCACCTAAACCAGTCATATCATCCTTCTTATTCCACAAGTTCCAAGTCTTTTGCAAGTAACTTGAATGTTCAATACAAGAAAAAGAAGCAATTCAAGAAGCCATATAAAAAGGTAGACCACCATGTCTCATCTAATTGACATGGGGGCATAAAGTCAAAAGAGATATCTAAGAAAAAAATTACAAGACAAGTATGGGTTCCAAAACCCATCATTGAAGATATTATCTCTAAATCATCAAAAAGAAATGAAAAGAAGCCTAAGGCTACATGGATTCCAAAATCTCTCTTGAGAGAGTCTAATGTTGAACAACAATTAAATTTGACATTCAAGCTTCCAAAGAATTCTGCTTCATCTTCTTCCAAAAGCATTCTTCCATTCCATGTGCCTAAACTGCAACCTTTTCTATCCACTCACCATATTCCTTCACATATTCCTTCATTCACATTTTCTCCATCCTTTCGCCACCCTTCAAGGTGTGTGTTGACGTTGATCTTGCCTTCATTTCCATTTTTCAATCTCACTCAGTTCGCATAAAGTCATATCCTCCATTTTTGTCTCCGATCTTCATTTCCCTATTAGCATCTTTGAGCATATCATTTGAATTCCTTTGTATATCATGGTTTAAACATTCAAGGAGCATTATCTCAAAAGCTTGACTTCTTCCAAAAAAAATTTTGAAAAAGATTGAAAAAAAAAGAAAAAAAAAATGAAAATTTGAAAATGTGCCTTGGTGAAAACCTGGTAATCAGGCACCTTGATAGCAAAAGTAAAGAGAAATAAATTCATCCTATGGTGAAAACCACTCCCTTGTGGTGCCTTGGATAAGTACCATGATGAAAACTTAACAAATAGGCATCATGCATAGTTCTTCTACATCTTTCATTCATTTCATCTTCTCTCTTTGATCTTGACAATATTGACCTATAGAAGAACATTTGGCTATCTTGTGAGATATCTTATGATGATCTTGTTTTCATTCCTTTCCTGTTTAGCCTTCATATCTATTTTCCTCCATTCATTCTAGTCTTTCGCTATCCTTTTCCCATTTACCCTTTTGGTCTTGATCTAATAAAAAAGAGTAAAATATGATGCTATGAAGCCTCTTGACATATCTACTCCTTTGGGTTACATATTTCCCACTTTTACATTATGCCTTCATGAATTATCATATGCTGGCCTTTCATTTCTTGTCCAACTATTCTTTACATGACAAATTTTCCCTAGCTTGGGTACTCTTGAGGAGTCAACCTTTGAAGATCACTTTCACTTGCTTCATACACTCCTTGCTTATCCATAATATCCATTAGCTTATTGCTTCATCATGTCCTCCACCTTGTTAGACATTGGGACTGTACGATGTGATCTTGCTTAAGAGTTTAATACCCATTCTGTCTAGGGGTATCTTTGTACATATTTATTGATCTTGAAAAAAATTCAAAAAAATTGATATAGTTAAAAAATCCAAAAAAATGATATATTGTAAAAATTCTAAAAATTGAAAAATGTCCTGAAAAAAATGATCATCTTAGTGACAACCTAGCAAAAGGCACTTTGATGTATCTTCAAAAAAATTATATATTCTAAAAATACAAAAAAAATAAAAAATATTCAAAAATTCAAAAAAATAGAAAAAGTGCCTTGGTGAAAACCTAGAAACAGGCGCCTTGGTAGCAAAAATACCAAAAAAAAAAAAAAAAAAAAAAAAGTCCAAGTGGTGAAAACCTGTAAACGGGCACTACTTGAGGCCTTTGCACCCCTGTTTCTTAGCACATGTCCTCGACACTTAGCCTTTCTCCACCATGCCTTGTCCTTGTTACCTTGGTTTGGAATTGGTCTTTGTCTAGGGGGCATAACTATGTTAGCTTTGGTTTCTTAGATGTGTGAGTCTTTAGGACACCTCGCAAATGGTGTTTTTCAACACCCATTGACATCGAGTGTTTTTCAACACTTATTGGTTTGGTCTTACCCAGTATCATCATGTGATCTTACCTTCCTGCAAGCATTTGATCCTTGTCCTTAGAACTCAATATCAGTTAACACACTTAAATTTTTTAACGCAACACTTAATGCTTGACTTATGTCATATTTTTTTTTCTCTGTGTACTAACTGTTATTGATTTTTGTTGAGTGTCTTTGTATGATAAGTCTCTCCATGATGCATTGCTAGAAGACTTGGGGCATGAGACATGTTTTTATTTTTTATTTTTTGCTTGTGGGTGTGGTCTTGAACTCTAGAGTGTCTTTTGTTGTCCCCTTGAAACACTTAGGATGTTGGGTGATGCGACACGCTCCCCTGCCCACAGGTGGTTAATTATGTGGTGTTCCATGTTCACTAACAGTCATGGCTTTTGGTGCAACGGAAAATGAGCCCTACAATTGGTATCAGAGCCTGGTTTTGGCCTGGTCATGGGTTCAAATCTCCCCGGTGCCTTCCCGACCCGCGTAAGCACCTAGTATGCACGTCGAGGGGGAGATTGTTGGGTGATGCGATGCGCTCCCCTGCCCACAGGTGGTTAATTATGTGGTGTTCCATGTTCACTAACAGTCATGGCTTTTGGTGCAATGGAAAATGGGCCCTACATAGGAGATTTGAGACATCATCCTTGATTGTTTTTGCACAACCATTCTTATAGTCATCTTGGCATCTATGCCTTGATGCGAGCATAGTTTTTCTATATTAAATTGGGTAAGCTAACATCGAAGTCATCTTGACCTTTATTTCTTTGATGCTTATGTTAGAATCTTTCCACATTTCAATCCAATATAAATCGCATTCATATCTTCATAGTTACATTTGTAACTAGTCATGATTGTGTGATTTTTCGATGTCTGTTAATAATCGTCCAATGATGAAAATAAGTTCTTTTACATTCTCTAATGAATGATGAACACAAAATCCTATGTTACAGTTGCTCTTTTGCAAGTACACCATTGCATTTCATGTAGCTTGCATTATTAGACTTCATGTTAGTTTGCATTTTTAGGCTGCATTATGAGTTTGAGAGGGTTCTCCTTTCATCTTTATTGTGGACATTTAATCAATTGTGGTCACATTTTGATCTTCATTTCCTTATTTTCTTTCGTGATCTCAATCGAAATTTCTATCTTAAACAGTTGATTGATTTTTGGAGTATTTTCTTTTCTTATTTCTATTTCTTTCCATATCTTTCAAACTTCTATCTTCCATTTTCTTTTTCCCCACTTCTTTTCTTCTAAATCACCTTTGGGGCATAATATTTCATGCTTGATGATCTACCTTGGTTCTATGATTCTTATATCTTTCATCTTACATCAAGAACTTTATCTTTTGTTCAATTTGATCAAATTTATCAATTTATCTTTTCTCCTCTATCTCATTTTGATTTCGATCACAAGGGGGCAGTAATTATCAATTTCAATCCTTGATTCAGTTTTATCAATTTTATCCTCGACTTTTTCAAGTTAAAATTTATTTGTATTCTTTGTCCTGATGTGTTCCTGAGTCAACCACACATCTGGGTTGTTTTGTGATCCCAAATTGACCTCACACTTCAATTTCTTTCTTTGACTACATGTGTTCACGAATCGATCACACATTAGTCAAAGAGGGGCAAATGTATGCACCCAAAAATGGTCCCCTAGACTATGGGCCGCCATTATTCAATTTATCAATTTATCAAATTTTCTGAATCAATGGTTTGTAATATATTCAAATCAATTTTCTTGATCAAATTCGATTTATTTAATTTCTAAGATTGATCATTTTATTCCAAGTCTTATTTAATTAAAAGAAAATCTTCTCTTTTAATTAAATAAAATAAAATCCCCATTTAATTAAAAGAAAACCTCTCTTTTAATTAAACAGTTCATCTACATTTAATTAATTAAGAGAAAAACCTCTCTTTTAATTTAATTAAATATCTTCTATTTAATTAAAAAGAACTTGCTCCCTTTTAATTAAATAAAAATCCCACTTAAATATCTCTTTTGATGAAAAAAGGAAATAAAATAAATTCTTTTTATTTAATTTCTCTACACTTAAAAATGTGATCTAAGTGGGATTTATCTTTCCACTTTCTCCTCAACCACTCCTCTTTTCTAATTGGTGGAATCTTGTCTCACATGGATCACCACTTTCTTCTCAACCACTCCTCTTTTCTCATTGGTGGAATTTTGTCTCACATGGATCAAGCTCTATTATCCCATATTGGTTGTGAGAAGCCTCTCACCTCCATAATTTCCTTTATAAGGGAGAGCCCTCTCCTCATGTTAGAGACCCATGATTATGCTATCGTTATGCTGCAGGTTTGAAGACCAATTTTTGAAGGAGTTTGAATACAAAAGCTATTTGTGGAGAACTTCTATTTTCTTGTCTTTTTCTCTCTTGCACCCATTATGGGCTTTTAGCTTAAATCTTGCATTTATAGATTATATTTTTCTTTCATAGATTAGATCTTATTTTCATGCATATTTGAAGATCATGGAGACTAGCATTCTTGCTTTTCCTCTTTGAATCTCTCATCTCATGGTGTACTTGCATGGGCACGGGCAAATCAAGAATGCTAGTCTCCATGATCTTCAAATATGCATGAAAATAAGATCTAATCTATGAAAGAAAAATATAATCTATAAATGCAAGATTTAAGCTAAAAGCCCATAATGGGTGCAAGAGAGAAAAAGAAAAGAAAATAGAAGTTCTCCACAAAAAGCTTTTGTATTCAAACTCCTTCAAAAATTGGTCTTCAAACTTGCAGCATAACGATAGCATAATCATGGGTCTCTAACATGAGGAGAGGGCTCTCCCTTATAAAGGAAATTATGGAGGTGAGAGGCTTCTCACAACCAATATGGGATAATAGAGCTTGATCCATGTGAGACAAAATTCCACCAATGAGAAAAGAGGAGTGGTTGAGAAGAAAGTGGTGATCCATGTGAGACAAGATTCCACCAATTAGAAAAGAGGAGTGGTTGAGGAGAAAGTGGAAAGATAAATCCCACTTAGATCACATTTTTAAGTGTAGAGAAATTAAATAAAAAGAATTTATTTTATTTCCTTTTTTCATCAAAAGAGATATTTAAGTGGGATTTTTATTTAATTAAAAGGGAGCAAGTTCTTTTTAATTAAATAGAAGATATTTAATTAAATTAAAAGAGAGGTTTTTCTCTTAATTAATTAAATGTAGATGAACTGTTTAATTAAAAGAGAGGTTTTCTTTTAATTAAATGGGGATTTTATTTTATTTAATTAAAAGAGAAGATTTTCTTTTAATTAAATAAGACTTGGAATAAAATGATCAATCTTAGAAATTAAATAAATCGAATTTGATCAAGAAAATTGATTTGAATATATTACAAACCATTGATTCAGAAAATTTGATAAATTGATAAATTGAATAATGGGGGCCCATAGTCTAGGCGACCATTTTTGGGTGCATACAATAGGAGCATTGGAAAGACCAAATGGAATTACAAGCCATTCATAAAGACCATCAATAGTCTTAAATAATGTTTTCCATTCATCTCCCCCCTTAATCCTAATTTCATGATACCCATTCTTCAAGACCAACTTAGTGAAGTATTTAGCCCCTCCAAGACAATCCATAAAGTCTTCAATCCTATTGATGGCTCTTGAATCTATACATAATCTCCATTTTCCTCCTTTTTTTCATGCCAACACAATAGGAACTACATATGGGATTATGCTCTTTTGTATCAAACCTTGATCCATGAATTCTTTGACTTGTCTTTCCACTTCTAAATTTTGATCTAGAGTCAACTTTTATGTTACTTTATTAGGACAGGAAGCACCTAGAACAAAGTCAATTTGATGACTTATAACTCTGCTAGGAGGTAGAGTAGCTGGAGTACCATCATTCACTATGCCCTTCTACTTTTCAAGAAAAGTTTGGACTTCAATTGGTAAGGGTTCCTTGGCTACATCCTCTTTTTCTTTTGACTCCAACACTACTATAAAACTTTGACATTTCTCATGCTTGAGATTTTTAACAAACTCTTTCCCACTAAAAAATAGCACACGAGGCACTTTTGGTTGTGTTTCCTATCCTTCCAATAATGACTAAATTTTTAAGGTCTTTCCTCCCTTCTTAAAAGTTATATAATTTTCTCTACCATTATATACAACTTCCGTATCAAATTTCAAAGACCTACCTAGCAAAAGATGACAAGCATCCATAGGCAAAACAGCACCCAATAGTTTTTCATTTTATCCTACTATAGACAATTCCACCAAAGCTTTCTCCTTTACCAAGATGCTTTACCCCTTGTTAAGTCAAATATCCTTGTAAGGGTTGTCATGAGGTATCTTCTACAATTTCAATGTAGGAACAACCTCCTTTGATATTACATTATCAATAGAACTTGAATCAACTACCACTTTGCATACTTTTCTTAGGATTTTTCATTTTTCCCTAAACAATGCCCTCTTATGTTTAGGTTCATTAGGATCTGGTTGTTTGATCAAAACTCTCATAAACATGAGGTTCTCACCTTTTGCAAACTCAATGTGATCTACATCAGATTCTTTGTCGTAATCCTCTTGCACATATGGCATTCTTTTATCCTAGTTTGAGGAAGAAGGCTTGTCTAGGCATCTATAGGCTAGATGACCCAACTGGCCACAATTATAACATTTCATACTTGCAAAGTATGAGTTCAATCTACCTAATGCTATACCTCTATTTCATCCTCCTTGGTTTCCTCTCCCTCTATTGTAACCACCTCTTGAAGAGTTGTCACTAGTTTTCTTTGTGAACTTTCTCTCTCCTTTGTTCTTCTAGTCATTTCCTCTACCCTGGTGACCACTCCTTTGTCCTCTTTGATTTATGCCCTTACCTCTATCCTCAGAGCTAGAATCTCCTTTCCTTTTATTGTTATCCTCTACCTTTAGAGCTAGTTGATGGCATCTCTGAATTATGGTAGGTGCCCAAAAACTAATCTCTTCTTGGATATTCCACTTCAAACCACCTAGATATCTTGCCACTTTTATTGGCTCATCTTCTTCTTTTTTGGGCCTCAGATGTAACCTCTAAAATTCCTTATTATGAGAGGTTACATCTAGGTCTTTTCACTTTAACCCTTGTCCTCTTTTGTGGGGCTGAATTTTAATGTCTTTAGGCAGAAAGTTTTCCTTCACCTTAGTGACCATAGCCTTCCAATTAGCTATAGGATTCTTACCCATGCTGATTCTTTAATCTTGTACATACTTCCACCATGTTAGAGTTGAGCCTCTAAGCCTTGACTTTGCAACTTTAACCTTTTGTGCCTCTGATACTCCCTCACACTCAAAATGATTCTTAGTGCCATCTATCTAGTCCATGACTGTGTCTATGTCCATCTTTCCACTAAAAAGTGGTACACCTTCCAAATATTCTCTTTCTATATCTTTGATAGCCTTCAAAAAGAGCTTTACATTTAAGAAAGGGTCAAGTTCAAGGACCACATCCTCCTCTACTACCTCCTTACCATTCTCATATTCATTTTATTTCTTTCTCCTATCTACTTCAACAAATGCATCCAGTTTCACCTTCACCTCTACTAGGGGCTCTTCAAGAGCTTTGTTCTTGTTCCTTTTTTCATAAAATATGTTGGCTATTTCTTTATTTTTCACCATGCTATTTTCACCTACTAACTCCTTAGTAGCTATAAACATCCACCAAATTTTCCCAAGTGTTTAACTTTCTCTGATGCCACTCTGCTATGACAACCAATCTTGCTCACAAACCATAAGTTCTCTAAGGTATTATTATGTCTTCCACCTAATCAAATAGGGAATATTTTTTACCCTATGCCTCTAATTATTCTATCAAAGAGATCCCACTTCTTCAACTAGTGCACATCAATAGGTTAGTACAAGATTGCTTAAAATTCCACATATACACAAATAACCCCAATGCTCCGTGGAACTTTTCATATGGTCAAATGAATACCTACACATGCCTTAGGTTACTAATCAACATAATAAACCAAAAACAAGTGCAAAATCCCATTAGAGTTACAATCCATAGGTCAATTTTTAGTTAGATGCTTGGAAAAATCCTACAACAATTAGCCCTCCAAATGCACTAAAAATGAGATATTTTGAAAAATCACTTAACAATAACCAAAAAAATAACCTTTTTGGATACGCTTTTTGGTGTACTTGAATATTTTGTAACTCTTAAGCTCCCAACTTGTCCGTACACCCGAAGCACACTTTTAGGCTTAATTTGAGGGTTTTAAGGGTTTTGGTGCCTTTTGGGTTTTCAACCTCCTAAAATTCCTTATAAAAACTCCTCCTCTAAATTAAATCTGTCTCTCACCATCTACTTACTCACCACATTCTTCTATTAAAGAATCTTACATTTCAATCCACTCCAAATGCTTGGTGATCCCTAACCAAATATGGTTTGCTTGCTTACAGAATCACACTAAAAATACTTTCTATGCTTTACATGATCTCTCCTTTTCTATAAATAATGTAAAAGGAATCTATTTATAAATATCAAAAGGTTTTGTAGTTTATATAGTGGGGAATGGGCCTAAGACCTAGGTAATTTTGTGCTAGATGCCCCGTTGAGAAAAATAAACTACTAGAACATAAAAATGATTTATCTAAGAAATTCAAACCCTTTGAAAAGAAAAGAACAAAAATAAATGAAGGAAAATATCCAATAAAACTTCCAACTCAAAAAACCCTAAGTCCAATCCATACAAAGCAAGAGAAAACACTCAAAGCAAGAAACTGTTGTATTAATGAAAATGTTAATTATAGTCTATACACTATCATTTCTCCCTCTTCCAAGCTATTAAAAAGCTTACATTTGAAATTATATAGGCTTGGAATGTAAGTTTCCAACTAATTTAAGTTTTTTAAGGGCTCCCAAGAAAATTTTTCTCCTTTTGCATGAAGTTGCAAAAGTTAGCAATGACAACTTTGTAAGATATGAACAATTTTTACAATTTTGCAAATTGTTTACCCAAACTTCCTCTACTTTCTACTAAACTTTAAAAAAGATCTAACATGGACCTGAAACACCTAATAAGGACCCTATAACACTTTATTTCTTAATTTGGCCCTCAAAACCCAATAATGCCTTATTGAGCCAAATGAGCACTTTTTGAGCAATTAGGAGCAATAGTGCATTGTGGGACTCTTCAAACCTATTTAACCTAAACTTATTAAAAATTTGATCCTATTACTACTTTAGTGATGTAGATAGCATCATTGTAAGCCAAAATTAACAAATAATCCATAGGTCTACCCTTTAGCCTACCTAGGTGCTCATGCACCATGACATCTTTACCATTAGACTCAATAGTCAATTAAATAACTATAAGAAAATTTTTAATTAACATCTACTACATTGATGAAATATCATGACACTAGTCTAGTTCATTTTTAGAGATTATTTCTGACAAAAAGTAGGCTTATCAAGTTGTAAGAAACGGACGAAAATATGAGATCAACTTTGATGAGCATTCAGTCCATTCTAACCCCTCACATGGAAGTTTTGCAAAAGGAACTAGCCTTTATAGAAACAATTTTGAAGAAATATTCACATCTTTCTACATAATAAGGTCTAGTAGATATGCTAGAAAATCTAGAAATATAGATTCAATATTTTGATGCATCTAGTAATAATTGGGATTCCACTTTAGGAATCATAATGGAACTTCACAAGCCATTTTTGGGAAAATACACTATAAGTGTACCACCCAAATGACATAAGTGTCAAAAAGGGGGAATTTTTAAGAATTTGGAGAATTTTGTCAAGGAAGATATCTAATTAGAAGGGGTTATAGGAATTAAATGGTGTATTTACTCAAGGGTAGTAATAAGGTATTGGAGAAAAAAACATATTTGCAAATTTTTAGATTTTGAAATTTTGTATAGAAGCCAAATAGAGATGATACATTGCCTAACTTATGCTTAAAATAAGATTGTATATACTAGGACAATGTGTTTTTCCACTCATGTCAAAGAAAGAGATTGTTAATCTCATTGTGGTTTTGTAAAATTAGTGACAAAAAACTTATTCTTTATCTAGCAAAGATTAGTGAAATCTAAGTGCATGGTGTATGTTGATCATAAGCCTCTAGATTATACATGTCAAGTGATATGATAGTTGGTGCCAAGAACTAGTATGTGTTGAATAGTTAGTGTGTGCCAAGCCACTTAGTTGTTGAGCAAACAAAAGGAGTTGAATAAAAAGTATGTGCCAAGTGATTTAGGTATCAAACAAGAGTGGGTGTAAAACCATTCAAGAGAAAAGTATCTATATATAGAGCATAGTGAAGGCATCAGAGTTTATTGATACCAAGTTACTAGTTTTTAACATAGATGTTTGTTATGGAACATACTTCTATGTAAAAAAATTTTGGTTGACATGAACATGAATTTTTGATATTGAGGAATAAGGATCCAATCATATTATGAATCCATATATCATTACATGCAACCAATCAAATAAAGGGAAGTGTTAGGCAGTAATAAGGATCAACCATAGCTATTGATTTTAACCTAGCCCATCTCCATAATGCCTACTTAAAGAGGTAAATCCTAAGGGGAGTATGTATACAAATGAGGATGTGAAGAGAGCATTTCAAGGTGGAAATTATGGCTAATTTATGGAGCTACAATGTAGAATCAGTTTGAGAAGAATAGGGATATATAGTGAAAGGATAGAGAGGATAGATCTGATAAGGAGGACCAAGATATAACTAGTAAAGAGGAGATCTGATATCAAATAGGAAGGTTCTAACTAAAGTATCAAGTGTTGAATCATCCTAATATGTGATTCAGAGTACATCTATTAACAAAGTAGTTCTAATAGGCTTTTGTAAATCTCCTGATAATACTTAATTGTAAGTTTATATTCTTTAATCAAGGTGGGATCTAACATTCTTGTAAGCCTTTAACAAGGTAGAACTTTCACAAGGTAGATAATGGATTTTGATCAAAACTTTGTAGCCATAATATGCCACACTTTATAGTTGTAGTAGTGAAGATTTGTCCAGGTTTCATCCCCACCCAAGTTTTACCTTCTTTTGGAGGGTTTTAGGGTAACCAAAATATTATGTTTTATGTGTTGATTTATTTCATGCTTTGGATGTGATGAATGGTTACTAATTTCAGTTTACATGTTATTTAATGAGATGGATGTATAGTGAAATGTTTTAGAGGTACAAGTTTTAAGTGTTGATTCACCCACCCCCCGCAGCCCCCCACTCCCCCCCCCCCCCCCCACCCCACCCCCCGAAAAAAAAATTTACTTTCCCATTATTACTACCAACAAATTAATGATAACATATAAGGTTTAGGTGGATAAATATTTGTTAAAGGAAGCTATTAGGGGAATATCTTAAGGTGAAATTCCATATAGCCATGTTGGCATAACTAGTTACTTAATTGATTATGTTGATGATAATATCATTGACGAGGATTACCTATTAAATGAAACATGATTAGAAAAACATAATTAATTATATTATTTTCATTGAATTCAAACTATTTAGTATGACTTATTAGGTAAAAGCGATGAACAATTGAATTATTTGATTTCTTATCAATATAGGAAAATGTATTAGTTGATTTTACTTTGGATATGATTTATGAAGTCATTGGATGGCCTGTATAGAAATATCATTAAATAGGTATAAGTTATTTTATAAGATATAAATTAGGTAAAAAGGAAAAATATAATAGGTAAACAAGTTAGAGAAATAGGTTAAGGAATCATATTTTTGGTCAAATAAGAAATGTATCAAAAGAACATAGTATTATTTATTGTTGGAATAAGTGAGAGGGGGGTGGGTGAGTGAATTAGTTATCCAAGCTCTAGATGTACAAATAAAAAATTTCAATGCTTAGTAGAACTATATCCATAAAACTTCAACATCCTTCCATCCATTAGATCATATAATACTTAAACTTTGTAGTTTACTATCCTATGTCAAAACAACTCTGTAGAAATGTAAACATGAAATACCATAAGAAAATTTACACAATTTTACACAAGGATTTAATGCGGAAACCAACTTTGGGAAAAACCACTAGTAACATGCTACTAATTCTCACTCTTATAAAGTGATGCCACGTGAAAGGCCAACCCTGTTAAATGTTACAATACATACCATTAAATGTGACCTGGTTATAGTATTTCAATCACCCTATTAGAAGTGAACCTTGTAAGAGGACTTTAGACCATTCCATTAGATTGTCACCCAAATAAAGGATTTACAAATGACTATTAGGTCAACCTTAATCCAAATTATTTTATCCACACTAGTAAAATAATTAGAAAGTAATAGTAGGACTTGATCTAATAAAAACTTACAACTCAGTTGTAGATTACATATCTCTATTTCATTCCTCCATTCTACTTGGCATTCACACACTTAATCTCTAATATCTTGTTCACCCTTCAAGCATTCATCCCCTTAAGCCTTCTTTCATTATGTGCCAATTTTAGTCTCTTCTATTTGGACACTAAATGAAGCAATACCCTAGAGCCCTTTTCTTTGTTAGGTTCTTGCAGATGACAACCTTTGTTTTTGACTTGCTATCTATATAAATAGAGAATTCTGATCTTTTGTTGCTTAACCATAATTGTCCATTTTAGGGTTAGGTAGGATTAGGTAGAATCCAATGAATCTACCAACTTTTCCATTTGGTTCTTCTATAAACTTCCTCTCCAATATTCCTTTTATTCATATCAAAATGGTTTATCTTGAATTCTGTGCCTCCAGCTCATCATAGTTATCTTACACACACTTCACATAATTCAAGAAATCAAATCAGTTGGCTTAGATTAATCAAATCTTAAATTTAACACTATTTTTTGTCACTCATAACCTATACTATTATGTCACTTGGCTAGCACTATTTTACTTGAAAAAAACTAAAGGTTATTTATGCTTGGCACCAACTAAACTTTACCCGTCATATAGTAACATTCACTTGACTTGCACTGACTACTCGACAAGACTTGGTAGACACTTTTATTACTTGATCTACTTCCATCCTTAACTTCTATAGTATTTCATTTTAGAATTTAATTATATAAAAAATACATTATAGTATTAATGTCTTACTTGTTCTTAGTGCTTCTTTTACATACCAAATAACTCAACCTTTCTGTAGGTGCTCTTGTTGTCTTCTCTTTTCAAATCATCTTCATCAATAAACTAAATGATAGCTTTTAGACAAAAAAAAGTAGTTGTCTGACTAGTAGGTGGTAGGTTTGACATCCTTGAAAAAATAATGATTGTTCCATTATAGTTTCTTCAATTCAAAACAATCTCATATCAAAAATATCCCTTTGTGGTATGATGGGAAAACCAATACCATTACCAATACCAAAAAGAAAATAATATCTTTGAAATTTCTCCCTCTATTAGTAAATTTCCTTCCTCTCTATAGCATAATAAATTTATCCCTCTATCAGTTTATGTCCTTCCTCTGTATAGGATAATGTAAGATTTTTCAATCTCCTTCAATGTAACTCTCTTATATCTTCCTTTGTAGGTTATTTTTCTCTTTCTTACATCTCAACTCTTAGAGCATCTCTCCCTCTTTCTATTAATTGGGTACTTATCTCCCTCTTTGACAACAATGCTAAAGACTTGTCATCTATGTATGTAGATATAATCAATTCAAGTTCTCCCTCTGTCATGTTGCATGTGACTGTAAATCTTCTAATTTAGCCTCTTCATTACTTTAGGTGGCTCCTAAAGTAAGATCCATTGCATCAAGTTTTAAGATACAACATTCAACTTAGTTGATGCAGGACACTACTCATGCTTCTTAAGTAGCTTTTGATAAGGGTATCACCCCTAGTTTACCTCTAAGATATTTATGTACATCCTTAGGTAAATATTTTCTTAATATAGTAACTATATGTTATTTTTTATTCAAATATTCCATCTCCACTTCTTTTTCTTGAACCAACTCTCTCAAGTAATGACCCCTGATTGCAATGTGCTTAGTCTTTATGTGCATCACATAGTTCCTTTGATATGTTTATAACACTTGTATTATCATAATACAATACCATAGGCTCACTAATTTCCTACTTCATACCTTTGAGTAGTTGTTTGATCCATACCACATTTATACAATTTACTGCAATGACCACATATTTAGCTTCAGCAGTAGATTGAGATATGCAATTTTGTTTCTTACTAGTTGAGGTGACCGATCTCTTTCCTAAGAAAAATGCTCCACCTCTTGTGCTCTTTCTATCACCAATGTTTCTATCCCAATCAACATCTATATAGTCTCTTAAGTCAGATTTGTAATTTTTCTTGTAGCATATACCATAGTCTTCTATTCCTTTTAGATATCTCATAATTCTCTTGACAACCACCAAATAATTTTCCTTAGGATTTGTAGAAAATATTTCAACAACCCCAACACCTAATGCAATGTTAGGTTTTCTATGTACTACATATTGCAACTTGTCAATCATAGACCTATACAATGTTTGAGTCACATCAATAGAATCATCATTCTTTAAAATTTTATGTTCTCTTACCATAGGACTACTAACTGGTTTTGAATCCTTTAAACTAAAAAAAATCGATATTCCCTTCACATACTTACATTCAGTGATGTATATACCATATTTCATCTAATATATTTACAAACCAACAAAGAGTTTGATCTCTCCAAACATATACATCTCAAATTATTTCTTCATTTCATTTACAAATGCCTTAAATAATGCCTCCAAATATGATATAATCAACAAAAATTTTAGCTAGTAAAATACCTTTACCTCCTATCTTCAAGTAGAAATTTTTGTTATCATTAGTCTTCTCAAAACCAATCTTCACAAGATAATTGTTAAGCCTTTCATACCATGCCTTTGGGGCCTTCGTTAAACAATATAAAGCTTTGTGTAGTCTACATACCCTGTTCTTTTTGTTTGGATCAACAAATCCTTCAAGCTACTTTATGTAAACCTCTTCTTATAATATACCATTCAGAAATGTTGACTTTACATCCATTTTGATAAAATATAAAACCTTTATATGTTAAGTAAGAAAGTAGAGTTCCTACTTCATCAAATCTTGTAACTAGGGAAGATGTTTCTCAATAGTCTATTCCTTCTTATTGTTCATACTCCTTGCAAGCTAATCTTGTCTTATTCCTTTTGACTTCACCATTCTCATCTAGCTTGTTTCTATACACCCACTTGGTTTCAATCATATTCTTGTTCTTTGGTCTATGAACTAGAGTCCATGTTTTGTTCTTCTCAATCTAGTTAACCTCTTCTTTCATGGCTTTACTCTAGTATTCATTCTTTAAGGTATCTTTCATTTTCTTAGGTCCATGCATGCTCAAAAAATATGTATCACTTCTTATCGTGTTCCTTCTCATTGATCTAGATTCTTTATCTCCAATAATTTATTTAGTAGGGTGATGTCTTCTGACATACTTTGACAATATTGGTTCTTCTCTTCTTTCTTCAATAGGTTTGTCAACTCAAGAATCAATTTGTACTTCTCTATTAGGTAGATTGACATTAATTTCATGTACACCTATTTTTTCTCCAACTTAGTTTATGATTGTAACTTAGTTCTTGAATGAAACTCGACATACATTATATGTGACTCAGTAGTCATTGAAACTTTTTGTTGATTTATAACCTAGTTTACAACAACTTCATCAAAAGACATACCTTCATAAGGGTATATAAAGGATTTTTACTCTTTAGGTTCCTTCATAGATTTAGCTTTATGTACCTCTGTATATTCATATAACTTTACATTTATGCTTTCCACAACTTTGTTAGTCTTAGTATTCAAACACTTATAAGCTTTACTTCTTGTGGAATAGCCAAGGAATATACATTCTTCACTTTTATTATCTAATTCACCATTCATAAAATTCTTAAGAATATAGCACTTGCTTCCAAATACCTTAAAATATTTTACATTGGGTGAGTATATGTACCATAGTTCAAAAGTTGGTGAATGAGTACCTTTATTGACTTGTACATGGTTCAAGGTATAGACAACTGTACTTATAGCTACTCTCCAATATTTCAAAGAAACATTCTTCTCCATCATGTTTTTTCTAGCACAATCCATTATATATATGTTCCTTTTTTCATCAATCCCATATTTTGGAGGGGGTTCCTAGGTGTAGAAGTCTATCTCTTGATTCCTATATCATTACAAAATATCTCAAACTCATTTGATGTAAATTCTCCACCTTTTTTAGATCTCAAACATTTCAATCCTTTTCTTTTATCCTTTTTCAGCTCTAGCTAATCACCAATTAAACATTTGGAAAGCATTAGATGTTTGTTTCATAAACATAACTGTCATCATCCTAGAATAATCATCAACAAATAGGAAAATGTACTTTCCACCTTTTTAGCTTTGCACATCAATTCATCCACACAAATCATTATGAACTAATTCCATAATTTCTTTAGAGTTGCAAGTCTTACTTTTAAAACTATATTTTCTCATCTTGCCTAATTGACATTATTTTCAAATCATATTGTTAGGTTTCTTCTATTTAAGAAAACCTCTGACTCTTTGAATGTTACTAATACTGACTAAGTTATCATAGTTAACATGACATAACTTGTGCCATAGCCAACATCATCAAATTCTACAATAAGACAAGTAGCATTATTCATGTCAAGATAAAATAGGTTGCCTCTAGTTTGATCACCTTTTCCAATTAGGTTCCCATCAGTGTCATAGATATTTTTTTGTCTTGTTCTCAAACTCAACTTTGCAACCTCAACTATTTAGTTGTCAGACACTAAACAAGTTATAGTTAAGTCCTTCTCCATAATAATAATCATCACACATGATGTTTTCTATGAGTTTGATTAATCCTTTAGCTTTCATCAGACATGGTGCATCATTACCAAACTTTACACTATTTCCATTGTAATAATCAAGGGTAAAGAACTTACTTTTATCTCCAACCATGTGATGTGAACACCCATTATTAATAATTCATCTATTACTCTTTTTCACATTAGATACTAGTATATTTGCCTTATCAAAATCAAAATCATCCTTCATTACAACATACACCACTTCATCATCATGATCATTAGATCCATCTTCAGTTTCCTCTTCAGCAATGTCAGAAGACATTCAAGGGGGTGGTGAATCATTTATCCAAGCTCTAGATGTACAAATAAAACTTTTCAATTCTTAGTAGACCCATATTCATAAAAATTTAACATGCATGCATCCATTAGATCATAGAATACTTAAACTTTGTAGGTTAATGTCATATTCACACAATTTGACAAAAGAATTTTATGTGGAAACCAATTTAGGAAAAACCACTAGTAACATGCTTTTAATTCTCACTCTTTTGAAGTGATTCCTTGTAAAAGGCCAACCATGTTAAAGTTTAAAATAGACACTATTAAATGTAACTTGGTTAAAGGATTTCAATCACCCTATTAGAAGTGAGCCCTGTTATAGTACTTTAGACCATTCCATTGGAATGTCACCCAATTAAAGGATTTGTAAATGACTATTAGGTAAACCTTAATCCAAATTATTTTATCCACATTGGTACAATTATTAAAAAGTATTAACACTAGGACTTGATCTTCATTTTAGTCCTCAATTCTACTTGGCATTCATACACTTCAACTCTTATAGCTTGGTCACCCTTCAAGAATTCATCCCCTTAAGCCTTCTTTCTTTGTATGCAACTTGCAGTCTCTCATATTTGTCCATTGAATGAACAAATACCCTAGACTTCTTTTCTTCCTTAGGTTCTTGCACGTTAAAAAATTTTCTTCTGACCAACTATCTCTATAAATAGAGAATTTTGATCTTTTTCCACTTAACCAAAAGTGTCCATTTTAGGGTTTGGTAGGATTAGTAGGATTCAATGAATCTACTCACTTTTCTAGTTGCTTCCTCTAGAAACCTCCTCTTCAATCTTCCTTGTATTCTCCTCAAAATTGTTTACCTTGAATTTTGTGCCAACAACTCATCATAGTTATCTTCCACATGCTTCACATAATTCAAGAAACCAAATCAATCAACTCAAATTTATCAAATCTTAAATTTATCACTATTTTTTATCACTCAGCATCCATACTATTTTTTCACTTGATCAACACTAGTTTAATCAGAAAACACTATAGTTTATTGATGCTTGACACCAAATAAACTTTACTCACCATATATTAATGTTTACTCGGGTTGCTCTATTTGGCTTCTTTTCTCTACACCTCTTGATTTTCACTTTGCTTCAACTAATTTCTTCTCAGCTTGCACTGACTACTTTAAAAGACTCGCATACACTTCTCATACTTGATCTTCTTCCAATCTTAACTTGAGTATTCTTTCATTTCAAACCTTAAGTAGATAAATAATACACTATAGTATCAATGTCTTACTTGGTCTTAGTGCTTCTTTTAAGTAGAAAATAACTCACCCTTTGTCTAGCTGCTCTTGTTATCTCCTCTTTTCAAATCTTCTTCATCAATAAAATGAGTGATAGCTTTCAGATAAAAAAAGCAATTGTCTCACTAGTAGGTAGTAGGTTTGACATCATTAGAAAAATAATGATTTTTTTATTACATTTTCTTCACTTCAAAATAATCTCAATTAGAAAGTGAATAGGAAGACTTAACATATTGGTACAAAGGAAATGAACTTATGAAAAAAAAGAATGGAAAGGCTTATTGGAAATCGTAAGGATATATCGATGAGTGAAAAACTATTGATGAAGATTCAAGGCATAGTTCTACCGTTTGAATTATTATTATAAAGTGTGAAATATTGGTCAATTAAATAGCTAAAGAATTATGATCAATATTGTAATGTTTAATTTGGAGTTCTCATTTTAGGTTTAGAATTTTTAATAAAATATTATATAATTATGAAGAAGATGGAGACGTAGATTGGTATCTCATATTATGGAAACATGTTATTATTAAATACAATAAAGGAATAAGGTGATTCTAATCTCATATAAAGGTGTAGGATTGATTAATGATTATACATAGTATTAAATATAGTTTTTAAGTATGTTGAAGAGCTTTATTGGATTTCATTAAGTAGAATAGTGTGAACTACATATTTTTTTGATGTTAATGCTCGCTAAAATTCTTATAAGTAAAATCCATTAACTAGGTTTCCCTTACAGGTCTATTGTACATCCATTAGTGAGATGTAATTTATAAAAGATCATGTAAAATAATCTAACCAAATTGCTCCTTATAAGGTATAAGATTCTAACATGTCCCTTAGGAGATCCCTTAACTAGGTAGTGTTTAATAGTTCTTTTGAAACCCTTACACAAGAAAGATCCTAACAAGGCTTATTTCAAAACTCTGATGCCTCATCAAGGGATCCAAAAGAGCTAACCTAAAGTTTTACTAAGTTTTCCAAGAAAAAATTATT
The DNA here is from genome assembly GCA_028749045.1 of Cupressus sempervirens. NCBI lineage: Eukaryota > Viridiplantae > Streptophyta > Pinopsida > Cupressales > Cupressaceae > Cupressus > Cupressus sempervirens. Next base: position 267,599,073 of record CM053786.1, on the reverse strand, counting down.
ATAAAGAATAACATGTACAACAATCACAAAGTAGTGGAAGCAATAACATGCAACCATACATAAGAAAATATAATAGATTACATTCCTTAAGAATCCCAAGACATTGAGTCACATTTGAATTTAAGTAATACCAAGTCCAATAAATAACACGTGTACATGAAAGAATAACTACAAGTCCAGTCCATTTAAATAATATACATTTGTTCTGATGCCACTTGGCAAAAATTTGGAATACACAATTATCCTCTGTACATGTCATAGGGTATAAAAGGCTGAAAGAATATACATTTACACAATAGATCAAATCCTCCCTTTCATATCCATGAAACAAGATACAATACAATAAGTAAAATCATCCATCATATAGATATAATCATCCATCATAATACATAAAGATAGAATGAAAGGAAATATAAAACAAGGAACTCTAGCCATAGCATCAACAGATGGATCTCAATGGTTAAAGTAAAAAGCACTACCACCTAACCTCATGGTAACCCAAAAAGGTCCACTCCCACCACATTGAGGAGATAGTCTCAAGTCCCACATAGGATACAAATTCCAAAACTCAAAATTAATATCTATGTCAAGGAAATCACTAAAATTAATCTAACTCAAAGGTTCCAAGATAAGTCCACATCTAAACCCAGAGGCAAACAAAGACATGTAGGGAGTCTATGCTACTAGTGGGCAAGTGTCATCACACAAACCAACTCTAGGTTTACCTGGCTAGTATTTTAGTCCTTTGACCCCCTAGTTACTCTATGTGGCACTTGTATCATTTCGTACTACCAAGGCATACTAATGATGCATGGTCAAAACCAAGCATCCTTTCTACTCCCATCCTAGTTTGTACTAGCACTTAAGGCATGGGAGAGGAAAGACAAAGACTCTTATTAGGTTCATTTTACTCTCATTTAATGTAGTGTTATCACTTATTAACTACTTACAATGTGTTGCCCTAGTAGCCACTTTTGGCCCTAGCCTTCATTGCAATACACATCCCAACTTAACATACAGATTACCTACCCTAGTGTCAGTAAAATAAAAAAATCACAAAAGAGCACATACCATACATCAATTCTTAAACAAGAAACTAACAAGTACTAAAAATCATTGATCATAATCATGAATTCTAGAAAAATGGTCATCATAACAGGATTGATCCCAAAATCAAGTATACATAAAAAAAACTCTATCATAACATGACATCACCAAGCACAAATCATACAAACACCTTAGTCCTATACAAGTGACTAAAAAGGAATCCAAAAATAACTGATCAAAGACTCAAAGGTTATATCAGATAGGTCACACCATTCATCTCAGTTTCACATAGGAACACTAAAAATAAAATACAAAAAATAGATGCAAACTCATCATAGAGTATATTAGACACATTACCATGGTTGAGTTTAAAAGATCAAGATCAAATCATCATCATGATATCACAAACACAAAACTCTTGAGCTACTGGCAAACATCCTAAGACTAGTAAACACTCTAGTCAACCCAAACCTAAAACATAAGACAACATATAGATAATAGTGTAGTTTCATAGTTTGGTTTGATTTTGAAGACATAGTCTAAGTTAACTATAAGGTTTAAGTTTTCATTTCAATGTAAGTTTTCAAGAATATGCGATTTACATTATACCCTAACAACTTAACCCATTTTTATATTGGAACAAATTACCTAATTACTTAATTAGCCTTATCTTATAACAATCCCAAGTTCACAATTGAATATCATAAGATGACTTAAAATAGTTATCTCCAATAAATATTAATAATAATAATAATAATTATTAACGATAAGAAGTGAACTTTTTGCATGAAAATTTTTTGCACGCTAGGGTTTCACCATGGTTGTTGTACCCAATGGCATGTAGATTTGAGTCTCTTGAGGGGAGAGTCTGGCCCATGTAAGGAGTGGCCTAGATTTCAATGCATGTGCCATGGCAAGGAGTCTAGAGCAAGTGCAAAGATGTAGATATTCATCAAAGCATGCTAATAAATAGTCACAAAGGAGGACTTTGATTAGTTTAAATTTAGGGTCACACAGTTTATGAAGATAGCTAAGGAGCAAGATGCGAGGAGCAAGATTTCATAGTAGAGGATGGCATGGGTTTAGCAGAGGAAATAGAGGAGGTAGATTTACACAGGCTTGGATGAAACATTAGGGGGATAGGTTCCACCAACAACCTCTATCATATGCAGATTTTAATTGATTTAAGAGGATAGAGATCTTTGACATTTGCAAAGATTTTGAAGCTTCAGGTTCTTCATCCAAATCATTGCATTTTGAGCCAATTGATCATCATTTGTCCAAATCAATTCATGCAGAATGGTTGCCATCATTCATTTCATCTCTTAATAATAGATATATTACAAGACCTAAGTTTCTAACTTTTCCAAATAATATCCCCATTGGAAGGAAAAGGAAAGTACACAATCCAATAAAGTAGCAAGGGTTGGATTCTTCTAGGATGCGTAAGGTTATAGGTAATTTTTCTTCCTTTAAGGGAAACTAACATAGACATGAGCATGATCCGTATTATCCAAACAATAGCTTGGGCAAGGATCATAGATTTGAATGGAGAAAGAAGGAATCTAGATTAGAACATATCAATGCTTCCCCCATGAAGCCTTCATATCCATCTATAATATTTCCTGATCATTACCTTGAGGCACATATTGATCTCCTTAAAGAAACTGCATTAATAGGTATGTTTGGTCCTAATATACAATTATGTATTATTTTGGATTGGGCTAGATCTATTTGGCAGGTAGTCAAGGATGTTTTTTCATTGATTCAAAGTGCAATTACTTTATAATTTTATTTGATTCAAAGGCATCTAGGGATTCTGTGCATAAATATAAGGGTTGGTTTTGTAAAGGGCAAGGTTTATTCACCATTTCATGGACACCAAATTTCAAACCTAATGATGCACTAACCCAATTCATGTCCTTTTGGATGTGTCTACCTGCTTTACCATTGGAGTACAGGGATCCCAACATTATTAAAATTATAGCTAATCAGATTGGAATTTATATCAAGCATGATTTGATCCCCTTTGAAAACCTTCAAAGAGATGTTTGAGTTTTTTTGTTACTTAACATGGTTAAGCCCAAACCAATGGGTTTCACGATCAAAACCAAGTGGGGTGCCTTGAATCAACTCATTGTGGTTCAAAGTCCAAAGATTTTTGACACATTTTTTACAATTTTGGGTCACTTTACATCAGACTATTTGCAAGATCAAATTCCAAATGTAGACATATGTTGTGATCACTCCACAAATCCCTTAAAATGTGCATGGGCCGATGCAAAACTCTTCCAAGCATATTCACAGAATCTAGTGGCTTTCTATAAGGTTCTTCTTAGTCAGGTTGTGGTTCCTTTTCAACAAGATTTTGTTCCTAGTAATGATTTTAATTTTTTAATTCAAGTCCTAGAATTATTGTAATTCTTCTAGCATTATTGGAGGAATGATATAAATATCAGCATGAGCTCTAAGTCTACATTAGTATTGATGGGTTCAGACGATTCAGAACCTGATGAAATCCTTGATCTGCTACTGGACATGACAGTGCATGGTCTCACCTATCATAACAAGCCTATTAATTTCTCATGCATTATCAGTGATCTAAAAGGTAAGAAGATCCCCCAACATCAACTTTTTAAAATAGCCACATCTCTCTAAAAAACTTTTGCATATGATTTGATTCATGAAATTGCAATTGAGGAAGGAGTTTCTATAATGGAAATTATTCACCTGGATGACAAAATGTCTATTAATCAATCTAATTGTTCAAATGGGACTCAACTGGTGAATGTGGAAAATCCCCAATGAAGTACAGGAAGGAACAACTAATTCCTTATATCCAAAATCATTCGACAATTGTTAGATGAATGCTCTCATCTAACCTAAATTGTTAGTGTCTACTAATCTTGAAGTATCACATCACTTGAATGATATAAATAAATTGGAGCTTCCTTTAGATTATTTTCTAATCAATGAGTTTGTAGAATCTCAAATGAGGATGGCTAATCTTTCTGAGAAGGCCACATTTTGAATGAATTAAATGATCTAGATGTGATGAATCCGACTGGTCAAGAATCAAAAAGCTCTCAAAAAAATGGCAATTACACAAATAGAGGGTATTTTGACTTCTTAATTCATTTGTCATTAGATCAATCCACTACTACTATCACCACAATGATGAAGACTCCAAAAAAGAGAGGTAGAAAGCCAAAATCTACAAAGATGTTATTGGAAGTGGATGTTGGTATGCAATCCACTCTTGATGATAAGTTTTCATCATTCAAAAGATTGAAAAGGAGAAAAAGAGGTGCTCTTTGTCAGCAATGAAAATCATTACAGGGAATGTTAGAGGTATCAATGCCTCTGACAAAAGAGGTAGGATCAAGCAGTTACTAGATTCTACAAAGGGAGATATTATTCTTCTTCAAGAAATTAAATTATCAAAACAAGTTTTTGGTAAGACATTGGCTAAATGGACTAATTGGCATTTAGTTCATGTAGAGGGGCATGGGGCCTCTGGGGGTTTAGCAATTTTATGTAATGCTGAAAGTATTCATGGTATTCTTATTGGGCAAGATTCCAATTGGTAGTTTCTGAAATTTGAACACTTTGATTTGAAATTCCTTATCTTCAACATATATGGTCCCACAACTACAAATTATAAGAGGAACCTTTGGGCTATACTAACAAATAGTATTCCGTAAGAAAGAGAAATGAATTTTATATTGGTTGGGGATTTCAATGCATTAATATCAATGTCTGAAAAGAAAGGGGGAATGTGTCCGTCTACTAGAACTATCCAATATTTTTCTTCGTTTGTAGAAGATAATAAGTTAAGTGACATTTTTCCTGACAATGGATTATACGCATGGACTAATTGACGCATTGGTTTTTTAGAAATAGCTAAGAGACTGGATAGGTTCTTGTTTTCACAATCATGGAAGCTATTGAGTTTTAGTTTTAAATCTAAAATCTTACCTTTTGCTATATGAGATCATTTTTCAATCTAGTTATTGATATCAAAGAACAACATATTGCAATGTCTTAATCGGGCTAGTTCTTTTAAGTTTGAACACATGTGGTTTAGGTATCCTGATTTTATTATGCTTCTAAAGCATTGGTGGATAAATTCTCCAACCTTTATGGATCCTAAGATGCTTCAGTTCTCTAAAAAGCTTCATTACATGAAAGGGATGATCAAGGAGTGGAATGTAAAGTTTTTTAAAAATGTCTTCAAGAAAAAACAACATGTCTCAAAAAAACATGAGAAGGTAAATTCAGTCATCATTATAAAAGGTCTTAGTTCGAATTTATATCATGTGCAAAAATACTTGAAAGAAGAATGGGAGGAGCTTTGCAATAGGGAGAAGATTTATTGGAGACAAAAGTCTCGTGAACTATGGTTAAGAGATGGCAATAAGAACACAAATTTTTTTCATGAAACTACTAGAGTTAAAAGGGCAGTTAACACTAATTTTCCAATTAAGCACTCAAAATCTAGTCATCTTATAGAAGATGACAATGGTATTAAGGAGGAAGGTGTTTGATTTTTTTCAAATCTCTTGGCTCCCCCTGATTTGGATCCTATTGATGAAAATTTGATTAATGATTTTATTAGTTGTATTCCCCCTCTTATTACAGCAGATCATAATAGGATGTTGCTTGCCCCTTTCACATTAGAAGAAATTTAAAAAGTGGTATCTTCATTCCCACCTAACAAAGCCCCAGGCCCTAATGGATTTATAGCTCTTTTTTATCAAAAATGTTGGGATTTTATTGGTTCTAATTTATTAGCAGTGGTTGTAGAGTCAAGAAGGAATGCCAAGATGATCAAGAGCTTCAATTCAACTAACATTGCTATTATTCCAAAAGTTAACTAGCCAACTTCTTTTGCTGACTTTAGGCCTATCTCTTTATGCAACATAATTTATAAATTGATTACTAAATCTATATACATGAGGTTGCAGCAATTTATTCCTCATATCATTTCTTTAGATCAAGGTGGTTTTGTGCTAGGAAGAGAAAGATGGGAAAGCATTGTTGTTGCACATGAGACTCTTCATTCTATCAATTCTCATAAGTTGTCTAGTTTTGTAATCAAGCTTGACATGATGAAGGCTTATGATAGGGTAAGATGGTCATTCCTCTTTAAAGTTATTTCCAAATTTGGTTTTTCAGATAAGTGGTGTAGATGGATCAAAAATTATATTTTTGGTGCTTGATTTTCAGTCATTATTAATGGAGAGTCAATTGGTTTTTTCCCCTCTTCTCAAGGGATTCGTTGGGGTGATCCACTATCTCCAATTTTATTTATTCTTATGGCTGATGCTTTCAGTAGATTCATCAATAGATCTTCACAATTGGGCTTATGGCAAGGAATTTTGATTCCTCATACATCTATCATAGTTACCCATTCCCTATTTGCTGATGATACTCTTCTTTTTGGTACATCAAATGTAAAGGAAGCTAACCATATTAAATATGCCTTGGACCTATATTTAGAAGTTCCTAGTTAGAGAATCAATGCCAAAAATCCAAAATTTTCATTTTCAACACTAATGATGCAGTAGCTCGGAGGATTTCTTCAACTTTGGGTTTCTAGGTGGATCACCTCCCATCTGTTTATCTTGGAATTCCTTCTTTTATGAGAACAAACAAGACAAATTTTTGGCTTCCTATCATTGACAGAATTAAGGCTAGGATCTCTACTTGGAAAGCTAGGTGGTTATCTTTGTTAGGCCATATTTTAGTAGTTAAAGCTGTCCTAACAGCTAGCGAAAACTATTACTTGTCAATTCTTAATGCTCCCTCTTCTATAATCTTTCAAATTCAAAATATTATCAGAGATTCTATATGGAAAGGAAATTTTTCAGATAAAATGAAGCTTCCTCTTATTTCTTTACTTGAAATGTCTCATGATAAGGCATCTGGGGGTGTGGGGTTGCATGATATTGGTACTAGAAATAAGGCTTTTGGGGGAAAGCTTGTGTGGAAAATGTATACAAAATCTCATGCAAAATGGTGTTCAATCATGCAAGAAAAATAATTAGATTCTCCAAGTCCTTCCATAATTTTTACTGTGTCTAATCCTCCTTTAGGTTCAACCATATGGAACTTTATGATGTCTTCAAAGGATATTGTTTGTAATTATGTTACTTGGGAAATTCATAGTGGAGAGAAAGTAAAGTTTTGAGAAGACTCATGGAATGGATTTCCCCCTCTATGTAGACAAGAAAAGTTAGATGAAGCATGCGAAGTCCTAAAAGCTGAGTGGGGTTCCTCTTTTTGGGACTATGTTTTGGCTATTGAAATTCATTCAAAAAGGGTTCTCTAGAAAGAACCTCCAACACATCTTCTTAGTCAGCCAAGTCTCCTTTCTTTGAGGGACTCTCTTGCTAAAAGAATGTTTTTCTTTCTAATAGGGAAGATATAGTTATATGGGCCCCAACCAAAGGTGGTGATTATTCAATCAAGGAAGGTTATTATGGTCTACACCAAACATATAATTCAAGCAAGAAGTGTAGAGATTTTTCCTTTTGTTGGAACTCCATTGTGTTGCCCAAGGCTAGATGTTTTGCTTGGCTAGCCCTTAGAAAAAGAATACTCACCAGTGAACTTTTGTCAAGGCTAGGTATTGCTGAATCTTTTATTTGCAAATTATGCAACAAGGAGCTAGAATCTATAGATCACCTCCTTCTCCAGTGTCCCTTTGCTTATCAGTGTTGGGTTTTTGTTTTGAACAAGCTTCAAATGTCTTTACCTTTATCAAATAGTCTTTAGGACCTATTCCAATCTTGGCCAGTTCTATTCTTTGTTAGGATAAACCACAAACAGGAATAAAAACTACATGCAAATATAACCAATAATAGAAAAATAATAGATCACACAAAAATGAACACAAGGCACCAAGATTTAATGTGGTTCACCCAATCCGTGGGCTATGTCCACAAAAAAGCAAGTTTGATCTTATTACAATCCAGTGATTACAACTTGATTACAGTCGGTAATCCGTTGCAGCTCAATACCATCGAAGGAAGCAATTTTGCATCACAACATAATGAAAAATACCTAACCCTAAACCCTTTTATACAATTATTTTATCCATTTTAGGGTTACAACATGTTGGCCATATGTCGGCCATAATATGTCGGCCACAACATCGGCTACGGCCCAAAAACATTTTTTTGGGGCGATGCCCTACTTTCCTGATTAGTCACCATAATCTAACATTCTCAAGATCTCTATTTGCTAGTATTTGGAAGTGCATCCCAGTTGTTGTGGTGTGGGCCATCTGGTGGGAACGTAACAAGATCATTTCTTGTAATGAAAAATCAAACCTAGAATTTGTTCTAGATGGGATTGAGAATACAATTTTAGAGAGAGTAAATGCAAATATATTCAACTGTATGAATAATATCTCACTATCTTCTTGGGATTATCTTCTTCTAAAACTGTAGAATTAAATTAAGTTACCTCCAAGTTTCTTTGTAAACTGGAATTCTAATCATCAATCTGATCAACTTCATGTAAAATAATCTGCCCCCTCTAGAATTTTTCTAAAGTTAAATTTTGATGGTTGCTCTCGTGGGAACCCTAGTAAGTCAGGATTGGGTGCTTGTATTAGGTATTGGCAAGGTGAAGTAGTTGCAATCAAAGTAGATGTTTTACCAGTTGGTACTAGCATACTTGTAGAAGCTCAAGCCCTATTGGTAGGTCAAATGATGGCAAAGAGATGTAATGTTTCCACCATCCATATTGAACATAATTATGAGGTAACTATAAACTCTTGTCTCTCACGATCTTCTTGTACGTGAAAACTAGCCTATATCCTTCAACAATGTTGGGATTTAATTAATTCTTTCAAGCTACTTGTTTCTCTCATACTCTGAGGGAGGGCAATAAACTAGCTGATTGTCTAGCTAATCTTGGTTGTGAAGGCTCCATATATGAATCTTGCCATTCAAAGGTTATCTTTTTGAAATTCCCATGCTTAGCAGAGTGCCATATTTGGGACACAAAGAAGATGAATGAAGCATAATAGAAACTAGTACTATAATTGATTGACACACGACTATTAGTTTGCACATTCTTTGTGCATGATCACAAATGCTCCAATTAGACAGGAGGTTCAAAGCTCTCTTGATTTTAGTTAAATATTTCAGAAGGAGAGGTTCATTGGCATAATTGGACCCTAATCATTGTTGAGCATTGATATATATTTTATTTTGGGTACTCTTGCTTAGTGCAAAGAAATTGTATTTTGTTGTAGGTATGTCTGGTATGACATATCGGCTTTTAACACTTTTGTACTTTGGCAACAATTTAGAGTTTTCTTGCTAATTCTTTCTCTGATGAGCCCTTGAACTGGTTTATTAATAAATATATTATATAAGTGCTATGTCACTTTTTGATTAAAAATAAATTTAAAAAATTATTATTATTATTATCCATTTATTAAAATTCACTACAATTTTATTGACAATTAGAATTATTAAATAATAATTCTCATAAATAACTAAAGTGTTATTAAATAATATTTATTTTTAATTAAAAACTTAGTTAAGCTAAATTAATTAATTTCAATTAATAATTATTTAAAACCACTTTGTAAATAAACTTTTATTCATTCAATTAATTAATTAATAATAAAATTTATTAATAAAACTTATTAATAAAATTAACAAAGTTTTAAAATTATTAATAATTAATAATTAAATTTAATGAAAAATGTAGGCAAGAGCCTACAACATGATGATAAATTGTGATCCTTTTATCAAAGAGTTCTTGGGTTTGAATCTACTCGTGCTTAATAAAATAATAATTAATAATACATAATAATTAATCTTGGTTTTGCCCTCTTACTGATTAAAAAAAATTTAATATATATTTTTAAATTAAAAACAATTTTTTTTTAAAAAATGCATATATATGAAAGCATTTAAGGCCTGCATGACCAACCATTAAAGATTGGCTACTATTGCGGGTGGCTCGGCTACCATAGCAACCTTGTCAAAGATAGCAGTAGTTCCTACTGCTGTTGTGTGCAACAATGCTGCTACACAGAACAACATTGTCTACCACTATTAAAAGAAAGGATGGTGGATGTGGGGTTGGTGGCCCCACCCACCCAAAACTTTATATATTTTAAAAATATAATATTAATTAATTTAAGTTTTTTAATTTTAATAAAAATTATTTCTTAAAAAATTGCCCCAAACAAATTTAAAAAAATATATATATATATATATAAGTTGTAACAGTACTCTGATAGGAAAAAGAATGACTAACTAATTGAATTTTCAATCTAAAATTTCCATTTCTTTTCAAAACTCTTCCCGATTTAATTTACAACTCTGAAATCTACAAAATGGGGGATTTAACCATTTTCAATCCTCACATATATAGAAGAAATTGATATGAATACTAGTAAATTCAAATGAAAGATTGAAAGGTTCATCACAATGCAATTTAGAAAACAATTCAACAAACATGATGAAGACAAGAATATTAAATTACATAATTCATCATGTGAATAAAGTATAGGATTCTACCTGAATTTGGTGCTAATACATAACCACCTAAAGATTGTGAGAGAATTCTCTTTTCTCTCGAAAATAAATATGAAGTATGTACAATACTTTCCTGATCAATCACCATAATCTAACAATCTCTCACTTGGGGACTGATTAGGCTCCACACTAAACAATAATCTCCCACTTGGAGACTAATCCTGTAGCAATACCACTACCACATGGGGCTCCCACTAGATCAAACCACCCTGGACTCTGTTGTTCTTTGATTCATGTTCAGTCTAAAAGACCAACCGAAGTTGAAGAGGACTTCAGCTTCTCCCTTGTTACAACCTTTGTCAACATATCTATTGGATTGACATTTGTATGGATTTTTTCCAACTTTAACTATCCATCCTCCAAAACTGACCAAATGAAATGGTACAACAAATGTATGTGTTTGGTCTTAGAATGTAGAGCCAAATTCTTTGCAAGATGAATGGTACTCTAACTATATGTGAAAAAATAATTATCCTTCTAAAGATGTCCAAATTCTTCCAAGAAGAACTGAAGCCATATCATCTCCTTGGCTACGTCGGTAGTAGCAACATACTCTGCCTCTGTAGTGGATAAAGCATTAATCTATTGTAACCTGGAAACACAGCTCACGGTTGCCCCACCAATAGTAAAGACATAACCTGTAGCACTCGGCCTGGTGTCGATATCCCCTACCAAATCTAAGTCAACATAGCCCTGTAAATTAGTAGTAGAGTCCCCAAAGTGTAAACACTTATTGGATGTTCCTCTCAAATATTTGAGAATCCACTTTACAGCATTCCAATGCTCAAATCTTGGATGACTCATATACTTGCTAATGACTCCCACTACATGTGCAATATCTAGCCTAGTACATACCATAGCATACATTAAGCTTCCTACAGCTGAAGCATAGGGTACCTTGGACATCCTATCCTCCTCTTCTTGTGCTTTAGGACACATCTCCTTAGTCAACTTCAAATGACTAGGTAAAGGTATGCTGACAGCTTTAGCATTCTCCATAGAGAAATGTTACAACATCTTCTCAACATAATCAGCCTAAGATAGTGTCAATGTTTTGTTCTTCCTATCTCTACAAATCTTCATACCAAGGATTTGTTTTGCTACCCCCAAATCCTTCATAGCAAATGCATGTGCTAATTGGCATTTTAGCCCCTTAATATGATCCATGTTAGACCCGACTACAAGCATATCATCAACATATAAACATAAAATAATGTAGCTATCATCATCCAACTTCTTAAAATAAACATAGTAATTTGAATGACACCTATTATATCCATGCTCATGCATAAAACTATCAAATTTCAGATACCATTGTCGAGGTGCTTGCTTCAAGCTATATAAACTTTTCTTCAATTTGCACACTAAGTTCTCCTTATCTCTGACCTCAAAACCCTGTGGCTGAGCCATATATATTTCTTCATCCAAATCACCATGAAGAAAGGATATTTTAACATCCAACTGCTCTAAATGCAAATCATTAGTAGCCACAAGACTTAAAATAGTACAAATAGAAGTCATTTTAACAACAGGAGAAAATATCTCATCAAAATCAATTCCCTCTTTCTGTGCAAATCCTTTTACAACTAACCTGGCCTTAAATCTTTTCTTACCTCCTTCCTCTTCTTTCAACCTATAAATCGACTTAGTTTGTAAAGCCTTTTTACTTGCAGGCAATTTGCACAAATCCCATGTCTTATTCTTTAGCAAAGAGTCCATTTCATCTTTAATTGCAGACTCCCACTAAATCTTAGTATCCACCTACACAACTTCATCATTACTTTTAGGTTCACTAGCATTAGTAAGTAAAATAGAATACAAAGAGAGAGAAAATCTTTGTGGAGGTCTAATTTTCCTCGTTGACCATCTAACATTCACTGGTGTGTGTGGTATTTTTTGTTGCAATTTTTGCACATCATGAGGATTGGCTGGAACATCAACTTTTGGAGTATCATCCAACACTACATAATCATCTTCTTTCTTCTCATGTTGCTGCAACAGATCTTTGTACAACACTTTCTCATTGAATATGACATCTTGACTTCTTACAATTTTATGATTTTCAAAATCCCAAAGCCTATAACCAAATTCATTAATGCCATATCCAACAAAAAGACATTTCTTTGATTTAGCTTCTAGCTTGGTTCTATTTACAGAGTCTATATGAGAAAAAGCTTCACAACTGAAGGTCTTGAGAAAAGAATAACTCACCTTCTTACCATTCCATGCCTCCTCTAGAATACCATAGCCCAAAGGAGTAGAGGGACCTCTATTAATCAGATATACTATAGTATTGACAGCCTTCGCCCACATGTGTAACGGTAACCCAACATGCAACCTCGTGCTCCTTGCATGCTCCATTATAGTTCGGTTCATACGTTCAGCCACTCTATTTTCCTACAGAATCCTTGAAATAGCTTTCTGTCTATAAATACCATTAGTGGAGCAATAATCTTCAAATTCATGACTGCAATACTCACCACCATTACCAGATCTAAGACATTTTAATTTCTTACCAATCTCATTTTCAACCAAGCATTTCCATTTCTTAAAAGTTTGAAATACATCAGATTTCTATCTAAGGAAATAAACCCATACTTTTCTAGTTGCGTCATCAATAAATGTAACATAATAAGGAGAGCCACCAAGGGAAGATACCTGAGCTTGTCCCCATACATCTATATGCACAAGCTCTAATTTCTCCTTTTTGTTTTCTTACCTGGTCTTTACAAAACTCACTCTGTTTTGTTTTCCATACACACAACTTTCATAGAAATCCATATTAACACATTTCAGACCTAGTAAAACTTTCTTTGAATGAAGTATTTTCATACCTTTCTCACTCATGTGCCCAAGTCTATTGTGCCACAACACTGTATCAGAATCTACAACAGCTATGTGTTCTCCTTGTTCAACTGCAGCAATTGTTCCTGAACATTTATTTTTCTCTAAAACAATCAAAGTAGAAGGAACAATATGACCTGTACAAAGATATAAGGTGCCTACTTTCACACCTTTTTCTACTACAAGGGAAACTTTTGAAACCTTCCAATTTTTATCATTAAAAGTAACTACAAAACCCTCATCACCAAGTTGCCCTACTGAAATTAAATTACTACTCAACCTTGGAACATGTCTTACCTCATGTAGTAGCCAATGATTCCCATTCTGCAACTTAATCTTAACTTTTCCCTTTCTAACAATCTAACAGGGTTCATTATCCCCCAAATAAACAAGCCCAAAATCCCCTTAGACATAATCAATAAAATAACCTCTATGAGGTGTAGCATGAAATGAAGCACCAAAATCTAAAAGCCATGATTCATCAACACTTTCTAAAGACAAAAACAAAGCATCATCTTTGGATTTGTTACTTACCACATTTTCCTCCTTATCTCCATCTGATTGATCTCCTTCATTTTTCTTTCAATTCTAGCAATCTTTCTTTTTGTGCCTTGGTTTTCCACAGTACCAGTAGTCATTTGGTCCTCTTGATTGAGACCTCGTCCCCTTTGACTTTCCTCTTGATTTCTCACAATTTCTAGAGTTACTTCCTCTCTCAGTTGTTCTGCCCCTCCTTTGTGCATTCAAAGCACTTCTTGATGTAGATCCACTAGAGGATTTCTTACGAGTTTCCTCACTTAAAATGACACCGATCACATCATCATATTTTAGGGTACTAGATCCAGGAACAAAATTACTCATAGCCATTACCAAGCCATTCCAGCTTTTAGGCAAAGAACAAAAAATTAAGAGAGCCCTAATTTATTCATCAAAATTGATACTCACAAAAGATAACTAACTAGTAATTGTATTAAACTCATTTAAATGATCTGCAATAGATCCACCTTCTGCAATTTTCATATTAAATAAACGCTTCATGAGAAATACCTTGTTTGAAGCAGAGGGCTTTTCATATAGTGTCACTAGGCTTTTCATCAACTCTTCTATCATCTTTGCTTTTATAATATTAAATGCCACTAATGGTGCCAAGCATAACTGAATGCTTCTAATTTCCTTTCTATCTAAAAGATCCCATTCAACATCTGACATAGTTCCCTGATTCTTGGCTTTGCCTTCCAACAGCTTCCATAAATCCTTCTGATACATATAGTCTTCCATTTGCATCTTCCATAACTAGAAGTTCTACCCATTAAACCTATCAACCCTTAGCTTACGCTCATCTACCATTGCTCTCACTCAACCGTGAGACTCCCACTCAACTGTGAAACTTTCCTGTAGAGGATAACTGAAAAACAACTAGGCTCTGATACCACTTGTTAGGATAAACCAAAGATAGGAATAAAAACTACATGCAAATATAACCAATAACAGAAAAATAATAGATCACACAAAAATGAACACAAGGCACCAAGACTTAACATGGTTCACCCAATCCCTAGGCTACGTCCACCATACAGCAAGTTTGATCTTATTACAATCCAGTGATTACAACCTGATTACAGTCTGTAATCTTTTACAGCTCAATACTGCCGCAAGAAGCAATTTTGCATCACAACATAATGAAAAAAACCTAACCCTAAACCGTTTTATACAAGTATTTTATCTATTTTAGGGTTACAACATGTCAGCTATATGTCGGCCATAATATGTCGACTACAACATCGGCCACAGCCCAAAAACATTTGTCTAGGGCGATGCCCCAAACCCCACTAATTATGAAGTATGTACAGTACTTTCCTGATCAATCACCATAATCTAACATTCTCAATATCTCTATTTGCTAGTATTTGGAAGTGCATCCTAGCTGTTGTGGTGTGGGCCATCTAGTGGGAACGTAACAAGATCATTTTTTGTAATGAAAAATCAAACCTAGAATTTGTTCTAGATGGGATTGAGAATACAATTTTAGAGAGAGTAAATGCAAATATATTCAATTGTATGAATAATATCTCAGTATCTACTTGGGATTATCTTCTTCTAAAACTGTAGAAACAAATTAAGTTACCTCCAAGTTTCTTTGTAAACTGGAATTCTAATCATCAATCTGATTAACTTCATGTAAAATGATCTCCCCCCTCTAGAAATTTTCTAAAGTTAAATTTTGATGGTTACTCTTGTGGGAACCCTAGGAAGTCAGGATTGGGTGCTTGTATTAGGAATTGGCAAGGTGAAGTAGTTGCAATCAAAGTAGATGTTTTACTAGTTGGTACTAGCAACCTTGTAGAAGCTCAAGCCCTATCGGTAGGTCTAATTTTGGCAAAGAGATGTAATGTTTCCACCATCCATATTGAATGTGATTATGAGGTAATTATAAACTCTTGTCTCTAATGATCTTCTCATACCTGAAAACTAGCCTATATCCTTCAACAATGTTGGGATTTAATTGATTCTTTTCAAGCTACTTGTTTCTCTCATACTCTAAGGGAGGGCAATAAACTAGCTGATTGCCTAGCTAATCTTGGTTGTGAAGGCTCCATATTTGAATCTTTCCATTCAGAGGTTATTTTTTTGAAATTCCCATGCTTAGTAGAGTGCCATATTTGGGACACAAAGAAGATGAATGCAGCTTAATAGAAACTAGTACTATAATTGATTGACACACGACCATTAGTTTTGCACATTCTTTGTGCATGTCCACAAATGCTCGAATTAGACAGGAGGTTCAAAGCTCTCTTGATTTTAGTTAAATATTTGAGAAGGAGAGGTTCATTGGCATAATTGGACCCTAATCATTGTTGAGCATTGATATATATCGTATTTTGGGTACTCTTGCTTAGTGCAGAGAAATTGTATTTTGTTGTAGGTATGTCTAGTATGACATATCGACTTTTAACACTTTTGTACTTTGGCAATGATTTAGAGTTTTTTTGCTAGTTCTTTCTCTAATGAGCCCTTGAACTAGTTTATTAATAAATATATTATATAAGTGCTATGTCACCTTCTGATTAAAAATAAATTTAAAAATATTATTATTATTATTATCCATTTTTAAAAATTCACTACAATTTTATTGACAATTAGAATTATTAAATAATAATTCTCATAAATAACTAAAGTGTTATTAAATAATATTTATTATTAATTAAAAACATAATTAAGCTAAATTAATTAATTTCAATTAATAATTATTTAAAATCTCTTTGTAAATAAACTTTTATTCATTCAATTAATTAATTCATAATAAAATTTATTAATAAAACTAACAAAGTTTAAAAATTATTAAGAATTAATAATTAAATTTAACAAAAAAAAGTAGGCAAGAGCCTCCAACATGATGATAAATTGTGAGCCTTTTATCAAAGATTTCTTGGGTTTAAATCTAGTTGTGCTTAATAAATTAATAATTAATCTTGGCTTTGGCCTCTTACTGATAAAAAAAATAATAATAATTTTTTTTTAAAAAATTAAAAACAATTTAAAAAAAAAAAAAATTAAAAACAATTTTTTTTTAAAAAATGCATATATATGAAAGCGTTTAAGGCTTGCATGACCAACCATTAAAGACTAGCTACTATTGCAGGTGGCTCAGCTACCATAGCAACCTTGTCGAAGATAGTAGTAGTTCCTACTATTGTTGTGTGCAACAACGCTGCTACACAGAACAACATTGTCTACCATTATTAAAAGAAAGGATGGTGGATGTGGGGTTGGTGGCCCCACCCACCCAAAACTTTATATATTTTTAAAAATGTAATATTAATTAATTTAATTTTTTAAATTTTAATAAAAATTATTTCTTGAAAAATCCCCCCCCCCCAAAAAAAAAAATGAAATATATATATATCTATATATATATATATATATATATATATATATATATATAAGTTCTAACAGTACTCTAATAGGAAAAAAAATGACTAACTAATCAAATTTTCTATCTAAAATTTCCATTTCTTTTCAAAACTCTTCCCAGTTTAATTTACAACTCTAAAATCTACAAAATGAGGGTTTTACCCATTTTCAATCCTCACATATATAGAAGAAATTGATATGAATACTAGTAAATTCAAATGAAAGATTGAAAGGTTCATCACAATGCAATTTGGAAAACAATTCAACAATCACGATGAAGACAAGAATATTAAATTACATAATTCATCATGCGAATAAAGTATAGGATTCTACCTGACTTTGGTGCTAATACACAACCACCTAAGGATTGTGAGATAATTCTCTTTTTTCTCGAAAATAAATGCTAAATATTATTATTACTTAAGTTAAATAAATATTATTACACTCAAAAATTATAATATAAATCTCTCTTTAAATTTAATTCCTTTTTATTTAATTAATTTCCTAATTAATTAAGTATAATTAAATATTGAAAATATCATAATAATTTTCCAATTAATTAAATCATTAATTAATCTTTTAATTTGACTTAATTAATAGAAAATTTACCAAAGACCTATGAGGCAAAATATGAAAACTCATCATAAAATACCACACATGAGATCAAACTCAAGGGTTATAATCACAATTTTACATCATAAAATGAATTTGGAAGGGTAATCATCATAGATACTTTTCTTGAATTTCTAAGAAAATTGGTTTAAAGCTTAGGATTTGGATTCAAGAATTTATCTCCTCTATCTTACCATTGAAATATTATGACAGCGTACACTCATCCTGGCAATTTAGGGAAGTGGGTACCTAGTATCTTCAATCTACATAAAATCCATGCATGTACAAACATATATATTCTAATCTAAATAGACAATGGCAGGAAGGAGTGTATAGTGTAGATACTGACTAGCAAGTGACTATGATGCCCTTCTTTAACCACATCAAAAACATCATACATAAAGAAAACATACATGCACACCATTCACATGCAGTATGGGGAAAGTATCCATAGAAAATATGTATAGATGACCCATCTAACTAAAATTATCAAATAATTTAAATCACTATAAATAATCACCATCAAGGTATAGTCATGCATACATGAAGTAACTAGTACCAAGGTAGTCTCATCATATAATCAACTAAGTATGAAAATAATATCCAATAATCTAGAAAATAATGCTTCTATTCATCAAGCTAAAACATAAACTGGCCTAAAAGAGTTTGACAATAAAATTGGAAAAGTTAACTGGGGTAGGCACTACAAAAAGAGTACACATATTTGTGGGCATTGCTCTCACATTGTGGTTTTTAGCCTAAATGGATTTCTACAAGAAAAATCTAGTGTTATCATTGTATAGATATTTTATGCATTGCAAGGATGTTTAATGTTTTTATTACCAACAATGTAGCTAATAGGTTAAATAAGTTTGAATTTGTAAAATTGTTTGATAAAGTTTATTAGGAGTGTTAGGTTATTTAGGTTGGTGATTACTGATTCAACCCCTCACATCACTTGGTAATTATTCATATACATACAATTTTAATGAGATAATTTATCCCTTTATTATTTTGAAGCCTTAATAGCTAAGAGAATAGATCATCAAAGATGTATAGGAATGATGCAGCCAATTTCAACATGAATGCTAATAAATTTGACACATGGGTGACTAGGATGAATTTGAACCTATTTGGACTCTTAGATAATGCTATCACATATCTTACCACAAAATATAGAGAACATACTTGAAGTCATATTGATGATAAGATAAGAGATAAGATAATTCACAACTTAGTGATTATAGATATAGAAAGCGCATTAAATAACTTAAAGTATGTTGACATAAAAAATATAGAATCACCCAAGAAGATATGGAGTCTAGCTAGTGATAAAACTATTGGAAATATAAGAGGAGTAACTGAGAGGGGAGGGTTGAATTGTTAGAAAGGCCAGGATTGTTGTTGCACAAAAAAATCAAACTATTAATGCCCGATACAACCAATAGTATTATAAAACGACAGGAGGTGGTTAAACCATGTTACAAACCCTGTGAAGGATGCTAGCCTAGTACCAAAAATCCCCCTCATAGCATCATTCATGATGGCTTGAGGATTTTAACCTATGAACAAGCTCTGATACCAATTTTTAGAAAGGCCAAGATTACCATTGCAGCAAAAGATCAACCTATTAATGAATAGCCTTATAGAACCATAGGAGGAAATTAAGCCATGTCACAAATGCTATGAGGTTCATTCGCCCAATGCCAACATGAATCAATTACTAAAAAATTAAATCTAAGATCCCTTAGATGTCATTACAATTCAAAGCTATGATTAAACTATATTTTTCTGTAACTTGGCAAACATACATGCACTTGATTTACACTAGCAAAATATTGTAAGTTAGTAATAACTAAAATATCTCGGCAACTACTTAAAATTAAAATCTTAAGTGTTTAACCTTATTTAAATTAGTTGAAAATACATAAATTAAATAACATGAACACAAGTGACACCAAGATTTAACATGGAAACCCAATTTAGAGAAAATCATCAATTGCAACTAGTTACCATTTTTCACTCTTTCGACATGAGCCCTATTAGGAGCCAACCCTATTAAAGGTTAAAAAAAACATTATTAGGTTTGACCCTATTAAAGGATTTAATCACCCTATTAAAAGTGGCCTTGTTAGAGGTCTTTAGACACTTCAAATAAAAATGCTAGCTTGTTAGAGGATTTACAAATACCTTAAGCCAACTCTATTAAGAGATTTTGATCATTGCTACAATGCTTAGAGAGTAAAAGTGAAATGACTTGATTTTTTATGCAACTGAATTGTTAATTATAGACCTAAATTCTATCTTGAATACTTGATCCTTCATGATCGAATGTATATTTGTAGCTCAACAAGAATATTTTACTTATCCTTCTAATTCACTTCCTCTAAGCATCATCAAATATTTTGTTATGTTCCACACATTCAATCCTTAACTTGACCTTATATTTATATCTTACACATTGTCAAGTTATTTTGAATACAACTTAGAATCCTTAATATTCATCTCCTTAGTCAGCTAGAACCAACAACAAAATTAATTGAACTTAATATGCCAAAATAAGAAAATCCTTTGTTAGTCGACCATGCTCGGTAGACACTAACTCAAAAAGGATTTTCCTTTGTTAACAAAGTGAAATTTGTTAATACTAAATATTAACAAAGTTACCTTCACAACTAAGTGAGCACAATTATCACTGGTTCCATTCAACATTTTCTTCATTAGCCAAGTGAGCTTGATTAACACTCAAATTCTAAAAACTTTCCTTTGATAACTTAGTGAACTTGGTAGACATTGTCTTTTGAACTAGGAAAACTTTGGAATGCTCGAGAGATAGAGGAAACTCTCTTCATCAGTAGAGTGAGCTCAACATGCACTAATGAGTAATGATAAGACATTTTGTGTTATATGAAAGAAATACACAATTAATCAATTATTTTCATCAATCTCCCTCTTTGGCATTGATGACAACACAACATGTCATAATACAATAAAATTTTTAGAGAAAGAATAAGGTCAGAAACATATCCTTAGTTTTATTCTAATTTTCATCTATGAGAAATCCCTCTATTAGTGTGAACTCCATATTCCTTTAGTTTCTTCCTCTATTAGCAAAAATCTATCTTCAACATCTTCTTTTGATAGCAAATTTTTCTTCTTTGATATCAGACCAAGTTCTTCTTCTTTGACATCTCTGAAGTAATAAAATTTATGTGAGATATGATAAAAAACTTCTCCATCTTTGACATCTCATGCAAAAGACAATACTTAGTGAATATCAATGTACCTTATGTACTAATTCATTTGTAATGTGCATTGACAATACTACATGAATTGTATGATCTTCAACATGCTCTAGTTGATGCATCATTGAACTAAATTTAGTGAGCTTCAGATAGGAGAATGAGCCCTAACTTACCTCTTAGATACAATAATGGATCCTTACATAATATCTTAGTGAATATATCTATAATTTTCTCCATTTTATTCACCTATTCCAATCTTAGCTCTTTATCTTGTACCAATTCTCTCAAAAAATGATATTTTATAGAAATGTGCTTGGTTTTTGTATGCATCATAGGATTCTTGGATATATTAATTACACTAATGTTATCACATAATATTACCACAAGATCCTTGATCTCTATCTTCATACCTACCAATAGTTTCTTGAACCAAACAATATTGGAACAATTAACTACTCTTGCTACATATTGTGCCTCCATTGTGGATTCAAAAATACAATTTTGCTTCTTTCTTGTCCAAGACACTAGTCTATTACCAAGAAAGAATGCTCCACCATTGGTTCTCTTTCTGTCATCAACACTTCCATAGTCTTTGATACCTTTCAGATATCTCATCTTTCTCTTGATTTCCATCTTGAGTCTTTTCACCATACCAACTGCTAATGCAATATTAGGCCTTGTGTTCACTACATACTACAATTTTCCAATCATTGATCTATATGTGCTTTCATCTACCTCTTTGGAATCATCATTTTTGAAGAGATTATGTCCAATAGACAGAGGTGTTACAATAGGTTTTGAATCTTTCATTCCAAATTTCTTGAGTATCTCCTTGATATATTAGGATTGAGTAATGTAGATACCATATTTCTTCTATTGGACCTACAATCCAACAAAGATTATTATCTCTCCAAACATGGACATATCAAATTCTTTAATCTCCTATTTTGAAAATGCCATGTATAAGTGATGCAGGAGCATCTTGCATGGGAAAATTATTTATTCACAAAAAAAAAAGGAGAAAAGGAAAAAAAAAAAAAATTGCGGAGGAGAGAGAAAGTGACAAAAATAGAAGGAAAATTAATAAAAAAAATAAAATAGAAAAAAAGGAGAAAAGAGGAATTTCTATTTTAAGGGTGCATAGGTGGCATAAAAAGAAAAATAATAAAAATAGTTGTCATTCCATTAATCGAGGTGTATAGGTGGCAATTTAGAAGTTTGTGGAAAGTTCCTTGAATCATGTATTTAATATTTGTTGGGTGCTTAGTTGTATTTGGGGTGGGAATTTAATATTTATTTAAAGGTAGTTGTATTTACCTTTTATCCCACATTGGTTGTGTTTGTAATGTCTTGGGTTAGAAGTGCCTATTTAAGCAAGGCTTATTATCATTTGTAATCAAGTTTGAGAAATATAAGCTCTTCAAGTGTAATTTCTTGTAGTGAAGCTCTTCAAGTGTAAGCTCTTCAAGTAGAAGCTCACAAGGAGAAGCTCTCAAGGATGTAATTTCTTGTAGAAGCTCTTAGTGAGAAAATACCTCTTATATTGTAAGAATTTGGAGTCCTTTCATTTGAAAAATATTGTAATGAATTTCAAGTATTAATATGAAGCATTTTTGTCATCTCTCTATCTCCATATTGTTACATATTTTTCGTTGTGAGTTGGTATGGGTGGTGTGCCCATCATTAATGGTATCAGAGAATACCTTTGTTAGTGGTAGCAGAGCCATACCTACATCAGTGGTATCAGAGCAGGTTGATCCTGAGTGTACAAGCAGATCACCGAAGTGTGAGGTAGTTTGTACTAGGACCTTGGTTGGGTGAAGTTTAGCAGAGCTAGTTTTCTTGAGTGTGTAGATAGAGTGCCCACTGTGAGGCAGCTTGCACCAGGACCTTGAGTTGGTTGATGTTTGTCAAGAAGTTCTTGATTGTGTAGACAGATTGTCGACTGTGAGGCAGTTTGCACAAGGTTCTTGTGTTGCATGAGATTTTTCTTCTAAAGACTTGATTATGGAGAAGAGAAAGAAGAAGATGGCTTTTGTGATTGGATGGATTCTAAGGATTCCTCGACTTGAGAAATTTAGAGCAAGAAATCAACAATCATTACTAGTTGATTTGCAGAAGCAAGTGAATGAATTAGAAGCTGAGTTGCAGAAATGAAGAGTGTGTCACCAGAAAAGAGATGTTGATAATTCTTTGGATACCAAAAAGATAGAACATCCAGTGGAGTATCAGACATGTGATACAAAAGAAGAGCAAGAGGATGTAGAGGAAATTATTTGCGAACCTAAAGTTGAAGAAGATGAACAAGAAGAGGAAGAGCATCAAGATGACAATATTTATGAACCTAAAATAGATCAAGATGATTCGAAGATTGCAGCAATGGAGGAAAAGTATAGTGCCTTCGTTGGAGATCAAGCAAGTGGAGTAGTTACATGCATTGTTGACAACATGAAAGAGGTAAGCAAAGATATAAATGTCAATGAGGTAAATTCTTATGAATCATGGGATGTTGTCTTTGATATGAGTTTAAAAGATATTAATGATGGTTTGCATGAGGATCTTGTTAGTCATGTGTGGTATGCAAAGGAAGATTGGTATGGTGTTGCTAGGTTTATTACAGGTGTGATTAATTCAACAAAATTGGATGAGGATGAGAGTTATACTTGGTTAGAGTTCATTGCGAAGGAGTATTTTCAGCAGCAAACACTTGTTCCAGCCAGGTGTTGGAAAAGAAGAAAGAAGGAAATATATCAGCATCGGATACTTGTTCCAGCTATGTGTTGGAGGAAGAGAAAAAAAAAAAATGTCAACAGTGGCTACTTCATTTTGTGAATCCATACTCACAAAATTTTTCCTACCATGGGAGTCGAATGCAGGAGCATCATGCATCAGCAAACAAAAATAAAATGTGGAAGATTTGCATGTTGGTTTTCTTGTCCCTACTGAAGATGAAGATGACTGTATATCTTTCTTTTGGCATCAAAGTGTGGGACACACTTTTCAATCTACCAAGGGAGTCTGATGCAAGAGCATCTTGCATGGGAAAATTATTTATTCACAAAAAAAAAGAGAAAAGGAAAAAAAAAATTGTGGAGGAGAGAGAAAGTGACGAAAATAGAAGGAAAAATAATAATAAAATAAAATAGGAAAAAATGAGAAAAGAGGAATTTCTATTTTCAAGGTGCATAGGTGGCATAAAAAGAAAAATAATAAAAATAGTTGTCATTCCATTAATCAAGGTGTATAAGTGGCAGTTTAGAAGTTTGTGGAAAGTTCCTTGAATCATGTATTTAATATTTGTTGGGTGCTTAGTTTTATTTGGGGTGGTAATTTAATATTTATTTAAAGGTAGTTGTATTTACCTTTTATTCGACATTGGTTGTTTTTGTAATGTCTTGGGTTAGAAGTGCCTATTTAAGCAAGGCTTATTATCATTTGTAATCAAGTTTGAGAAATAGAAGCTCTTCAAGTGTAATTTCTTGTAGTGAAGCTCTTCAAGTGTAAGCTCTTCAAGTAGAAGCTCTCAAGGAGAAGCTCTCAAGGATGCAATTTCTTGTAGAAGCTCTTAGTGAGAAAATACCTCTTATATGTTGGATAGTGTTGTCCTTGATGTCATAGAAAATGTCATATCAGTCTTTAATCTTAGTTAACCGAGTTCAGACAATGATAATCGAGCTCACTCGGTCATCGAAGGAAAGATGGAGAAGTTAGTTTTCACCGAGCTCACTCAGTCATCGAAAGAAAGATGGAGAAGTCAGTTTTCACCGAGCTCACTCGGTCATCGAAGGAAAGATGGAGAAGTCAATTTTCACCGAGCTCACTCGGTCATCGAAGAAAAGATGGAGAAGTCAATTTTCACCGAGCTCACTCAGTAATCAAAGTGGAGTCAGTTTCACCGAGCTCACTCAGTCATCACAGGGAACTTAGTGTTTACTGAGTTCACTCGACGACTGAAGGATTTCATGGAATTCTCTGTATTAACCAGGCTCATTTGGTTAACACGAGAATTATTTTTGAACAGAGTTTACCGTGCTGGGTCGGCCAGTAAAGGGATTTGTTAAATCTTGCAATTCATCTGATTGTTGGAATAATTGTTTTCCAATATATTTGAGCTGACTTGATAATCTGAAATATATATATAGAGAGAGAGAGTTATTCAAGTTGTAAAAGTGTGTGAGAAAAAAGGTGTAAAAACAAGTGAAGAACAAGAGAAGCAAGGATGTGAAAGCAAATACTTTGATAAGAGGAGACTGAGTGAATCTTGATGAAGGATTAAAGGAGCTGTAAAGTTGTATTTGATAAGTAAGGATCCAATCAAGCTGAACAGAGATCTATAATCAGAAAAATATAAGTTGCATATTATTCAGGTCACTTCATTGTTGCTTTATAACCTTTGCAACAGTGAATCCAAATCTCTTAATAGAGTTGGTTTAACATCCATTTTTTAAATCCTCTAACAAGGTGACAATTAAGTTGAATTGTTCTAAAGACCTCTAGCAAGGCCACTTCTAACAGAGTGTTTAAATCCTCTAACAGGGTCACACCTAATAGTGTGTTTTTGTAACCTTTAACAGGGTTGGCTCCTAACAGGGCTCACTTCAGAAGAGTGAAAAATAGTAACTAGTTACATTGGTGGTTTTTCCCATATTGGGTTTCCACATTAAATCTGGTGTCTCTAGTGTTTGAGTTTGCTGAATTGTTTTGATATCAATTCTTAATGATTGTTATTATTTACTGCAATATCAAGTTTCAGTAATCTGTAAAATAGATCAAACTTTTAGACATCTAAGGGACTGTGAAATGTTTTTGTAGCAACTGATTCACCCCCTCCCCCTCTCAGTTACTTCTTTCTCATTTTCAACAATTGGTATAAGAGCTTTTGGTACTTGCAAGAAAATTCAAGGATCTAAGCAAAAGATCAAGATGTCTTACAAAAGAGAAATTCCAAAAACTTAATAGAGATAACTTCTCAGCATGGGAAGGACTGATGAAACTTCATCTGGCTACTGTTGGTGATACTAGACTGAAATACCTTGAAGAAAAATATGAAAAACCTTCTGGCACACTATCAATCAATGATATTGCTGAAAAGAAAACTCACAACAACATGATGATAGACATAGCATCTACTCTCAGCTATGAAGAATTTGATGACATTAAGGACTGCAAAACCACCTTTGACATGTGGAACAAGCTAAAAGAAATCTATGGAGGTAATGACAATGTGAGAAGAGCAAAAGCAGAAAGTCTAAGAGGACAATTTGATCAAATGAGGATGAGAGAGGATGAAAACATTGCAAAGTATGTTGAAAGAGTTAAAGCATGTGTAAGTGTAATCATGGCAGCTGGTGGTGACATCAAAGGAGAAACAGTTGTAAACAAAGTTCTTAGAACCTTGCTTCCCATTTATGCAATCTGAGTGTCTGCAATTCAGGAAAGAAGATGTGAAGCAAATCATCAGATAAATCTTGAGGCCATAGTTGGGAGATTAACTGCATTTGAACTAGATAACTTTGACAACTATGTTCCAGCTTCCAAGAACATGGAATCAGCATTTGAGGCCAAACTTTCACTCAAGGAGAAAAGCAAAAAGAAACTTCAGTCATAAAGTGAAGATGAATCAGTTCTAAGCTCAGACAGTGATCTTGAAGTAATTGAAGCTCTTCTAGCAAGAAAATACTCTAGAGGCAGAGGAAAATATAAAGGTAAAGTTCCTCTAATATGTTTTTCATGTGAAGAAATTGGTCATATTGCAGCTAGGTGCCCGAACAAGCAGAACAATGATGAAAAGAAGGATCATAAATGGAATGGCAAGAAAGATTTCAAATCATTCAAGAACAAAGGTAAGAAATCATGTTTCATGGCTGAAAATTCTAAAGATTCTAATAATAGTGAGGATGAAATTGTTTATATTGTTGTTAAAGACTATTCTGACAATGATGAGGAAGATAAAATTGCTCTTATCTCTCATATAAGTAAGAATGATACATGGATTATAGACAGTGGTTGCTCACATCATATGACTGGTGATAAAACTAAGTTTGATCAGTTTGAAGATTATGATGGTGGTAGTGTAAGGTTTGGTAATAATGAACCTCATTTCATAAAAGGAAGAGGAAGAATCTATCTAACCAAAGAACTTGTTTGTAATAATGCCTATTGGGTTGAACTTCTCAAACATAATTTGCTAAGTGTGGCACAGTTACTCAATATTGGATTCAAGGTGGACTTCATGCATGGAAAGGCAAGACTGTTGAATGAGCAAGGAAAGCTGATAGGATCTGGCACCCAAACTAAACATAACTTATTCTATCTAGAACTTGGTGAATGCTCATGTTTTATTGCTCAAATTGAAGAGAGTTGGTTATGGCATAAAAGGTTGTGTCATGTCAATTTTGATAATTTGATAAAAATAAGCAAATTCAAGAAAGTAAGAGGCATTCCTAACATTAAGAAACCTGAGGTTGGTCTATGCAAGAACTGTCAGATTGGTAAAATGGGAAGGACTAGTTTTAAAGGTAAAAACTATCAATCTGAAGATATATTAGAAATTGTGCATACTGATTTATGTGGACCTATTGGAATAGAAAGCTATACTGGAGAGAAATTTTTCATTCTCTTTGTTGATGATTACTCAAGAATGATGACTGTCATGTATCTAAGAAATAAATCAGAAGCATTTGAGAAATTTAAATGGTATTTGGCAAGAGTAGAAAAAGAAATAGGGAAAAGACTAAAATGTTTAAGGTCAGACAGAGGTGGTGAATTCATTTCACATGAATTCAATAACTTTTGCATTGAAAGAGGTATTAAAAGACAGGTTTCAGCACCAGGAACTCTAGAACAAAATGGAATAGCTGAAAGAAGAAATAGATCCATTATCGATTGTGCAAGAACCCTGATGATAAAAAAGAACATTGCTATCAAATATTGGAAGGAAGCCATCAGCACTGCAGTTCATACATTAAACCCAGTACAGCTAAAAAAGGACTCATTCAAGACTTCCTATGAATTATGGTATGGCCACAAACCCAATGTAAGTTATCTGAAAGTATTTGGAAGCAAATGTTATATTTTGAAAGAATCTAGAAAAGGAAAATTTGATGTAAAAGGTGATGAAGGAATATTTTTGGAATATTCTTGCAAAAGAAAAGCATATAGATGTTTAAATCTATCCACTCAAAAGGTCATAGAAAGTGCACATGTGAAAATTGATGAGTTTGTAGACAAATCAGAAGAAGAAAGCAAAAAGGTACCTGAAGACTACAAGAGATTTGTTTACATTGAACCAGATACTATACCAAGTATACCGTTCACTCAAGAATCCTCAACTCTTGAGTCTTCAGTAACCGAGTTGCAAATAGTTCAAATCGAGCCTCAACAACTTTCAGACACTGCCGAGCAAGTGTCTACCGAGTCTGAATCAACCGAGCCAATATCTACCGAGCCAGAACAAAAAGAATCTAAAGTATAGAAGGATAACAATGAAATTCATTCAAGAGGCAAGGAACCTGTATTAGCAAAATATGTCAGAAGACATCATGCACCAGATCAGATCATTGGAGACAAATCTGAAGGAACCCTGACAAGAAGTAAGTTGAAAAATACTTGTTTACTTGCTGATTTTGACCCTAGAAGTATTAAGGATGCACCGGCAAATAATAGTTGGATTGAGGCAATGAATGAGAAAATAGAACAGATAGAGAAAAACAAGACATGGACTCTTGTACCCAGGCCTAAAGAAAAGAATATAATTGGAACCAAGTGGGTATTCAGAAACAAATTTGACTGAAGATGGTAAGGTATCCAGAAACAAAGCTAGATTGGTATGCAAAGGATACTCATAAGAAGAAGGTATAGATTATGGAGAAACTTTTTCTCCTATTGCAAGATTGGAAGGAGTTAGAACCTTACTTGCATATGCTGCTCACAAAGGATTCAAAGTTTATCAGATGGATGTCAAGTCAGCATTCCTCAATGGAATACTAGATGAAGAAGTTTACATTGAACAACCTGAAGGTTTTGTTGATCCAGATAAAAGGAACATGGTTTGCAAATTACACAAGGCACTGTATGGTCTGAAACAAGATCCTAGAGCATGGTAGGAAAGATTGCATAATTATCTTATTCAGATTGATTTTCAAAGAGCTAATGATAATAGTAGCTTGTATATAAAGGAAGGTCTAGATAATAAGATTGTCTTGGTAGAAATATTTGTAGATGATACTATTTTCACAGGGCATGATGATCTTTGCAAAGAATTTTCAGAACAAATGAACAAGGAGTTTGAAATGTCTATGTTTTGTGAGATAAAATTCTTTGTTGGTCTTCAAATCCAACAAAATAAGAATGGCATCTTCATCACTCAGTCAAAATGCATCAAGGAGATATTGAAAAAGTTTGGTATGGACGACTGTAAACCTGTTGGAACTCCTATGTGTACTGGATTGAAACTTGCAAAAGATGATGAATCCAAAGAGGTAGATCAAACATTGTATAGATCTATGATTGGAAAATTGCAGTATGTAGTTCATACCAGGCCAGATATTGCTCTCGCAGTTGGTATTGTTGCAAGATTTTCAGAAAAACCAAGAGAAACTCACCTGATGGCAATCAAGAGAATAATGAGATATTTGAAAGGAACAGAAGATTATGGGCTATGGTACAAATTTGGAGGTAATTTGGATTTGAAAGTTTTTACTGATGTTGATTGGGCAGGGAACCTTGATGACAGAAAAAGCACAAGTGGAGGAGCATTCTTTCTTGGAAAGAGATTGGTTTCTTGGACAAGCAAAAAAAAAAAAATTGTACATCTCAATCTATAGCAGAGGCAGAGTATGTTGCTGCAGCAGTAAATTGTTCTAATATTGTTTGGTTTAAGCAACTATTGCAAGGAATGAAGATGGAAATCAAAGAACCAGTTGTTATGTTCTATGATAATACAAGTGCAATCAATATATCCAAGAATCTAGTGATGCATTCCAAGACCAAGCATATTGCAATCAAATATCATTTTGTCAGAGAATTGGTGCAAGACAAGGAGATCAGATTGGAATATGTCCACACAAAGGAACAAATTGCTAATATATTCACAAAGCTCTTGTCTAAGGATGCATTTTTATATCTTAGAGGTAAGTTAGGGGTCATTCCCCTATTTGAAGTTCACTAAAGGAAGCTTTAGTGATGCATCAATGCATACCAGATTGAAGATCTATCTGTTGATGTAGCTTAATCAGAAATCATTGCATATGAATCAGTACTGTAGGTACATTGCAATTCACTTTACTTCTATTGTCTTTGGCATGTGTTGTTAAAGAGGGAGAGATTTACTATCATATCCTTCTGAAATTTATGAGACTTAAAAAATCTTCTACGAAGCTCCTTAAAAGAAGGAGACTAGTGAAAGAGGGAGAAGTCTGTTATCTTGTTTTCAAAATTTCATTCTGTTATGACATTTTGTGTTTCCATCAATGCCAAAGAGGGAGATTGTTGGATAGTGTTGTCCTTGATGTCACACAAAATGTCATATCAGTCTTTAATCTCAGTTAACCGAGTTTAGACAATGATAACCGAGCTCACTCAGTCATCGAAGGAAAGATGGAGAAGTCAGTTTTCACCGAGCTCACTCGGTCATCGAAGGAAAGATGGAGAAGTTAGTTTTCACCGAGCTCACTTGGTCATCAAAGGAAAGATGGAGAAGTCAGTTTTCACCGAGCTCACTCGGTCATCGAAGAAAAGATGGAGAAGTTAGTTTTCATCGAGCTCACTCGGTCATCAAAGTGGAGTCGATTTCACTGAGCTCACTCAATCATCACAGGGAACTCAGTGCTTAATGAGTTCACTCGGCGACTGAAGGATTTCATGGAATTCTCTATATTAATCAAGCTCAGTCGGTTAACATAGGAATTATTTTTTAATAGAGTTTATCGTGCTAGATCGGCCAGTAAAGGGATTTGTTAAATTTTGCAATTTAGCCGACTATTGGAATAATTGTTTTCCAAGTTATTTGAGCTAACTTGATAATTTGAAATATATATATATATATATATATATATATATATATATATATATATATATATAGAGTTATTCAAGTTGTAAAAGTGTGTGAGAAAAAAGGTGTAAAAACAAGTGAAGAACAAGAGAAGCAAGGATGTGAAAGCAAATACTTGGATAAGAGGAGGCTGCGCGAATCCTGATGAAGGATTAAAGGAGCTATAAAGTTGTATTTGATTAGTAAGGATCCAATCAAGCCGAACAGAGATCTGTAATCAGCAAAAGATAAGTTGCATATTATTTAGGTCACTTCATTGTTTCTTTATAACCTTTGCAATAGTGAATCCAAATCTCTTAATAGAGTTGGTTTAACAGCCATTTTGTAAATCCTCTAACAAGGTGACAATTAAGTTGAATTGTTCTAAAGACCTCTAGCAAGGCCACTTCTAACAGAGTGTTTAAATCCTCTAATAGGGTCACACCTAACAATGTGTTTTTGTAACCTTTAATAGGGTTGGCTCCTAACAGGGCTCACTTTAGAAGAGTGAAAAACAATAACTAGTTACATTGGTGGTTTTTCCCATATTGGGTTTTCACATTAAATCTGGTGTCTCTAGTGTTTGAGTTTGCTGAATTGTTTTGATATTAGTTCTTAATGATTGTTATTATTTGCTGCAATATCAAGTTTCAGTAATCTATAAAATAGATCAAACTTTTAGACATCTAAGGGACTGTGAAATGTTTTTGTAGCAACTAATTCACCCCCTCCCCCTCTCAGTTACTTCATTCTCATTTCCAACAATTGGTATTAGAGCTTTTGGTACTTGCAGGAGAAGATTTCAAGGATCTAAGAAAAAGATCAGGATGTCTTACAAAAGAGAAATTCCAAAAACTTAATAGAGATAACTTCTCAGCATGGCAAGGACTAATGAAACTTCATCTGGCTACTGTTGGTGATACTGGACTAAAATACCTTGAAGAAAAATATGAAGAACCTTCTGGCACACTGTCAGTCAATGATATTGGTGAAAAGAAAACTCACAACAACATGATGATAGACATAGCATCTGCTCTCAGCTATGAAGAATTTGATGACATTAAGGACTGCAAAACCACCTTTGACATGTGGAACAAGCTAAAAGAAATCTATGGAGGGGATGACAATGTGAGAAGAGCAAAAGCAGAAAGTCTAAGAGGACAATTTGATCAAATGAGGATGAGAGAGGATGAAAACATTGCAAAGTATGTTGAAAGAGTTAAAGCATGTGTAAGTGCAATTAGGGCAGCTGGTGGTGACATCAAAGGAGAAACAGTTGTAAGAAAAGTTCTTAGAACCTTGCTTCCTGTTTATGCAATCAGAGTGTCTGCAATTCAGGAAAGAAGATGTGAAGAAAATCATCAGATAAATCTTGAGGCCATAGTTTGGAGATTAACTACATTTGAACTAAATAACTTTGACAACTATGTTCCAGCTTCCAAGAACATGGAATCAATATTTGATGCCAAACTTTCACTCAAGGAGAAAAGAAAAAAGATACTTGTTCCAGCTATGTGTTGGAGGAAGAGAAAAAAAAAAAATGTCAACAGTGTCTACTTCATTTTGTGAATCCATACTCACAAAATTTTTCCTACCATGGGAGTCGGATGCAGGAGCATCATGCATCAGCAAACAAAAATAAAATGTGGAAGATTTGCATGTTGGTTTTCTTGTCCCTACTGAAGATGAAGATGATTGTATATCTTTCTTTTTGCGTCAAAGTGTGGGACACACTTTTCTATCTACCAAGGGAGTCTGGTGCAAGAACATCTTGCATGGGAAAATTATTTATTCACAAAAAAAAAGGAGAAAAGGAAAAAATAAAAAAAAAAAAAAATTGTGGAGGAGAGAGAAAGTGACGAAAATAGAAGGAAAAATAATAAAAAAATAAAATAGGAAAAAAGGAGAAAGAGGAATTTATATTTTCAAGGTGCATAGGTGGAATAAAAGGAAAAATAATAAAAATAGTTGTCATTCCATTAATCGAGGTGTATAGGTGGCAATTTAGAAGTTTGTGGAAAGTTCCTTGAATCATGTATTTAATATTTGTTGGGTGCTTAGTTTTATTTGGGGTGAAAATTTAATATTTATTTAAAGGTAGTTGTATTTACCTTTTATCCCACATTGGTTGTGTTTTTAATGTCTTGGGTTAGAAGTGCCTATTTAAGCAAGGCTTATTATCATTTGTAATCAAGTTTGAGAAATAGAAGCTCTTCAAGTGTAAGCTCTTCAAGTAGAAGCTCTCAAGGAGAAGCTCTCAAGGATGTAATTTCTTGTATAAGCTCTTAGTGAGAAAATACCTCTTATATTGTAAGAATTTGGAGTCCTTTCATTTGGAGAATATTGTAATGAATTTCAAGTATTAATATGAAGCATTTTTGTCATCTCTCTATCTCGATATTGTTGCATTTTTGGTTATGAGTTGGTACAGGTGGTTTGGCCCGTCATCAATAAGTCATCATTTCCTATAAATAAAGTTTCATCCACAAATATTTCAGCCAACACAATCTTCTTGTGTAGTCCTTTGATATACAAACTATTGTTATCATTTGTTCTTTGAAAACCAACCTTTATCAAGTAGTTATGAAGTCTTTCATTCCAAGATCTAGGACCTTGCTTGAGACCATACAATGTTTTGTGTAATTTACACACCATATCTATTTTTCTAGGATCTACAAAACCTTTAGGTTGTTTTATGTAGACTTCCTCATCAAGAATTCTATTCAAGAATGAAAATTTTACATCCATTTGATAAACTTTAAATCTTTTATGTGCAAAATAGGATAGTAAAGTTCTAACACCTAATCTTGCAATAGGAGGGAAAATTTAATCATAATCAATACCTTTTTCTTGAGAATAACCTTTACAAACTAACCTTGCTTTGTTTTTAAAAACTTTTCCATCTACATTCAACTTATTTTTGAATACCCACTTTGTGCCAATTACAATTTTATCCTTGAGTTTAGGAACAAGAGTCCTATTCTTATTGTTCTCTATCTATTCTATTTCTTCATCCATAGCTTCAATCACACTTTCATTATAAAAATCATCTTTAATAGTTCTAGGTTCAAATTCAACAAGCAAACATGTACCTTTCAATTTGTTTCTTAGCATTGTTCCATCCAACTTTTCTCGTATGATCAGATTAGGTGAATGGTTCCTTCTAATATATCTTGCTAACAAATGAACTTTGGATTTATAATATGCTTCATTAAACTCTTCATGATCTTCTATATCAAGCTCTAGTCTCACTAGTTATGACTAGGGTCCATCTAACTTGATTTTCTCTAGCAACAACTCAGTAACTTTTGACTGTAATTCAAGTCCTTCAGATTGTGACTCAGGTTGGACTAGTTGCAACTCTATAGCTTTTGAGGACTTAAGAGGTGAGGCCTCTTGACTTTCAAATATATTTGGCAATGTATCAAGTTCATAGTAAACAAACCTTCTATAATCCACAGGTTCTCTATTGCTTTCTTTTTCACTCTTTTTTGTCAAATTCATCAATTCTCACATGTACGCTTTCTATGATTTTATGAGTAGTCAAATTTAAAAACTTTTATGTTCTACTTCTACAAGAGTATCCTAGGAATATTCTTTCATCGCTTTGAGATCAAATTTACCTTTTATAGATTCGTTCAAGATATAGCATTTTCTACCAAATGCTTTCAAGTAACTTACATTAGGTTTGTAGCCATACCATATTTCATAAGGAGTTTGATTTGAGTCTTTCTTCAACAATACTTTGTTCAAGGTATGTATTGTAGTGCTAATTGCTTCCTTCTAGTATTATGATTGCAACACTCTTTTTTATAATTAAGGTTCTTGCACAATTCATGATGCATCTATTCCTTCTTTCAGCTATACCATTTTGTTGAGGTGTCCCAAGGGCTAATAGTTCTCTCTTAATTCCTTTCTCAATGTAGAATTCATTGAATTCATTGAAAATGTGTTCACCACCTCTATCTAATCTCAAACATTTAAGCTTATTTCTAGTTTCTTTCTCTCCTCTTGCCAGATACCACTTAAAATTTTGAAAAGCTTTAAATTTTTCTTTTAGATACACTATAGTCATTTCTCTAGAATAATCATCAACAAATAGAATAAAATACTTATCTCAATTGTATCTCTCTATTCCAATAGGTCCACATAATTCTATATGTACTAGATCCAAAACTCCTTCTGAATGATAGTCTTTGCTTTTGAAACTTGTCTTTCCTATTTTACCAATTAGACAATTTTTGCATATACCCATATCAGGTTTCCTTAGACTAGGAATACCTATTACTCTTATATTTTTTCTTATCTTGACCGGTTTATCAAAGTTCACATGACACAATATTTTATGCAATAACCATCTTTCTTCTACTTGAGCAATAGAACATGAACTTTCACTAAGATCTATGTAGAATGGGTTACCTTTTTTTTTGATTTCCATAACCAACCAGACTTTCTTTCCATCTAGAAATTTGGCCTTCCCATTCATGAATTCAACCTTTAATTTAATGTTATTCAAATATACTAGATTCAGTAGATTAAGCTTTAGACCTTCAACCCAATAAGAATTTCCACATCTAAATTCATTAGTTAGTGAGATACAACCTTTTCCCTTTATTGAGTAAGGTTCATTATTTCCAAATCTCCCACTACCACTTTCATAATGTTCCATGTGTTCAAATTTTGTTTAATCACCAGTCATATGATGTGACCAACCACTATCAATAATACATTTATCATTCTTGCTAACATGAGAAATAAGTTCCATTTTATCTCCTTCATCATCAAATTCATCTTTTACAACAATATAAACTATTTCATCATCTTCACTACTCTCTAAACCTTTTTCTATAAAACAAGATTTCTTACATTTGTCCTTATAATCTTTTTAATTTTTGAAATCCTTCCTACCTTTTTATTTCTTGTGCTTCTTTACATCCTTGTCTTTTATGTTTGGACATCTTACAACAATGTGTCCCACTTATCCATAAGAAAAATAAATTAAAGAAATCTTACCTCTATACTTTTCTTTACCTTTGGGATGCCTTCTTGGAAGAAATATTTCAATGGCTTCAAGATCACTATCACAACTATCTTCCTCTTTACTTTTAAATTTTTTACTTTAGATGTTTTAGCTTTCTTCTTGAGTGATATGTTGGCTTCAAATACATAATCAAGATTTCTAGAACTAGGAGTATAATTACCATACTTATCTAGTTCAAATACTATCAATCTTCCCACTAAAGAATCCAAAGTTATATTTTTATTTGGATCACATCTCATTTAACTCTAATTTCATATATGGGAAGAAGGGTTCTAAGTACCTTGCTTACCACTGTTAAGTCTTCAATTGTTCCTCCAGAGGCTTTGATAGCATTGACATTGATGTTGATTCTTTACACATATTTTGCAATGTTTTCATCATCTTTCATTTTCATCTAATCAAATTATCCTCTAAGACTTTCTACTTTTGCTCTCCTTATATTGCCATCTCCTCCATAGATGGATTTTAGCTCGATCCACATTTTGTAAGTTGTTCCACTAGCTTTGACCTCACCAAATTTGATGTAGTTGAGAGATGAAGGAATATCAATCATCATGACATTATGACTTTTCTTCTCTACAATTTATTCAACAACCATAGTTCTAGTGGGAGCCTTGTATTTGGTGTCTAGATACTTTAGTCCTAAATCTCCAATAGTTTCCATTTGTAGCCTCATGATTTCTTGCCATGCCTTGAAGTAATCTCTATTCAACCTTGGGATCTCCCTTCTATAAGACATCCTAATCTTTAACTTAGGTCCTTGAAACCTTTTCCTTAAGCACTAAGAATCTCTTATACCAATTTTTGAAAATATAAGAGTAACTAAGAGGGGAGGTTTGAATTAGTTACTACAAAAATAAATCCTAGATCCCTTCAATTTCAATACAAATCAAAACTCTAATTAAACTATATTCTATTGTAACTCAACAAACATACATGCACTTGGTTTACACTAGCATAATATTGTAACTCAGTAATAATTGAAATAACTTGACAACTACTTAACATGAAAATATTAAGTGATTATGCTTATATGACACACTTAAAATGATTAATGTTGTAACCAAATTTGGAAAAAAGCACTAACTGTAACTAATTACAAATTTTCACTCTTTTGAAGTGAGCCCTATTAGGAGCCAACCCCTATAAAGGTTACAAAACACATAGTTAGGTGTGACCCTCTTAGAGGTTTTAATCACCCTATTAGGAGTGGCCTTCTTAGATGTCTTTAGACACTTCAAAAAAAGATGCCAACTTGTTAGAGGATTTACAAATAGCTATTAAGCCAACACTATTATGAGATTTTGATCATTGCTACAATGGTTAGAGAGTCACATTAAAATGACCTAATATTTGATGCAAATGAATTGCTGATCACAAATCTCAATTTTGGCTTGAATACATGATCCTTCTTGATCGAATGTATCTTTGCAACTCAACAAGGATATTTTACTTATCCTTCTAAGTCACTTCCTCTAAGGATCATCAAATCTTCTA
Organism: Cupressus sempervirens; assembly: GCA_028749045.1. NCBI lineage: Eukaryota > Viridiplantae > Streptophyta > Pinopsida > Cupressales > Cupressaceae > Cupressus > Cupressus sempervirens. The sequence goes on along the minus strand of CM053786.1, from coordinate 267,561,276 downwards.
TTATGTTCCACACATTTAATCCTCAACTTGACCTTATATTTATATCATACACATTGTCAAGTTGACTTGAATATAAATTAGAATACTTAATATTCATCTCCTTAGTTGGCTAGAATCAACAAAAAAATTAAACTCAATTTGCCAAAACAACAGAATCCTTCCTTAGCCGACCATGCTCAGTAGACACTAACTTAGAAATAGTTTTCTATGTTAACCAAGTTAACTTGGTTAACACTACATATTCACAAATTTCCTTTGGAAACTTAGTGAACATGGTTATAAATGGCTCCATCCAAAATTTCCTTTATTAGTTGAGTGAGATTTGTTAGCACTCAACCTCTGCAAATTTTTTGTTGATGACCAAGTTAACTTGGTAGACATTATCTTTTGAAATAGGTAAACTTTGGAATGCTTAGTAGACACAGGAAACTATCTTCATCACCCAAGTGAGCTTGAAATTCATTGAATGGAAATGATATGAGATTTTGTGTAATATCAAAGACATATTTACATAATTAATCAATTTTTTTCAACAAACACAAGGAGCAGATGAATATATATTAAAATCCATGGTTGATATTCTTAAAGGAAAATATAATGAAAAGTAGCATCATTCATGTCAAGATAAAATAGAATACTTCTAGTTTTATCTCCATTTCCAATTATTTTTCCATCAATTCCATAGATATTTTCTTTCATTATCTCAAATTTAACTTTGCAACCTAAACTATTCAGTTGTAACACAATCAATAAGTTATAGTTAATTCCTTCTACATAGTAAGAATTATCACATGAGATCTTTTCTATCAGTTTAATTGATCCTTTTTCCATTAAAAAATATAACACTATTTCTATTGTAGTAATCAAGGTTAATGATCTTAATTTTATCTCCAGTCATGTGATGTGAACATCCATTGTCAATGATCCATCTGTCACTCTTGTTCACATAAGATCTTAATGCAATTGCCTCATCTTCATCAAAATCATCCTTCATAGAAACATACACAACTTTATCATCATGGTCATTAGATTCATTTTTTATTTCCTCTTTAACAATGTAGCAAGACTTCTTTCCTTTATCTTTATAATCTTTGATGCTCTAATCTCTTTTAATTTTGTATTTGTCTCCACTTCTATTATTTTTCTTCTCTAGATGCCTAGCAACAATATGACCAAGCTTGTTACAATAGAAACACATGATAGGTATCTTACCTTTTTATTTCCCTTTACCTTTATGAAATCTCCTTTCTAGCAATGCCTCAAGCTCTTTTACATCATCTTCATTTGTATAACTATCACTAGAACCATGTTTGACCTTTTTGTTTTTGTTTTTAGGTTCTTTTAGTGACAGTTTAAATTTGAAAGAATATTCAATATTTTAATTTTGAAATTATCAAAGTTAGAGAGTTTAGAAACAATGAGTGTACTCATAAATCCTTCAAGGGTTAGATTAGTACCAATAACACACCATAGTTCTTGTATGGAAGAGACTCTAATAGCATAGAAAGGAAACATGGTTCTCAACACTTTTCTGATTACAGTCTCATCTTCAATAACACTATTGGCTCCTTTGATAGCATTCACAACATCTTTGATTCTTTTGACATACTAGACTATGGTCTCACCTTCTTGCATTCTCATGTCATCAAACTTTCCTCTTAGGGATTTGGCTTTGCCTCTCAAAATTTTTTATCTCCTCCATAAATTGTTTGTATATTATCCCACATCTTCTTTGTAGTATCAAATCCTTTGATATCATCAAACATTGAGTAGCTTAGGGTAGAGGCAAGCTCTAACATTTCCTAATTGTGTTCTTACTTCTATTTTAGATCATCAACAATAAGGGCTCTAGTGGGATCAACATGCTCATTGCTGATGATAGATTGAGCATAGTCTCCAAGACCTCCTAGATGTAGCTTCATCAAACTTTTCCATGTAGGAAAATTTAACTTGTTCAGTTCGGGCACCTTCTTTCTATACATCTTGATCTTTACCTTTTAGTACCTTCAAACTATTTCCTCACAAGTACCAACACTCTAATACCAATTGTTGGAATTTTTTAGAATAACTAGTGGGGGTGAATCATTTGTCCAAGGTCCAAATGTAGAAATATTTTTTTTTATTGCTTAACAAATTCATATTCATAAAACCATAATATGCATGCATCCATTTGATGATACAATACATTAACCTAGTAGGTCACTTTCCTAGGTCAAAATAACTTTGTAGAAATGTAAACATGAGATTCTACCAACTCATTCACATAATTTGACACAAGAATTTCACATGGAAACCCAATTTAGGAAAAACCACTAGTAACATGCTACCAAATTTCACTCTTCTAAAGTTATTCCATGTGAAAGGCCAACCCTATTAAAGGTTACAATACACATTGTTAAATGTGAGTTGGTTAAGTGATTTCAATCACCTTGTTATGATTGAGCATTATTAGAGGACTTTAGAAAATTCCATTATATTGTCACTCAATTAAAGGATTTACACATCAATGTTAGTTTAGCCTTAATCCAAATGATTTAACCACACTAGTACAATTTTTAGAAAGTAGCAACATGACTTGATATAATAAAAACTTACAACTCACTTAAAAATTGTAGATCTGTGGTTCAATCCTCTATTCTACCTGGCATTCATACTCTTTAGCTCTGACAACTTGTTCATCCTTCAAGCATTCATCCTCTTAAACCTTTTTTTTCTTTATATGCCAATTGTAGTCTCTTTTGTTCGGCCACTAGATGAAGCAAAACCCTAGAATTATTTTCTTTCTTAGGTTCTTGTACATGAAAACCTTTTCTTTTATCCTATTATTACTATAAATAAATAATATAGATCATTTTCTACTTAATCACCACCATCCATTTTAGGATTAGGTAAGATTCAATAAATCTACCTACTTTTCCATTTTAGTCCCTTTATGAACTTCTTTATGAAAAACTTGAATTTTGTGCCACCAACTCATTGTAGTTATCTTCAACACAGTTCACATAATTCAAGAAATCAAATTAGTTATCTCAAGTTTGTCAAATCTTTGATTTAACACTTTTTCTTGTCACTCCAAACTTACAATATCTTGTCACTCCACCAATACTAGTTCACTTGAAACATACTAAAGTTTACTAATGCTTGGCATCAATTAAACTTTACTTAGCACATACTAAATTTCACTTAGCTTCCACTGTTTCTCTTCTTTTCTTGAGACCTATTGATTTTTACTCTACTTCCACTATTTTGTACTCAGCTTGCACTGCTTGCTTGGCCAAGCTTGGTAGACACTTTTCTTTACTTGATCTTCTTCCAATATTTTCTTAAATAATCTTTCATTACAGACTTTGAGATAAACAATATACTATAGTATTAATTTCTTACTTTTTGTTACCACTCCTTTTATACATCAAATAACTCAACCTTTCTCAAGGTACTCTTATTATCTTCTCTTTTCAAACCCTCCTCATAAATCAACCAAATGATATCATTTAGATGAAAAAGAATTTGTCTCACTAGAAAGTAGTAGGTTTGATATCATTTCCAAAATAATGATTTTTCCTTGATAGGTTCTATAGTTCAAACAATCTCTCTCTAATAGGTATCAACTACCAGACCTATCTCACTGAAAGATCCAAATGAGTAGGAAATCTAGCATAAGGAATACATAATAACAACTATACTATTGGGGCATCAGACCCCACCTATCAAGCTATTTGATCTTGACTGCATTAAATTCAATATCTTGGATAGGTTTGGTAATAAAATAAGAGAGCTAAAGATGGAGATCAAAATTTACAAGGACATGTTGGCCAAGTTGGATTTTTCAATTGCATTCGTGCCTCCAGCCTCCTCTTATTCACAAGATAATGCTCTAGTACCACCTAAGCATTTTATAGGACTAAGGGGAATAAAGGAGAAGGATTTGGAAATGGAAGGTTAGATATCCATGAAAATGAAGAGATTAAGGGAGGCTCTAGCCTCCTTCTTGGAAGTATTTTTAGAGAGTAGGATTGTGATAAAAAATAGGCGATATCTTGGTCAATTAGGGGAATGATGAGAAGGAATTGGTATAACTAAGGGAGACCCTTGGTGATGTATTACAAGTTGGAGATGAAGTTATAGAAGATTTAGATATACTATGTGAGAATGACCCTCTATTCTTCTATTTTTGTTATCAATTCACTAGATACAAAATCTAGACAATAAATCCCTATCTAGGAATATGACAACCCAAGAACGTAGACCTCTGGAACTAGGTAAAGGGTTATTCAAAACACGTAAAAATAATTATATGATTTGACCCATGGGATGAGAGGGGATATGCCCCTATGGACTCCCTCCTTGCAAGATTTGATGAGCACATAGAATAGATAGTTTTTGGGTGTGGGAATTTTAGTGTTGAATCCATGAATAACTTACCTAAAATTTTACTTAGCTTCAGTAATACTAAATATGAAGTGAAACAACTAGAGACCACTATCAAGGATATAAAGTTTTAGTTGGAGGAGTCCTGAATCTAGCTCTATTGTATGAAAAACATTGATTGGGGATTAATTTTTAAATTTATTAAATAATTTTATGTCTTAGGAAAGGATAGAGTGATATGATCCATCTTTCCATCATCCAAAGTGTAATACGAATACCTTATATAACTAGTAAATCCAAAACCCCAAGCTTGAGGATAAAGTGATCTCCTTTTTGTTACTTCTTATAGGAGTGCTTGAGGAATTTCCCTTTTTTTGCCAATAATATATGTCACCAATTGGAACTATCAAAAACATGGATAACTACTCAATATCTATATGCTGATAGGGGATTCATGTACTTTCCTTTTCTCAAAGTAGTCACACTTAAGTTAATGATTCTAGTTCCTAAGATGTAGAATGTGGCAAAGGTAGTTGTCAAGTGGGATGGAAGTACATTTTGATGGACTCGATAGGCCTATGTGAGAGTGTCACCTTAGAATGAAAAAAATGTTTTAGTCTATTTCCTCCCTCTTGTTGTTCTTAGATTGGTTTTAACATATGAGTTTCTATGCACTTAACTCATTTACAAGTTAGAACTTAGTTCATGCCAAAAATGTAATGCATGTCGAGCATAACATGTTAGATAGTACATGCCAAGTGAGATACTTAGCAAGTGTCGAGCAAATAGTTAGTGTCAAGTTACTCAAGTGCCAATAAGTCAGTATGTGCCAAATAATTCAAATGTCAAGTGACAACATTGAAAATGTAGTTGATACCAAGCATTAGGGACTTCTACTGCAAAGTAAAATAGTTTTGACATAGTTTTTTGTAATGGAACAAACTACTATGTAAATAATTTTAAAGCTGAATTAACAATTGTTTTGCATTCCTAGATGATAACAAAAAATCTTAATTGAGAATCCCTATGTAATATATGTAGCCAATTAGTTAAAGGGATGAATTGAGTAGCTAGATGAATGAATTACAATCATTGATTCATACCTAACCCTAACTCACCTAGACCTTCTTAAGGAGGAAAAACCCTAAGACATTTTAAGAGTGAAGAGATAAGTTTGTATGTGCAAATAAAGCATTCATGGTGGCTAAGGAGATGTGAATTGAGATACATTAGAGAATCAATTAGAGGAGAATAGAGGAAAGGATTTAGAGGATAGAAGTGATCACAAGAGGATCAAGTACACATCAGGAAAGAGGTAATCTATTATCTAGTAGTAGAGTGCTAACCATAGGATCATTGTTGAGACATTTTAATAGGTGAATCAGTTAAATCCCTTAATAGAGCAGTCTTAACAAGATGTTGTAAATCCTTTAACAAGGTACTTACTTCATTGTAAGTTAAAGTCCTTTAATCAGGCACACTTTTAATAGGTTGTTGAAATCCTTTAATAGGGTAAGATATAACAATATTGTAAGCCTTTAACATGGCATACCTTTCACAAGGTAGATTATGCTTCATGATAAAATATTGTAACCTTTATTACACTTTACAACTACAGTAGTGATGATTTGTGGGTGTCATCACCCCCCCCCCCCCCAGTTTTAGCTTCTCATTGGAGGTTTTCTAGGTAATCATATCTAGTGTCATATGTGTTGAATACTATTTTGTTTCATGACAAGGATGAACATGTTTATCTAGCTATTTCAGTTTACATACAAATTGTGAGATGGATGTGTGGTGATTGAATTTAATGTTAATGTTTTGAAGTGTTGATTCACCCCCCCTCTCAGAGTTTACTTTTCCATATTGTATTTCCAACACTTCCCCCTCCCCTATTTTTTAGTCTTTCCTTTCTCTCTCTTATTTTTGCACTAAGGTATTGTTGAAAATCATTATGCAATCATACGTTGTCTTTGATGTTGCACAAAATGTCAAGCCTTATCAAGAAATTTAGTTATTTCAAGCTCACTCAGGCATTGATGATAGTTTTTTGTGTATGTTGAGCATTTTGGTTATAACCAAGTTTAGAGTTATTCTTACCAAGCTCACTCGGGCATCAAAGAAAGATCCAGTGTTAATTGAGTTTACTCAGTTAGCAAAGGAAAGTTGGTATGGATCCTATGTTGACTAAGTTCACTCAGTTAGTGAAAGGAAGTCAGTTCCAAATTAGTATTGACCAAGTTGGGTTGGTTAACAAAGAGTTTCTCTAAGTTGACTAAGTACTCAATGAACTAAATTAGCTAACTAACAACATATTGAATCTAATAGATTTATTGGTTAATGCTAGCCAACTTAAGGGATGGAAGTTGTTATATTAAAACTATATTTAAGATGACTTGAAAAGATTATTTGTATAAGGTCAAGTTGAGGATTGAATAATGAAGCATGGAATTAAAGAAGATAAATTAAGGAAGAAAATTGGAAGGATATTAGAGTATGTAAGTTTACCAAGCTCCAAAGAACATTATGATAAAAGAGGATCAACTGTAGAAGCAAGAACAAAGATTTGAATCAGAAAGAATAGTTGCATCAACAATTAGGTCAAGTCATTGTTACTTTCCAATAATTATAGTAGTGAATCAAATCTCCTAATAGAGTTAGCCTACAATCTATTTTCTAAATCCTCTAATAAGGTAGCATTTCTAGATTGAAGATTATCAAGACCTCTAATAACACCACTCATAATAGGGTAAATTAAATCCTTTGATATGGTCACACCTAATAGTGTGTTTTATAACCGTTAATAGGGTTGGCTCGTAACAAAACTCACTTTAGAAGAGTGAAAAATATAAACTAGTTGCAATTGGTGGTTTTCCAAAATTGAGTTTCCACATTAAATCTTGGTGTCTCTTGTGTTCATGTTATTTCCTTTATGTTTCTATAACTAAGTTAGTTAATGTTAAACATATTTAAATATCTTAAGATTTGCATTTTCAGTGCTAACCAAATGATAGTACTATATTTAGTGTTAAATGAGTTACAACAAGTCAAATTGGTTTTATATTATGTTGACATCTTAAAAGGGACTTTTCGATTTGTTTTTGTGAGAACTAATTCATCTCTCTCCTCTCAGTTACTCCTTTCCATTTCCAACAATTGGTATCAAAGAATTTTTTTCTTGTAGATAAGGTTTCAAGGACCTAAGTATTTGAAATAATTGATTAATTGTGTAATTTCTTTGATGTTACACAAAATATCATATCATTACTAGTCAGTGTATGCTAAGCTGACTCAAGTGATAAAGTAAAGTTTGAAAAAATTGAGTATTGACTGAGTTCACTCGGTTAATGGAGGAAATGTTAGATGGAACTAGTGTTAACTAAGCTCACTCAGTTACCAAAACAAATTTATGAATAAGCATTATTAACTAAGTTCACTTGGTTAAAATAGGAAAATATCTTTGAGTTAGTATCTACCAAGAAGGATCAACTAATGAAGGATTTTTTTATTTTGGCAGATTGAGTTTAATTGAATTATCTATTGGTTCTAGCTGATTGAGAAGATGAATATAACTATTCTAATTTGTATTCAAGCTAACTTTAAAATGTGTAAGATATAACTATAAGGTTAAGTTGAGGATTGAATATATGGAACATAATTGAAGATTTGATGATTTTGAGAGGAAGTGAATTAGAAGGATAAGTATAATATCCTCACTGAGTTACAAAGAAACGTTTAACTAATAATGATCAAGTATACAAGCTAGCATTGAGATCTATAATTATAAATTTAGTTGCATCAAAAATTAGGTCATCTCATTGTTACTCTTTAATCATTATATTAGTGATCTAAATCTCTTAATAGAGTTTGCTTAATAGCTATTTGTAGATCCTCTAAAAAGGTGTCATTTTTATTGAATTATCTAAAGACCTCTAATAAGGACACTCCTAAATAAGGTTATTAAATTATCTTATAGGGTCACACCTAACAATGTGTTTTGTATCCTTTAATAGGGTTAGCTTTGAATAGGGCTCACTTTAGAAGAGTGAAAATCAATAACTAGTTGCAATTGGTGGTTTTTCCCAAATTGGATTTCCATGTCAAAATCTTATTTTCATGTTATTTCTATTATGTGTTTGCAACTAAGTTAAATCATAGATAATATCTTAAGAGTTTCATGTTAAGCATTTTCCTAGCTATTTTAGTGCTTACCAAGTCACAATAATTTTCCTGTGTATTTACCTAGTTCCAATAAAATTCAATTTTGATTTGTATTGACATTTAAGGGATCTAGGATTTATTTTTTGTTGTAACTAATTTACCCCTCCCCTCTTAGTTACTCCTCTTATATTTCTAAAAATTGGTATCAGAGCATTTGTTTCTTATAGAGAAGGTTTTAAGGACCAAAGCTAAAGATCAAGATGTCTTATTGAAGAGAGATTCCCAAGTTGAACCAAGACAAGTTTGCAGCATGGCAAGGACTTATGAGGTTACATTTGGAAACTATCATTAAATTAGGTTGTAAATATCTTGATAGTGAAAAAAAGACTCCCAGTGGAACATTATCAGTTGAAGATATTACTAAAAAGAAAAATCATAACATCATGATGATTGGTATTTCTTTTGCTCTTAATTATGTTGAATTTGATGAAGTCAAAAGTTGCACTACAACTTATTATATGTGGATCAAACTAAAAGCCATCTATAGAGGAGATGATAATGTAAGAAGAAATAAATCCAGAAGTCTCAGAGGATAATTAGAATTAGATTAAGATGAGAGCAGATGAAAACATTTCAAAATATGTTGAGATAATTAAAGCAACTGTGAGTGCAATCAAGGCATTTGGAGGAGACATTGATGAAAAAATAGTTATAAGCAAGGCACTTAGAACCCTTATTCTTATCTATGCAATTAGAGTATCTTCTATTCAAGACATGAGTTGTGATCCAAATAGCAAAATAACTTTGGATGCTCTTTTTGGAAGATTGACAACTTTTGAGTTTAATAACTATGATAACTATGTCCCTAGTTCCAAAGGTATTGATTTTGCATTTGAAGCCAAGCTTTCACTCAAGAAAAAGGGTAAGGAATCAAAAGCCAATCAATAAGAAAGTGAAGAAGAAGAACACAGTTCATACAATGATCTTAAAGTTGTTGAAGTCCTTACTTGCAAGGAAATATTCCAAAGGTAGAGGAAAGTACAAAGGTATGATTCCTCTAATCTATTTTTCTTGTGAAGAAGTTGGTCACATTGTTGCAAGGTTCCCAAACAGAGAAGATACAGATGAAAATAAAAGAAATAAATACAAAGGCAAGAAGGAATTTGAAAATTACAAGGAAAAAGGTAAGAAATATTGTTTTATGGCTAAATATTTTGATAACAAATACTATGCAATGGTGTATATTTCTATAAAAGATGAATCTGATGATGAAGGAGATAAAATGACACTTATCTCTCATGTTAGCAAAAATGATACATAGATTATTGATAGTGATTTCTCACATTATATGAATAGAGATGAAACAAAGTTTGAGCACATGGAACATTGTGATGGTGGTAGTGTGAGATTTGGAATCAATGAACCTTTTTGCATAAAGGGATAAGGGTGTATCTCATTAACCAATGAACTTAGATGTGGCAATGTTTATTGGATTGAAGGACTAAAGCATAATCTACTGAGTTTGACATAGTTGAATAGCATTGGATTCAACGTAGAATTCATGAGTGGGAAGGCCAAACTATTGGATGGAAAAGGAAATCTAGTTGGATCTAGCAAATAAACAAAAGGTATTCTATTCTATCTAGATCTTAGTGAAAGTTCATGTTTTATTGCTCAAGTAGAAGAATGTTGGTTATGGAACAAAAGATTATGTCATGTAAACTTTGATAATCTATTCAAGATGAGAAAAAAAAAGTGTAAGAGGTATTCCTAGCTTAAGGAAACCTGATATGGATCTATGAAAAAATTGTCAAATTGGTAAGATGTGAAAAACTAGTTTCAAAAGCAAGAGCATACAGACTTAGGTGGACCTATTGGAATAGAGAGTTATAGTGGAGATAAAATTTTCATTCTTTTTGTTGATGACTATTCTTGAATGATGACTGTAATGCATCTAAAATAAAAATCTAAATCTTTTCAAAAGTTTAAGTGGTGTCTGGCAAGAGTAGAAAAAGAAATTGGAAAGAAACTGAAATATTTGATATTAGATAGAGGTGTTAAATTCATTTCCAATGAGTTCAATGAATTCTACATTGAAAAAGGAATTAAGAGATAGATATTAGCCCCTGGTACACCTCAACAGAATGTTATAGTTGAAAGAAGAAACATATCCATCATGGATTGTGCAAGAACATTGATGATAGAAAAGAATGTTGCAATCAAATACTAGAAGGAAGTAATCAATGCTATAGTGCATACCTTGAACAAAGTATAGCTAAAAAAATTCTCAAATAAAACTCCTTATGAACTATGGTATGGCTACATACCTAATGTAAGTTACTTGAAAGTATTTGGCAAAAAATGTGATCTTGAAAGAATCTAGGAAAGGTAAATTTGATGTCAAAGGTGATGAAGGCATATTCATAGGGTACTCTTACATGAGTAAAGCATACAAATATTTGAATTTTTCTACTTATTTAATTATAGAAAGTGCACATGTGAGAATTGATGAGTTTTTAGAAAAATGTGAAGAAGAAAGAAACAAAGAACCTAAGGATTATAGAAGATTTGTTTACAATGAATTTGATACATTGCCAAATCTACCTAGAAATCAGGAGCTCTCACCTCCTGAGTCCCCAAAATCTCCAAATGTTGCTGAGTTGTAATCAATGCAACCTAGGTCATAGTTTGAAGAACTCAAGTTGTAGTTAGAAGCTCTCGAGTTGTTGTTAAAGAAAATCAAATTTGATGGACCTAAGTCATAGACAGTGGGACCCAAGCTTAATACAAAAGATCAAGAAGAAATCAATGAAAAAAACTTCAAATCCAAAGTACCTATGTTAGAAAGATATATTAGAAGGCATCATGCACCTAATCAAATCATTGGAGACAAGTCAGATGCAACAATGACAAGAAAAAATTTGAAAGGTACATGTTTACTTATTGAATTTGAACCTAAAAATGTTAAAGATACTTTGGATAATGAAATTTGGATTGAAGCAATGAATGAGGAAATAGAACAAATAGAAAAGAACAAAACTTGGAATCTTGTTCCTAGAGCCAAGAATAAAAATGTAATTGGCACAAAGTGGATATTCAGAAATAAGCTAAACGAAGATGTAGAGGTTTCTAGAAACAAAGCAAGGTTAGTATGTAAAGGTTATTCTCAATAAGAAGGTATTGATAATGGTGAAATTTTTTTCTCTTGTTACAAGATTAGAAGGTGTTAGAACTTTACTAGCATATGCAGCTCACAAAAGATTTAAATTTTATCAAATTGATGTAAAATCAACATTCCTGAATAGAATTCTTGATGAGGAAGTCTACATACAACAACCTAAAGGTTTTGAAGATCCTAGAAAAAGAGATATGGTCTACAAATTACTCAAAGCATTATAGAATCACAAGAAAGCTCCCAGAGCTTGGTATGAAAGAATTCATAACTACTTGATATAGATTGGCTTTTAAAGAACCAATGATAACAGTACTCTGTATAACAAAGAAATACCAGACAAGAAGATTGTGTTGGTAGAAATATTCATAGTTGACACTCTTTTTTTTTATAGGAAATGATGACTTGTGCAAAACATTTTTGGAAGAAATGAGTAAAGAATTTGAGATGTCTATGTTTGGAGATATAAAATTCTTGTTGGATTGCAAATCTAATAGAAGAAAGATGGTATCTACATTACATAATCTAACTATATCAAGGAGATACTAAAGGAATTTGGAATGAATCACTCAAGACCAATTGGAACTCATATGTCCACTAAACATAAGCTTTCCAAAAATAATGATCTCAAGGAGGTAGATCAAATGACATACAAATCAATGATTGGAAAATTGTAGTATGTATTACATACAAGGCCTGACATTGCATTAGAAGTCATTATGGTGGCAAGATTCTTAGCAAATCCCAAAGAAAATAACATGATGGCAATGAAAATAATCATGAGATATTTGAAAGGTACTAAATACTATGGTTTATGTTACAAAAAAGTGGGAAATTTGGATTTAAAAATATTCACAAATGCTAATTGGGCAGGAAGTGTTGATGACAGAAAGAGCACCAGTGGTGGAGCATTCTTTCTATATAAAAGACAAGTGTCTTGGACAAGCAAGAGGCAGAATATGTAGCAGTAGCACTTAATTTTTTTAATATTATTTGGTTCAAATAACTATTGGTAGGTATGAAGAGAGACATGAAGGATCTAATGGTTATATATTGTGATAACACTAGTCCAATTAATATATCAAAGAATCTAGTGATGCATACCAAAAAAAAATACATTGCTATAAAATATTATTTTTGAAACAATTGGTAAAAGATAAAGAGGTAAGATTGGAATATTGCAATACTAAAGAACAAATCATAGATATATTCACCAAGTCATTACCTAAGGATGCATTTTTGTATATAAGAGGTAAGTTAGGGGTCATTCCCCTATCCAAAGCTGACTAAATGAAGTTTAGTGATGCATCAACTAGAGCATTTTGAAGATCAATCAGTTGATGCACTATTGACAAAGGCACATTACAAATGGATAAATGCATGAGGTACATTGATATATACTAAATATTTTCTTTGGCATGAGATGTCAAAAATGGAGAAGGCTTTTTGTCATATCTCATAGAAATTTTGTCACTTCATGAAATGTTTAAGATGGAGAAGTTTGCTAACTGAGGGAGAAAATAAAGGAAACGTGAGTTCAAATTGATAGAGGGAGTTCTCATGGCTAAGAATCAAAATGAAACTTTAAGGATATGTTCCTTACTTTATTCTCTAGATTTTCATTGCATTATGATATATTGTGTTACCATCAATGCCAAAGAGGGAGATTGTTAGAAACAATTGATTAATTGTGTATTGTCTTTGATGTTATACAAAATGTCATGTCATTGTTAGTCAATGTATGTCAAGCTTACTTAGGCATTGAAGATAGTTTCCTATGTCTATTGAGCATTTCAGAGTTTGCCTAGTTCAGAAGATAGAGTCTACCAAGTTCACTCGAGTGACAAAGTAAAGTTTGTAGAAGTTGAGTGTTAATGAATCTCTCTTAGTTAAGGAAGGAAATATTGGATGGAACCTATGTTAACCAATCTCACTCATTTTGGAATTACAATAGGAAAGGTAAACTCTAAGAGGGTGGGGGTTGGGGGTGAATTGGTGCTTTAAACTTTTACCCATTAAAAAATTCACCATACATGTCCATCCCACAAATATGTAAACAAGTAAGCATTAACACATATATGACATAAGATATGATTACCCAAAAACCCTCCAATTAGAAGGTAAAACTAGGGTGGGGATGACACCCACAAATCTTCACTGCTGTAGTAATAGAGTGTATCTAATGAAGGTTAGAATGTTTGATCATGAAACATGATCTACCCTATGAAAGGTTTTACCTATTAAAAGATTACAAAGAATGTTAGGTCTTGCCTTGTTAAATGATTTCAACACCCTACTAGAAGTGTGTCTGATTAAAGGACTTCAACTCAAAATTAAGTAAGCACCTTGTTATAAGATTTCAATAGAGCCTGTGAGGACTACTTTGTTAAGAGATTTAACAAATTTAGTTGTAAGAATGTCATAGTAATGATCCTATGATTAAAACTTTTTTGCTTGATGCCAGATCAATGAGCTATAGTATTGTGTACTTGATCCTTCCTGATCATATGTCTCTCTTTTGTTCATTGTTTCCTTCCTCTATTCTCCTTAAACTAATTATGTTATATAATTTATATCATAATACCTTGATCACCATGAATATCCTAATTGTGCATGAAAAATCTCTTTCTCTCTTTCTCTCTAATCATTCATAGAAGGTTTGAGGTTTGTCCTTTTTAAGAAGACCTAGGTGACTTAGGTTTAGGTATGAATCAATAGTTGTGATTTACCCATATTCTCACCTAAACCTTCCCTCTTCCTAATTGGATGCATGTAATACATAGGGATTCCCACTTAAGATTCATCCTCATAAAAAAAAATCATAATTAAATGCTTAAGTTGGCTCAAAAATAGTTTATATAGTGGTTTGTGCCAATACAAAAAAACTATGTCAAAACTATGTTACCTGGCATCTAAAGTCCCTGGTGCTTGGTACTAACTATGACTTCAATGATATCACTTGGAAACTGAATGGCTCAACATTCACTACTTTCTTGGCTCATGAATCTTTTGGCACATACTATCTACTTGACACTTGAGTGACTCAACATATGAGTGACTCAAGATGCACTATTATTCAGCATGCTCTAACTTATATTTTTTGCTCAGCATATGTTACTTTTTTGGCATGAACTAAATAAAGACTTAAGTGTATATACATTCACTTGTCAAAATCAATATGAGATTAACAATCTTCCCCTTTGACATGAGTGTCAAAAACACTTGGTCATATATCAATAATCTTATTCTTATGAGCATGACATAGATGCCAATTTGACTTCTATACAAAATTTCAAAATCTCAAAATTTTGCAACATGACCTATACCTGAATATTTTATAACTCCTCTTGAGTTGTTTGATCTATTCTATGCTCTTTATTTTGTATCAAAATCTTTGTCCTATAGAGTAGATTTGCATCAACTAATAATCTTTCTTTTTTGCTCTTACTCCCCCTTTGGATAGATATATCTTTATTCTACATTCTTTCTCCCCCATGGCTCTCTCCTTTCTCTTACTCCCCCTTTTTTACATTGATGTCAATGGCTTATACATTAATAGCATATTTGTCCAAAAAATATTTATGGACCTCAAGTATAATTTTAAGAGTTTCATCCCACTTATCATAAGCTACCTCCAAAGACTTAAATTGGATGCAAAAAGGTGGACTAATCCGTCTACTGTAGAATGATTCAAGTCTTTCTTCATGCATGTTTCTACATAGCCTATCTCCTTGTATAGAATCTCCATGTGAGGAGTCAATGTCAACTGAATGATAATCAATTTAGCCCTTGTGTTGGCTTCATCTTCTTGTAATGATGCTAACTAACTCTAGGATTGCAATAGGGATCTAAAGGGTTTCTCAGTTTGAGTTTTAGAATTGGACAATTTTGCACTAGATACCTACATTTGGCTCTCCAAACTCAAGATGTGATTCCTTACCTCTTGTGTGAGGGGTGTAGGATTACTCAATTTGGTGTGTAGAGAGAAAATGTTCTCTAGTACCTTCTTCACACACTCTTTCTTGGTTGCTAACTCAACTTGTGTCCGTGCAATACCACTATATATCTTCTCATTTAACCTATTTTGAAACTTATTTTTAGACCATTCTAATAGTTTGACATTAGTGTCTAGGTCTGTATCACTAACTCTTTCAACTATATTGGTCAATTGTTCAATGATGGGCTTGGTTTCATTTAGAGTAGGAAGACTAGATGCATCTAAGAAAATTTCTTTGATTTCAATCAAATCTTTCTTCTTTCTTTGCTCCCTTCTAATCATTTCTTGATGTTTCTTCTTTGGTAGGGCCTCTTGTAATATACCAATCTTCTCAATTATGATTGCTTCCAAATCAAATTTAGGAAATACAATCTCTTCATGTAAGCTAATATCTCCATAAGTAATTACCTCTTCTACCTTAGATGAGGTAGGACTCATCACTAAAAATTGCAATGGTGTAGCGTTTGTGCTTTGCCTCTAAAGAGCTTGATAAGATTGAGTACTAGATTCTAGAAATGTCACCAGTAGTTGGATTGCTACTAGCTCCTTCAGCTTGGGTATCAAACTTGCCTCTTTAGAATTGTCCTTTTCTACCTCTACTATTTTAGTTGCACCTTGATCTTGTGCCAGAGGTGTATGTGTATCTACTTGACCTGTTTGGCTTTAAGTCCCATCATTTTCTAGTATTTCAACCTTATCTTCTCCAACTGTCTCAACCTTATCTTTTTTAGTTTCTCATTCATTTCCTAAGACTGAAGTGTCTTGCATTAGTGTAATGATAGTGAAACCTACAATCTCCTTTTGTTGACCTACAACTAAGGGTTTTGAAGGTTGTACACTTGTGACTTCAAGAGTGATTATAGTTATTTCTTGCGTTGTCTCTTTCTCCCCTACATTTATAGTCTTTTTCTTTTGAATTTCATCTACATTTACCAGTGTAGGGTTATCACATAATTTGGCTTGGAGAGTGGACTAGATAAGTATCCTTTTCAAATCTTCCAATATAAGGGGATTGATGTTCTAATCAATAGTATTAGAAAAATCCTTCATTTTGACAATTTTAGAGTTGTCACTTGTCTCTTGTTGAAGGATGGCACTCAACATTTGTGTATCTTGTACACTCTAGTTTGTTTTCTTCTCTTCCTTAGTTTGTGTCTAGTTACTAATATTCATGTCAATGCCTCCCTTAATTATGGCTTGATCATTATTATCTTCTTCATCTTCTCCTACCTCAATAGGTGTCTAGTCATCTTCTTTTGATGTTGACAGTCCATATGTTAGCTTCTACATTTGTTTAGACTTCTTTACAACATCCTCTATATTGTTTTCTAATATGCTAAATGCCCTATAATTAGGTATAAATCTTATAACATATTTCTTAATGTCTTTAGACATTTTAGTCTTACTAAGTTCTTGCATAATTTGAGCAAGGGATATCTCCCTAATTTTTCTTTCAGTGTTTAAACAATATTGCCATTTTTTCTCAAATCTATCATATAAAATTTTAGGTATGGGATTGGCAAGTTCTAGAGGAACCTTTTTGAAAGTAGCTATCATGGCATATATTTCCTCTTCTACTTTATTCTTCTTAATCTTTCCAAGATTATCAAAATTAATGTGAGAGAAACCTAATAAATTAGCATTATTTCTAACATTCTCACATAAAATGTCTAGATCTAAGGACAAACTATGACTCACCATTTGGAATTGGCTATTATCATATCATTTATTCTTCTCATTAGATTCATCTTTGGCAACATACTTCCTCCTTGGTCTCTCCTATGCTCTGGCTTCCTTCTCTTTAGGCTTGGCTACTTCTTTAGCCTTCTATCCAATGACTCTTGCACTAGCCCTTGTGGTAGGTGTTGCGGGTTTGGGCTGATTATGTTTTGCAACCTTCTTTGGTTTGCTCATTTCTTGAGTCATTTCCTTTTTTTCTTCTCATTAGGAGTTATAAGTGCTTCATCGGCTTCTTCTTCCTTGGTACCTTCTACAATTTCTACTTCCTCCTTTTTCTAATCTTCTCCCTGAACTTGTGTAAGTGCCAATGGTGCTTGAGCCTATGTGTCCTCTTCTTCTTCATCATCTTCCTCTTCTTCTTCATTGGCTCCTTTACCCAATTATTATTTCAATTTATTCACCAATTTGTTCTTATTTCTCATGACTAAAGCAATCTTCAAATCCATAGTGATCTTAGATTTGGCCAAGTCATAATTACTAAATGCTTGGGCTTCCTTATCCACTTCTTCCAAAAATAATGTTGTGATTTTTGCAGAGGCTTCATGAATATTAATCTCATAACCTAATGGACTTTTCCATGTCACCCTGGGAATTTATTCTTGTACATAAGTGAAATTAGTGTCAACAAGGAAGAAAATATCATTACATTTTTTTTCCACTAGTGAGACTGGTATTCTTAGTCATTTCTACCTCATTTTCTTAAAATCTTCAAAATAACTAGTCCTCACTAACTCAAAGTTTTCACCTAATTACTCAATAAATTCTCCTATTTGAACTACAATTGATCTATTCACCTTCCATACAACCTTACCAAATGTAGGAAATGTATTCTGCACATTGAAGAAGAAACATACCAAAGTAAATCCAAATTTACACTGAGCACTCTTGGTTTTCCTTATGGCTCCCAAATTCTCAATCAATAGTTGCAACGACAACTCGACAAGATCATAGGTATGATCCTTCTTCACAATTTTGTAGCCCATATCCACTACAATGCAAGGTACAATATTTAATCTACTAAACTAAAAAACTTATCTACTATTACCCTCATTGGAAAAGATTTTAGAAGATCTATTATAGTATCAATGGTCATTCCCCTTTTATTCCATACAACCCCTATGTTCTTTTTAATAACTTCCTTTGATTCACTTCTCATGGTCTTTAGCTGATCTAGGGTTGGATACCCTATTACCTTGTGAAAAATCTTCTTTGAGATTTTTAATGGCCCATTTTCTAACCATTCAGAGCTATCATGAATTCTTCTTAAAACAATCTTAATCCACTCTATTTTGAAGACGTTGGTAAAATCTAGGGCACAAGTTAACCCTTTCTTCTTGACAATCTTGAATTTTTCCTTCAACATGCTATTTTTGCATAATTTCCCATATGCTTCTCTAATTTCCATGTCTACTATGCTTCCAATCTTGCATATGTAACAATTCCTAGCATCTTGAATCATTAATACTTGTCGTGGTATCATAGATAATGCACTGAAGGGATCTTGATTATAAGCTATATCTTGGATAGCCTTCAAAATAGGTTGTTTGATTTAATTGCTGATCATTTGAACATTTGAAACCTCTTTTCCCTCTAAACCTTTTTCTTTAGAAGAAATATACAAAATTTCATATACCTAGGGTTTGCAAAATTTTAAGCTCAATAGCTTGGCACATGATAAATACCTTATAAATCCTATTAAAATGTGTTGAACATCCATTCAAATCTCCTACAAATGCTTAGATAAAAAAAATTTGATCACCTTTAGCTCTTTGTATTCTTCTTTGAATTTTAATTATGTCAAATAAACAAAAAAAAAATTGAATAGCCCTTAAAACACTATATTTAATGCTAAGTGCTTACATAGCTATAAGCTCAACATCAATTAAATTTATGGTGCACTCGGCATCCACATCTTTTTCCATACACTTGGTAACCACTATGAGCTAAGCTTTAACTAAAAAATTTTTTTAGCTTGGGATCAACTAACATTTCATTAGCTTGACATCAACTAACATTTTACTTGGCAACCATATGAAATTTTTTCATGTTCGATAGTAACATGAAAAGTTGAAAAAACTTAAAGATTTATCATTGATTTCTAACAACACTTTACATCTTTATTCATCCATATGTAATCCTTCTAACCCTAAATCCTTGGAATTGATGTATGGTATATCTCTTAAATACCACTCCCACATACCTCTTGATTGCTTAATTTGATGTGGTGTGATCACCTGACCCATTGCGTGAAGTGATCCCATCTACACTTGATGTGCTACCATCTTCCTTTCTCTTCCATATCTTGGTCATCTCATATTTAATATTTTTAACATCTTCCTTTCCTTTTCCTTTGTTGAACTCACAACTTGGTGCCTTTGAACTTGTTGGTCAATATCTGTTGATGTGACTAGTTTTCAAACAATTAAAACATGTGGTTTGACTCAACCACCTTTTGTAATCACTTCTAAAATTTGTTCTAATATAATTCTCATGAACATGTCCATACTCTTGATAGTAGTGACAACTATACCTTATGTTATACTCCCAATTATAAGAGTTTCCATTGCTCTTTACCTTTTCTTTCTTATTTGATGACCACTTGGGCTTGGATTTTCATTCAAAAGCTCTATGTCCATACTTATAACAATTATAACAATATCCTTCAAATATTTGAGTGTGCAAGGTCTTGGTTCTGCATATATGGGACTAATAGCCTTGTTTGTTACACTTATGGTAGTGATCCATGTTATTTTTCTTAACATTCTGATTTATATTCTTGCTCCTGCACACATTAGTAGTATGCCCTATCTTTCCACAATTATTACAAGTAGGTTTGGAGTTCTTACCTTTGCTACTTATTTCTTTAGCACTTTTAGAAAATTCTCCTTCTTTAGTAGTAGTGTAACCTAGTCTAGATGTATCATTTTTAGATCTAGGAGATCTTGTCAATTGTTCAAAGTACTTGATGGCTTTACTAGGTTTGTTAAAGCTTTTAGCAAACTCATTTTCACTTTTCAAATAATTTCTTAACTATTCATTCTACAACTTTAGTGTTGTGATCTCAAGGTCTTCACTATTTATTTCATGATTAGAAATCATGACTTGATTCATAATTTCCAATTGCATGTGAGAAATCCTATTTACTTCTGATGATTTCTCTTCTGATCTACTAGTCAAAACTATTTTTCATCTTCAATCATGACATTATCTTCCATATCTTTCTTTTTTCTATTTAGTCACCTCACATAGTAATATGGCTTGTGATTCTTGCTCTATCTTGACATTTTTCATTGCTTTAGCTAGGGTTCTATACTTTTCTATTAGATCTACAATTGTTGCATCAAATTCATTAGAGTTTCCATTTTGCAAATTATTAGAAATATGACCAATCAATCCAATAAGGTGAGATATGTGGTTGTCATTTATGGAAACATTTTTTTTGCTGTTTAATCATGAAGATTTGTGAATGTAAATTGTTTAAGTATTGGACAATGTTACAATAGCATGAAAAGATTTGTTGATAGTAGAATATTCCCTTGGAATATTCTCTTGTGTAGTTAACCCTAGATTCATGACATCATTTTGATGATGCATACTAGTGCACATGTCCATACGATCAATTGAGTTCATGTTATGGAGGAAATACTGATGTAATTATCTCATAGTGTAGAATAGAGCATGTTAGCAAATTCACTAGTACAACATGTAGAATTATTTTGTTTACTAGATCTTGATGAGTTGACTATAAGGATGATATGTGAGCTGAGTAAGGAAGAATTTATTAATATGTCTGATATAAGTAAATAACTTAAATTGTGATGTAAAAGTATTATTGAAAGTGGGTGCAATGAGATACCATGTGATGTGAAGTAATGTTATGTGATGTGAGATATGATGCAAATCGATATGTGCACAGTTAGTCTTTATGTGAAGAACTAAAAATTAGGAGAATTAAAAAGTATGAAAAGTGATCTTTTATTGTATAACTATTCTCTTGAAGGACTTATTGTATAGTTGCATGTTAGGATAGCGGGTTCTTATTGTATAGATTTGTATATGATCTACCAACTCCTAATAGGGTTTAGGCTTCTAATAAGGCCTATTCTCCTAACAGGGACTTGAGACACTATACATTCTTCATGGACTCCTAATAGGGTCAATATCCTTAACTATATTCTTTTATATAGAGAATCATCTAGTGAGTTTCATCCCCATTAGGGTTTTCCCTTGGCCAAGGTTTCCCTAGTTAAAAAAGTATGGTGTTATGAGCTCTCTCTATTTATATTGGTTGTTCTTACTATTCAAAATTGTTGGTTTATTTTCTTATGCATGTGATAAAGTAATTAATAATATTTATTTGTCAGTAAAAAAATTGAAACTATTGATTCACCCCCCCTCTCAGTATTATCTATTTGTAACAATTGGTATCAAAGCCTACTTATTTAGAAGAGGCTTAATAGATTGAATAAGATCCCTATGCATATGGAATAATTGAAGAAGGATCTCGAGGAAACTCTTGAACAAATTGATTTCCTTACTGATGAAAGTGATGGCCTAAAAGATAGATATAAAGATGCAAAAGCTTACAATGGTGAACTAAAGGAAAAGATAGATGACTTGAAGAATAAAGGGCCTAGTGAGAAAACCAATGATGATAATATTGAGGATCTAAAGAAGGAAAATGAGATCCTCAAACATGAGTTAAAAATAGTTCAACTCAAGCTAAGTCTTAAGAAAAATGGAGGAAAGAATGACTCTGAAATAAGAGCTGAAAATGTAGATCTAAGATCCCAGTTAAGAAAAGTAACATCTAAATTGGAATCTATCAAGTTAGAGCATTTAGAATTAGAGAAATACAACACTATTGTGAAAGGTGAGTTGGTGTAAACCAAACAACAACTTGAGAAATTATATACCAATAATGAAAAAATTGAAGAAGAAATATCTATAAAGAGACCTTGTTAGGACAAGATTGGACTTAGATTCTTTCTTGGACAATCCACCAAGAAATCTATCAAGAGAAAAGAACATGATACCGTTGAAGTCAAAAAGGATCTAAGCATAAAAAAAATAGATGATACATCTAAGGACAAGGAGAATGTTGCTCACTCTGAGAAATCTAAAGAATCTGATCAAGATGAGGATAAAAAAAGAAATGAATCTAATGCTTAGTGTAATGAACTTGAACATACTAGAGATGATTGGAAAAATAAGTCTTTTAAACTTATTTCAATTTTTTATTTTCATTACTGTCATGGATATGGACATTATGTAGTAGATTGTAAGAAACCTAAATTTGAGAGTGATAATGCAAATAGTAGAATGTTTTAGGAACACTAACCATGTAGGGAATATAAGAAGATCTCACAGTAATGAAAGTGGAGAAAGAAGAATTTTTTTTTGTTACAAATGCAACAATCATGGACACATAGCAAGGAATTGTAGAGCACTTGACAACTAGAATAATAAAAAAAGAAGGAATGTACTTGCATGCCAATTATGTAATAACTTTGGACACACAACAAAGTTTTGCAGAATGGATAGAAGAAACCTTAACAAGAATTAGAATCACAGAAGGAACAATGGAAGAAATGATGATAGTCTAAAGGAAGAAATGAAGGAGCTAATAGAAGAATTTAAGGAAATATTTGTAAAAGAAAGAGAAGCTATAAGTTCTCATACAGTTTAGGAAGAAGCTCATCCTAATGTACCTAATAAGATAGTCAAATCACTTATTATCTGTGACCCATCTTACTTGCATTGAGCATTATTAATAAAATAGTGTGTGAGTTAATCAAACTAATGATAGAAAGAATATCACAAGTTGCATAGTTAATAGCATATAGTAGACATTGAGAGGAGTCTAAAATTAAGTCCACATTGCTTAATATGATCAAGATTATAAGGATATATATAAGAAGAATAACTTCTCATGATACATAGATAGATACACATTTAATGTGAAGTATAGATTGAAAAAGATTTAAAGGAAGCAAATTGATTTATGAACATCATTTTCTTGTGTGATATCTTAAGTGCGAGATTGAAGAGAGATTTGAAGTATTGAAGAAGTTTGGAGATATGCAAAATCACTGAAAATCTTAAAACTTGAAATTAAAGTATTTTTTGAATTTGTTGAGTGTATTTTCAAAAAGGGCAAGACAAGAAGTATTTAATGTAAGAAATAGACCTAGATATAACTTCAAGAAACACCCATTTGTTTCTCTAATTGATGACCCCATTGGAGCATTTTTGCAAGTGCCAAAAAATGTTCTTCATGTCAAGGACATAACAGGTTATATGCACTATAAAATTGAAAGCATATGAGATATAGAGATTCATAAGGAAATAGAGAAAATGTGCAACAATAATTTGTCACTAAAACTAGAACATGCATACCTATAACAACTTAACTTAGTTAATCACATGTTCTATATAGACTTTGATAATCATGAATGAACAAGAATAATTCTAAGTAGAGCTCATCATGACCTTATATGGTTGAGAGATTCTATCATATGCATTAATAATGACCTAATTCACAAGGTCACAGGTTTAAGCAATGAAGGATGCAATCTAGTAAACATAAAGAATGTGCACAAGTTAGTTGAAACAAATCTCAACACATGTTTTGATGTAAAAATCATGAAGGTCAATACCATTTAAGATGATAGAGTGAGACTTATCAATAAAATCTTGGGATACAAGTTCAACCATGGATCTAGGATCCCTGTCAGACTTCTTCATGTAGCTTATACGGTAGTAAAAGGTGAAGATGTTAATCTATGTGACATTATTTGAACATAGTTGTTGGATAACATATCAAAAATCAAGAAGTCTAGGAGAACAATCTTTAGGTTTGAATCCCTACTAACAAATATATTCTTCTATGCAACAAAGAAGTATCCTAGTATCTCAAATTGGGATGGAAGTGAGTGTGCAATGCAAACTATCAATTGTGCATATAGAACTAAACCAAAAATAGTTAGAGATAATGATATTGATAGAATGATGAAATATTTCCAATCTAAAATGAAGAAAAGGTATAGGATACCTCCCATACTAGTGGAAAAATATAAGGATGAAATATGCTTCATGGTAGAAATAGATTTCACATGTATGGAGGTAGTAGTTCCTTTAGTTAAGTTCATTGAATCTATGGGTTACAAAATGAGTGAGGAACTGATTGAAGGATATGCATAGATAACCCTACACTCAAAAGTGTATTCTAAATGTCTTAGATGGGGGACATTTATTGAGAAGATGAGAGAAGTCAAAACAAGTTAGATAAACAAGGACTCCAAGAAGATGGTAGAAAAATTTATTGATTCTATCTTGAAGGAATCATGAATGTCAAGAAAGGAATTTGAAGAGGTAAAAGGGATAGCCATGGAAATGAAGGCCAGTGGTCAATCTAAACTATTGACCCCTACACCTATTACAATGGCCAAACCTACTAAATAGGTCATAACTACCCAAACAAGTGCACAAGTACCTATAGTGCCATATGTAGTAGTTGCACAATGGCAACCTCTAAGGAATCCAAAGAAAAAAAGAGGAAGTGTCAACACCTAGGAAGTCAACAAGGTTTGAGAAAATCCCTCCTTAGAAGAGAGACAAGAAAACTACAACTGGATGAAGGAAGAGGAGAAGAACCTTGTAAATTAGTTTCTCTAAATCTGAAGAAGAAACTAGTAACAGACTAGTAGAAAAATTATATTAGGAAGTGAAGACTTCAGAAGGAAGAAAAACATGGAAACCAAAGGTAGAAAATCTCAACATGAAAATTATTAATGACAATAATTTTGTGCAAGTGAATAAGTACTATGCCTTGTTTAATAATATGGATAGAAGATAGCTAAATAATGTTGTAGTTAGAAATATGATCCTAAAAGATAAAAGGTTTGATAGCATAAGAGGTTAAATACGTAAAGACTTGTACAACAAAATTTTAAACAGAAAGAGCAGAGTAATTGAGGAAGATAAGAAGATAAGGATAAATGTGGTGAAAACATATGTAATGTAGATCATGAGGAAGAAATAAAAAAAATTCTAAAAGAAATAGCACCATTATTGAGAAATAAGAAAAAAATCCATTCTCCTCATGGGAGAAAATTATTAAGAAGTAAATGTGGAAACTCAAAAGGCAATAGGACCACATAGATTTCTACTATACCAAGGGAGAGTGTATAGCTAAAGAAGGAAAGCCCTATGCCTAAGGAGTCTGAGAAGAGTATACAGAAAGAGGAGATAAGTCCTACTATAGTAGCAGTCAGTTCACCTCACAGTTCTAAGCAACCAATTGAAACCTCAATTCCTAGTGATTCACCTCATATTACCATTGGTAGTGAACCTATGCAAGTAGATGAGACCAATGTGACAATAGATAGAACTAGGGACCCATTTAAAGATTTTGGTTTCGATATTGTTGTCAATATCATTGATTATAGAAGCTCATTTGATAAGGAAAAAGAACAAGACCTTAAGGAAGAAGATGCACCTTCTCCAGAAAAATTTGAATCTAGCATTGAAGTAGCAACTACAAGTGTGCCTACAGATATAGAGGCAGTATTACCATCTTCACCACCTAGATAAGTGGCATTGGTCACAATAGTAGTATTATAATTAGATGAAGAAGATGAGGTACAAAATCTTATATATTCTCTAAGTAAATTCCTTGAAAAGAAGAAATTTGTCAAGTCTATTTATGAGACTTTAACTTCAATTTTTGACAAATTGGAGAAGACCGTAAGTCCTATTTATACACCTACAAACATCCAATAGAGGGCAAATTTTTTTTGTAAAAAAAACCTTTGATAATAAGTTTACAAAACTTACCAATGTGGCTATGATTCAATAAAAAACTAAGCATGATGGTAAACTTCTTAATACCATGTGTACAAATATAGGGAATGATATAGAAACTCTAAATGAATGCATTAAGGCATTAAGGTAGAGTATGAAGGAAGGGAAGTAGATATATGCTAAGTGCAACATGGCATACTTTCATCTTCACAATTTTGATGGGAAATCAAAGAAAAGGTAATTGAGCTTTAGATGCTCACTGATAACTTTCTAAAATAGAATCAGAAGTTAGAAACCATTGACCACACAATGTGAGCACTTCATGACAACATCCACAATATACGAGAAAAAAAAGGAGAAAGTTCTAAAAGGATTTACTCTTTTAAGAGATCATTCATTTATTCCCATAGATTACATTATTACAAAATTAATTGGAATAATTCTTGGTAGCCAAGTCCTCAAATGAAAAAAATGTTGCTACAAATTTGAATGCAGTAGAGTTAGCTGTATATGCTCTATGCGTGGTAATCAATGTGTCTAATGCACTGAAAGATAGTTGGAAGAAACACCTTGCATAGTTGAGGACTAACTTTAGTGATTGTTTTTCCATGTCTTCATACAACTTTAAAATTTTGACAAAGATTTTCCTTTTGTTGACACCTTTTTTATTAATGTCAAAGGGGGAGAAATAAGGAAAATTGTAATTATAAGTTATATAGTTGTATTTTGAGGTATAGTAGTAAGTTTTTCTATAAGAAAACTTTGTAATAAAAATTATAAGGGATGTAATCTTTTCAAAACATGAATACAATGTTTCTATACTATGTTATGGTTATTTACTTTGATTCGTATGACAACATGTTTTGGAGTTAGCCAATTTTCCCAAAATGTTGCCATCAATGCCAAAGGGGGAGATCATTGGCAATATGACCAATCAATGAAATAAGGTGAGATACATGGTTGTCATTTATGGAAACATTTGGTTTTCAGTTTGGTCATGATTGCTTGTGAAGGAAAATTGTCTAAGTATTGGATAGTGTTACAATAGCATGACAAGATTTGTTGATAGTAGAATATTCCCATGTAATATTCTCTTGTGAAGTTAATCCTAGATGCATGAAATCATCTTGATGATGCATACCAGTGTGCATGTTCGTACAATGAACCAAGTTCAAGTTATGGAGGAAATTATGATATAGTTATCTCATAATGTAGAACAAAGCATGTTAGCAAATTGACTAGTGTAACTTGCAAAATTATTTTGTTTACTAGATCTTGATGGGATGAGTCTAAGGATGATATGTGAGCCAACTAAGGAAGAATTTATTAATATTTTTGATATAAGTAAAGAAATTTAATTGCGAAGTTAAAGTACTAGTGAAAGTGTATGCAATGAGATACTATGTTATGCGAAGTAATGTTATGTGATGCTAGATATGATGCAAATTGTTATGTCTATAGGTAGTCTTTATGTGAAGAACTAACAATCAAAAGAATTCCAAACTATAGAAAGTGATCTAGTCTTGTATGTATACCTATTCTCTTGAAGAACTTATTATATAGTTGCATGTTAGAGAAGTGGGCTCTTCTTGCACACATTTGTATATGATCTACCTACTCCTAATAGGGTTGGGGCCTCTAAAAGGGCCTAGTCTCCTACGAGGGACTTGATACACTATAAACTCTTCATAGACTCCTAATAGGGTCAATATCCTTAACCAAATTCATTTATATAGTGAATCATCTAGTGGGTTTCATCCCCACTTGGATTTTTCCTTGGCTAGGGTTTCCCTAGTTAACAAAATATGGTGTTATGAGCTCTATCTATGTGTGGTTGTTCTTATTATTCAGCATTTTTGGTTTTTTTTTTTTATGCATGTGCAAAATTAATTAATAATATTCAGTTGTAGGCAAAAATATTGAAAATACTAATTCACCTCCCCCCTCCCCCCCCCCAGTATTATCTATTTCCAAGATCTTTCCTCAAAGTTGCAATGCCTCTCTTTTAGAAAATGTAGGTTCTAATACCAATTGATGTAATTACAATAGGAAAATTAAAATTTGGGGGGGGGGGGGGTGTTTGGTGTGAAATAGTGCTTTAAACTTTTACCCATAAAAACATTCACCAAACATCCATCCTACAAATAAGTAAACTAAAATACCATGTAAAGCATATCATTGAATGTATCTAAACAAGTAATCATTCACACTTATATGAAACAAGATATGATTACCTAGAAAACCTCCAATGAGAAGGTAAAACTAGGGTGGGGATGGCAGCCACAAATCTTCACTACTGCAGTAATAAAGTGTATCTAATGAAGGTTAAAATGTTTGATCATGAAACATGATCTACCCTATGAAAGGCTTGCCCTATTAAAAGCTTAAAAAGGTTGTTAAGTCTGACCATATTAAAGGATTTCAACACCCTACTAGAAGTCTTCTAGATTAAAGGGCTTAAACTTACAATTAAGTAAGTACCTTGTTAGAGGATTTCAATATAGCCTACTAGGACTTATTTATTAAGATATTGAACTAATTCACTTATTAGAATGTCTCAACAATGATCTCACAATTAGTACTCTATTGCTTTATGTCAGATCACCTCTATACTATTGTATACTTGATCCTTCTTGATCAAATTTATCTTTGTTGTTCATTGTTTCCTTCCTCTATTCTCCTTTAATTGATTCTACAATGTAATTTAGATCATAATAAATTAGTCACCATTGTGCATGCAAACTCTCCTTCTCTCTCTAATCATTCATTAAAGGTTTAGGGTTTTTTATCCTCCAAAAGACCTAGGTGACTTAGGGTTAGGTATAAATTAGCGACTATGATTCACCCATATTTCTATTTAAACCTTCCCTTTTCTTGATTGCACACATGTAATACATAGGGATTCCCAGTTAAGATTCATCCTTATCAAAAAAAGATCATAATTCCATCCTTAAGTCAGCTAAAAAATGGTTTACATAGTGGTTTTTGCCAATATAAACAACTATGTCAAAAATGTGTTACTCAACATTTGAAGTCCTTGGTCCTCGACACTAACTATGACTTCAATAATGCCACTCAACAACTAGATGACTTAGCATGCACTACTTTTTTGACTCCTAAATCACTTGGTACATATTATCTGCTCGATAGTTGAGTGACTCAACACATGAGTGACTTGACACTTGAGTGACTTGGCACTCACTATTTATTCAACATGCTCTAACTTATATGTTGTACTTGACATATGCTACTTGTTTGACATGAGCTAAGTAAATAATTAAGTACATAGACACTCACTTGTCAAAACAAATATGA
Organism: Cupressus sempervirens; assembly: GCA_028749045.1. NCBI lineage: Eukaryota > Viridiplantae > Streptophyta > Pinopsida > Cupressales > Cupressaceae > Cupressus > Cupressus sempervirens. The sequence goes on along the minus strand of CM053786.1, from coordinate 267,531,718 downwards.
GATTAACAACTCAATTACCAAAGGAACTTTGTGAATATGTAGTGTTAATTGAGTTCACTTGGTTAATATAGGAAAATCACTTTGAGTTTGTATCTATCGAGTAGGATCGGCTAACGAAATATATTTTTTTTGGCATTTTGAGCTTAATTAAATTGTGTGTTGGTTCTAGTTGACAAACAAGATGAATAATAATTATTCTACATTGTATTCAAGCCAATTTGATAATGTGTAAGATATAAATATAAGGTCAAGTTGAAGATTGAATGTATGGAACATAATTGATGATTTCATGATGCTGAGAGGAAGTGAATTAGAAGAAAATTAGAAAATCCTTGTTGAGATGTAAAGATACATTTGATTAAGAAGGATCAAGTGTATAAGTCAGAATTGAGATCTATAATTAGCAATTTAGTTGCATCATGAATCAGGTCATCTCATTGTTACTCTCTAACCATTATAGCAAAAATCTAAATATCTTGATAGGGTTAGCTTAATAGTTATTTGTAAATTCTCTAATAAGGTGAAATTTCTATTTAATTGTCTACATACCTCTAATAGGACACTCCTAACATGGTGATTCTAATTCTCTAATAGCGTCACACCTAACAATTGTTGGAAATATATGAGGAGTAACTGAGAGGGGAGGGGTGAATCAGTTACTACAAAAATAAATCTTGGATCCCTTAGATGTTAGTACAAAATAAACATAGAGAATTGAACACTATTGATGCTCAACAAACAAAGAAATGTTGTAACACATAAAACACTATATTTGCTCAATAATTACCTAGCTTGCAAATCTTAAGATGTTATCTATGAATACCATTACTTTAAATTAGTTGAAAACACATAAAAACATAGCATGAACACATTTGACACCAAGATTTAACATGGAAATCCAATTTTGGAAAAACCACCAATTGCAACTAGTTACTATTTTCATTCTTCTAAAGTGAGTCATGTTAGTAGCCAATCCTGTTAAAGGTTACAAAACACACTGTTAGGTGTGATCCTATAAGAGGATTTAATCATTGTGTTAGGAGTGGCCTTGTTAGATGTCTTTAGATAATTTAATAGAACTACCATGTTCCTAGGATTTACTTATAGTTTTTAAGCCAACTTTGTTAAGAGATTTAGATCACTAGTACAATGGTTAGAGAGTAACAATGAGATGACCTAATTTTTGATGTAACTAAATTACTAATTATGGATCTCTATTTTGGCTTGTACTTGGTCACTCCTAATTAAATATATATTCTCAACTCCATAAGGGTATTCTACTTATCCTTACTGTATCATTACATCTTCAAAATCTTCCATGCATTCACACTCTTACACACACTTTTTAATTCTCAACTTGACCTTATACTTATATCTTTAATATTGTCAAGTTAACAAAAATACTACTTAGAATAGCTTGTACTCATCTTCTCAGTTGGCTAGAACCATTACATAAATCAATTAAACTCAATATCCGAAAATAAGAAAATCCTTTATTAGTCGACCTTGCTCGGCAGACACTTACATAGAATCAATTTTCTTATGTTAACTGAGTGAACTCAATTAACACTACATATTTGTGAAGATCCTTTGGTAGCTGAGTGAGCATGATTAATATTGGTTCCATTCAAATTTTCCCTCATTAACTAAGTGAGCTTGGTTAACACTCATCTTCTATAGGTTTTTGTATGACACCCGAGTGAACATGACATACACTACCTTCTAAACTAGGATAACTTAGGAATGCTTGGTAGAAATAGAAAATTGTCTTCACTTCTTGAGTGAGCTTGTCACCTAATGAATGACAATGATATGACATTTGTGTAACATCAAAGACAACAAACAACTAATATATCAGTATATTATCTACTAGATATCATCCCCACCAAGTTTTTCCCTTGGCCAAGGTTTTCCTAGTTAACAAAATATTGTATTGTGAGTTATCTTTGTGCATGGTTAATATTATTGTTAAAAATTACTTTATAACTTTGTTATGTGTCATTTAAACTAACATATAATATCTAATTGGTGACTAAAGTTTGTAGATTACCGACTCACCACCCTTCTCAATAATTCATATTTCTAACAATTGGTATCAGAGCATAGTTACTTAGAACAGGCTTAATAGCTTGAGTAAGATCTCTATGGATATGGAATAGTTGACAAAGGAACTTGAAGAGGCACTTGAAAAAATTGATCTCCTTACTAAAGAAAGAGATAAGCTAAAGGATAGATATGAAGACTCTAGAGTATAAATTAGACAATTAAAGGAAAAGATTGAACATCTCAAATCCAAGCCTAAATCTACTAAATCTGAAACTAGTGATGATGATTATTCAAAATTTAAGATAGAGTACACAATCTTGAAGCATGAATTGAAGATTATGAATTAGAAGTTAAATTTGAGGAGTGATCCTAGCAAAGTTGAAACTAATTTGAAGATTGAGAATGTAGATCTTATAGAAAGTCTGGCAAAGAAGACATCTAAATTTGAAATATTGAAAGAAGATCACGAAGAACTTCAGAAGCTTTATTCTAGTAGATAAAAGCTTAATGATTCAATGTTAATATAGAGACCTACTTATGATAAGACTAGTCTTGGTTATCTATTTAACATGTCTACAAAGAAACATGAGATTAGATCAGATCCAAAAGAAAAAGATAATTCTGATGATAAGATTCAATCTAGTCAATTTTCTAATAAAGCTAAAGAAGTTGGACAAAACAATAAAGTTGAAATATTGGATGAACCAAAGCAAGTGAAATCTCCTAAGTAAACCAAATATGAATTTAGAGGTAAGTGTTTTTAATGTAATGAAATTGGTCATATGAAAAGAGATTGTACAAATAAGCCATTTAATTATGTTAAGATTTTTTATTGTCATAATTGTCATGGTATGGGTAATAAAGCAATTGATTGTAGGAAACCTAAATATGATAATGATAGAAGGAATAGTAGAATGTCTAGGAATAATAACCCTATAGATAGAAGAAGATCTAATAAAACAAAATCAAGAGAAGGAAAAACTTATGAGGAAAGAAGATAGATTGTGGGTTTTAAGTGTAACAACTTTGGATCATAGCTTAGAATTGTCATGCACTTGATGATCAGCAAAATCCTAGAAGCAGAACGCTAGTATTTTATTTATGCAACAACTTCAAACATACAAAAAGTATTGTAGAATGGACAAAAAATTTAGAGATAGAAGGAACAATGGAAAAAGCTTTGGAAACAAAATATGCGATGGAAGGAATGTTGAAAATGATAGAAGGAACTATTAGAGGAACTCTAGAACTAACAAAGACAATGAGGAACAATGAAATTTAGTTAGTGAACTTCAAGAAGAACTCATTGAGGAATTTTCAAAAGGATTAGAAATATCAAAAGAAAAGATAGAAGATGATGAGATAGGAAGATCAAAGTTAGTTGTCAAGTTTGATTCAATTAAGTTGAATTAAGCTTGTGCATAGCACCATAATTTGAAAACTTCATTTAGAGATTGAAGTAGAGGTAGAGAAGTGGGGAAAAGATGTATCAAGATAAGTTTAGATGGTCTTGAAGCTCGATTGTAATTTGGAGCTTATCTAAACTAGTTACAAAGGAATTAAGAGTGTTGATATATGATGGAAACTATCACTTGAACAAGAAAATTTTGAAAGAAGATTGTGTGTTTTCAATCACTGTTTTGTCACTTATGTCAAACCTACTACATGTTGGTAAGACAATTTCTTAAATGTTTTCAAACACTATCACTTAGTTGATTGATGAGGAGGATTTGATCAAAAAGATGTAACAAAAGTACCTAGAGGAAAGGTTGAGTTATGATTATGTATTGAAGTGCAAAAATTAGTTAAGACAGTGATAAGATAATGTATTGATGATCTACTTAAGGTTACAAAATGATTGGCTACATTTAGAAAGTTTAGAAGAAAAGGGTTGGGCAAAGTTAGTGCAAGTTGAGCAAAAAGTCAGTTGTAGCTGAGTATAAGCAATTTCTTGTGGATTTTGAGAAAACTAATAGGTATTGAACAAGTTAGTAGACACTAAGTGATTTTCTCTTGATGCTAAGCACCTGTGAAATATAGTTGATGATGAGTGATTTTATAGTAGATGTTGAGTAACATAGTATGTCCCAAGCATCAGTAAATTGATAATGTTGAGCTGCTACATTATGATAAAGATCAAAGATTTACCAAATAAAAGCTGACAAGTTTGTTTTCTTGGAACTTGCAAATTAGGAGGAAGACAAGATTAATGAGCTAGAGGTGTAGAATCTTATGTAAATCATTTTGAAGGCTAATTCAAATGGATTTTAGGAGAAGTTTCTAGACAAGACAAGATATGGGGTAGATACATTGATCTTACCTAATCATCAAAAACCCTAATTTTTGAGATGGATAATGAGCAGGAAAAAGAGTTCTAATTCCCTATATGTAGGGATGTCTAGTCATGAAACAAAGTTGGTTGTTGGTCTGAGAGTTTTTAGATGCAAAAATTTGACAAGGTGAAGGAAGAGGGTTTGCTTCATTAAGTGAACCAAGTGAAAATGTCTAGAATGGTGAGCTAAGCAAGAAGGCTAGAAGAGAATGAATTCTTGAAGGGTGAACAAGTTGTCAGAACTACAAAGATAGGAAAAAAAGAAAAGTAGAGGACTGAATAGTGATCTGTAATTTGCAAGTAAGGTTGTAAGTTGTATTAGATCAAAACTCTATTATTACTCTCTAACAATTGTATCAAATTAGGGTAAATCCTTTGGAGAAAGGTTGACCTAATAGTCATTTGAAAATCTTTTAATAGGGTGGCATTCCGAGTGAATGACGTAAAGTCCTCTTACAAGGCTCATTTTGAATAGGGTGATTGAAATCCCTTAACCAAGTCACATTTAATAGTGTGTGTTGTAATCTTTAACAAGGTTGGCCTTTAATAGGGAATCACTTTAGAAGAGTGAAAAAGGAGTAGCATGTTACTGGTGGTTTTTCCCAAATTGGGTTTCTACATTAAATCATTATGTTAAGTGTACTGATAGATATGTTGTGTTCTATGTTTTACATTTCTACATGTTGATCTAACAGTAACATATCAATTTTGGTTAGCACTCAATGAATGCATACATGGTTAAGGATGTTATATGGGTTTAGTAAATTGTGAAAAGTTTTATTTTGTACATCTTAACATTGAATAACTGATTTACCCCCCTCCCCCCTCTCAGTTATTCTAAAAGAATTCCAACAATTAGCATCAGAGCATAGTTTCTTGAGAGGATTAGTTTTAAGGTACTAAAAGCATAAAGATCAGGATGTCAAAAAGAGAGGTACCCAAGAAAAATAGAGATAACTTTTTTGCATGGAAAAGTTTGATGAAGGTACACCTTTGAGGACTTGGAGATTACACACAAACTTGCATTACAGTAGAACATGTTGATCTAGTAGGGCCCCTAACTACTAGAGACTTAAAGAAAGAGAAAGAACATAGTCATCTAATGTTGGAGATTGCCTCTGCCCTAAGCTATGCCAATTTTGATGACATCAAAGAACTTAAAAGTGAAAAGTAGATGTGGGATGCCCTAGCCACTATCTATGGAGGAGACAAAATATTCTAAAAGGCAAGTCAATATGTTGCTAGAATAAAAGAAGGTGTTAATGCGATAAAAGGTACTACTGGAAATATAGATGATGATATTGTGTTAAGTAAAGTTTTGAAAATATTGTTGCTTGTGCATGCCATCAACACATCTACAATTCAAGAGTTAAGATGTATGCCAGGGAATGATCTAACCCTTGAAGGTTTGGTAGGAAGACTCACTACCTCTGAGTTATCTAATTTTGACAACTATAGACTAGAAAGTATTGAATATACTTTCAAAGAAAAATTGTTGCTAAGGGATTCTGAGGAGGTGAAGCCAAAGAAAAAGAAAAGAAACATAACATATGCATCCAGTGACAACAGTACAGATGAGGAAGACATTGAATAATTGGAAGCATTGCTGGCCAAAATATTTCACAAAGGAAAAAGTAAATTTAAAGGTAAGCTACCTATCATTCATTTGAATTATAATGAAGTTTTCCATATTGTAGCATGGTGTACAAAGAAGAAAAACTTTAGAGAAGGGAACACACACAAAAATAGAAGAGAAGATGATAGAAGAGACTACATAGATAAAGGCAAGAAGTCATGCTACATTGCTAATGAATAGAACTATGATGAAAATGATGATGAAGTGGTATATGTTGCAATGAAGGATGAAGCTAGTGCACTTATGAGTTGTGTTAACAAGAATAACAAATGGATCATTAATAGTAGATGCTCACATCACAAGACTAGAGAAAAAAGTAAGTTCATTACATTAACTTGTTATGAAGAAAATAGTGTAAGATTTGGTAATGATGCACCCTATTCAATAAAAGGAAAGGGGTCTATTAAGCTTACAAGAAAGATCTCATGTGACAGTTCTTACTATGCTGAAGGATTGAATTATTATTTGTTAAGTGTGTCACAATTGAATAATTTGGGATGCAAAGTTGAGTTTGAAAACAAATCAGTCAAGATATATGATACAAATGAAAATTTGATTGGAAAAGGTGATCAAACTAGGAGTAATCTATTCTATTTGGGTATAGAAGATGCTACTTGTCTTATTGTAATATTTGATGATGTATGGCTTTGGCACAAGAGATTATGTCCTATTAACTTTGATAATCTGATTAGTATCAATAACATGAAAAGAGTTAGAGTTTTTCCTAAGTTGAAGAAACTAGAAAATGAAATGTGCAAATAATGTCCACTAGGAAAGATGACAAAGTCAAGCTTTAAAAGTAAAGCTTATACCTCTAAGGAAATACTTGAAATTGTTCATATTGATTTGTCTAGACCTATTGAAGTGCTAAGCTACAAAGGAGACATGTATATTATGCTACTTGTTGATGATTACTCTAGAATGATGGTAGTCATGTTCCTAAAACAAAAATTAGATGCTTTCCAAATGTTTAAATGGTACTTAGAAAGAGTTGAGAAAGAAACAAGTAAGAGCTTGAAATTTTTGAGATCAAATAAAGGAGGTGAATTCACTTCACATGAATTTGAGATGTTTTGTAATGATAGATGAATCATGAGATAGACATCAACACTAAGGAGCCCTCCACAAAATGGAATTGCTGAAAGAAGAAATAGATCAATAATGGACTATGCCCAAACACTCATGATGGAGAAAAATGTTGCCCTAAAATATTGGAGAGAAGTTGTAAGTACTGTAGTATACACTTTGAATTGTGTGCAAGTAAAGAAAGGTACTCACTCAACATCTTTTGAACTATGGTATTGTCATCCACCTAATGTGAAATAATTTATGGTATTTGGAAGAAAATGCTACATTCTTAAAGATATTAGGAGTGGAAAGTTTGATGCTAAGAGTGAAGAAGGTATATTCCTTGGCTACTCCATAAGAAGTAAAGCTTATAAGTGTTTAATTACTAACACTAAAAAAATTGTGGAAAGTGCAAATTTGAAATTTGATGATTTTATAGAAGCACATGAGGAAATTGAAAAAGAACCAGAAGACTACGAGACATTTGCATACTATTATGAAGGAATGCCTACTAAAGAAGAAGTTACAAATCATGCACCAAGTTAGAAAAAAGTTTCAATAACTACCAAGTGATGTCCTATGAATGTCGAGTTGCATTCAAATGTTAGATTGCAAAATAAGGAGAATGCACAATTTGACTCTGAGATTAGCATATATGAAAGAGATGCTAAGATACCTGATAGAGATGCACATAGTGATACTAAAGTTGAGAGAAATAATGTAGCCAAAAGAACTAAGTCAAGATTATCCAAATATGTTAAAAGACACCATCTTATACATCAAATAATTGGAGACAAAGATGCAAGGCCAATGAAAAGAAATAGATTGAGAGGTGAAGCATGTTTGCTAAGTATGAAGGAACTTAAGACATTGAAAGATGCATTGGAAGATGATGATTGGTACAAGGCTATGGAAGAAGAAATTTAGAAAATAGAAAAGAACAAGACTTGGAGCCTAGTTCTTAGACCAGAGGACAAAAATGTGATTGGCACAAAATGATTATTTAGGAACAAGTTAGATGAGAGTGGTGAAATGACAAGAAGTAAAGTAAGACTAGTTTGCAAAGGGTATGCACAAGAAGAAGGAATTGACTATGATGAAACATTTTCCCCTATTGCAAGAATGAAAGGAGTAAAAATTCTACTTGCTTATGCTACATACAAAGGTTTTAAAGTTTATTAGATGGATGTTAACTTTGCATTTTTAAATGAAATATTAGAAGAAGAGATCTACATAGAATAGCTAGAAGGTTTTGTGGACAAAAATAATAAGAACATGGTATTTAAACTACATAAAGTCCTACATGGATTGAAACAAGCACCAAGAGCATGGTATGAGAGACATCACATTTATCTTGATAAGATTGGATTTGAAAGGACAGATGATAACAACAATCTATACATGGAAATAGATGAAGAAAAAGGTATATTGTTATCTAAAATATTTTTTGATGACATTATATTTGGAGGACAAGATGCTTTGTGTAAATATTTTCCAAATTAGATGAAATAGGAGTTTAAAATGTCCATGTTTGGTGAGATCAAATTCTTTATGGGATTACAAGTATATCAAATAAAGTATGTTGTATATATAACTCAGTCAAAATATATCAACGAGAGATTCAAGAGATTTGGACTTGAGGATTCAAAGCTACTGAGTAAACCTATGGTAACAACACTCAAGCTATCAAAGAATGATGAATCAATTGAGGTCAATCAAACATTATATAGAACCATGATTGGAAAATTGCAATATGTAATACACAACAAACCTGATATTGCATTAGTTGTGGGGATAGTTGCTAAATTATTTGCTAACCTGAAGAGAGAATCACTTGATGGTAGCAAGAAGAATAATGAGATACTTGAAAGCAATAGAAGAGTATGTCTTATACTATAAAAAGAATGAAAACTTTGAACTAAAAGCCTACATTAATGTTGATTGGGATAGAAATATTCATGACAGAAAGAGCACCAATGGAGGAGCATTTTTCTTAGGTAGAAGACTTGTTACATAGACAAACAAGAAGCAAAGTTGTACTTCCCAATTGACTACTGAAGCAGAGTATGCTGTTGTTGCTATTAACTACACAAACTAGTGACACCTTATTGTGATAATAGAAGTTCTATAAATATATCAAAGAATCAAACACATTGCAATAAAGTATCATTATGTAAGTGAGTTGGTTCAAGACAAAGAGGTGAAGATTAAATATATTAACACAAAGGAGAAAATTGTTGATATCTTCACCAAAGCATTGCCTAAGGATTCTTATGAGTATCTTAGAGGTAAATTATGGGTGACACCCCTATCAAAGGCTATGTAATAAATAGAGGGAGTACCCTACATTAAACAAGTTGATATTCATTTCATACAAATTGATGCAATGGACCTTACTTTAGGGAATTTCCTAAAGTAGAATTTCAAATTAGTCACAAGCAAGGTGATAGAGGAAACAAATTGAAGAGCTTGTAAAAGCTTATATCTACATGTACAAAAGATGTCAAGTGTTGAGTATATGTCTTTGGCATTGTTGTCAAAGAGGGGGAATGTACAATAAATTAATCAAGTGCTTATTAAGCAAGAGGGAGATGATTAGAAGACTAAAAGCAATAAAGAGGGAGAAAGTAGAAAGAAAAAGAGGGAGATATTCTAATATTCTACTAATCCATGATAGAAGAGAATCAGATAAAATTTATTTTGTAACCTAAGAAGGAGTTGTTGATAGAGGGATAAGTGTTATTCACAAGATTTCTTTTTGGTATTTCCTTATTGTTTTAACCTAGTTAGTTTGATAGAATAAGATGTTCATCATTTGTTTGATTGGTTGACTAGTTTGGTTTGCCATAAATGTCAAAGAGGGAGATTATAGATATATGATTGGAAAGATCACTTGAATAAGAAAATGTTGAAAGAAGACTGTGTGTTTTCAATCATTGTTTTGTCACTGATGTTAAACATACTACATGTTGGTAAGACAATTTCTTATATGTTTCCAAACACTGTCATTTAGTTGATTGATGAAGATTATTTGATCAACAAGATGTAACAAAACTACCTAGAGGAAAGGATGAGTTATGATTATGTATCAAAGTGCAAGAATCAGTTAAGAAAGTGATACCATAATGTATTGATGATCTACTTAAGGTTACAAAATGATTGGCTACACTTAGAAATTTTAGAAGAAAAAGGTTGGGCAAAGTTAATGCAAGTTGAGCAAAAAGTTAGTTGGAGTTGAGTGAAAGCAATTTCTAGTAGATGTCGAGTGATTTTCAATTGATGTCGAGTACCAGTAAAATCTAGTTGATGCCAAGTGATTTTATAGTAGACGTTGAGTAACATAGTATGTGTCGAGCATTAGTAAATTGATAATGTCGAGCTGCTACATTATGATAGAGATCGAAGATTGTCCAAATAAAAGCTAAAAAATTTGTTTTCTTAGAACTTGTAAATTGGTAAAAGCACAGATCTGTGTCAACATTTGTGATACCAAAACCTATTTTGTTTAAATCTCATTTCTCTATCAAAACTCAATTTTTTTCAAAAATTAAAAATACCCTTTTATAAATCTCAAATTCAATATCATCATTATATAATTTTTTTAGTGTTTTTATTAGTTATCATATGTTATAATCTCAAAGTACTATAAGTCAATATTTCAACATTTCAGAAGATGCTCCCTCAAAAAAGGTTAAAAAAATAGTAAATCATATCAAAAAAATTTAAAAATTATATTTATCTCTAGAGGAGAGAATCCTCTTCATGAATATGTAATTTTTTTTAAAGAAGGTATAGATTTGATAGGAAAGTTTTGATGGGAGGAAAAAACTGTTGGATTTTGATAAGGTCAAACTTGAGTACTTATAACAAAGAAAATATACATCAAAAATAAATATTTCTTTTTTTGTACACTAGCTATACATGTCATCTATAAGATATTTTCAAATTAGAACAAAAAAAGATGATTTGCATATACTTGTTCGATGGGAACTACACCCTTTCTTTTTTATAGTTAAAAAAGGGACTTCAAAATAAAATAAAATGAATAAATTCTTACTCAAAAAAATTATAAAAATTATAGACATAAAATTCATCCAATTCTACACATTTCATTAGTTTACATCATCTTCATATTTTAAACACAAATACGATTTTTGTGTCACTAATGTTGAACTGTCACATTCTGATATCACGTTTCTTTATAAAAGGTGGCATAGGTTTGTGCTTATACCCAAATTTAGAGGAAGATAAGATTAATAAGCTAGAGGTGTAGAATCTTATGTAAACCATTTTGAAGGCTAATTCAAATGGATTCTAGGATAAGTTTCTAGATAAGACACAATATGGGTTAGATACATTGTATCTTACCTAATCCATCAAATACCCCAATTTTGAGATGGATAATGAGCAAGAAAAAGAATTTAATTCCCTATATGTAGGAATGTCTAGTCATTAAGAAAAGTTGGTTGAAGGTTAGTGAGTCCTTGGATGCAAAAATATGACAAAGTGAAGGAAGAGTGTTTGCTTCATCAAGTGACCCAAATGAAGAAGTCTACAATAGTGAGCTAAGAAAGAAGGCTAGAAGAGAATGAATTCTTTAAGGGTGAACAAGATATAAGAACTGCTAAGATAGGAAGCCAAGCAGAGTTGAGGACTGAATAGTGATATGTAATCTGCAAGTAATGTTGTAAGTTGTATCAGATCAAAACTCTACTATTACTCTCTAACATTGTATCAAATTAGGGTAAATCCTTTGGAGAAAGGTTGAATTAATAGTCATTTGAAAATCCTTTAATAGGGTGGCATTCCAAGTGAATGACCTAAAGTCCTCTAACAAGGATCACTTTTAACAAGGTGATAGAAATCCCTTAATTGGGTTACATTTAACAATGCGTGTTGTAACCTTTAATAGGGTCTGCCTTTAATAGGGCATCACTTCAAAAGAGTAAAAAGGAATAAAATGTTACTAGCGGTTTTTCCCATATTGGGTTTGCATGTTAAATCATTGTGTGAAGTGTATCGATGGATATGTTATGTTCTATGTTTTACATTTCTGTATGTTGATCTAACAATAACATATCAGTTCTGGTCAACACATAATGAATACATGTATGGTTAAGGATGTTATATCAGTTCACTAAAGTGTGAAAAGTTTTATTTTGTACATCTAGATGTTAAATAACTAATTCACCCCCCCTCTCAATTATTCTAAAAGAATTCAAAAAAAGAGTTACTATTATTACAAACAAAGTTAATTCTATAGCAGAAGATGAAAACTATGTTCTTACTAAGAATTTCATGGAGTGAAGTTTTGTGGAGCATTATCATGATTAGAGGAAGCTATAGTAAACCTAAGATGGGATCTAAAGATCAGATAGATGATCTTGAGTAGATATTTGATTTCAAATATAATTGACAACCTTTTCATGTTTGCAAACTACATAGTTAATGAAAATTTAAAGTTGAAGGAACAAATGGAGTATAGACTTGATTACCACTTCATTTCACTACATTAGAATCATAGAGCACTCAAAAGTCACTTGTCAAGGAAATTTTGAAGAAAACCTTATTTTTGAAAGAGGTATTTTATAATTTTTTGCATAATTTATTTCATAAGGGATTTATATTTGATAGAATCATGGACATATCAGTAGTTCGTAGTGTTGAGAATGAGGAGATATCAAAATTGAAGGTTGTTTCCATGAAACCCATAGAAGGAAACCCTAACTCATCATTATCCATTACTCCAAACAATGTAGTATATTTGCAATATATAGGAAGTTATCTTACTAGTAAGTTTGAATCTATTGGGAGTGAGTATATGAACAAGGATATGGAATTAGTTTTTAATTATGATATGATTGTGAAACCCAAATTTTAACACTTGAAGGAACTAGACTTATTCAGATATTATTTCTACCATCAATTACACATAGATGAGTGGACACAAATCATACTAAGTAGAACGCATGATGGAAAACTATGGATCTAAGGTAGTGTAGTTGATATTTTAGCCAACTTTATTCATGAGGTAACTAGTCTTTGTGATGCAAGAGCATCTTGCATGGGAAAATTATTGAAAAAAAAAAATTTTGAAAAAAAAATATATATAAAAAAATAAAATAAAATTCTAGAGGAGAGAGAAAATTGACAAAAATTAGAGCAGAAATAATAAAAAATAAAATAAATGGAAAAGAGGAGAAAATAAAGGAAAAGGGGATTTCTATTTTCGAGGTGCATAGGTGGCATAATAGAAAAAAATAAAAAAAAATGATTGTCATTCCATTTATCGAGGTGTGTGGGAAGAATTCTAGAAAGTTATGAATATTGTAGAAAGTTTTGGAAGTTGTAAAAGGTTGTGGATATTATAGAAGGTTATGGAAGTTGTAGAAGGTTGTGGAGGAATTCTAGAAGGATGTGGATAAGTCATGTATTGGGTGGTAAGTGCCTATTTAAGCAAGGCATATGAACATTTCTAATCAAGCTTGGAGAAGCTCAAGGAGAAGCTTGAGAAGTGGAAGCTTGAGGAGGAGTAGCTTGGAAAGGTGAAAGCTTTGGAAGGAAAGCTTGGAAAGGTGAAATTTGTGGAAGGTGTGAAGTTGGAAGGTGTGAAAGAGAAGGAGAAAGTGAAGAGTGAGTTTTTTTGAGACTGTAGACAGAGTGCCGAATGTGAGGCAGTTTATAGCAGGATTGTGATGGACTTGTGAGTGTGTAGACAGAGCGCCGAATGTGAGGCAGTTTATAGCAGGAATTGTGATGGACTTGTGAGTGTGTAGACAGAGCACCGAATGTGAGGAAATTTACACTTGGATCTTGGATTAAGTTTGTGAAAAGAGCTAGTGGCTGTGGTTTAGAAACAAGGAGGTTGCTTGGTGGCTTGCGAGCACAAGTTGAGATCTCAGAGGTTTCTACCAGAGTGTGGATCTGGAGTAGCTTGGGTTTGGATTGGATCTTGAGAGATCTTGTTGCATTCTTTGTCATGAGTTGGTAAGGGTGGTGTGGCCCTTTGTCAGTGGTATCAGTGCGTACCTTTGTTAGTGGTATCAGAGCGTATCTTCATCACTTTGTAAACAAGCTAGTGTGCCTATAGGTAAGAAAATGGTTAATAAGGAAGGTTGACAGCTACATCAAATTAGTCTACAATGGAAAGGCCATGGTGATCAGCACCCTTAAAAAAGATGATGCAAGATTCCTAAGTAGAATCATTGCCTACTCTATATGTGCAAGTTTAAAGATTGATGAACTATTAGCTAGATTCATCTATGTAGCCTATAAGATATATGTTGATAAAAGGGACTAAGAATGGTGTGTTTAGATGTGAGGCCTCACCCTGACCTATCATAGCATGGAGATTGTTACTTACAATTTGATATTCAGGACTTTGATATTTTTACACTTATTTGAGACTTAGATGGAAAGAGTTTTTTTCTATCTATTGATTTTGACTTTACAGTAGTGGTTTGCACCTATGATATTTACTAAGAACCTGACATTATGAATGGATTGATCGAACACATATGGATGCAACTTTACGAAATGATAGAATTAAATTATGATATGATGCAAATTGTTAATTTGATTATGATGATTTATGATATGCATATTTTGACATTTTAACATTTTGAATGATTTATTTGAAATAATTAGGAAAGGAAATTTAATTGAATTATGTTAATATGGATTACATAAAATTTAAATTATATATATGTATGATATATATTTTATATAACCTCTTTTGACTACTAATGCTCGAGTTTAATGTGCAGGAAGTGGAATCATGGAAAATTTTGCGGGTAAACAAGTTCCAAACCTATGTGAACACAATTTAACCAAGGAAAATCTTTGGAAGATTCAAAAGCATCATTGTGAAAGTATTTTTCTTCGTAAATATAAGTTTTCTTGTATGTGGAAATTTTTAATCATAAAGATGCATTAGGGACATGTCATGGTGATGTGGAATGTTCTCTTATGTGTCATTTGCCACCTATGGATTTTGTGTGCAATGACAAGTCATCTAGGGTTTTGGTCATGGTGGCATTACCCTAAAAGTAATTTACTTGCTAATGATTAAGTAAACCCACTTGACAAGGGGTGGGGTGGGTCACAATCAAAGGAAATTCGAAATTGGACTTGGCTAGGGCTTTAAGGGGTCATAAGGTGGTCCCAAAGTGTCTTCTATGTGAAAATGAGTTTCCCATATGATATTACAACATAGTAGGGACCTAATTTTGACCATGATAGTGCCTAGGTAGCCTAGGAGGCCCCTTTACCCATGTATTCTTACATCAATTGGAAAATGGACTTGTCACATGTGTTCTCTCCCATGTTTTCACTAAGTCAAATATATAAAACTTAGAGGGGGACAAGCTTGTAAGAAGAAGTGGCTTGGTGTTTTCACTAAAATAGTTAGTGGGAAGGCCTTATTAGAGAATCTTGGACAAATCAGTGGGTTGTTCACCCACTCTCTAAGTTTAGAGATAGTTAGGTTTTGGAGGAGATTAAGGGAGCTCTACAAAAACTATCATTGCCTTTAGCTGGACCAAGGTTGGTGTATTCAAAACCCTATTCATTTTCTTTCTTTTAGTATTGCATAATTAATCTGCAAGCATGGAGTATTTGTCATGGGATCATGCATTGTATTTTGAATTATTGTATTGTAGATTTTGGTTTCCTGTAAAATTTTTGGCTTTATTTCTTGATTTTCTTGTTTTGATTTGAATGTTGAATGTGATTATGGGTGTGAAGGATTCACTCACCCTTGGGAGGGAAGAGAAGCTTTGGGTGAAGAGATTAGTTGGGCTCAAAAATGTAGTATAGAGCCTCTTCTCTTGGAGAGAATGGGGACAATTTCATGGAGTATGGGCTCCATTGAAAGCCATTGTCTTGCTATTATGATTGGGGCTGACAAGTGGAAATATGAATTTAGGGGTGATAAGTTGAAAATTTTGAAGAAAAGCATGTATGATGCAAGCCTTATAGAGGTATGGTGAACTCAATGAGTGTGAGTTATATTGACATGGAAAATCTCCTGTTGAAGAGCCCACCTTCATCAAATATTTTATGATTCTAATGGTGAATCAATGTGTAAGCCATGGAAGGTATTGTTTGGTGTTATGTGGCATGTTTCATGCATTAGCAAGTGATGAGTGTGTGTATCCCATTTGGACCTTGTTTCCGCTACTCAATGGGTGGCTTCATAGAAGCCTAAGATGGGAGATGAGCCTCCATGGTTCCTTGTTTGTGTGTGTTTGCAAATTTTGTGAAGATGGATTCCTTGAAGATATTAGGGTTTCACCCTTGACAATGTTGAAAAATCAAGTGTGTAGATCTTCCCATGTTATCACAAAATGTGTTGTGATGTTAAGTCTCCATTTCATTCTCAATGTGATGTAAAATGAAATTTTCATATTATTGTATATTACTGAAATGTTGTAAGGATAGATTGAGAATTTCTATATAGTCACTTGTAAGGAAGTATTCATTGTAAGTTTTTACATTATGTGATTTGATGTAATATGGTGTGTCATGTAAATGAGACACTTCTTCTTATAAATCAATTGGTGGAAATATTTCATATTGGTTATGTTTCTTTTGATATAGTTGATTTAAATCAAAATATAGATGATTACATTGTAGGTTTATATGTTATGTATTTAATTTAATGGAAGAAAGTTATCATATTTGATATTTCATTTCATGTGTATGAAAATTGTACATTTGGATTCCAAGTCTAATAAATTCCTAAGTTCGAAAACACCATCACTTCATCAAACATATTCACTAAAATTCCATACTAGGATTAAAAGAAAAATTTCCTTGAAAAGAATATATAGTCCAAATGCATAAGGAAACAATCTTGTAGGTGTTTATTATGCGTCTAGAAAATGTATGGGGAACAAAATAATTCCTTCCCTAAGATTATAGACCAATAAAATAATAAGAGAATATACCTGATACTCTTAGTAGGAACCTATAAACATAGGGGTTATAATATAAGTTGACAAATTTTTTTTTTTCTACATTTCCACAAAGTGCCAAGTGATACCTAGTGGGACATATATGTCCTAATTACATCATAGCATAAGAAAAATAAAAAAACAAATATATATATATATATATATATATATATATATATATATATATATATATATATATATAGACACACACACACACACACTCTAAGACTATGTCAAATCAAGGTTTGTAATAAGCCTAGGCACTTACCCACAATTAAAATTAGGATATTATCAAAAGATACCTTCTCCACACAATAATAATAAGTTCAAACAAAATTAAATATAAAATTAAGCAATGCTGAACACATCATACTATATAGAAGAGGGTGATGTGACCCTTTCCTTGGACAAGACACCTCCTGCTACATGGAATCCCTTTAGAATGAGGTGCCTCCTTAAAAAAATAAAAAAAATCATAAAACTAAAATAAGACCAAACCAAAAAAGTGCAACCATCAAATCAAATGCTCTTACCTAGGCACTAACTATGAGGGGGCATAATAAAATAAAAATTTAAGTTTCACAAATAACAAAAAGAACAACTAAAGCTAGCGCCTTCACCTTTTCTTAAAAACTCTTAGAAGCACTTGTTATAAGGCATGACACTAACATAAAGTTAGGAAAATCCTTCCCTAGGCATCCACCTCGGGTTGTGAGAAGAAGGTAGCCCACCTAGGGAGTAGCCACCTCGGGAAAGGGGGTAGACTTAAGGTAAAGAAAGGTTTATGACTTTTTTGGGATTAGGGTTAATGTGTTGGAAAAAGGTAAAGTGTAGGTGGTAAGTTAAGAATTTATAGGGAATAGTTGTAAGAGGAGAATGTAGGTTCTTTTAATTTATTTAATAAGGTAAACAATGATTAAGTTCAGAGGGGGACATGTGTAGTATATGTTCGAGGTAAATGTTAGGACATAGCGATAGTTATATATTGAACTTAAGCAATTAATGTTATGGTTAGGTGATAATTAAATTACAATATATTTTATTTATTGGTATTTTTAGGATAATTAGGGGAAGTTGTTATTAAAAAGGATTAGTGGAATGTTTGGGGGTGTAAGGTTCTATGTTAGTAGTTGGTATCAATAAAAAAGTTAGTATTTGGGTGTATTAAAGAAAAACATAGATTAATAGATCTATAGTTAATAGACATAGAATTGTAGGATTTAATTATTAAATTGAAATAATAATAATAATAATAATTAATTAATTAAATAATTAAAATCAAATCAAATAAACAATTAATAATTAGTCTAAGCACCTACTTAGAAGTACCTAATTAGTAAATTACCAATATGATTGAAGTTAAAAAGGGATAAGATGTAAGGATATCATTAAAGGGGATATATATGTAAAAATAAATGGAAATATGGAGGATAAATAATTAAGGATCAATTTAATATACTTAGCTGGTAAACAACAATTTAATCAAAAACTAATAAAGGATAAAATGTAAGTATCCCATTAAAATAGCACTAACTATACCCTAATATATAATGTAATGAGTAAGCTTACACAACATAAAGTCAAAACATCTAGGAATTTTTTTAAATTAGTCATAATTGTAAAGCATTGAATCATTGCAACTACATTGATATGAAAATTGTACTTCACTTGCATATATGAAGTGTCTTAATTAGGATATAGAAGGTGAAAATTCAAACCAATAATGTAGTTTACCTTTGTTGTTATAACCTAGAATTTCAACCAATGATAGAAAACAAGGTGGCCTCTCATGGAAAAACTTGAAGTATAGATTTTTGAATTAAATAAATCCCTTTACACCAACTAACTTTACCATCTCCAAACTCAATGATCAAATTTGTAATCTTTTAACATTCTCGAGGAATGGTGATTATTATCTAAACACCTCATAGTTCGATAGAACATTCATAACAAGTATAGATCTATACATATTATCTTTAGTTCACCTTTCAAAAGAATTTGTTGGTTGTATTTTACCTTGTCAAATTCAGGGGATGACATTAGATTTCAGTCATTGATCAATGAAATATTCTTTCATGTGCTTAAGATATTTCCATATTTATTAGTCATAGAGATTATGAGTAGTGAGAGTTGTACAATGGAGAAGATCACAGAAGTATGTAGAAGACATCAAGAAACTAAAATATTGGATAGTTGGAATTTGATTATGAAAACATTTTAGAATGAAATGAGGCAAAGATTCAGAATTGCACTTGCAATTGTAAATAGATTTAAGGAAGAAATTTGTGTTATGGTTGATATAGATTTTACTTATATTCAAGTAGTAGAACCTCACAAAACATTTCTTGATCACTTGGGTTATGAATTGAGTAATCAAACAATAGTTAGATATATTGATTTACCGTTGAAATCAAAGAAGGACTAAGATGAATACATATTTGAAACTTTTGATGAGATTGCCCAATCATCTCATTGGGCATCCTTGGAGAAGGCATCTCACAAGAAAATAGAAATAATAATGAAGAAAGCTTTATCAAAGGTCGATGTGACTAAGAGTGAGTCACAAGTAGTCAAGAAAACTATGAGGCAAGGTATACTAAATGCAACCTTTGTTAGTATCTATTGTAGAGAGACATCTTTGGAATAGAGTATTCCTTATGCAGAAGTGTTTGATGTTTAGACAAGTGATCTAAAAAGAAAATTAGAGAGATTGGTAGAAGCTATGACCACAAAGACTAAAAAGGTCAAACAACAAGTCACTAGACCAGGAAAGAGACAAAGGACATTGTTGAAAATTATTGAGTCTAGCAAAGAAGAAGAAGAGGAACAAGAAGAAAAAAAAAGAGAGAAGGCAACAACTTCAAAGTAGTCAACAAGAAAAGCTTGACAACCTTGGAAGTTGAAGATAGAGAAGATAAACTTAGCTATTGCTAATGAAGGAAACTTTGTTCAGATGAATAAATTCTATAATTTATATAATAACTTTTAGAAAGATCAAATTGATATCTCTAATATGAGATACATAATAGAAAACAATCTAAAACCAAAAGATATTGAAGGCACAATAAAATAGAAATTCTATGATAGACTTATTGAAAAGAAGGCACTAGCTAGAGAAGAGGACATACAACTTTGGAAGTCTATGTTAAGAATAATATGCAAGACTGATGATAAAGAAGAAATCAAGATATTGTTGAAAAATATTGCACCTAACTTGAGAAACAAAGTAAGGCCATTTCTATTTATGGTGGGTGAAAAAGATAAGATAAGAAGTGACACTATAATAGTTATAAGTTAAATGTTGATAGAGTCCAAAGAAACATCTTCACCAGGACCCAGAAGCTTAGAAATATCAGTGAGAAGTGACATAATGGAGATAGATCGTACTAATGTTACCATTAACATTGATGATACAAACCCATTTAAAGGTTTCAAAAAAAATGAACCTCACACCAAAGATATTGAACATAACTTCAAACAAATTGAAGACGAGAAGAGTTTACTAGAAGTAGAGAAAAAGAAAATAGAAGAGGCCAAGTAGAAATTTCTTGAAGATGAGATGAAAAGGAAAGTAGAGGAAGAAAAGAAAAGAGTGGCCAAAGAAGAAGAAATGAAAAGGAAAATAGAAGAAGATGAGAAGAAGAGATTGGAAGAGGAAGAGAAGAGAGAAAAAGAAAGAAAGGAAAGAGAAGAGAGAGAGGAAGAAGAAAGAAGAGTCAAAGAGGAAACTATAAAGAAGAAAAGGGAGGATGACACTAAACCCTCTAGCTCATCTACTCTACTTTCACTTTCTAGCCTGAAAACTAATGATGATGATCAAACTAACTTCATCTCATCCTTGTCAAAACTTATTTAGAACAACAAGACAATGAAGAGCCTATAGAGAACCTTGATGAATGTTACTAACAAATTACATAGTACTCTAGTAGTGCAACACACAAAATTAGATCTAGAAAAAATGGAATAGGTAGTGCTAAAGTATTTTGATGAAGAATTCACAAATTTGTTGAATGTTGTAGAATCTAAAGCATAAATTTCACATGATGCTAACTTGTTTAGCACCATTTGTCAATAGGATGGAAAGGTACTATACATTAAGTGTACTCTATCTCACAAGCTGACTAAGCATTTTAATAGTTAGATTGGAGGAAAAATGAGTGCGCTAGAAGCTCTATCTAACTAGTTACAACATCCTTCTAGTAAGATTGATAATTTTGAAGGACAAGTGGCCAATATTCATAATGACATTAGCAAAATAGAACTTTAGAAGGAAATTTTTTTGAAGAGAGTATTGGATTTCAGATAGTCTATTGCTCTTAAAATATATTTTGTTGAGAAACAGTTGGAGGAATGTGTTAAGGCTAAGGACACTTATTCTAAATTTTTATACTCCAACCTTAATGCAATTGAGATTACATCATATGCCTTATGTGAAATTCTCACCACTTTTGAACTACCGAGGAGACATGGACTAAAGGTATTAAAAATCTTAAAGAAAATTTTGATGATTTCATGAAGATACTATCAGCTTGAGGTAGATGTCACATAGATTTTGATAGCAGATGGACAATTTTTGGACAATTTTTGACATCTTAACCTTTGTCATTGATGTCAAAGGGGGTGAAGTACATAAGAAAATTTTAAATTAGGTAAAGAGGAGAAAATAATATTCTAAAGTATATTGTAAGGGGAACCATATGTACAATGGACAAATTGTAATAGATATTGTGTTATTTATTTTAAATTTTTGATACTTAGCCAATTTTCCCTATTTTTTGCCATTAATGCTAAAGGGGGAGATTGTTGAAAATTGGCTAATGGAGATATGTAATTGTTGTCATTTATGGAAAGACATGATGTAAATGCTTGCAAGAAACCTTAGAAGTAAATATACTTGGTTTTTTGGTACTTAGAAATTGTCTAAGTATGAATTTGGTATACAACAATGTATTGTTTTGTTTGTAACTTGTTGCTAATTTCAATTTATGACTAGAAAAGTAGGATATATATTGTATACATGTTTATGATGACATGTATAATCTTTGAAGTTAGTACAGACTATACAAAAAAGAGATATTCATGTTTTACCACTGTAAACAAAATAATTACTTGTCCAATTAGGGCCAAGACCCTAGATTTTACTCTTAAGTTATAAAAGTGTATTGTGGTCTTAGCTGACCTAGCCAAAATTTGTGTAAAGGAATGGCATTTATGTAAAGGACATCTTGAAATGAGAATTGGAATTGTGATGTAAGTTGTGCAAGTATTGAGATATGTGAACTTTTTGTGAAAATGATATATGTGAAGCTTTGTAAAATCTATGTTGTGCTCCAAGATCATGCTAAAGGTCATAGATTAATTCCGAAAGAAGTTACATTACCTATATTCTAGAAGTCATATTACTTGTTTGGGTAGTGATCTCTTCTTGTAATTGGAAGTGCATGTTTGGGTAGTGGACTCATCTTGCAATAGTAACCATGCACATAGATAAGTCAAAACACCATATTTTGTTAACTAGGGAAACCTTGACCAAGGGAAAATTCTGATAGGATGATACCCACTAGATAATATACAAATATATAAATATATATGTTCCTTGTTAGAGAATGGACCCTATTAGGAGTCAATGAGAAAATTTAGTATATAGAGTCCATGTTAGGAGACTTTGAATACTTGTTATGAGATTCCAACCCTATTAGGAGTTGTAGTACAATAGATGCAAGATGAGCCCACTACCCAAACATGGACTTTGAATTACAAGAAGAGCTCACTGCCAAAACAAGTAACTAGAATTCTAGAATGTAGGCACTATAATTTCTTCATTCACTAATCTTTGATCTTCAGCATGATCTTAGATCACAAAATAGCTTTTGCAAAACTTCACATAGACCACTTTCACAAAAGTTTGCATACAATTTCTCAACACAACTACTATCTCTTACAGACTTAATTCACAAGATGTACTTTGCATAAATACCATGCCTTTACATAAATTTTTGCTAGGTCAGCTAATACCATAATAATCTTTCCTAACTTAGAGTAAACATCTAGTATGTCGGTCCTAATTGGACAAGTAATTACTTTGTAAACTAAATAATTTCATTCCTTTGATTATGTTGTCATGTTACAATAGTAAAACACAAATATCTCTATTATGTATAGTCCATACTAACTTCTAAGGTTATATACATCATCATCAATAGGTATACTATCTACATCTAACTTTGCTAGTCATAATATGACATCAACAACAAGTTGCATACAAAACAACACATTATTGTATACCAAATTCATACTTAGACAATTTTTTGAGTACCAAAATGCTAAGTATCTTTATTTTTGAGATTTTATATAAGCATGTACATCATATGTTTCCATAAAACACAAAAATTACATATCTTCATTTTTCAACTATCAACAAGCTAAATATCAAGATGTCTTATAGAAGGGAGATTCCTAAGCTGAACAAAGATAGCTTCCAATCATATCAGAAACTCATGAAGCTACATTTGGCACTCAATAGAGACACATACCTGAAATATATGGATAAAAAATATATGGTATATGTTGGACCCTTGTCTATTGATCAATTTGTGGAAAAGAAGAATCATAACATAATGATGATTGATATTGCCTATACTCTCAATTATGTTAAATTTGATGAAGTCAAAGATTGTCCTATTGCACATAAAATTTGGAGCAAGATGAAATATATCTATGAAGAAGATAAAAATGTAAGGAGAGCTAAGGTGGAAAGTATAGGAGATCAATTTGATCAGTTTAAGATGAGAGAATATGAAAACATTGCATAATACTATGAAAGAATCATGGCAATTGTCAGTGAAATCAAAGCCTCAGGAGGGAAAATAGATGATGTTCCAATAATCAAAAAAGGTACTCAAAACTGTTCTTCCTATTTATGTAATTAGGTTGCCTTATATTAAGGATATGAGACATGATCCTAAAAATGAGATAACTTTGGATGCACTAGTTGGAAGGTTGACAACCTTTGAGTTAGATAACTTTGATAACTATGTTCCTAATGCTAGGAGCATTAAGTCTACATTTCAAGCTAAAATTTCACTCAAGAAGAAATATGGAAAATCTAAAAGAAAAAATTTTGATAGTGAAGATGAAAACAATTCTGATGATGATCTTGAAGTAATTAAAGCACTTCTTGCGGCAAGATTTGCTAAAAGTAAAGGAAAGTACAAATGTAAAATGCCTCTAATATGTTTTTATTGTGAAGAATTTGGTCACATTTCTACAAGGTGTCCAAACATAGAAATAAAAGAACAAAAGAAGAATGACAAGTAAAAAAAAAAGAAATATTTCAAAATCTACAAAGACTACAAGGTTAGAGGTAAGAAATCTTGTTACATGGCTAAGGACTCTAGTAGTACTTATGAAGAAAAAATTGTTTACATTGCTTTAAAAGATGAATTAGATGATGAAAATGATAAGGTGGCCCTTATTTCTCACATTAGAAAAAATGACACATGGATATTTTATAATGGTTGTTCTCACCACATGAATAGTGATAAATCTAAATTTGAGCACTTGAAACACTATGTTGGTGGGAGTGTCAGATTTGGAAATGGTGAGCCTTTTTATGCAAAATGAAAAGGTTGCATTACATTGAGTGATAAACTCAAGTGTGATAATTATTACTAGGTTTAAGGACTAAAACAAAATCTACTTAGTGTGGCATAATTGAACAACATTGGGTTCGAGGTAGAATTCATGAATGGCAAGGAAAAACTATAGGATGGGAAAGGAAATATAGTTGGGACTAGAAATCAAACAAAAGGTGATTATTTTACCTAGACTTCACTGAAACTACATGCTTGCTAGCTCAAATAGAGGAACCTAAATCATATATTGTGGGAATTGAATCTTAGATAGAGGAGAATGAGTTGTATCTAGTACAATGCAAGTTAGAAACAATTCTAATTAAGTCATAGTCAGAAGAATCCAAGTTGCAGATAAATGAGATATTATAAATTTTTGGAATGGAGGATTCTAAACTAGTTGGAACACCTATCTTTATTGGACATAAGCTTTCCAAAAATGATGATTCCAAAGTGGTAGATAAGACTACATATAGACCAATGATTGTAAAATTTCAGTATGTGGTACAAAAAAGCCCTAATATTGTATGAGCACTTGATATGGTGGCAATATTTTATGCTAATCCAAAGGAAAATCATATGATGACAATAAAAATAATTATTAGATATCTTAAATGTACTGAAGATTATGGTTTGTGGTATAAGAAAGGAGGCAAATTTGTGTTGAAATCCTTCACTAATGTTGATTAGGTAGGAAGTATTGATGATAGGAAAATCACAGAAACTTCCTACCAAGTGATGACAACCAAGAAATATAATTGCATCTCCCATTCAACAACAAAAGAAGAATATATTGCATCAATAGTTATTGTTTCAACATCATTTGGTTCAAACAACTATTGGCAAGTGTGAAGGATGAAATCAAGGATCCAATAGTTAGCTTCTATGATAATAACAGTGTAATTAACATTTCCAAGAATCCTTTGATGCTTACCAAGACAAAGCACATTGCAATAAAGTATCATTTTCTAAGAGAATTAGTGTACGAAAAGGCAGTGAGATTGGAATATGTGATTACAAAGGAATAAATTGTAGACATCTTCACCAAGAAATTACCTAAGGATGCATTTTTGTATATAAGAGGTAAGCTAGGGGGAATTCCCCTATCTAAAGTTCACTAATCATATTTTAGTGGTGCATCAATTGTGCATTTGAAGATCAACTAGGTTGATGCAATATTGTCGAAGAAGATTAAATATGAATTATTACATTATGTACATGAAAAAAAAAACAAATTGTTGTCTTTGCATGAGATGTCAAAGTAGGAGAGTTTTATATCATATCAGAGAAATTTTGTATTAATAAAGCAGAGTTTATTGTCAGGAGTAATTGTAGTTAGAGAAATCAAAGAATCATTCCAAAGGAAGAGTTTGATGTCAGAGGGAGTTCTAATTGATAGAGGGAGTTCTCATAGATAAGAATCATAATGAAACTAAGGAATATATCCTTGCTTCTATATTTTTCTTTCTAACATTTCATTGTATTGTGATATATTGTGTTGCCATCTATGCCAAAGAGGGAGATTCTTGAAAATAATTATGCCATTATATGTTGTGTTTGATGTTACAAAAAATGTAAAGCCTTATCAAGAAAGGAAGTGACTATCAATCTCACTTGAGCATTGAAGATAGTTTCCTGTGTATGCTTAGCATTCTAGTTATAACCAATTTTAGAGTTAGTTCTTACCAAGCTCACTCGGGCATCGACAACAGATCTTGTGTTAACCTAGTTTACTTGATTACCAAAAGAAAGTTGGCATAGATCCTATGATGACTATGTTTACTTGGTTACCAAAGGGAAGTTAGTTTAGAATCAGTTTTAACCAAGTTGGGTAAGTTAACAAAGAGTTTCTTCGATTTGACCAAGTACTCAATTTTATATTAGCCGACTAAAAAAATATTGAGTCTGATAGATTTATTGGTCGATACTAATTGACTTTAGGGATGAAAATTATTTGATTAAAAGTATATTCAAGTTGAATTGACAAGATTATTCATATAAGGATAAGGTCAAGTTGAGGATTGAATAGTGAAGCATGGGATTAAAGAAGATAAATTAAGGAAGCAAATTGGAAGGATATCTGAGTATTTGAGTTGATCAAGCTACAAAGAACATTCTAATCAAATAAGATCAAGTATTTAAGCTAGAATAAAGATTATAATTTAGCAAAGATAGTTGCATCACTAGTCAATTAAAGTAATTGTTAATCTCTAATAATTATAGTAGTAAACCAAATCTCCTAATAGAGTTAGCCTAATGACTATTTGGTAAATCCTCTAACAAGATGGAATTTCAAAATTGAAGTGTCTAAATACCTCTAATAAGACCACTCCTAATAGAGTGAATTAAATCCTTTAATAGGGTCACCCCTAATAATGTGTTTTATAACCTTTAATATGGTTGACTCCTAACAAGGCTCACTTCAAAAGATTGAAAAAAATAACTACTTAAAATCAGTGGTTTTCCCAAATTGGGTTTCTATGTTAAATCTTGGTGTCTCTAGTGTTCATGTTATATTTTTCTATTTCTATAACTAAGTTAATTAAGCTTAATCTCATTTTAATATCTTGAGATTTGCATGTTTAGTGCTAACCAAGTGATAGTAATATATTCAGTGTTAACTATGTTACAATAGAATATTCAATGTTAATCAAGTTACACCAAGTTATTGGTTTTATATTATGTTGACATTTAAAAGGGACTTTTGGATTTATTCTTGTTGTAACTGATTTACCCCTCCTCTCTTACTTACTCCTTTCCATTTCCAATAGGTATATACTGCACAGAGTATTTGTGTGCTTAAAACTTAAGTAGGTTAGATAGATAAGGGTCTCCCTTTCAAAAAAAAACTACAAATATGTTGTGTCTCTAACATTTGCAGACATTTTATAAAGTTACAAATATTCATGTACAAATATGTAGTTTGGAAGCCCTTAGAAGGGTCAGTGGTGTTGGAAATGGAAAGGAGTAACTAAGAGGGGACGATTGAATCAGTTACTATGAAAAAAACCCTAAGTCCTTTTTAAGATGTCAACACAATATAGAACCAAATCTTGTTGTAACTTGGTTATCACTACATATTTTGTTGTACCTTGGTTAACACTGAATATACTACTATAATTTAGTTAATACTAAATGTTACCGTCATTCTATTAGCATAGATATATTAAGATATTAATGTGATTAGTCTTTCTTAACTTAGTTACATAAACATAAAGGAAATAACATGAACAGAAGAGACACCAAGATTTAAAGTGGAAACCCAATTTGGGAAAACCACCAATTGCAACTAGTTATTGTTTTTCACTCTTCTAAAGTGAGCCTTGTTAGAAGTCAATGCTATTAATAGTTACAAAACACACTATTAAGTGTGACCCTATTAGAGGATTTAATTCACCTGTTAGAAGTGGCCTTGTTTGAGGTCTTCAAATACTTCAATCTAGAAATACCACCTTGTTAGAGGATTTTCCAAATAGCTATTAGGCTAACTCTATTAGGAGATTTGATTCACTACTACAAATATTGGAGAGTAATAATGACTTGACTTGATTATTGATGCAATCAACTTTGCTAATTCAAATATCAGTTCTATCTTGACTACTTGGTCCTCCTTGATCAGAATGTTCTTTGTAGCTTGGTTAACTTGGATGCTCTGCCATTTATAGATATCCTTTAATTTCTCTTCCTTAATTTATCCTTTTCAATTACATACTTCATTCCTCAACATGCACTTTTGTATATATGATTCACATTGTCAAGTTGGCTTGAATACTCTTTTGATCAATCAAATATTAACCCTTAAGTCAACTTATATTAACTGATAAATTTATCAGACTCGATATACTGACAATCAGCTAAAAAATAATTGAGCACTCAGTCAACATTGGGAATCCTTTGTTATGTAACCCAACTTGATTAGAATAGGAGTTCTAACATTAACCGACCCATCTTGGTGAATATTGACTTCATGCTAACTTTCCTTTGATAACCAAGTGAACTTGGTTAATACAAGATCTAATTCATTAACTAACTAAGCTTGTTCAAAGCTATCTCTAAAATTGGTTATCACTAAATGCTTGGCATAGATAGGAAACTACCCTTGATGCAAGAGTAAGATCACCTATCATTGATTTCTTGGTAAAGGTTTGACATTTTGTATAGAATCAAAGATAACAGACAATTGAATAATTGTTTACAACAATATCCCTTTTTGGCATTGATGGCAACACAACATTTCATAATATAAAGAATTTAGAGAAAAATAGAAGTAAGGATAATATCCTTAGTTTTATTTTTATTCTCATCCATGAGAACTCCCTCTATCAGTGAGAACATCCTCTAACATCAATCTCTCCCTTTGGAATGATTATATATGACATGAACTTGTTGATGACAACAAGATTTCCCTCTTTTACATCTCATTCCAAATAAAAGAATCAATGTATTTTCCATGTACTTGATGTACTGATTCATATGAAATCTTCTTTGATAATACTGCATCAACCTAACTTATCTTTAAAATACTTGGTTTATGCACCACTAAAATTTGATTAGTGAGATTTAGATGGGGGAATGACCCCTAGCTTACCTCTTAGATACAACAATGCATCCTTAGGTAATGTCTTGGTGAATATGTTTTGAATTTTTTCTTTTGTATTTACATATTCCAATCTCACCACTTTATCTTGCACTAATTCTCTCAAAAATGATATTTTATTGTAATGTGCTTTGTCTTGGTATGTATCCCTAGACTCTTGGATATGTTAATTACACTAGTGTTAACACAAACGACAACTATTGGATCCTTCATTTCTTCCTTTATACCTACCAATAGTTATTTAAAATAAATGATGTTAGAATCATTAACTGTTGTTGCAACATATTTTGATTCTGTTGTAGAATAAGAGATGCAATTTTGTTTCTTTCTTGTCCAAGACACTATCCTCTTTTGAAGAAAGAATGCTCCACCACTAATGTTTTCATGTCATGAATAGTTCCTACCCAATTAGCATTAGTAAAGGCTTTCAACAAAAAACTTCCTCCTTTATTATACCACAAATCATAATCTTAAGTACCTTTTAGATACCTTATAATTATTTTTATTGTCATCATGTGATTTTCCTTTGGATTAGAAAAAAATATTAAGGTGCCATACCAACTGCTAATGCAATATTAGGTCTTGTGTTTACCATATATTGAAGATTTCCAATCATTGATTTATATGTTGTCTAATCTACCTCTTTATAATTATTATTTTTAGAAAGCTTATGTCCAGGTGTCTAGAATCCTCCATTCCAAATTTCTTCAATATCTTCTTGATGTATTTTGATTGAGTAATGTAGATACCATCCTTATTTGATTGAATTTTCATGCGAACAAAGAATTTAATCTCTCCAAACATTGACATTTATAATTATTTACTCATTTCTTCAGAAAAGGACTTGCATAAATCATGATGTCTAGTGAATAATGTATCATCTACAACTATTTCTGCCAACATTATCTTCTTAGTTGGTCCTTTCTTCATGCATGGACTATTGTTGTCATTTGTCCTTTGAAAGCCAATCTTTACCACATGACTATGCAATCTTTCATACCAAGCTCTATGGCTTATTTAAGACCATATAAAACTTTGTGTAATCTACAAACCATATTCCTTTCATTAGAATATATGAAATATTAAGGTTTCTCAATATAGACTTCTTCTCTAATTCCATTCAAGAAAGATGACTTTACATATATATGATATACTTTGAATCCTTTATGTGTAGCATTAGAAAGTAGTGTTCTAGCATCTTCAAGCCTTGCAAGAGAAGAAAAAGTTACTCCATAATCAATACCTTCTTCTTGAGCATAACCTTTGTATACTAACACTGCCTTATTTCTTGAAACTTCTCCATTTTCATTCAACTTATTTCTAAATACCTATTTTGTGCCAATTATATGTTGTCCTTGGGTCTAGGAATAATAGTCCAATTTTTGTTCCATTCAATTTTGATCAACCTCTTAATTCATTGCCTTAATCTAGCTTTCATTTTCTAATATATCTTTAACAGCTCTAGGCTTAAACTTAGTAAGAAAAAATGTACCTTTTAATTTGTTACTTGTCATTGTGCCTTTTGACTAATCTCCAATGGTTTTCATAGGTGCATGATTCCTTCTAACATATCTAGAAAGTACATGTACCTTCTTTTTAGATTTAGAACTTGTTTCATTCTATTTACCATGCTTTGAATGATCTTCTAAATCATGCTTGGGTCCCACTATCTATAACTTGGGTCTGTTAGACAGTGAGTCAGTTTTCACTAGCCAAAACTTAGGTCCTTTTGATTGAGAGTTAGATCCTTAAGATTATGACTTGGATTGCACTAGCTACAACATTGGTTGAGGTAAAGATTTAGGTGACTAAAATCTTAGGTATAGTATTAGGTGAAAAGTAGACAAAGCTTCTACAATTTTTAGGTTTTGTTCTACTTTGTTCTTTACTATTTTTTGTAAACTCATAATTTTTGCATGTGCACTTTTTATGATTGAGACTTAGATCCTTAAGACTATGACTTGGATTGCACTAGCTACAACATTGGTTGAGGTAAAGATTTAGGGGACTCAAATCTTAGGTATAGTATTAGGTGAAAAGTAGACAAAGCTTCTACAATTTTTAGGTTTTTTTCTACTTTGTTCTTTACTATTTTTTGTAAACTCATAATTTTTGCATGTGCACTTTCTATGATTAAGACATTTATATGCTTTTCTCTCGTTGTAGTATCCTAATAATATTCTTTCATCCCTTTCACCATCAAATTTTCCTTTCCTAGTTTCTTTCATGCTATAACATTTTCTTCCAAATAATTTGAAATAATATACATTAGGTTTATAGCCACACTATAGTTCATAAGGAGTTTGATTTGTATCCTTCCTTAGCTAAACTTGGTTCAAGATATTGTTGACCTGTCATTTTACATGATGCTGAATGATAGGAATTCTTGTGAATCCCTCTTTTGTAAAGATGATTTTGTGAATCGACTCCAAGGTTTTGGGCAATCTTTTGACCTGCTAGAATCTTCTTAGTTGAAGATAAATGTGAATTTTCATGAGAAGGCCTTTGCTGGTTTGTTTTGATTTTGGATGAAATGAATAATCTACACACTGTTTCAAAAATAACACTAAGAAGAACTATGGTTTTGTATTTTTATGTTTTTTATGAATTCAATCTAACAGTGCAACTAAAATGAAGTCCTATTCTAACAAGAAGTTAGTAAAGCAAATAACAAGAACTTTAAAGTAAATAACATGAAATTGAAATTCTAATGGACATAAGCTATAGAAAAAGACACATCTGTGAGTTAAGCTTTCGAAGAAATCAATAGGTAACCAATGACAATAGGAGTAGCACTTCCTCAATTCCACAAATGCAATCGTTAGTGAGAAAATTTAATGATTGTATGATATTTCACCCTTCATCAAATTGCAAGGCCACAAAAAGTGTAGTCATGCTAGATAGAGAATTATGCAGGCATAATTTGATGATGCTTCTCAAGCTTGTTATGTCACTAGAATTCATTAAATTGTAGCAAACACTAGAACAAAAAATCACACAACCAAAAACAAAGCAATAAGCCTTTGGCTCAATCACAATTCCATGAAAAAAATTCACAAAAATAGGACACATTTAGGTAAGAATTACTATGCTCCAAATGTGAGAACCAAAAGCATAATTTTATTGCAAAATAATGGCAACCTTGATTACATATTACAATGGGGTATTTATAAGAAATCATCTTCTCAATTTGTGATGAGAGTGAGAGATATCTTCATGCAATAAAATGCTTTTTAAACAACAAAACAAACTAATTATATACAAACTAACTACCTAACTAGCACTTTAGTAAGACTCCATCCATTTGATATTCATTAATTGAATGCATGAGCCTTTACACATAAAAACCAAAGAAATTATGAGAGAAGAAAGAATGGGATTTCTACAAGTCAAAGTGGAAGTGTCTAGAAGTGCGAAAAATAGAAGTTGATCCTTTAGTGGGTGTTTCTAGGAGTTAATATGTAGTTAGAATGTGTTTTTGATGCATGGAAAGCTCTATTTTTGAAACTCGCAATTAACTATCAGCAAAATTTTTCTTGAATATGTGCATCTACATAGATGAAAACCTACATAGGTACGCACTTGGGGACCTACAGACCTACGTACCTCAAAATGGTCCAAAATCTCAAAATTTTACAAAGTGTCAAAATTAAAATTTTGGTATCTAGGTTTTGTTCTTCTTCATCCCAAAGCTATGTTTGGATGTTTACCCTTGTATTTCTCTATAATCTCAATAATTTTGGCCTCATCTGGTAAATCAAAAGCCTCGTATTTGTCCTTGACCTTTTGTTTGTAATTGTCTACCTCAATTCAGGCCTGAGCAAAATCCCAATGTTTGGTATCCAATTCTAACAATGATTCTTCAATCCTAAACGATTGTCGGATGTCCCCAACATCAATAGCTTCCACAAAAATCTTCCTAAAATTCTCTACCACTGTCTCTACAGGTAACAACTTTTTTCATTCTTCATCTTCAAAAAATCCAAGAAAGCATTGTTGTAGTGTCTCTCTACTTCCAAAATTCACTCTTGGGCTTGGTCCTTGAGCTGATGAATCTCCTCATGTAATGTTTCCATTACTTTATTGCTATCCACTATTTTCTCTATCCAATCATCAATCATATCTAACTCTTCTCTTGTATATACATCAATCAAAATCTGGTACCTTTGCCCCTCTATGGCTTGCAAAGTTTGTAAATCCTTACTCTAGGTCCATACTTCAACCATAATGCTAAAGTCCTACTTCAAAATGGCTATGATTTTATTCATGTTCTCCTCTGTAGCATGCAGTAACTTCAAATTTCCAATAATAATAAAAATACCTTTCTCCTCAAAACATTCCCACCACTATTGACAGGCTTTCAAAAATGGATCCATATGCATAGCTTCCCCTTCTTTAAGAATGGTATTCAATGAATCCTTAGTGTGCTCAGGATCAAGAGGACCAACCACTTCGAACAAATATCCCTTTAGGATCTTGATTTGCCTCAAAGTGTTTAGAGCTTGACCTCATCCTACCCCATGCTCTTTAAGACTTCTTTTATTCTCATGGTCACCATTAATCAGGCTATATCACATGTAGGTCTCCCAAGTAGGGTCTATTTGAGTTGATAATCTTTGGGATCAAGGCTTTCTACATCCTTGTCTTCAAGAGGAATAACCACTTGTGCATACAATTCCTAGCCCTATGTACTGGTGACAAATGCCAATAGTGTCGCCTCATGTGATGGGGACTCAGGTTTATTCAAAATCTATGCAATCACAAAAATGTCTTCCTAGTACTTCTCATTACTTCCTTTCCGAGCCATCTTAGGATGTGCCCATCTAAATACCTTCTTCTCAAGGATGAAAGGGTGTGTTCTACCACTTCCTTCCCCTTATCACTATGTCTGGGAATTGTTTCCCTCTGTGAGGGCTCTTCTTATGTAGCCTCTATTTGAGAAACCATTATATCTTGCTCCTTAGTGTCTTGGGAAGGTGGTTGAGAATAATCCACCATTTGTCACTCCTTTGACACTTCATTAGTGGCCTTTTGTTCTAGTTCTTCTGCTTATGATGGTTCCTTCTAAACCTATTCCTCTTTTGAACTTTAAAGTAGAGGAGTAATAGATCCCTTACCTATCATCATGACCTGTGGTGGAGATGGAGGAGTAAAATTAGAACCCTATGAATCTAGCAACATCTATTTTCAGTCTTCTTGTTGAGGTTCACCTATAGGGGTATCCCTGATCTTATCCGCAACTAGTTCTATACAAATGGGCATAAAATCAAAATCTGACATTTTAAAAATGTCATCTTGTTCTTCACTTTTCTCATCCACCCATTTTTGTACTTCATCTTCTAAAGAAGAGACTTCCAAAGGTCCTATTGAGGTGGATGTCAATAGACCCATGATACTTCTTCTCCTTCCTTGCTCGGTGGCTCTAGCTAGCTGGGTTCTTTTCTACAAGGGTAGCTGCTCTTCTTCATCCATCTCCTCTTCCCCCTCTAGAATGGTCTCAGGAATAGATGGAAAAGGCACCATTATCCAAGTCACCCTTTTCCTTTTGATCATTCAAATCTTGATCATCTTTGTTTCTATGAAGGTAGAAGGGGATGTTGGCTCTTCTTGCAAAGGAGGAATGGGAACTTGCTAACTCTCTCCCTCTTCTATTTGGCTAGGCATAAAGGGAGGTAGTTGGGGTTCATCCTATACTTGAGTAGCTCTAGTATCCTTGAACCTTTATACATCTTCCTATTGCTGGAGAGGTACTTGTACTTCACCCTATTCTATTTAAATCCTTTAAGGGGAGGTCCTCTTCCTTTTTTTCTTTCCCTTCCTCTCTAGAGGATGATAGTCTCCAACTAGGTGGTCAAGTTTGTATACTATCTCTAGCCTAATGGGGGACTGGGCCACAAAGATAGGAATTGTAACTTTCCTCCCTCTACCTCTCTCAGGGTGGGCTTGAGCATGAAAGATAACAATGTCAGGTATTGGATCAAGCTAGGAAGGCTTCTTGATCTAATCCTTAGTCATTTTAACCACATGTGTTGCCTAATGATTAATATCATTGTCCTCTTCCCTATCCACATTGGCATTCATAATGGGCCTCGCTCCTATTTTGTCTAAGTTGAATAGGGGGTGTAGCAGTTCCCGTGAATCTTGTTGCCTTATTTCCTCTAGGATGTCTAAATTGAGAGCCTTCTCTGCTAGATACAGAGTTATCCTACAATAGTCCCTTATGCAGACCTCATAGTCATTTGTGGTGTTTATCCAATGATATTTTATGGCATCTTCATGATGGAACTCCTTGCCGGCCAAACTCTTCACTCTCTTGATATTATCAAAATAAAGCCTAGGCAAGTTGTACTCTTCGAGGGGATAATTCTCCCATTCCCACTCGAAAGATGGAATAACTTGCTTCCATTTGACCTCATATGGTCCAATGAATAGGGGTCATTTGCAAAAAGGCCTCCTATATATCTTCACCCTTTCATATGTAGATTCAATCTGCCAAGAAATCTCCAATAACACCAGTTTGTCACTAGGATATCTGGGGAGCTTCTTGGGTTGATAGTGGCGCTAGCTACCTACAAATATGTGAATGTCTTGAATTGGATGATGTAGGCACTGAGAGCTATTATTTCTGTTTTTGCCTCTTTAGATAAAATCTTTTCATAATCACCTTTAATGAATTGAATGACCACGAAGATGAATGCATCATTCATGATTTTGTATTCCTTGCTTTATGTTGAGAGCTTCTTCCTCACCAACTCAGGGTAGACAATATAAGGCAAGGCATTAGGATCCTACATACTACATCTCTTATACAAACTAAGGTAGTTTTTCACCCTTGCTACAAGTAGATATATCATGTATGAAGTCATATAGAACTTCTTCTCCTCCTCAATTACACCCAATTTCTCACACAAGTTCTCACTTAGTGTGGTAGCCTAGTATAGAGGCATCCTCTCCATCTTGATTATCTCAATGAAATTTACCATGAAGGTATCGAGATGGCTAGCTACTAGTAAATCCATGACTCTACTCAAAAGGATGATGGAATAACCAATATCTTCCTTCATGTATCCCCTATTCATGTCCACCTTTCCTATGATCTTGCCCTAAGGAGGTGTCTCAATGAGGTAAGATGATTCGATAATTTTGGTCACTTCTTTCTGGTACTCCCTATACCATCTCTTTGTTGCTTCATAGGAAAGTCTAATGAATTGGTCTACCCCTGGAAGGTGGGAGACCCTTTCAATGTTATCAGGTCATAGGTCTAGGACCACTTCTCCAATCATGCACCACTTCTCCAGTCATGGTCTTAACCACTTTCTCCTCAGAAACAAAATGTTGTGTCAGAGCCATGATCAATTCCACTAACTATACTGATATGGGATGTGAAGCTGAGCTCACCAACCCAAAACATATCAAGATAGATATTAGTGCTGATCTCTTAGTAGATTTATAAGGAATTCTCCCAAATTTGTGTCCCAGGTCAGTGTCCTTGATTTCTACATTGTTGTCATGAAATATTGACTTTGATGGAATGCTTTTGAATTTGAATACAATGGGCTTGGGTGC
The DNA here is from genome assembly GCA_028749045.1 of Cupressus sempervirens. NCBI lineage: Eukaryota > Viridiplantae > Streptophyta > Pinopsida > Cupressales > Cupressaceae > Cupressus > Cupressus sempervirens. The sequence continues at coordinate 267,494,886 of CM053786.1, read as the reverse complement.
CATTTTCTCTCTAAAAATGGATGCCATAATATCTACACGACATGAGGAAATTTTTTTATTAGTTCACAATAATGAAAAAAAATAGAAATAAAAAATACAAAAGCATTAAATTTCTTCTCCAATTGACTATTAACAAAAAATATTTTTTTAAAAAAAAAGTGGGTCCCTTTTATTCTAATTTTTTTTTTTTTTTAAAAATATATTTTTAAAAAAATTTAAAATTTTTTTGAGGTCTTTTTGGGTTTTAGGGGGGTGAAGAGGCACGCATGTGTATGACACAAGTGAGCATGTGTGGGCATGGTGGAACGTGTCCATGTTAGTGCATGCCTGTGGTTAGGGTTTTGGAAGCGTGTGATGGTGGATTGAAGCATGGGACAAGCGGTGCCATTTTGGAGTGCATGTGGTGGAGTAGATCACATGTAGTGAATTCAGGGTACCATGGGTGTAGAGTGCACTCATTAGAGTAGATCACATGTAGTAGGTGTAGGGCACCCTAGGATGGTGAAGTTTGTGCGATATGAAGGCCATGCGGGCATGCAGGCATGAGGGCCACATGATGACAAATGCCACACAATATGAATGCTACATGAGTGCATAGGCATGAGGTTTGTGTAGTAGGAAAGGTCACGTGATGTGAAGGCCGTGTGGGTGTGTATGCATGAGGGTTGCACAATGTTGCTCACCTTGTATGAAGTGAAGTATTGAGCTTAGCAATGAAACTAGTTGAGGGTTTTGGATGCAGCAGGGTGGGGGGGGGGGTTATAACCCTGTCCCACCTATGGGGTGAATGGCACACCCCGTGTGGGTGTGAATGTGCATAGCATGCACCTTGTGGGTGGCATGCGTGCATTAATGTGGTGTGCAATTATTATTATTATTTTCCAATTTTTTTTGTTTTTGGACTCTAACCTTTTTTTGAATCTCAAATTCATGAATTCAAGAATTCAAAGAAAGAAAAGTAGGGGGCCCCCATCCTAGTATGGAATGGGGCATGTGTTGTGGGACCACAAGAAATAGCGCCAAAAAAAGGAAGAAATAACCAAGGCATTTCTTCATTAGAAGACACCCTTTCAATGTGTGTCAAACACCAACTAAACTTCGAACACCTTGGGCACATGGATGACCATGCAACCAAAACTTCAAAATTCCAAACATTCAAGCTCAATGTGTAATTCCTATGCTCATTCCTTTCAACATCTTAGGATATAGCCTATCAATGTTTTCTGACAACTTAGATACAATCTTCCACTCCTCTTGGTTCATTCATTAAGAATCTTTACAACGATTATTCATTGATCACTGGTTTGACCAGACAAGAGAATTAGTTTGAGGGCTCTTAGCGGGATGTTACCTTTTTTATTCTTTTGGAAAATTTGGAATAATCATTCCATATAGTTAACAATGGCACTCTTTGATGAAGTAGTGTTTTGGACACATGATACTTTGTTTTGAAAACATAACTTTTGCCATTTCAGATCTTCAGAGTCCTTCAATCTTAACACCATCCTTTTCTTTTCTTTTTTTATATCCTGACTACACTTAGACTATGTAGCCAGGCCATCAATGTTGTTTCTTGGATTTGATCTTTTGTAAATATCCCTTTTGTTCCCCTTTTAGAACCTTTTTAGAAACTTGCACGCCAAACAATGATCTTAGGAACCCTTCAAAAACACCCCTCCTATTTGAATGAATTGGAGTTTGAATCATCCCTTGCTACCTTTGATCTTAATTTGACAACACTTAAGATGGTCGATTCTTAATCTTGCAAAGTTTTGAGAGCTCATTCTTTCAAAACCCTAAACTTAGGACTAAATGTCTCCCTATTTTCATAGGCAATGTCCATTGTTCAATTGGTAAAAAACACACAATTATCCAAATATTTTGACAAATAAATACATCTTCCTAAAATTAGAACCAAAGAGTGGTTAGTGAAATATCTCAAGATAAAATCTCAAGTTCACCTTATCCCCTTAGAGTAACACAATTTTCAAATTAAACACATGATAGGAAGCAAACACCCAACTAAAATTAAAAAACACTTTCCAAATATAAACACACTTGCAAAAATAAAAATCTAAGCTAAATGCAGAAATAAAATCTAGCTTGTTTTTCTTTTTAGGCTTCAAAATAATGCTTCAAAAATTACCCATTTATAGGTAAGGGAAGAAATTCCCCCTGTAAGGAATTGAGCCTAAAAGTGTTTTCTCCAAGGATTTCTACAATCTGATAAGGACCTGTCCACAAGCGTTGAAACTTGGTATGGCTTCCCAGCTTTTCTTTTGCCTTATCCCAGAGTAGAACAAGGTCAGAAATCCTAAATGATTTTATCATGGCCCTCTTATCAAACCATCTCTCCATGAAAAATTGATGTTTAGCCATGTGCTCTAATGTAGCTATCCATTTTTCATCGATCCCTAAAAGATTCATCAATCTGATTTGTACCTTGTTAGCATCTTTAGTGTACCCACTCATGAATTTCAAAATAAGAATCCTAAGGTTAAGTGGGAACATTGGTTCTTGTCCATAAACAAGAAAGTAGAGAGAAGTCCCCAAAGCATTTTTGACTCTTTCTCAATTTTTCCATAAGGTATATTTGAGTTGCATATGCCAATCTCTAGGGTTCTCCTTCAACAATCATCATATTACTATGATCAAGTTCTTGTTCATAGATTCTACTATCTCATTTTCTTGTGGGTAATGATTTGAAGAGACCTTGATAGTGACTTGATTTTTAAATGCCCATTGGGTTAGGAATTTTGATGGAAATGAAAATCCATTGTCACAACAAGGGTGCATGACATTTTGAATTTGGTGACAATGTGTTCTTCCAAGAAGTCTGTTACCACCTTAGTAGTGTAGTTTCTTAATGTGTACGCTTTCATCCATCATGTGTACTAATCTATAGCTATGAGAATAAATGCATGTCCAATTTACAATGGTGGATTAACTAGACCAATAAAATATAGCCCCCATTTTGCGAAGGGGCGTACCTCATACACTAGTTGTAGTGGCATTGTTAGGTTTCTTTCTCTATTGGTGCTAGTTTGATAGATATGGCAAGAGCACACATGCTCAAAAGTGTCTTTGAATATTGAGAGCTAAAAATAACCCAATCTTAGAATCATGTGAGCCATTTCTTTGGCTAAACCATGTCCCTTCATAGTTCCTCTCATACAACTTGTTGTCTTGTAACATGTAGGATTCACACTTCATTTTGAGTCCCCTATGTTGTGAACTATTCATCCAACTTGGGCATTGATTCTATAGGAGGTAATAAATAATGTCTTGATACCAAATTTCTATCACCACACCTTGACCAATATCAACTTGAGATACCATCATTTTATTGTGATCATCCTCATTTGTTTCACCACCAAACTTGAACTCCTTTTCATTTTTGTCCTAGTTATTAGGTATCATTCTTGACAACCCTTGACCTCTTACTAATTTCATAGCTTGAATTTCAAGATTAAATTCTTGAAATATGGTCATCCATTTACCTCTCCTTTCACCAAGCTCATTTGGCATCAAAAGCATCTTTGATGTTGGATCAGGTACAATTGCATAGACTTTACTTCTCAGTATGTAATGATGGAACTTCTTCATAGCCTTGATTAATGCAAAGGATTTTTTATTGAGGTTGGGGGTGACAAATTTAGAATAGCTTCAATTCTATCAGGATCAATAGAGATTCTAGCTTTAGAAATGATATGACCTAGGAGCTTTCCTTTAGTGACCCCAAATGAACATTTCTTGGGATTGAGGGATAGGCTATACCTATGACATCTATTGAATACCTATCTTAAATCAGCAACGTGAGTGCTTCAATCTTTTGAAAAGATGGTTAAATCATCCATGTAGATGACTATGCACTTATTTACCAATCCCTTAAAAGCTTCATCCATGGCTCACTAAAATGTAGCTCATGTGTTAATCAGTTTGAAAGGCATTCTCTTGTAGGAAAAAGTTCCCCATTTAGTTGTGAAAGCTATTTTCAGTTGATCTTCTTCATCAACCATCACTTGGTTATACCCTGAATATCCATCTAGGAAAGACATCATTTTTTACCCATTTACAATTTTTACAACCTCATCAAGTGAGGGTAGAGGATAATTGTCCTTTTGAGTTGCCAGGTTTAGGTTACAAATATCAACACAAAGGAGAATTTCTTCAGTCTTCTTTTTCATAGGAACCAAATTAGCCACCCATGTGGAATGGTGAATGGGAAATATGATCTTGGCATCTAGTAATTTCTTAACTTCGTTCATTATCAATGGTTCAATGATAGGATTAATAGGCCTTTTTCTTTGTGAAAAGGGTTTGGCATCTAGTTTCAATGGGATGTCATGAGTTATAATCTCAAGATCATATGTCTTTAATTCTTTTTAGCTCCAAGCAATAACATCTTTATACTTAGTAAGAAACTTGAGCATTTCTTCCCTTTCTTGTAAATTAAATGATTTCCCTATTTAGACCATTCTTAGATCTCCTTCCATTCCTAAGTTGTATTCATCACATTCCTCAGTCTCCTTTTCTTGGGTTATTCTTTTATTAAGTGTTGATTCCTCATGGTGAAAAATTTGTTCTAACTAAACCATCGCCTTTAGGATAGTGTTAGTTTTTAAATTTAGGATCCCATTCTCATCTTCAAGTTCATCATCCTCAGGTTTGTCAACTAAATTGTCATCAATTTCTTGCCCTTTAAAGTGACCATTGCACATGATAAATTTATGTGTTGATCATCTTGAAAGACCTAAAAATTTGTAATATTGTCTGAAATAAATGGTGCTACAACCAACTGTACTAAAAATATTTTCAACTTCATTCTTTCGATTGGTTATAATGCACTTGTTGAAATAGTTTTAGCATCTATCACCATGTTCTTCCTCCTTAGAATGGACCTTATGTTTAAAGCTTTAAAATCATCTAGTAAATCTCATGCTCTCTTCCTATAAGGAAGTAACCTTTTTTCATTGTAAAAATATAATGACTTTACTTGCCCAATAAATAACTAAGAATCTCCTTCAATTATGAGAGTTGTAACTCCTTTCTTGAGTGCAAAGAGAAGTCCTCAGATCAACACTTCATATTCTATAGCATTATTAGTGCATTTAAACTATAATCAATATTTTGTGTAAAAGGACTTACCTTTTGGATTAACCAATTCTATACCTACTCCAGCTCCTAACTTGCATCTGGAACCATAAAATTGATGTGTCCAAATTGGATCTTCCTTGGGCTTCCTAACTTTGTGTTTATTCGTTCTTAACTTCTCTTACACATGAGAGTTAAAAGATTGTTTCTTGGGAACCCATTGCAACTTCTCATGGGGTGGACTTGATGATTCCCTAGTGTAACATGTTAATAGAGGAAACATATGCTTTTATTGTTTTTCTTGAATTTCCTTTATCAATTCCTTAATTTCATTTGTTTTGGGTTTAGGATGAACAACAACCGAAGTCCACCCTTCACCATTCACATACCATCTTCTTCTCTAAATCTTGATCATTCCTAGGGGAGGAGAAGAATAACCTCCACCATCTAAAGAGTTATCAATATATGATAAATTTAGATCTTCAATTTCCTCTTTGATCTTTGCTGACTTGATTGATTTTATATAACTTTGATCTCCCACGAGTCCCTTATTTGGAATGTGATTATCTTTGTCTTTAAAAATATGTGTTAACACCTTTGAGACCACTTCTTGGCATGATGATAATTCATATTTAGAGTGGCTAATTTTTTGTAATAAAAAAATCTTGAGAGAAGTAAGATACTAGGGTTAGCTTCCTCTCCCAAGCATTGCAAATTAGTCACCATGTTGTCTATGAATTGTGTTAGAATCTCATCCTTTGGGAATGATATCTTGAGTTCTTTATCCTGATTACTTGATGTTTTGGCAAGGATTGTATCAAATGCCATCACTTTATATGAGCCCAAATCTGATTGGAGGAATGCCACCTCCTTTGGAGCATTATATTTTGTAACCATCATTTTCAAGTTGGGTTCAACATCTATCTTGATTTGATTGTTCAATCCTTTCCATGGTAACCATAACTAAGTGAAATCTGTAGAAAATCATACTCTTAGGCATTTCATCCATTCTCTACTTAGGAGCAACTAATATGTCTATGAAATGTCAACCGCATGTATATCAATGACATCTAAAATTTAGGGATCAACTATCAAATGTATCAAAATGTCTTTCAACATGTCGATGACTTTCACCTCCGTTTTGTCCAACTGTATCACTATCCGATTGGAAGGTTGAGTACTTATCCCTAACCTTTGCACTATTGATAGTGGCATGACATTACATAAGGCTCCCAAATCAATCAAGAAATTGTGAAGATTCTTTCCATATATCTTGATGCTAAGTAGAACTGGGTGTACTTCAACCTTGTCTTTAAATATAGTAGGCATCACTTCTGCAGCATTGAATTGTTGAGATATTATCTTTTGAGGGAATGTATCCGTGTTATGGGGTACCTTTGTATGATCTAGAGTCTTCATGAGTGCTTCTCACTATTGTGGAAAATTTTGCAACATGTCAAAGATGGACATATTTTCTTTGGTTCCTTTCAAGTCTTTGATGGCACTATACCTTTCAGTAGACCAAGTAGGATTCTTCAATATTGTTGGTACATTCACTTGATTCTAATTCTATTGTCCTCTATATGGTGGCCTAATTGGCATCAGATTGTTACTCGCTCTTGAATTGGGAGGAGTTGGTTGTAAAGCTAGAGGAACTCCATCCATCAAAGGTTCCTTTCTATTTCTTGAATTATATGTATTTCGATTGTCATTGCGAGAAGCAAACACTTCATCATGTTGAAGATCAGGTTCCTAACTTAATGGAAAATAGAACTCTTTGCTAGCTAGTTGTTCTAGCTACACATTCTATGTGGAATCATAGGATTCTCGTAGCATAGCATTAAATTGTATAGGAGGAGCATTGTTACTCACTTGCGAGCTTTGACCCATCTCTTGATTCCCATTGTAATATGAACCATCATTGTTGGGTGCATTCTAGCTATCAACATACTAATTAACATCTGCATACTAACCATTGTTATTGTTGTTGTCAGTAGGAATACTTCCATTATTCGGTCGAGTGTCCCACTATTGGTTCTATCTTTAGAAGCCATTATTACAATTTGGAGGATTGAAGTTGTTCCCCCCATTGTTGTTTCCTACATTATTGTTGTTGTTTCTACTAAAGTTCCTGTTATAATTTTGGCCATAATTATTATTGTAGGGACCAACATTGTTCCCTTGAAAGTTGTTTTTATGTCCTTGCAATAATTTTAGACAAGTCAATTTTTTGTTCATTTGGGACATAGTCTTTTTGATCTGCTCAAATAAGAAAACTTTTGGAGGTTCAAATCCTAGGTATGTTAGAGTGGGATTTTGTGGAGTGAGTGCCTATTGCAATGGAACTGGGTTCATAGGTATGAACTAACTAGGCATTGTGGGTACTCCAGTAGGGTATGTTGGCATTGTTGTGATAGCTAGAGCTGGAAGAATTAATCCTCCTCCATTAGGATTAGCTTGCTTAATGAAGGTGATTGCCTCTACGAAGACTTTATCTAATGTGTTGATATTTCCTATAGGAAGTCTTATCAAAAAAATTGTAGTAAGATGGTCCATAGCATTAAGATAAATCTGAATAGTGGCTTCAACTGGTATAGTGTATCGCATCTCTAGCTTACGATATGCCATATGAAAGTGATGGTTGAAGCGAGAAACTATCTCAGTTGGGTCTCTTTTGATTGATATGAATTGTTGATGTCTCACAACTGGGTTAATGAATGTTTTGAACTATTCCAAGATCAATTTTTTGAAAGTATCCCAATCTCCAATGCATCTAGGAGGTAGATTAACATACCAATTGAAGGCAATTTACACCAAAGAGTAGGGAAATAAATGAAGAACCACATCCTAGTTAGCAACTTTCTTGTAGTTGCAAATTTTCTTGAATACCTTGACATGATCTTTAGCAGTTTTTGTCTCACCATAGATGAATCTTGGACAAAACTTCTTGAGATTCTAGGGGAGGTCATGGAGTGCACCTCTCAAGTTTATTGGTGAGTCCACAACATTTGTGAAAAAGGCCATTAGAGGGTTTGGTAGACCTAACGATGGTTGTTGAGGTATGGCTATTGGAAAATGTGGTGGCCCACTAGGTGGTTGGAGTGGAGGTGGAGTTAAAGAAGATGATGAAATTTTGAATGAAAGTTGTTGAATTCAGGGTATTCCCTTTCTGCTACATGGTTTGTGGAAGTGGGTAAGCTCAAGAAGCTCATGTGCACTTGGCATAGACCTCAATGCTTGCTGAAATGGGGATTCTAGATTAGAACCCTCTAGTTTGCATCAATTCTAGAAAAAGTGCACCTCTATAGAAGTACACTTTCTCACCTCAGTGAATTTTTTGTACCATAGAGTTTTGCACACCTACATAGCTATGGATCTACATACCTATGGAGCTGAAGGGCTATGCACCTGAATTTCTCAAAAAAAAAAAAAAATGAACTCGTGTGAATCGTAGATTTTTGCAAAAACTATAGAATTTTGAAACTTTGACAAATTTTCCTTCCTTTTCCAAGAATGAAAAGTGCGGCCCTCTTTCTAGCATCACTTTTTTTGAGTTGTCATTTTACACAATGCTAAACAATAAGAATTCTTGAAAATTAGTCTCTTGAAAAGTTGATTTTTTGAATCGACTCCAAGGTTCAGGTGATCTTGGGACCTACTCAAATCAACTCAGTTGAAGATAAATGTGAATGTTCATGAAGATGCCTTTGTTGGTTCATTTTGATTTTGGATGAAATGAAGAATCTGCACACCTTTTCAAAGATAGCACTAAAACAACCTATGTTTTCATATTTTTATGTTTTTCATGAATGCAATTTAACAGTACAACTAAAATGAAGTCCTATTCTAAAAAGGGGCTAGTAAAGAAAATAACAAGAACTTTAAAGAAAATAACATGAAATTGAAATCCTAATGGACATAAGCTATAGAAAACAATATGTATACGAGTTAAGCTTTCAAAGAAAAATTAGTAAACAATGAAAATAGGATCAGTGCTTCCTCAATTCCACTAATGCAATCATCAATTAGAAACTTTAATGATCATATGATATTTCACCTTTCATCAAATCACAAGGCCATAGAGAGTGTGTTCATGCAAGACAGAGAGTTATGTAGGTACAATTCAATGATTTCTTCTCAAGATCATTATGTTAGTGGAATATGTTAAATTGCAACAAACACTAGAACTAAAAGATTGTACAACCAGAAACAAAGCAATAAACCTTTGGCTCAATCACAATTCAATGAAAAAAATTCACAACAATATGACACATTCAGCTAAGAATTACTACACTCCAAATGCAACCACCAAAAGCATAATTTTATTGCAAAATAACAATAGCCTTGATTACATATTAAAATGGGGTATTTATAAGAAATCATCTTCTCAATTTGTGTTGAGATTGAGAGATATCTTCATGCAATAAATTCTTTTTAAATGATAAACAAACTAATTATATATAGACTAACTTCCTAACTAGTGCTTTAGTAGGACTCCATCCATTTGATATTCATTAATTGAATACATGAGCCTTTACATGTCACAAACAAAGAAATTATAAGAGAAGAAAGAATGAGAAAGCTCTGAGTCAAAGTAGAAGTGTCTAGAGGTGCCAAAAATAGGAGTTGGTCCTTCATAAGATGTTTGTACACTAGTACATTTGAGGTCATTTTTTGACCATTATTGGTCAAAATTTAGACCCAATTTTTGATCAAATCTCGACCAAGTTTGATCAAAAAAAATTTGGTCAAAATTTTGACCAACCTACTGGTTGATTGAAATTTTGACCAATACATTGGTCAAAACCTTTCAAAAATGTTGGCACAAGTTCTGCCAAGCATTGGTCAAAATTTTGACAAATGCTTGGTTGAAAATTGCCAAGTATTGGTCAAAATTTTGACCAATGATTGGTCAAAAACAACCATGCATTGGTTAAAAACAATCTTGCATTGGTCAAAATTTCAACCAATGCTTGGTAGAAAACTACTAGGCATTGGTGAAAATTTCGACCAATTCTTGGTCAAATATTTTTTGAGGCTCACACTTGTTGAGGTCCACTTCAGCAATGGCTCTTATTGTGAAATTGTTCTGTAAAACCTTTCTAATGAGATAATGTGTTATGAGATCTTCATCAGTGGGATGGAACATGAATCCAAGAGGTAGTTGTGTATCACCCATATCGTGACTATAACTAAAGTTAAGAGCCTCTATTATTGAATTCTCTTAACTTAGTTACAATCATGATATGGGTGATGCGCAACTACCTCTTGGATTCACATTCCATGCCACTAATGAAGAGATCATAACACATTATCTCATTAGAAAGGTTCTACACAATAATTTCATAGGAAGGGCCATTGCTGAAGTGGACCTCAACAAGTGTGAGCCTTAGGGAGGGTTCAATTCCCTCCTTTATTATTCACTATGCGTATAATCTCACACACCCATTTGATCTCAAATGATGATATGTATTGAATGCTAAGTTTCTATGTTGAGTTCTCCAAAATGATCCATTTCATGCCTTCATCTGTACACAATGTATTTCTAGTTTCTTTCTACTCACAGGCCCATTTTATTTCATATGATCATCTAAAAATTTTGTCACTCTAAGTTCTCAATTGTTTCCTCTTGGTTGATCATCTCATAACTATTGAATGGGAGCTTTTGGATAAGCTATAGACATCCATTAAAGAATAAAGGATTTTATTAGATGATGTAGATGAAGTAGTAGCATTTTCCTTGGGAGAGATGCTTGCAAAATGGAGGCATAGATAAGTCATGTGAACTGTTTGACAGGATGCCTGAACGTAATGTGGTCATCAAAAGTGATGGTTGTTGGATATGCACAAAATAGATATATTGAGAGAATATATTTCTTTAAGTTACAACTACCCTAGTAGACATGCATGCAAAATGTGGAATCATAGGTAAGGCATTTGAATTGTTTGATTGACTACCTCCATGAAATATCGTCTAAGGCAAGCTCTCCATGTTCTCTACACCCCACAAGTAAATCTACTCTAATGAAAGAGGTAATAAAAAACTAGTTCACTTTGCATTTGTAACCTTGGGTAGGCTCTTAGCAATATGCTCACATTGAACCTTTGATGTAAAGGAGAAATGGACAAGCTCACAAGCCTCAGGAAGGCTTTCTTAGATAAGAAGTTTTTGAGCAAACAAAAATCCTCACTAATAATGCTGCTACATTTTTCTTGTTTAAATCCAAACAAAGTTGTATTATCTTGGGTAGAGGAGACTACTATTGTTTGTGGTTAAGGATCCTTTAGGTCAGTAGAATCACATGCAAACTAGATATGACATTGCAGTAAGGAAATTGTAATAAGAGCTAGGAGCTTGCCTAGTGATTAGGGCTTGAGACTGGACACTGCATGAAGCATTTGTAGGCATTTGAGTCTGAAGCATCACCAGCACAAAATCAAACTAAAAAGGAAACTTGCCAAATAAAACTAAATAAAAATAGTCCTCTTGAGTAAATATCAACATTGTATGAACAATACCATTACAGTGCACTATAATTGGTATAAATATATTGTTGGTTGAGTCCCATGACATAATTCTAGTTCCTAGGTACATCAATATGCCTACTTATCCAAGTATACCATTTTCTTACGAATAAAGGACAATCTACTAAAAAAAGAAAAGACCACTTTTTACAAATTCACATAGGTATAAACCCATTCATCTCTGAAGGTAATGCTCTTACTATTGTTTCAACCCCTAGTAAATTTGTTGTAAGTTCTCAAGTGATGATAGCTATAGCATTAGCAGGGAAAGCTCTCACCAATGTAGGCCCCAAGCCAGCATATAATCCTCTAAAACTGAGTTCTCTATAAATCTATCAAACATATAATTGGGAAATAGTTTCATGTTCATTAATATGAGCACTTCTTGCTTTTAAATTCATCTATTGGTTATCTAAGACTACTTAGTAGAATAGACCCTAGATGAAAAGGAAGAAGCTAAGTCCCATGGTATTTGTATATTTAAATTTTAATCATTTAACCCAATTCAATAATCCAACCATCAATCCTAAAAGATATCCTAATTTTTTTCATAAGAATCCAATAGCCTTGTAAAAGCCTAATCAAAATCTTTATTAAAAATTAATTTAAAAACATTTTTTCTAGAGTGGAGTCCATGTAAAAATGAAATTTTATGTCCTACCATCCTGATTGTGTGTATAGGATTTTTGCTAGCATTAATATTTGGAGCTATTTGAATATAGGTTTTTGCAACATCGAGAGGCAAAATAGCTAAGAAAAGGGAATTTTTACATTAAGTACCATGGTAGATTCAAAAATAAAAACAACATCAAACATACCTTTGTTTATGTGGCATTCCACAATGAATGCAGATTGATGGAAGGTTGCACTCCACAGGAAGCTTGTTTAGCTCTGCAGCTCTGTTAATACATTTGACAAATATCACAACTTGATTGAATTCTAGTGCATCAAGTAGATCATTCAGATTCCATCCTTCTCCAGCTCACTTAGTTTGATGTAGTGCTGGAAGAATCTCAAGACATAAATACCAAACACAAAGAAAGAGAGAATTGTTACTATTTTATCAGACATTATTAAACTCAAATAAATTCAACATATATCTCCATAGGCTATAAATGGAAAAAAATGTGTGTAACTTTATGTGGTGTGATCACCATCAAGAGTGAACAGTGCTACAATAATCCAACTCATATTTGTACCACAAAAAAGAACTAAACATAGCTAGTGCAATTATCGTCAAAACTTCCAGAGGTCAAGACATGATTTGTGCGACTTGATGTTTTATTATTTCAAATTTCATTAATGTGCTACACTGCATCCTTAGTAATGGGGGTTTCATTCTAATTTATGAATAAGATTAGGATGAGACTCATTAAGATCTTTGAGCAATTTCATAGTAGATATCACTATAACTGAAGATGAATTATATTCTTGATAAGTGTAAGAAATTGTTTTAGATTGTTCATTGTAGTTTGTGTCTTCTATTGCTATGGTTACTCATTGATGTGTGAGTGTTCATATTATTTTTATCATGGTCTATATTAATTGATCAAAAAATGAGCATTGTGAATTGTCCAACACTAATTTAGCATTAATTCATAATAGAATGCCCCATGTGCAGGGAATTCTAGTTTTTGCTTCAGTTATGGTTACATTGGGATTGCAGATCGTGTTAGAGTCTATTTGACAACTTGTTTCAAAGGTAAATTCCCCATTCAAGGATATACCTTTAAGAACAAGATATCTATTTCCCCCTAATGGTTCTCATGATGATTTGAACTTTTCATGAACATGGAAGATATATTATATGATTTTTTGGTCACTTATTTAGCTTTGTATCCTATTACTACAAATACAATATATTTTATTGGACATAACTACAACCATAGATACAATTTTGTGCTCATGATTTAAATCCTTTAAACAACATGCTTTTGCTAAGTTAAAATAATATTCAAGTGTTGGAGGCCATATGTATGTTCTTAAATACAACATCATTAGGTGAATGTTAATATTTTGGATTAGTAAACCCCCTTCACCGTTTTTGAAGGAATTACATGGTATAAGTGGCTTGAGCTCTAGCTTTCTATTTTTGCCAAAATTTTGTAAGTGGATACAAATGAAAATACTCATAGAAATCCTTGATGTTGAGTTTTACTTGGCTTGGTTTACATGGTTTTCTAGTGATGCAAAAGTGAACAAAATGAGGGCATACTTCCTTGTCCTAAAAGTTGAGTTTTATACTTGTTTATTTTGATCATTATTTTGGAGCTGTAAAATATTGAGCTTAAATGTGATATGGAGCATGCTTTTGTTTTGCACCAAATATTATGCTTTTGTTCTGCTCTTTTCCATATGTTCCATCATTAGTGTATTTTCTTTTAAATGAGCTAATGTTTCATATTACATATAAGTAATACTCTTACACCAACTTCATTCCTAAATTATGCAAAACTGAGGTGTATTGTTTGAAGGAGATAGGTGGTTCTGGGTTGTTGGAATTATGATTTCAGTTATTGCTGTGGAGTTGGTCCTTGTAATCTATTGCTAGACTTTTACAAATGCGATAGTAAAGGCATATGCCCAAGATCATTTCTTTGATGTCATCACCAATTCAATTAGTCTCACCACTATAGTTCTTGGAAGTAAATTTTAATAGTTGTAAGCTCTTCTCTGACCTTTTACTTTACATTGTGACATAGGATACTTCACATTTTGATTTTCTAAAATAATGCCTATGTAGTTAATAAAGCCAAATAATGTTTATATATGTGCTCCTAGCTAACTCGTATAACCCACATCAAACATAGAATATGTTTTCACTTTCCACTAATTAGTAGTTTCTCTAAAGAGTCCAAGTAGATGTGACCATTTGCATTACTTGATTCTGGAGATCTTATTTGTTCAGAACAATATTGGGGTTTCATTTCCTTAGAGATGATAGTAATGACTACTGCAAGGCATATGTATGTATACAATGTATTTAGAACACATGACTGCAAATAATACTAGTTGGCTCCTTCAGGATTACCATATCTAACCTCTCTTTGTATGTACATATAGGGATAAAAACTTTTGTCTTTATAGATGGTAACACTAATAAAAATAATTTAGAATTCTAGTGAGTAATAACAGTTGTAGGCATGCACAATAATGAAGAGGATGTATTCTTTTTTATTTAAACTTGATCATTAGTGTCTATCAAGTTATTTGTGTGGTGGTGGTAGCAAGAAGGATGTATAATCTTGTGATCACTAAAGCCAAAATATAGATTGCCAGGCTTCCTCTGAGAAAATGCCAAGTATGCTTCAAGTTTATATTAATGTGTATAATTTGAAATACTAAAGTTGATAGTGGGTCTTTTGTGCAATTAGCACTTTGTACAATTAGGACATGGTCAAGCACAGTTTTGGAGAATGTGAATTCTTTGGTGGGGAAAACAGCGTCGCCTGATTATTTGTAGAAATTGACATATCTCTATTGGAATAATCACAAAGACATATGCCATATTGATACCGTTAGAGCTTACATATTCGTGTCTCATTTCTTTGTTGAAGTTGACATTGTCCTACCCAGTGATATGCACTTGTAGGATTCTCATGACATTTGAGAAGCACTTCAAGAAAAAATGGAATCTCTTCCTGACATAGAATGGGCTTTTGTGCATCTAGACTATGAATAATTTCATAGACCTGGGCACAAGAACAAAAATTCCTAGATGTCTGTGATAGGTTTTATACTTTAACTAACTTTCCCAGCATCTTCTACCCTTTTTATAAACCTATTATATCTTAGAATCATTTAGAATGGTAGTGAGTAATAACAACTATAGGCATGCACAATAATGAAGAGGATGTATTCTTTTTTATTTAAACTTGATCATTATTGTCTATCAAGTTATTTGTGTGGTGGTGGTAGCAAGAAGGATGCATAATCTTGTGATCACTAAAGCCAAAATATAGATTACCAGTCTTCCTCTAAGCAAATGCCAAGTATGCTTCAAGTTTATATTAATGTGTATAATTTGAAATACTAAAGTTGATAGTGGGTCTTTTATGTAGTTAGCACTCTGTACAATTAGGACATGGTCAAGCACAGTTTTGGAGAATGTGAATTCTTTGGTGGGGAAAATAGCATTGCTTGATTATTTGCAGAAATTGACATATCTATGTTGGAACCATCACAAAGATATACACCATATCGATACCGTCTGAGCTTACACATTTGTGTCTTATTTCTTTGTTGAAGTTGACATTGTGCTACCCAGTGATATGCCCTTGCAAGATTCTCATGACATTGGAGAAGCACTTCAAGAAAAATTGGAATCTCTTCCTAACATAGAATGGGCTTTTGTGCATCTAGACTATGAATCTTCTCACAGACTTGAGCATGCAAATGGAAATTCCTAGATGTCTATGATAGGTCGTATACTTTAACTAACTTTCCTAGCATCTTTTGCCCTTTTTATAAACCAATTATGGTCAACCAGTACATTTCTTACAACATTATATGTAACCACTATCAATGATGTGTATGAAGCACATGCCATCAAAAAGATCTAAATGATTGTAGACTAGGGCATAGAATTATTTAAGGCAGTTCTCAAAACTTTGCCCTATATGGGGAAAAGTAGTAAAATATTAACACCTAAGGCTTTCTTACTATGAAATTATATCGAATGAGTACAAAATTATTATTTTCCTACCTACCCATAGTAGAGGTATTCCCAACCTTAACATAATAGAGATGATTCTTTAGACAGACAGGAAAAACATATTTAGTCTGAAAGGAAGAGCATAAAATCCTATTGCAATTTTCTCATATCCTTACCATTTTGGCCATTATGTTAAGGAACTTTAATCATAGGAAGGAGGATAAGGGTGGTTATGGAAGAGGGGAATGGCTATGAATTCCTCACTAGGTACACCCACTCAAATGGATGGTAAAGGGCCACATGAGGCCACAAGGGATGGTATCCACTCTTGGGCCTTAGGTAGAGGAATGATTGGATATGGATTTTTCACTAGGTACACCCACTTGTATGGATGGCAATGACCATAGGAAACCAAGAGTGATGGCATTTTCTCTTTGACCTAGGGTAGATGATTGATTAAGGCACCTTAATATGCCCCTTATCCTACCTCTCCTATAGTTGAACTCCATTAACAAATTTAGTATTCTATATTATTATATTAACCATCCTAATCCTATTTGAAATGATATATGCTTTAATATCACAAATAAGGAAGATCTATTTGTAGATTAGGTGTCAAATATTTCCTTAAATGTTGCAGGACCAAGTACATGATGTTATGCTTCTATTCTAATTTTTGTTGTACTTGGAATCTTTGATTTAGAGAAAATACTCAAGCATTTGTAGAAAGGGGATGTTACATACAGAAACAATATAAATCAAAGTCTTCCTAAGAAAGTAGCACTATGAAAAGTATATGAAAGCTTTCTGTATAACATCAACTACATGTGTAGTATAACATATTTTAATTAGTCATTACAATAAATATAAACAAGAAAAGATCATTTTTCATAAGGATTTGACAGCTCTCATAACATATCAGATCCAGAAGATGGATATCCAAGTTACTTGTTTTGTGACTAGCAGTCATACAGAATTTTAAAGCCTAGCAAAAAACCCAATAATAATATATCTACACACCACCACAAAAAGCACATTTATAAAAAAATAAATGCAACATATCTAATTCATAAAAATGTACCACACATGTTCCTTAAAGTAGGCAACAACACGTTCTATGCATATTTCAAGGCTTTCACCATTTGGGGGAGAAATGTCATAACTGCGACACCATTCATGAACTTTTTCCTTTTCATATCTATCAGTTGTTTCCTGTTTGTTGAGGCCTTACAATTCTCCATACCTGCATTGTAGTAAACATTTATGGAGTAATCATTATAAACTTATATTGTACACAGTTTGAAACTATTAATATCCAAGAATTGTTAGCATTAAGCTTTTACATTTGCTCATTGAGTTGCCAAGCTGTTATGATTGGAATAGAGTGTTTTTGAGTATCTTCACTAAATATCCTGCTCCATGCCTTGGCCTACTCACTCTCATTATGTATTATTATTGGTACCTGCATCACACGGAATTCAACTTCAAGCTTTAGTCATGTTTAACAAGTCATTATATAAATGTTGACATCCAAACCTAATAACTCATATTATAGATGTGCTACTGAAACCACAATAATAAATTTGAATTTAACAACTAGAATTACATCCTAAACACCTCAGCCTACCTAGGATAGTCATTTCACAACTGCCTCCAATGAAATGAATCTAATATTTTATTCTTTTTTTCATTAAAAGGACCTTTAAATTTATAAAAAATTTATAATCATCATTTTTTAAAACAATAAATACACAGCTTTGAGATGATACTCAAGTTCAAGTCTATCATGACAATTGACCAACAAATTGTGAACATAGGGTGATTATAGAAGGATGTAATTATATTAACCCAATGCATATTCCAAATAAAATGAGAAAATCTTGACATTATTCAAGAAATTTTAAGATGCACAAATCACATTGAACCAAGTGTTTGGTGAATCCCATGTAAGCACACAATTTTCTAGCTTTAACCAAAGGTAAGAGGTTTGATACCAGCCTCTACAGCTCTAAACATTCAAAAAATTGCTCGCAAGTCAACTATTGAGCAGTGGCTTAGAAATTGGTTGAGTAGAAATGGCCATAATAACCTTTTAAGAATATCAAGGCCTCAAGAAAAAGAATAATTGGAAATTTAGAAGGCTCCTACCAAATGCAATTTATCTAATAAAATCACCCCCTCATTTTTCTCAATGAATAAAAGTCCATCTATGCATTTGTCAACTCTTGCTAGATACAGAACTTAAATTTCCTAAGAATTGATACTAAACTCAAGTAATAACCATTTAAACACCTGCCCTTGCATATATAGAGAAGAAAAGTAGTTGATGCTAGAATAAACATAAAGTAAAGTTTTGACTAGAAAACCTTTTTCTTGTGGTATTGATTCATCGCAAGCATAGCCGTCATCTGAGCCCGAACCAATGCAGAAGTAAATATCAGATCAACTAGAATGTTGCTAATATTTTTTTCTAGCATCAACATCTCCTTCTACTCCTTTTTGAGTTAGGGGTACATCCACACACCCAATGAATAAATTTTTCTCATTGCATAATGACTCCCTATGATGGATCAAAATCAAGGTTGCTTCAGCTGTAACATAAAATATGACAGAAAATTGCATTATAGATAATAATTTATTTGCCTTATAGGTCAATTCCTAATCCTTTTAAACCATCATGCATTCACCTTAGTGTGTTGCTTTCTAATCCGAACCTTAAAATAAGGATCCAAAAACATTTACTGAAGCTACAACTATGAATTTTTTAATTACCAATAGAAATCAATAGAAATAGCCTAATAAAATTTCTTAGACTTAGATGTTATGAGCTTGTCTTCCACAAAAATATGCCCAACTATTTTTTTTTACCATTGAACTAAACTTTATCATGAAAAGTTCAAAAGACAAAGGAGGAAGCTCTAACCTTTTTGGAGAGATTTAAATTTGTAAAAAAATAAATATCAAGTTAGAGAGCTATTCACTTTTGGTGAAACAAACTTCATTTCATTTATGCTTGTTTTTAGGCATTGGAATTTGCAAGAAAGCATACTTTGTTAGGTTCAAAAAATAAATATAATCAACCAACAAGGTTTTTTCTTAATTTTTTACAAAATGTAACTAAATCTGGGGTTACTAGGTAGCTTCGATAAGAGCATATACAGATCAATGCCTTGATAAAATGGATAAAATTAACATAACTAAATAGACATGAATAAGTATGCTAAATGAGATTGAGTAAGCCCTACACAAGGCTAAAACAATCACCAATATAGAAGGAATAAATTCTATGTGAAGATTATTAAAGCCTAATTTTCTGTTGAATGCAAAATGCAAGTTGCTAGGGCCGTCCTTGAAATAGATAGTGGCTAACTTGATATTTATTTTAGAAATGTTGTTAGGACCAAGAATTTTCACAATCTAGGGACAACTGTTCTCATGACTCCTTGATTCAAGGTTAGACTAGTAGGAGGTTGTGAGTTGTGCAACAACTCACAATAAGGTTTAAGCTAATATTATAAGTTATTAACTACAAAATAACACTATGGATCATAAACAAACAAAAGACTACTAGACTAAAAATGTGTTCTTAGCAATAGTAGTTGTCTATTCATTTAATGTGACAAGAATGTATTTAGAGCCATGCATGAGAATCTGAAAAGAAGTTCAACCTTCACTGTTTGACTATCATGGCTATACTAGGATAACTATGGTACAAGGGGTGAATTGATAAATCTATCCCTACAATTGGGACTGACAATAGCAAAAAATAAATAAGCAATATTTGAGAGAGATTTAAATAACATAGATCACCTAGAAGGCTCTTAAGGTTGGTTCTGCATGATAAAATCAGAGGTTTAAAAAGCATAGTTGAATTACTAGTCACAATGGGAAATAGAGGCTTGTTGTCTACTACTTGGAGAGCTAATTGTCATCTACCATGTTTATTCATTTTTCTATGATTTTTAGAATTAGAATAGATATTTATGCTTAGATATCAGCTACTGCTTTCCAAACTACTATCTGTCTCTATCACTGGCATGCCTTTTTGCTTGGATATAGGATGTAGAACTTTAGAGTTTTTCCTTACTTGTGTAGCAATCCTTGAAACTTGTTTTGCATTCATTCAAGCTAGTGCCCAAGGGCTAATATTTATAGATCCTTTATTCTTTTGCACTGTCTATTCATTGGGTGTCCTCTTTATATTTTGATTATCTACCTCGATGGATGGCATGACACTATCTCTTGGCAACACAGAGAACTGCAAATCACCAAACTAGTGTAGTAATTTATATAGATCTGTTGACATAAAATATGAATAACATGTGCACATTGTATTTGTCTCAAAGATTGTAGATTCAAACTTGGTCCTCTACAAAAAGGCATGGTGGAGTGCACCAGGTGATGGAGTAAACTCATCAAACACTTGCTTTCCTAAACTTCTCAAATGATGACATTTCATCTTTAGACCACAAACTGGACATGCAAATTTTCCCTTTGTCTGAAGACCTAAAAGATCATGTATAATTGGATCATGTACAATTATCATGTGCAACTTAAGCATTCAATAGTAATGTGTAAGCACTATAACAAACCAAAAATATGTGATCTTAACAATATAACATACTACAAAAATGAGTTAGCCCAAGGGCATCATGTATTGTCCATACAAGCATTGCATGGAATTGAAATTGTTGATGTCCTATTGGTCTAGAGATATCATACATAGTGATGCCATTCCATAACTTCAAAAACTCATCAATTAGGGGCTCAATATACATGTTCATATCTTTAACTTGGTATTTACCTAGCAATTGAATGAACATAAACATTATGTAATTATTATAACCATTTTTATACACTATTTATAAATTAATTTAGATAACTGTAAAATAAAATAATACCTGTCACAATCATTGACAACATTATGTGCTCCCTCTTTATGGACATCCAAGGAGGAATGTTATTGTTAATAACAAAAATAGGCTATACTGAGTAAATAGATCTCATATCTCCATATGGATTGACACCGTCTGTCACCAATGAAAGTTTCAGAGTATAAGGTTCTTCTTTAAAGTGTGTCCATGTTTCTTCTATCTCTTTAAATGCAGAACCATCGGCCGACATTCACATAATGTCATCTTGACTTGTATTGTGTGCATGGTAGTCCATAAATTGTGCCAAGCTAGTTCACTTGAATAACCATTCAAGACGTGGAATAATGGGAATGTACCGAAGAACCTTGTGAGACACTTTTTTTGTTATTTGATTTGACCAATATCTACTAACATGACAATCAAGGCATTCTATTGCAAATTCATGTTGTTTATGATATAGAATGTGATCATTGAGACATGCATGTATTGTTTGATACTTCATTCCAATCTGATCCCTAATGTTAGATGATTCTTAGTATGAACGAGGAAAAATGTTTGATGGTGGTAACAAAAACTCACTAATCAACCTACAACAAAAAATATGCATTATTAATATAATGAATAGTAATTGTATACTAACATTGAAGATGACAAAAATGACATACATTAGCATACGTGGCATTGCTACATTGGATATACTATTCATAACCTTTAAGTTCACCAACAACACTATAGCTAATAGTAGAGTTGTTTGGGAGCCTTTGTATAAGGGCTCATGTGCCTTCTCAAGTAAAGGTATATCAAGACCATCTTCATCATTATTATTAGATTCGCTAGCACCATCATTGTGAGCCTCTTCATTGCTTGCCCCAATACCATCTTCTTCGATCATGTCCTCTGGCACATTATCATCTTCTTCCATGGGAGTTTTATCCTTAGCTTGGATATTCACGCCTCCATGTTCCTCCAGTAGGAAATCCACATTCAGCAATGGACAAAAATTGTGGCCCCCTTCAACATGACCATATTCCCTACAATGACTTTGGGCTGTTGTGATTAGAATTCTTTGATTCTTTAAGCCCTTACACTTTTTGCAAGGACAATAACATTTATCAGGTTTTCTTTGGAACTAAGCCCACAATGCAGCCATTGTCTCATTATTTTGTTCTAGGTTCATATTGTTAGGCATGGTCTTTCTTCACAGGAAAATATACCTGCAAATAAATTGGACATGTTGTAGTTAATGTTTATATCTGCACATATGGAAATTGTTGATTAATGTTTTCAAATGTAACTAAAATGATCCTATAATTTCTAGAAGGCCTAGATGTTTGTAAAATGTGGATTTATAGATAATGTATCTTAGTTATTTGCAAAATGCCTCAAAGAGATGTCACAAGCTAAAAGTTACTTAGGTGCTAACAACAACATGCCCTGACTAATCTTGATAGCAATGACTAATTTTATTAATTCATCAACTAATGAAGATGACTAAAAGATTGAAACATATTAATGCAATCTTCAATCAAGAACATGTGAGCTCAAAAGATGGGTAAATCTCAAAAACTCATAAGCCTAAGATCATTGCAATTTCAACCATGAAATAATTGCAATTGAAATTTGTTGAAAAATAGGCCTAAGTGGGTTGGCCTAAGGGTCAAAAGAAGAATTCAGATTTCACTTAATTACAAATCAATTAGCTTATGCAAGTTTGGCCTCATGGTGGTTGTACAATTTTGAAAAACTTAATCCTTAGACCATTTGGGCTAACATCAAGGGAGGTGAATTTAGGACTCAAACATCTATAAAGGTTGGATTTTGAAATTATTTGGAACATCAACCCTTCCAAGTACTTCTTGATCCTTAAAATGGATCCAACACCTTCTCTTGGTCCAATATTGACATTCTATGCAAGAAAATATACCCCTCATGTGGATGGAATCTCCCAACTCATAATTGTCCCATTCACCTAGTGACCCTCAAACAACTCCCTGTCACATTCAAAGATCTTTGTCTCTAGTCTCCCTGCGTATCTTTGCACAAAATCATATCAAATAGGTGCATAATATATTAGCAACCCCTCTTCCATGAGTTACATATACAATACAGCAGTGGGAGTGGTCAAATTCATTGAGTTTGCCTCAGATAGTCAAGTTCTGTCATGTGACAATGACAATCTCTTATTACCTATGCAAAATCCTTTACAAATGACTTTTAACAAATAAAATCAACTTAAAAAATAACCTTCTCAATCATTTTCATATTCAAAGAAAAGCTTTGAAGTGAAATAAAGCTTGCACCAATTAAAAACAACCAAATTGCATAGTCACTATTTTGTGACAATTTTAACAGTGAAATATAGAGTTTTTTTTATTGATTTTCCAAGGCCATCACATTGAAATCTCCTTGAAACCTTTACACATTCATCTATCATGTTCATATAAACTTCTTTTTTTCCTTTTCAAAATTTCCTAACTCCGTAAAACTGACCAAATTCCCTTTAACTATCTTGGGACAGTTTAGAATAACTTTTAATATCTTTAATAATAGTCCTTTATGATAACCTTGGGCTTTAGGACTCAATTCTTGTGACATTTTTGAGACTAATTGCCCTTTCTAATGCTTAAAAGACTCATAAACCTTCAATTAATCCCATGACTCTACTATAGTGCCATATATGGCTTGTTTGGCAACATTTTGACATATTTTCAAATTACATTGCATTTATTTGCATTTGATATGCATTTTATGACTCTTTGACCCCATTTATCAACCTAGTACATTCTAGGACTCCCTTTTCCCATGACATTTTACTACATTACATAAATGACCCTTGTCCTTTCATCTTGATGCCAAGAATGGCTTACGAATTGAACTTTAATGATTACAAACATATCAAAAAGGAACTTCATAGGGTCTTATTACATCAAATCCCACAGAATAATCCTACAATTCTGCAATAAGGCACATAACTTGCTAAAGGTTTTGTAAATGGCATGGCAAGCTAAGAAGGCTTAATCTTGGGCAAAAATATTAGAAAAATGCTAAATGTTATAAAAATGTGAAGGAGAGAGTGAAGAATGCAGAACATTTCTTATTGCTTCATTATCTAATATATAGTCATTGCTGAACATTTTGGTGCAGTTACAACCATTTCTAGAATTTTATTTTACATCTTTTTACAAGAAGTCATTGTTAATAATACATCAACATTTATTAGGAAAGCTAACTACAGTTTTGTTATAAATTTTTTAATTGACACTTTCTTTATCCCTCACCTTCAACTTCAAGTTTATGTATTTATTGTGAGTGGTGATTGTAATTTTCATGTATGGACCAATGCTAGCAAGGGCCGAATAAATATTTTCCATTATAGCAAGCTAGTTTGTAGATAACTGTTTATCATTTCATGTGACTACTTCATTTGGGACTACTATCTTGTAATATTGTTTCTTTGTAGGAGTTTAACTACTTCCTTAGTCGGAGGCTTCTACTTGTCCATAATTAATTCCTACACTACAAGCACTTATAATGGATAGAGAATTTGATGGAATGTGTCCTGAAAAAATAACAAACAAATGTGAGAAGGAGAGATACATGGCAATTTACTAGGCCCATCAAATCTCCTCTGTGGTCCTTGCTTAGGAGGCTCATTCTTTGATGTAATGCTTTGACATCTTCTTTGATGTAGTCCTTTGACATTATCATCTAGTTAACTGTAGGTCTAAAACCACAAGAATTCATTGTCAACAAATGAATGCACTGAAAATTGAATGAGTCAATCTTTGCTCTACTTTGACAAAAAAAAAGTCAATGATAATTTCACTCAAGCATTGTAAAAGTCCTCTATTCTATGAATCTATTTTATAGTTATTCCAGAAACAAGATGTCATCAGCCTCTCAAACTAAAGAAAGAATGGTGCTATGGGAAGAGTAGTAGATAAGTAAGCAGTTAAGAATGCACCTGTAATTAAATACCAGTAGCCTCCTTTGACCAAGGATTAGACCTAAAATTATAGTTTCCCAGTTTCTAGAAGCATCTCTGTGTGATCATTTTTTGGGATTTGGCAACACAAAAAAAGATAATAAATAAACTATTTTGAGTCATCCTAGTGTATGAAAAAAAGAGTCCAAATTTTCATTCTCATATTCTATTAAACCAATTACTTAAGAATTATGGGATGGAAAGGAGGAGACATCATCAACATAAAATAATAGAGCACAATTACATAGTTTGATTTAGTCATGTTTAATAGAAACAAACATATGGGAATTAGGGCATACAATCTACTAGCAAGGGTCCCTTACTACTATTCCCTTCTTCCACAATAATGACCAATTGAGAGAACTCCTTATTGATGAACCAAGCTCCCTCTAAGAGTACTAGGGTCCCCTTAATAGCTTGTTAGAATGTCCTAACTATTGACACAACAATATATACTCTAAGAATATATCATTTCTAATTCCTAATAAATGATTCCACTCTTGTAGTCTTCACTACCTCACCCACCGTGATAGTTTGAAAAGTGGTCTACAAGTTGCAATACATATAAAGTTTATGTTCTATAATGATGAATTTTTTCCTCTAATACATAGATTGACACAAAAGATTAATTTTCCAACAAAATCCATAGTAATAAAGATCCCAACAATTGTATGCTTATGGCACATTCTTAGTACTGGAAAAAATACAATGAAAGACTTGTCTTTTGCATGCCTCCTTTGGCTGAGCTTGTTTTTCCATCTTTCTTGGACATCCGAGCAATTAAGCATACAAATTTTTATTTTTGTGTCCTTTTCACAATACGAATAGAGGGACAATGTGCCAACTTCTCCTCCATAAATCCATTGCTCCTATTTTTGGAATGATGTCCACTAATCGGTGATGACCTTGACCATTGACAAAGACAATTTTGCTGATGTTATCACCATCTTTGGTCATTATTTTCTACAGAGGTCACTTGAACTCATCTTTGAAAAATAATCTTAGATTGTATTTAGAGCACTCCCTTACCTCCATACTATCAGCAACCAATCCCTAGGCCCCTAGATGGTTGTCTTCCTCATGTCTATGGGATTGATCATCCCTTTCCACCTTTGCCATTATAGCTTATCTTCCTCAGTAGCTTGAGACACTATAGACCAATTAACTCAGATTTTATTTCACCTGATCTTGTCAAGATCCAAGATATTTTTATCCTTCCAATGACCTAAGAAATTAATCGTATTTTGGTATCATAAAGAAATAAAATGTTTGTGACTTTCAAATGAGAAGTAGACCTAAATTTTTCATGAACAAACATCAATAAGTGTTGATACACATTTTCCTCCATTATTAATGAGATAAATATAAGTTTTATGATATTATTATGTACAAAAAAATATTTCTTCTTGGCCCTTTAGAAGCATTGTTCAAATTTGTCTCTATATTGTTTACCGCTAAATTATAAAAACACCCTTCACAAGCTGTACTTGACTTTGTATCAATTTTTTCAAACCTTAAACAATTCTTGTCTTAAACATCAAGGGCAAACTCTGATGAAATGCATCAACAAGTCTTAAGTGATTGAACTCATTTATGTTTCCATGTTTTGCAGTCAGATCATTTTTTACTTGTACTTGTATTACTTGCATTAAGATTGTTTATTGCTGTTGCAGAAACTCATCTCGTTGTTCCCTGTCATCCTTGTCTCGAAAACTCAGGGGGGGCATCAAAAAAAATCTATGTTCTCTTTGATAATATATTATGGCTGTCAATAAATTGCAGGAGGAATAAATCTCACAAGCTAGCAAGATCCAAATCTAATACCATCTGTAATGTTTCTTTTAAATTTTCGTTATTTTTCCTCAAAAATAAAAAAATATGATCCGCAGTTATAGCAGCACAATTAGTTATAGACATAGTATCAACATCACAAATTGTAGGTTTACCAACATAATTTAATTTGAATATAATATTCAAAATATATTTCAAAAAAGATATGACTTATCCATTGTATCTGCTATTAACTATCTCAAATCTACAGTGATCTTTCTTGACTAAAATGCCCTCAAATTGTCTTTATATCTGTCTAAACCAGGGGGGTCATCTACTAACTCGGCAATGGAAACTAAGAGGATTTTTTCCTTGAGGGGTTTTGTTCATAGATTATTGAACCACAGTCCATGCTGAAAATGGAATAATAATTTAATATAAATGATATTATCAATTGATGTCTTCTTCTCCTCACTGGAACACTAGTGCATAGGATCTTCCCCCAATACATCTATCTTAATATCCTCTGGAAATAAATAGTTAATGATGATTTCATTACATTATTTAGACCAAACACTATCTTTTACTTTGGAAATTTCTTTCCATTCTCTATATCCTTTTCTTGATTTTATTTGTCATTGCTGATATGATTTTGGCTTATTTAGCACTTCTAATTCTTTGGCAGATATTGGAAAAAGGTGTTGATTTAGAAAGTAAATCCTCCTTGTCATGTGGTAGCTACTCTCAATTGCATCCCTTGTCCAAACCATTTTAAAATAAAATAATATTTATATATATTTACCGAAGCATATTCAAATAAATTAATTGTTGGAGGGTATAATTATAGTTTAATTTTGAGGTGAGGACATTACATCCCTACCAAGCCAGGCAAAGATAAATAGTCAATAAAGACTCAGAGTCCACCCACTTACCACCTTCTCCTAGCAAATATGAAGGACTATATTGGTAGAAAAAATAAGGAGCAGAGTGGGGGAGGTGGGCAATTGATAAAGTCTATCACAATAGGGGATTGAGGGAAAGTGCAAAAGAAAGATGAAATGGCCACAGTATGGAAGGAGATATGGCATATTCATAGAGCTAGGCTACTATGAGGTGCATAGCTAAAGCACCCCATCCAATAGTAGGAACCAAAGGGGGTGGATGCCTTGATGAAATCGTGTGGATAGAAGGCTGTGGGGTTCCAACTATCTCTAGCTCATCTCCCACCCCCATGCAATGGTGGGAACTGGTGAGCATGAAAACAAGTCAATGCTAGCTATCTATAGAGAAGTCTGCACCAAAAACCCCCTATACCTCCATTTCTATAGTTCCTATTGAGCCCTATTCACCCTATTAGAAAAGGGAAAAGAGAAACAAGAAATGAACTGCCAATCATAAATCACTTCTAAGCTATGTTAGGCTATCAAAGCTCGAGTTCTATTCTGACTAGTTAGATTGTTTGAAACTTTGAAGTCTCAAATAGAAATGGGAACTAGGAAACATAATAAAAATGGGCTTAAACTAAGGAATGGTGGTTTCATGGTGTTACAAAAATCATTTTGGAGTTTTTATAGTTCTACATCCATGTGAAAATAAACAACAAACAATGCTCATACATGAAAACCTTAATTGCAACATCCTTTCAATTTTGACCCCAGACTTCCACTGGTTGCAGTATAAAAATATATAATGTGCAACAGCATATATGTATTTGAAGACTAGTCTAAGTGAAAGAATAGCTTAGGGTTGTAGATTAAAGGGTGCTTAAACCAAGACATGTGACAACACATCAATAAATTTAACTAGTGAAGACAGTAATAGACTTCAGTGGTCATGTATTTCTTTACCAATTTATGCCCATTATGGATGGCCACTTATCACAATTCAGAAATAGTGGAATGCAATTTTGAACCTAATAACTATTGGTTGTTAATAGAAACAAAATAATCAACCAAACATATGAAAACATAAAAAATGTGTGACGTAAATACCAGTTTAAGTGCAAAAAGTGCTAGATTCAGAGCTGAATGCAAGAGATGGAGTCCAGTGTTCCAGATGAGGAGCTAGTGGTGGGAAACCAAGCAGCATTGGCATGGGTGGACCCAAGGTTCTGTAGCTCTAGCTACTTCACGAGCTCAACAATGAAATTGAAAAAAAAAAATTCATTGTAAAGTTAAGCCCGTGTTGGTCAAAATTTTGACCAACACAGGCTTAGATTTTTAAAAACAAGAAATTTTTCCTTCTACAATGTGACTAAGCTAAACCTTTGTAATTTATGGTCAAAATCTTTGTTTGAAAAATGACCTCAAATGTACTAGTATTTAAACCATACTAAGCCACTATACAAGCATAAATCAATACAAAGTCACATTCAACAAACATTATCGAGAATAAGTATTAAATCTTGGGAAGGTAAAAGCTAATTTACACAATATAGCTTCTATTTAAAAAATAAGACATGAGCACATTTAATGATCCCCAAAGAGGTGTAATAGAAAAGGATTAGGTTTAACTAACTTGCTTAAGTTATGCACAATTCAAGAGGTAGTTACTATAATGACCCCATCAAAAAAAGGTTTGATAATAAATTAATAATTGTGTAATATAACAAAGAACTATAAAATTAATAATAAGAATAAATTGAAATAAAAATAAAATTACAAGTCCATAACATTAATATAAAATCATCTATTCAAAATGCATTTGTTTTGATTTTCCGCTTTAAAATCATCATCTATGTATGGTGCTTATCGATAAAATCTTTTAGTTCTTCCTATACTACACCCTTTCTTTGTTTGTTTGTGTGTGCATGTTCACATCGGGCACTTTCTCTGACAATTTGTGTGCACAATCATGGGGCAACCATTTATTGTCATGCACCCACCAAAATTCCATACATTCCAGCATGTGAAAACCATTTGCTGTGCGATTGTAGTTTAAATAGCACCCATATCATAAAAGCCAATGTTGTTAATATTATGATAAAACTAGCACTAACAATATTTAAGGAGGTGGTGCTAGCAAAATAATTAAATTTAAATTTCCAAGGGCAAGGATGGATGTGAATCTTTCACCAATTAGTATAAAAGAGAAATCAAGTCATTAAGAAAAGGAGCATCTATTCGGAATGAATATTATGTGACTTTGCACATAATTGTTAAAGCCAAAGTGAACAAAACCCCTCCAAGGATATTCAGAGACTTAAAGATGAACAACCTTCCTCCTATCAAATTATTGGACAAAAACCTATAAATTGTCTAGGCATCAAGGAAAAACATTCAAGTAAAAATAATTGCAAATAGAGAAGACGATAATAGTAGAAAATCAAGATAAGTCTATTTTCAAAATTGTGTCTAAGTGAGAAAATCGAATAATATAGAAAAATTCACAATTCTTTATTATGTTATATTTATAAATAAAAATACAAAGTATCATTTTTGAGTTATAATCCAAGAGATACATATTAAAAAAAGAATTGAGTTGCTTCATATCAAAATCTTGACAATATCATGGATGTCTTTTGAAAAGATTTCAAAGCTCAATGGTCATGCTCTAGGAATTGTTGAGAAATGCAACCCCATTGGTTGCATATGTGAAACAAAGAGATGAAGTTAAAGGTTAATTACCTTGCACCCATCCTATAGGTGCTCCAACAATCAGCAAAGGAGATCTATGCTACCCAACTTCAATATGACTTCTACCTCCATGGATTCAAAATTCAAACTCATTTTTTGGGAGAATTTATTGCTTGTTGAGATATTATTATAAATGAGCAGCTCTGTGCCCATTTGTAATGGAGAATCCATTTCATGTAAATGAGCTATTGAGTTCATATATATAACACTTTTTGACTCCTTATTAATCAACAAAGAAACCTAAGTGTATGTGTCTTGCATTGTAGATGGTTGTTCTCAAAAGTCTAACTCTTAATTGTGTCTATGAATGTCTAATGCGTATGTGTTTTATCATTGTTACTTTTGTGGACTAGTGATCCATGATTCATAAAGATCTATTTCAGTTATAAGAGAATATATGTTGAGCATGAGACTCTTCATTTATGTTATTTCCTTTGTTGCTTTTTTTCTCCTTTCATTTACAATAAGGATTATGCTGGAATAGGTGAATAACTGGCCTTGTAATCATGGATATTGACTCACAAACCTATGATGCATTTGCGTAGCTTTCCATGATTGGTAGTTAAGTAGGATGGATTTATTCTAAAAATATATTTAGACCAACAAGTCAACCCTTGATCCATTGGGAATGACTTCATTGATCTTGGTTTACCACATATAGTCTCAAAATCCAGAATATTAAAATGTAATTAAATGACACAACTATTGCATAGTTGTCAGACTCTTGTATATGATGACACATAGAATAAGCCACTCCTTTTTCTATCATCAAACCTATGTTAGTGAAATGGTTGCTCTAACAAAAATACACTGCTAGATGTTATTTCCATTTTACATTTATCTGCCATCAAAAGAAAGATTTTGAAAATGATTGTTGAATGTCTTCTAACACATGGCCTAGAAAAATATGCAAGAAGAAAATGATGTCAGTTTTCAATCTCATTTCATTTAAATGAGAGAAGTTGTTGCTTCTAGCATGTATTTTGCATTGACAACAAGAAGTGGCAAGTCCCTGAGACACCAGCACATAACTAGTCCCACATCAGTGGCCTTTCCTACTAAGAAATTATGTTGTAGTTGTTGTCCGATCAGTGTTAATTTTTGAAGGAAGATAATCCAACCATAATAGTGGGAACTCATCTGTAGATTATTGGTTTACCATAAATTTTTGTGCATAGTTGACATTATATAAGAAGTAAAATGCTCATCCAATTTTTGTGAGATATGAAAAATATGAAATACAAATCATTGTATATCAATAAATTACAAGGGCAAACAAATATAGAAACTCTTGTCACTTGTATTCAAGTAGAGTCCTTCAAATTTTTAGACATAATCTTCCCTCAATTGTTTTGTTGATTAGGAATGCATCTGGATGAAACTATGTGAGAGTAATATATATCAACAGTTTGGTTATATTATATGATGTAAACTACTCAAAAACTTGCCTAGACACATTCACAATTCCTCTAAATTTGACATTATTTTGTGTCAATAGGTGAAAATTTCTTTTCAATATATAAAAACACAAAAATGTAGATGAAACATGCATGTAACATTACCATTCAGAAGTGCTAACTAAAAGAAGCAGATTCAACTAATAGAATTAGATAAGTACTCTGGTTTAGGTAGGAGATGTTTTCCATTTCCTTTGCCTAGCAGGACAAACATGCCTCAAATCATTGATGACAAACATGCAGTGTTCAGATTGCTGTTTGTAGATGATAATAGAATGCATTGAAAGAATTTGTACATGTTGTCTTATCTATTGAAAAGAGAATGTACATGTCTACTTCAAGAGGCCAATTTAGACGATTTACTTCAAAGCATTATTTATACACAACTAACTATTTTTTCTCTTATTGATTTCATGCACAATTGAATATTTTCTAACTTTGTAGGCTATAGAACTTTTAAAACACAAAAAAAATGATTTTTCAATTTAAGGCTATAAACTAGTTTACATCAATGTTGCTTGCTTATAATGCATATTTCAGTCAAAGAATGTGCACTAGAATTTCATTCTAAACTTTAAATCACTTGATATATAGATCTTGATTGTAATTCATTGTATCCTAATTACAATCATTTTGGCTACTACACAGGTCCATGTAGAAGTAGATGCTTTTTCTTGTTTTGTAGAGTTGCTGAGTAATTTTTTGGACCATTTTTCTTAGAAGCTAGACAATACTATTGTAGGCATCCATTCTACAATGGTATGAATGACAGAACTTTTGAAGATACATGATGAAGAGTTGTGGTGCCATCTTGATGCTACAACCAAGGTATGGATCTAACAAATAAGAAGAAAACTAAGCAAAATAGGTCTTAATGTGCTCAAAAGTATACAAATTTAAGGTGAAGATACAAGTTTAAAAGCAATATGAGGGGCTTTCAAACAACAATTATATGACAGAAGAAAGTTATGCAGTAACTAGGATAGCTAAAAATTCAACAAACATTTTCACCTAAATAGAGAGAGGTCAAACAGATGCAAAACAACAAAGTGTGATTTGTCACAAAAACTAATCTTCTGCTTGATTTTTACCATTACAACAAAATAATGTTTTTTCATAGGAAAATGAGTCTTATTTTGATTCACATTACATTTTTGTGCTATTTTCATTATATTTTTTCTTTAAATTCTATTTCTAGAGACTTTCCATAATTGTCCCAGATCACCATAAACTAGGACTTGTACAGATCTGCATCCTTCATTTCTAACCAGTCATATGAGAGAAGCTAAAGGTGGGGTGTTATCCTGGTGGGTAGTAAGAAACCTCTCCTAACTCACAAGTGAATGAGAGCTCTGTTGACAATCATAGAATTTTTAATGTTGTACAATAATTTGTCTTTGGATGCAAGTTAATGTGTCTTGAAGAGAGTGATATTTTATCCCATGGTAGAAACCTAACCTTTCATCTATGTTAAGATATCCTTTAGATGAGAAATCATTATATGTTTATCAAATACTACTTTATGGAAAAGATATAATGGAGCATGCTTCTTCTTTCTTGTATTGTGCAGGTTAACCCTCAGTTTTATTCATTCGGGTGGATAAATTATTTTAATCAAATGTCAATCTATAAATCAAAACTTCAACTTGCCTTTGTAACACTGGGAAGGAGACTCTTCAATTTTTCCAGATGTGAATTAATCCTTTCACGCCACCTTCTTTCAGCTTCACTGTGACTCTTTGATGATGCAAAAGCTTTCTCTTCTGAAATCTCTTTTAATGTCAACTTTGAAGCATTCATGAGCTCTCCTCTACTACAATCAAGCACCAAAGAACCCAAGCTATCAAACCCTATTGGTGCTGAAGCTATAAAACTCTTTTGTCACATACTCCTAGCCACAAAATGTAGTGTAGGAAATTATTAAGTGCACAAGCTATCTTCCAATCGCATAACAATGAAATTAGGGCGGTAAACAACACTTTTTCTTATTTTAACATAGTGTAAGCCCTTGTTGTTCAAAATTTTGACCAATACAGGCTTGTATTTAAATATATATATATATGTTGCCTTGCACATTTCAACCAATTTGACCCCATTTTATTAGATGGTCAGAAATTTTGGTCTAAACATAGGGTCAAATGTACTAGCAGTAGGAGTTAAACTGTCGTCAGAATGCATTTTTGATACATGGAAAGCTCTATTTTTGAAACTGGTAGCTAACTATTTACAAAATTTTTCCCAAACATGCACATCTATGGAGCTAAAGACTTGCATACCTGCAATCCTATGGACCTACGGACCTGTGCACCTCAAAATGGTCCAAAATCTAAAAAATTTACTGAGTGTCAAAATTCAAATTCTAGCATTTGGGTTTCAATCTTCTTCATCCCAAAGCTATTTTTGGATACTTTCCCTTGAAATTATCTATAACCTTGGTAATTTTGGCCACATCTGGTAAATCCAAAGCCTCATACTTTTCGTTGACCTTTTTTTTAAAATTTTCTACCTCAATTTGAGTGCCAACAAAATCCCCAAGTTTGGTATCCAATTCTAACAATGCTTCTTCTATATTGAAGCCTTGTTGGGTGTCCTCATCATTAGTAGCTTCCACAAAAATCTTCCTAAAATTCTCTACCACTGTCTCTAGAGGTAACAAATTTTCTCATTCCTCATCTTCAAAAATATCCAAGCAAGTATCCTTGTAGTGTCTCTCTGCTTCCAAAATTCACTCTTGGGCTTGGTCCTCGAGCTGATGAATCTCCTCATGTAATTTTTCCATTACTTTATTTCTATCTGCTAATTTCTCTATCCAATCATCAATCATATCTAACTCTTCTCCTATATATACATCAATCAAAATCTAGTACCTAAGAAGATTTATGGCTTACAAAGTTTGTAAATCCTTACTCCAGGTCCATAGTCCATTCATAATGTTGAAGTCTTGCTTCAAAATTGCTACGATTTTATTCACATTCTTCTACATAGCATGTAGTAACTTTAAATTTCTTGTAATAATCAAAATACCTTTCTCCTCAAAAATTTATTGCCACTATTGATAGGCTTTCAAAAATGGATTCATATGCATAGCTTCACTTTCTTTAAGGATAGAATTTAATGTGTCCTTAGGGTGCTCAAGATCAAGAGGACCAACCACTTTGGCCAAATATCCCTTTAGGATCTTGATTTTCCTTCGAAGTGTTTGGATTTTGACCTCATTCTACCCCATGTTCTTTAAGACATATTTTATTCTCATAGTCACCATTAATCAAGCTATATCCTATGTAGGTCTCCCAAGTAAGGTCTCTTTGAGATGATAATCTTTGGGACCAAGGCTTTCTACATCTATGTCTTCAAGAGGAACAACCACTTGTGCAAAAAATTCCTAGCCCTGCATACTGGTGACAAATGCCAACAGTGTTGCCTCATGTGACAGGGACTTGGTTTTTTTCAAAATCTCTGCAATCTCAAAAATGTCTTCCTCTAAAGCATAGAATTTAGGTCTAGTTCTTCTCATTACTTCTTTTTGGAGACATCTTGGGATGTGCTCATCTAACGACCTTCTTCTTGAGGACAAAGGGTTGTGTTCTACCACCTCCTTCCCCTTATTACTCCTCCTAGGAGTTGTTTCCCTCTGCGAGGGCTCTTCTTCTATAGCCTCTATTTGAGCAAACCCTATATCTTGATCCTTAGTGTCTTGGGAAGGTGGTTGATAATATTCCACCATTTTTCCTTCCTTTTACACTTCATTGATGGCCCTTTATTTCGGTTCCTCTCCTTATGATGGTTCCTTTTGAACTTGTTCCTCTTCTGAACTTTGAGGTGGAGCTATAATAGAGCCCTTATCTATCACTATGACCTATGGTCGAGATAGGGGAGTAAAATCAGGACCCTATGAATCTGGTGGCATCTACATCTAGTCTTCTTGTTGAGGTTCACCTTTAGTGGTATCTCTATATCCCCAACTAGTTATGTACCAATGAGCATAAAATCAAAATCTAACATTTTAAAAATGTCATCTCCTTCTTCACTTTGCTCATCCACCCATTTTTGTACTTCATCTTCTGAAGAAGAGACTTCCAAGGGTCTTGCTAGGGTGAATGGCAATACACCCATGATACTTCTTCTCCTTTCTTTCTCAGTGGCTCCAGCTAGCAAAGTTCTTTTCTGCAAGGGTTGGTACTCTTCTTCATTTGTCTCCTCTTCTTCCTCCTCTTCCCCCTCTAGAATGGTCTCAAGAGTAGATGGAAAAGGCACCATTCCCCTAGTCACCCTTTTCCTTTTCTTCATTTAAATCTTGATCCTCTTTGGTTTTGTGGAGGCAATATGGGGATTCTAGGTCTTCTTGCAAAGGAGGAATGGGAACTTGTTGACTCTCTCCCTCTTTTGATTAGCTAGGCACAAAGGGATGTAGTTGGGGATCATCATGGACTTGAGTAGCTCCAGTATCCTAGGACCCTTGTACAACTTCTTATTGTTGGGGAGGTACTTGTGCTTCACCTTATTTTGTTTGAATCCTCTAAGGGGAGGTCCTCTTCCTTTTCTTCTTTCCCTTCCTCTCTGGATCATGATAGTATCCAACTGGGTGGCCAAGTTGGTTTAATGTCTCTGGCCTAATGGGAGACTGGGCCACAAAGATAGGAATTGTAACTTTCCTCCCTCTACCTCTCTCAAGGAAGATTTGGGCGTGAAAGATAACATTGGCAGGTATTAGATCAAGTTGAAAAGGCTTCTTGATCCAATCCTTAGTCATTCTAACTAAATGCCTCACTCGATGATTAATATCACTGCCCTCCTCCCTAACAACCTCAACATTCATAATGGGCCTCTCTCAATTTTTTTTTGAGTTGAACATGAGGTGTAGTAGCTCCCATGGATATTGTTGCCTTATTTCCTCTAGGATGTCTAATTTGAGACCCTTCTCTACTAGATATAGAGTATCCTACAATATTCCCTTATGCAAACCTCATACTCATTTGTGGCATTCATCCAATGATCTTCTATGGCATCTTCATGATGGAACTCCTTGCTGACCAAACCCTCCACTCTCTTGATATTATCAAAATAGAGCCTAGGCGAGTTGTACACTTTGAGGGGATAATTTTCCCATTCCCACTCAAAAGATGAAATATCTTGCTTCCATTTGACATAATATGGTCTAATGACTAGGGACCATGTCCAATAGGGTCTCCTCTATCTCTTCACCCTTTCATATGTAGATTAACTTTGCTGGGAAATCTCCAATAACACCAATTTGTCACTAGGATATTAGGGAGCTTCTTGGGGTTGATAGTGGCACTAACTACCCACAAATATGTGAATGTCTTGAATTGGATGAAGTAGGGACCGAGAGCTATTATCTATGCTTTTGCCTCTTTGGATAATGTCTTATCATAATCGCCTTCAATAAATTGAATGACTGCAAAGATGAATGCATCATTCACTATTTTTTATTCCTTGCTCTGCGCTAAGAGCTTCTTCCTCACCAACTGAGGGTAGACAATATAGGGCTAGGAATTAGGATCATGCATATTGACTCTCTTGTACAAACTACGGTAGTTTTGTGCCCTTTCTGCAAGTAGATATATCATGTATGAAGTCATATAAAATCTCTTCTTCTGCTAAATTACACCCAACTACTCACACAAGTTCTCACTTAGTGTTGTAGCGTACTCTAGAGGCATCCTTGCCATCTTGATTGTCTCAATGATGTTGACCATGAAGGCACTAAGGTGGCCAGTTACAAGTAAACCCATGACTCTGCTCAAAGGGATGATGGAATAACCAATATCTTCCTTCATGTATCCCCTAGCCATGTCCACCTTTTCTATGATCCTGCCTTGAGGAGATGTCTCAATGAGGTAAGATGATTGGATAATTTTGGTCACTTCTTTTTGGTGCTCCTTGTACCATCTCTCTACTACTTCATAGGAAAGTCTAATGAATTGGTCTATCCTTGGAAGATGAAAGACCTTTTCAATGTTATCGGGTTGTAGGTCTAAGACCACTTCTCTAGTCACACTCTTAACCACTCTCTGCTTAGAAACAAAATATTATGCTAGAGCCATGATCAATTTCACTGACTGTACTAATATAGGATGTGAAGTTGCACTTACCAACTATAAACATATCAAGGTGGATATTAGTGTTGATCTCTTAGTAGGTTTATTGTAAATTCTAAAGAATTCTCCCAAATTTGTGTGTCCTTGGTTAGTGTCCCTAATTTTTGTATGGTCATCATGATATCTTGACTTTGATGGCATGCCTTGGAATTTGAATACAATGGGCTTGGGTGCCATTTTCTCTCCAGAAGTAGATGTCATAATATCTATACAACATGAGGAAAAACATTTATTAGTTCAAAATAATGAAAAAATTAGAAATAAAAAGTGAAAAAGCATTAAATTTCTTCTCCAATTGACTATTAATGGAAAACATTTTTTTTTAAAAGGTGGGTCCCTTTCATTCCTTTTTTTTAATTACATATTTTATTCTTAAAAATATATATATATATAATTTTTATTTTTTTGTCTCTTTGGGTTTTAGGGGAGTGAAAAGGCATGCAAGTGCATGACACAAGAGAACGCACATGTGGGTGCGGTGGAATGTGTGCACACCAGCATGCCTACAATTAGGGTTTTGGAGGTGTGTGATGGTAGATGGAAGCATGGGGCATGTAGCACCACTTTGGAATGCACACAGTAGAGTGGATCACACACATTGAGCACGAGGCACTATGAGTGCGAAGTGTGGTCTGTGGAGTGGATCACATGTAGTGGGCTTAGGGTTTCATGGGATGGTGAAGTCCATGTGATATGAAGCCAGTGCAGGAATGCAGGCAAGAGTGCCATGCAATATGAAGGCCATGTGATGTGAAGTTTTCATAGATGTGGAGGCACGAGAGTCACACAATGTTCAAGGCCATGCGATGTGAAGGCTATGTGGGTGCATAGGCATGAGGATCGTGCAATATTTCTCACCTTGTATGAAGTGAAGTAGCAAGCTCAAAAATTAAACTAGTTGAGGGTTTTGGATGCAGTGGGGGGTTTTATAACCTCACCCCACCCACAGGGTGTGTGGAACACCCCTGCATAGGTGCGCAGGTGTGGCATGCACCTTGTGTGTGGCACACCCACATTAATGAGATGTGTGCATTTAAAAAAAATATTATTATTATTTTTTTCTATTTTTTTGGTTTTTTGACTCTAAGCTTTTCTTGAATCTTGAATTCATGAATTTGAGCATTCGAAAAAAAAGAGTAGGGGGCACTCATTCCTAGTATGGAATGGGGCATGTGTTGTGGGACCACAATAGGTATGAACTGCTATATTGATTTCTTTCTTCTAGTATTTGATTGCAATATTTTTCTCTATCATCGGTGTTCTTGCACAATCCATAATGAATCTATTTCTAATTTCTACTATGTTATTTTGCTGAGGTGTACAAGGTGTAGATAGCTATCTATTGATTTCTCTTTCATTGAATAATTCATTAAATTCATTTGATATGAATTTTCTTCTTCTATTTGACCTTAGACGTTTTAGTTTCTTTCCTATTTATTTCTCCACACTAGCCAGATAGCACTTGAATTTTTGGAAGGCTTCAGATTTTTTTTTTAAAGGTACATTACTCTCATCATCTTATAATAATCATCAACAAATAAAATGAAATACTTATATTCATAGTAGCTTTCTATGCCAATAGGACCACAAAGGTCTATATCAACCAGCTCTAGAACTTATTCAAAGTGATAGTTCTTTCTTTTGACACTTGTCTTTCCAATCTTTCCAATTTGACATTTTTTGCACATCCCCATATTAGGTTTATTTTCACTAGGAATGCCTCTCACTCTTTTATTCTTTCATATGTTGATCAGGTTATCAAAATCCACATGACACAATATTTTATGCCATAACCAACTTTCCTCTACTTTAGCTAGGAATCATGAACTTTTGGTTAGATCTAGATAGAATATATTATCTTTTGTTTGATTGCTGATCCCAACTAGATTTCCTTTCCCTTCTAGCATCTTGGCCTTTCCATTCATGAATTCTACCTTGAATCCAATGTTGTTCAACTATGCCACACTAAGTAGATTATGTTTCACTCCTTCAACCAAGTAAGCATTGTCACATCCAAGTTCATCAATCAATATAATGCAACATTTTTATTTTAAATAACAACGTTCATCATTTCCAAATATGATACTCTGACCATCATAGTGTTCCAAGTGCTCAAATTTATATTAATCACTATTCATATGGTGAGAACAACCATTATCAATAATCCATGTGTCATTTTGCTAATATGAGAAATGAGGGCCATCTTATCATTTTCATCATCTGATTCATCTTTTACAATAATGTAAACCATTTCATCTTTATCACTACTATCAAAGCCTTTATCCATGTAACATGATTTCTTACCTTTATCTATGTAGTCTTTGTAACTTTTCAAATCTTTCTTTTCTTTGTACTTGTCATACTTCTTTTCTTCTTTTCCTTCTTTGTTTGGGTATCTTGTAGCAATGTGACCAACTTCTTCAAAAGAAAAATAGATTTTAGGGGTATTTTAATTTCCTTTTCCCTTAGGGAATCTTCTTTCAAGAAGGGCTTCAATGACTTCAAGATCATCATCATAACTATCTTCATCTTCACTATTAGACCTTTTACTTTTAGATTTTCTACCTTTCTTCTTGAGTGATAGTTTATCCTGAAATGCAAACTTAGTGCCACTAGATTTAGGAACATAGTTATCAAAGTTGTCTACCTAAAAGGATGTTAACCTTCTCACTAGTGCATCCAAAGCTATATCATTTTTAGGATCACATGTCATTTCTTGAATAGCTAAAAATCTAGTTGCATAAATAAGAAGAAGAGTTTTGAGTAGCTTGTTGAATACTATCACATCATCTATTTTCCTTCTCAAGGCTCTGATTTCCCTCACACTTGATTTGATTCTTTCACTGTATTGTGCAATGTTTCCATTGTCTCTCATCTTCATCCAATATAATTGACCTCTTAGACTTTTTTCCTTAGCTCTCCTCACATTTTCATCCCCTCCATAGATATCTTTTAACTTGTTCAACATTTCATGAGCATTAGGAAAATCTATGACTTCATTAAATTCAACATAATTGAGAGTAGAGGAAATATCAATCATCCTTATGTTGTGATTCTTCTTTTACTCAATGATTCATAGGCAAAGGTCCAGAAGGTGTCATATATTTTTTCTCTAGATATTTCAACTATGTCTCTCCAATGGTTACCAAATATAGCTTCATGAGTTCCTACCATGCTTGGAATTTAAATCTATTCATTTTAGGAATCTCCCTTATGTAAGACATCTTCATCTTTAGTTTAGGTCCTTTAAACGTTATCTACAAGCACCAAATTCTTTTACAAAAATTGCAAGAAATAGAAATGAGTAACTAAGAGGGAAGGGTTGAATCAATAACTACAAAAATAAATCTAAAGTCCCTTTTAAAAATGTCAAAATAATATAAAACCAAATTCTTTTGTAACTTGGTTAACCACTGGATGTTCTATTGTAACTCACTTAACACTAAATATACTACTATAACTTTGTTAATATTGAATATTACTATCACTTAGTTAGTGTAGATATCTTAAGATATTAATGTGATTAGCCTTTATTAACTTTTTTGTAGAAATATAGAGGAAATAAGATGAACACAAGTGACACCAAGATTTAACGTTGAAGCCCAATTTTAGATAACCACCAATTGCATCTAGTTACATTGTAACTAGTCCACTCTTTATATTTCTTCATAAATCTCAGGTCATCAATCTTATCTTTTAGTTTTCCAATGTAAACTTTTACATCTTCATGCATATATTTTAGGTTTTCTCTTTCTTTAGTAAAAAGATCAATTTTCTCAAGAGCTTCTTCAAGATTTTTTTTAGTTGATCCATATGCATAGGGATCTTACTCAAGATGTTAAGCCTCTTTTGAGTAACTATATTGTGATACCACTTGTTAGAGTGTTTTTTTTGTCAAACTAAAAGACTGATCTATCAATGTCTGATATGACTACTCAACTTATAGTACACTAGAGGTGGTTAATCCCTTGTCATAAATCCCAAGGGGAGTGTTAAACAAATTACCAACAATCTTGCCCTCAACATTACTAGAGGGTCTTAGGATTTGACCCTATGACCAAGGTCTCATACCAATTGTTGGAAATATATAATACTGAGAGAGGCGGGGGGTGGGGGTGATGGGGTGAATTAGTATTCTACAAATTTTTTCCTACAACTAGATATTGTTAATTTCCTTATAACTTAAGTGATTGTATCAGGCATTGATAGATTGGTCTTTTGGTGCAATGACATCTCCACTCTAACATTAATGACAACCTTTTATGCCATAACCATACATCTTAAAATTTAGAAAATAAGAATGTCTCAACAACAATGTCAAGATAGAATAGGTCACCTCATGTTTTTAATTCCTAATCTAATCACATTACCTTCATCATTAAGGATCTTGACTTTTTGGTTCTAAATTTCTAGCTTATGACCTAAATTATTAAGTTGCATAACACTCAAAAACTTGTAGCTTGAACTAAATATGCATCATCACATATGATCTTATCAATCAACATTAATGATCCTTTACCTTTTACTGATTATGGAATATCACTACCTAGCTTAACAGCTCCACCATCATCAATTTCTTCAAATTTATCTAACTTACTGAGATCACCTATCATGTGATGTGAGAAACCACTATCAATAATCTGTGAGTCATTCTTGATAACACATGAAATAAGAATAGTTTCAATTTCATACCTTTTTTTTTTGGTATCTTCCTTGATTACAACATATACTATTTCAACTATTTCCTTATCATCTTCAAGACTAGACTTCGTGTGTTGTGATGTGGAGCCTAATCAATCTTAGAGGATTATTCAGCATGAATTCCCTCTAGATTATTTCTATAGCAATTTTTGGGGTAGCACTCCCAAGATTGGGTCAAGGGGTAGTGCCCGTATGGGGTCTTGGGGCAGTGCCTTAGGTGTGCTACCATGGGGGTTTTGGGGGCAGGAAGCCAAAAATGTACTTATATTGTAAAAGGCATCTGCTATTATTTTTCTATTATTCTAGCCTTAATTTTGTAAGTGGCAAAAAAATTGTATTAAAAAGATTAGGGTTAGGTATTTTCATTGCGTGTGATGTGAAAATTGGTTGTTCTAGTGGTATTGAGCTCTAAGGGATTACAAATTGTAATTAGATTTTAATCATTAGATAATAATAATATTGGACTTGCTATTGGTCGATGTAGCCCACGGATTAGGTGAACCATGTTAAATCTTGGTGCCTTGTGTTCTCTTTCTTGCGATCAACTATTTTCTAGTATTGGTTATATTTGCATGTAACTATTATATCTATTTGAGGTTAATCATAATGCAATGTGCTTTTTTTAAGAATGTAAGAATATTTCTTCCCTTTGTATTTATAATCCCTATTCATCCTATACTTGAAATCTTTATTTTTTCTAAAAAAATTTCACTCTCACTCTTTGTAGGATATTTAGTAGCAAAGTGACTAGCCTCATTATATTTGAAAAAAAAAGGGGAAGTTTAACTTTTTAATTACTTTTAGCTCTTGGTAGCCTTCTTTAAAAAAACTCTTCAATCTCATCTACTTGACCATTAGATTTAGATTCACTTTGCTTTTTACATTTATCTTCTTTCATTTTAGAATTATTGATAAATCATCTAGTAGCTTTGATTGAGATGAAAACTTCTTTGAATTAGTTTACATATTGTGCAATATTCTCAGCTTATTCAATTTGCATGTCATCATGCTTTCCTCTGAGTGATGTAGGAGTATCTTGGAGTAGTTGGTAATCTTGCATGATGGAGTTTTTTGATAGAGTTAGGGGTATCAATCAAAGAAAGATGTGTGGCTTGGTCATTATTGAATAATTTGGATGTAGTGTCAACCAAGGTGCTTAGTTGGAGTAGAATTTCTCAATTATTTTCTAGTGGCAATCGGTCATTGAGGGTACTCAACATACACTAGAAGCTTAGTTTATAACTAATGTCTCAATTTTTCTTGGTTTTAGTGTTGATTGAGTAGCTCAATCAATAAGGGGTCTTAGTTGATGGAAGAGTCAACAAATACTAGTGCTTGATAATGCTTGTCTCAACTTAGTTATTCTTGGTGAATTTTCTAATATTCAAAATTAGTTCTTCTAAAGCTCCATCATGCTATTGGTGTTTTAAAATGTCAAGTTTCAAAATGCATCCAGGAATAGCTACTCCCCATCTACAACATACCCATTTAGACATTGGGGCCAACTATAAGGCTATATTCCTTCTTCTACTTCAGACTCTATAAGAGCTAGGTGGGTGAAGCTCATTTGTTTTTATATGGTACCAGTATAAGAGCATACAACTAAATTTATATAGTAGATAACACCTCTAGATCTTCTATGCTTATGCAAACAACATAGACATGAAATAGATAGAATCATGATATATAAACTAAATAAGCTAAGTAAGG
Source organism: Cupressus sempervirens (assembly GCA_028749045.1). Classification (NCBI taxonomy): domain Eukaryota; kingdom Viridiplantae; phylum Streptophyta; class Pinopsida; order Cupressales; family Cupressaceae; genus Cupressus; species Cupressus sempervirens. The sequence continues at coordinate 267,450,362 of CM053786.1, read as the reverse complement.
GAAATTATGATGCAGGAGCATCCAGAGATATAAGGGCAATACTGTGTCACCCAAAAAATGTACTTAGACTTAGTTTCTATTTCATGTGTTTTCATTTTTGGACACCCATTTGTGTCAAATAAAGGTTCCAACTCTCACAGTTCCACTATCAGTGTGCTAGAAAATCCTGAAAAAATAGGGATATGTAATTGGGCCATCATTTTGATAAACTAGAAGGTTTGAATTGCCCGGATGAATGCAATTGTGATTTATAACATTCCAGAAAAAGAATCAGGTCAAAAGACCCCACGGTTTGAAAGTTATTGCAGTTTTTTAGGTTTTGGAGACCTCCTAAGAGTGCTTCAAAGTCAAGTTAGGGGCATTAAATGACCTTGAAAAGGGCCAAAAATGGGATATGAGCTAAGCTCATTCATTGGGCTATAGAGCACTTTGAGAGCTTTTCAAAAATGTAAACAGTTCGTCAATCGGAGCTACGGTTCAAAAGTTATGCCTCCTGAAAGTTCGGTTACCATTTCTGGATTCTTCTAGATTTGCATCGACTTCTAACGCAGCTTCTACAACCTTCTATTTGGTCGGTGGATGCCTACTAGCACTTTCTAGAATGTATTCCTAGTCCTAAACCCTCCAGGGTCTATTTAAGGAGATTCTTGGCATTATAAAAGGCAGTTCAGAGTGGAGTTTGAGAGGAGGTACTAAAAGGAGAAATTATCTCCACATTTATGCTATTGTAAGCCCTTAGGGCATGTTTTGAAGTTTATTTTCTTTGTACTGAATGTACTAGCTTATTTTTTAGTTAATACAATTTCCCTTTCTCTGTTGTGTCCATTCTATTCTTGGGTTGTGTCCCCATCAAATTATTTTCACCTCTTCAAAAAAAGGGAGAAGGATTTGATTATAAATTTGATTTAAGTATAACCAAGACATCAACAACACAACATATTGATCTTGTAGCTAATTAGTGCCTTATCCATTGGGCCATTCCATAAATCACTATCAAACATCCTTGGAATCATTGAGGCATTTCATCTATTAGGATTTTTGTGGTATCACAATGCACGTCCCATTTCTCCTAAAAATAGGGAGTGCCTAGTATTTTTTTTTCCTTTCCTAGACTCCTAGTACGAGGTCTGAGTCATTTTTTGGGCTCTACCTAGAGTTTGGGTCTTGCCTAGTCCTCTGCTTAGAAAAACCTAGGTGCCCCAATTAAGAGATTGAGTTTTAAAGGTGATTTTAGTACAAAAGGTTCCCACTAGTGCACCTAGTGCACATGAACACCTCTCAAGGTGTTCAAGTGTGCTATGTGCAAAAGTGTGCACGTTTCCCCTTTGGAGATGTGCACCTACACACATGCATAGGTGCACACCCCCAAAGGGTACACTTCATCCCAATCCTATAAAATAACAAGACCCCCCTTCCTTCCTCATTCAACACATTGCAACATTTGTGAGTGCACATCTGCAACCTTAGAGGTGTGCTATACTCCATTTTCCTGCACACACCAAAGAGACAAGTAACAAACATAAATGTGCACACATGCACACCTATAAAAGATGCACATGTGCATAGCTTTATTCACATTTTAAACCTAAATTTCCCAAATCCTAAGGAAAAGGTATGCATGTGTGCACCTCCCCAAGGTCCGCACATGCACACCTTTATCACACAAACAAAAGAACCTAGGGTAATGGTGCACACATGCACACCTTGTCAAGGTGAAAATATGGGGACGATTTTTTGAACCTTAACCCTAAACACAAGTAAGGATGTGCACATTTGCACCTCATCAAGGTGTGCATATGTGCACCCTTAACCTAGCAAAGCTGATTAAGCCCCTCTTAAGAAAAAAGCACATATGGAATGCGAGTAGTAGTACACGTGTGCATATGCACTTTGGACAAGGGTATGCACCTGTGCAGTTGTGGCACTACACACTTAGTAACTTTTAAAGGTTATTTAGCACACTTAGCATGCCTATCAAGGTGTGCAAGGTGTGCTAAATTGTATATCTAAGCTAAAATGAGGTTTTTTTGGGTGGCTTTTCTAGGGTTTAGGGTTTACGATCTAGTTTTTTGGCAACTAGGGTTTTGTTAGGGTTTAATTTTCAACCCCTTAAACTAATTTTTTTATGTTTTGTATAGATAAAATGGCTTACTCCTCATCCTCACTTATATAGAAGATTGCGTCAAAACCAATTGTCTTCAAGTTTCAAGGTTCACCGAAGAAATCATGCTTCCAAGATGAACATTTAGAAAATAGAGATATGAAATTGGGACATATAGACTAGAATGCATTCCTATTACCTTGAAAAAATCCTAAGAATAGGTCCTTAATGGTCTCACCACTTATTAGATCTGGCTTAGTTAATGTGGCCTCACTTCCCACATCAGTGCAATCTTTAGAGCTTGTCATGGTCTTGGCATAAAACTATGTGTTAAAAGAAAGACTTGTGAAGAACATAATAGGGGAGATTTTCCTAGACTTAAGATCAAGGAGCATAGAAAAAGTCTTCCATCTCCCAAAAAAAGATCAATATGTTAATATTACTTATCACCAAGTGAAAAGATGATACAAGGAGAATGAGAAGAAGGCTAAAGAAATCATACTATCATCATTCTTGATTGATAGAACATTGATAGGATGAAGAGTAGGCATGGTAGACATGAATAAAGGATACATGAAGTATGACATTGGATACTCCATTGTGCTTCTAAGTAGGCTTATGTGTCTACCGATAGCTGGGTACCTAAACATTTGGATGGTATATCTCATGAAGACCATTAGAACAACTAAACTACCAATTAACTGGGCTACAATACTAAGTGAAAACTTAGATGGGTAGCTAGTAGGAATATTCAAGAGAGGAAGCATGCAAGATTCTAATGCCTAGCCTTATGTGGTATACCGCCAACTAGTAAAAAAGAAGCTCTTGGGTCAAAGCAAAGAATATATAATAGTGACTAATGCCTTGATCTTTTGTAATCATCTAATTTATTGAAGTTGATTATTCCAAGAGGATGTTAGTATAGGTAACAACAATGATTGTAGAGAAAAATGTGTACTACATCTAGTTCAAGGTATTCACCTACCTAAGGGTAGTGGGTAAAACTATGAATCTGAAGAAACTCCTGAGGTATTCATCACATAAGCATTTTACTAGAGATTGTGAAATAACTCACATCTATATATGATAGAGTTAGGAAGTACCATAAGAAGAATTGGGTATGGCCCATCACTATAGGTTCATTTGAAGTTAAGTAGAAATAAGATATCATGACCTTTGATGTAGAATGGGGTCAATATCCCTTAGAGGACTACAAGTCTTCTCATCCATATTTTGACAATATTGGCAGAGTTCAACATTTGGCAAGAAGATGTAGTAGAAGATCATTGGATGAATGCAATAGATGACTATGATATCAAAATTAGTGATTATTGTAGGATGACTTTATATCTGGTAGGAAGCACCTTCAAGATAAAGACCCCACTAAAGGTTGTCCAAGAAGACACTACGTTTTCATTGTACATTGTCTTTGAAGCTTAGTAGATATTGTGTATCTTGGAAAACATTGTAAATTGATTACTTAGCTTGGGAGCAATTGAATCGTCAAGTTAACACTACAAATTGAACGGTAACCTCGATAGCAACTGTAGAGTTTGATAGCAATGTAACCAATTAACTAAGTGTTGAGTCACTAACAAACAATTGACCTTAATGTCAATAATTCTTACTTCTTTTTTGCTCTAGAATTTCTTTATATTATGACATGTTGTGTTTCCATCAATGCGAAAGAGGGAGTTTTTTGAAAATAATTATTAAATTGTATGTTTTATTTGATTTTACACAATATGTCAAGCCTTACCAAAAAAGTTAGTTATCGTTGAGCTCACTTGAGAATTGATGATAGTTTCTTATGTATATTGAGCATTCCAGTTACAACCAAGTTCAAAGTTAGTTCGTGCTGAACTCACTCAAGCATCAAAGAAAGATCTTTTGTTAATCAATTTTATTCAATTACCAAAGGAAAGTTATCATGGATCCTACGTTGTCTGTGTTCACTTGATTACCAAAGGAAATTCAGTTTAGGATTAGTATTGACCAATTTGCAATGATTAATGAAGAGTTTCTCTAAGTTGACCAAGTACTCCATTCTATATTAGATGACTGACAACATATTGAGTATGATAGATTTATTGGCTAATGCTAGTTGACTTAAGGGATGAATTTTTTTTGATTGAAAGTATATTCAAGTCGACTTGACTAGATCATTGATATAAGTATAAGGTCAAGTTAAGGATTAAAGAGAGCAAGTATGAGATTGAATAAGATGAATTAAGGATGTGAATTAGAAGGATATCTACAAGAGCATAGAGTATTAGAGTTGACTAAGCTGCAAACAACATTTTGTTCAAATAGGATCAAGTAATTAAGCCAAAAGAGAGATATGAAATCAATAAAGATAGTTTCAACAACAATCAAGTCAATTCATTTTTACTCTCTAATAATTGTAGTAGTGAATCAAATATCCTAACAAAGTTGGCCTAATAGATATTTGGTAAATCCTCTAGCAAGGTGAGATTTCTAGATTAAATAGTTTAAATACCTCTAAGAAGGTGACTCCTAATAGGGTGAATTAAATCCTTTAACAGGGTCACACCTAATAGTGTTTTTTGTCACCTTTAACATGGTTGGATCCTAATAGGGTTCATTTTAGAAGAGTGAAAAATAGTGAAGTTATTTACAATTGGTGGTTTTCACAAATTGGGTTTTTGCATTAAACCTTGGTGTCTCATGTGTTCATTTTATTTTCTTCATATTTTTGCAACTATGTTAATCAAGTTTAATCACATTTAAATATCTTAAGATTTACATGTTCAGTGTTAACTAAGTAACATCAATATATTTAATGTTAACTGAGTGACAACAATATATTATGTATCAACTGAGTTTTAGCAAGGTTTTGGTTTAAAGTTTTGTTGACATCTTAAGGGCCTAGTATTTTATTTTTTGTGATTAATGATTCACCCCTCCCCTCTTAGTTACTCCTTTACATTTCCAACATCAATAAGGTATTAGTGCCTTATTCTTAACCAGAGAAGAGAAAAAAAGAAAAGAAAAAGGGTGTACTTTTATAGGAGATTTTTTAAAATGGTCTAGCAAGTGTGATTTACATGCTAGTCAACCCATTAAAGATGAATTGAATGGTCTAAAAATATTGCGCACCATTATAACCAATTAATCAAAATATTCATCTTCAATCGAGCTTTGTATCCTAAAAAGAAAAAGAAAAATTCTACTAGGCATAATGATGTGTATGTCTTTAAGGGATGAAAACGAAATAAGGTTTCCTAGATTGTTAATAGTTGAAAGAAGGTTTGAAAGCAAGGAGCAAGCCTCCTAAAGTTTTAATATTTTAGAGAGAGACCCAAAGAGAACAAATAAATACCAATCCTATATTATCATGAATTGTTGATGTTGTTGGAGGAATGAAGATGGTGGGGATTATCAATATTTAATAGAGATGATTGAGTTCTTATGTGTTTCATTCATGACAATATTTTTTAGTTATGTGAAAATAGTAACTTCTAGATAATTTAGCCAAATTTGTAAAGGAGTATTCATTTAGGGAGGTTTGTAGTTAGAGAGTTGTTTAATCCATACATACAAGAGTATTCAAGTTTTTATGTCTATGTTCAAAAAAAGAGATATGGAGATTTACATGAGTTATAGAAACTTTAATGGAGACTCCTCTTAGAGAATTTTTTTGGTAAAAAGCTTCTATTAATTATCTTGTATCTTTTTAGAGAGGGAAAATGTCATTCAGAAGGCTTTGATTGTGATAGAATACATATTCAAGATGCAATAATTAACATGGTAGAACCAGGTCTTTACTCTATTATGAGTTGTGAAGGTTTTTCAATGTATTTTTCCCAAGAAGTTGACTTATGTTAATTTCATTATGAAAATAATTATTTGTAGTGTAATGTGTAAATAAAATACCTTAATGTGTTCCTCTATTATTTTATTTAAATTGAGAAACCATCAAGGTGTAATCAATACTTGTTTAGTACTAGGTATAAAGGAAAGTTTTTTTCCTTATTTGTAATTATTATTGAGATCACTTTATTATGTATGCAAGATTTGGATGTGAATTTGATGAGATAAAAATAGTGATCAATTTTCTTGATGTATTGTGAGCTTTAAAGAAATTTTATTGGAAAAGTAGTTTTTGTTTTGTTAAATCAAGAGCTTAGATAAGTTATCCCAAAGATTGTTTCATAAAGACAATATTGAGGCAATTTGGATAGTGGGTTGAGTTTTCCTCCTTTCAACTCCAAACAGTTTGGCACAACTCCTAACAAGATTGGAATCTCCTTATAGGGATTCAAAGTCTCCTAATAAGGAGCCATTTTTAGTTATTGTATTTATTTGACTCCTATCAAGGTTACACCCTTTCAAAAGGAACTTTTTATATTATTACATCCTATGGACATCATTCACACCAACATTTTTCAAATGATCAAGTGTTTCCCTATTTAAAACTCTGGTGATATTGATCATGTTTCTATTTATATGGTTTTTTCATCTTTTTGTTACATGTTTAATTAAAGGTTTTTAAGGAAAACAATTATTTCTACCCCTGCCCCACAATTATCTTAGTGGTGTTTACTTATAATAGCCTCAAAGAACTATCACTATTTCAAAGTTAACTAGTAGTGAATGCAAAATATAGTGAAGAAAAAATGCATATATTGTAGGATAAGCTTGAAATAATACCAATAATACATGGATAAAGTAATCTAAGCCATACTCATAATGTTTATTTTCTACTCCATGAGTACAAGAAAAATGTGTGCTAAGTGTATGGCCCCTCATTAAATAGATTGCAACCACCTTAATAGGAGCAATCATTTTAATGGAAGCATGCATGTATCCACTAGGAATGTTTCCACTACAAGATGTTCTTAAGAGAGAGGATATATGAAGGGAAATAAGCATATGACAAAATAATATAACACAAATGGATCTACCAATTTCGGGTTCATCATTATCATATGATAATATATAATATTATGTCAATTATTGAAAATATAATTATTCCCCAAAGGATGTAGAACTATGACAAAATGAACAAAAGGACACAAAAGAGCTACAAATAAGAGGGTGTTTGGGCCAACAACATGGACACCAAAAAGAATAAATTATTTTATGTTGCAATAAACCAAGAAAGCTATAAAAGGGCACAAGTGTGAATAGTAGAACATGTAGTTCAACATATGAAAGAAGAGAGATAAAAATAGAATAATGTATACAATAGGTTAGATTAATCTATACACTCTTAGCAATAGAGAAACAAGGATCCTCTAAATTAATAAAAAAAAAAAAAACTTAATAAAGAGAATGACATTAGGGACATGTAACATGAAAACAAAAAGACTATCATGACAAATGAAGTCCACTTCCAACATAACACACTTTCCCTCGATCTCAATCTAAAATATTATGTGCAGGATGATGGGTCATGAGAGGGGTCGAATTTAACAAAGTAGGAAATATAACTAGATCCAACCAAGGACTATGGTGGGAGTAACTACGCTTATATATAGAAGTGATTACAATTTGGGTTAAAAACATGTTAGGAAAATCATAATCCATATCAATATATTCATCATCATTACTAACATGTTCATTATCAAGAATATCTTCCATATCAAGAATAATAGAATCTAAAATTTAAATATAATTATTATATTTATCATTTTGCATATTGTTAACTTGATTAAGTTATTCCAAATATTGATGCATGGTTTGATCAAAGGAAGGTAAAGATGGGGATGAAGATTTCCATCATCAAGTAAGAGTAAATGTCTTATCCTTAGTTTGATGATTCTTGCAATTCTTATGTGCATTTTGGTTACAAAATTTTTTGTGACATAAACATAGGATAACAACTATGGGTTCAATAATAGTAGTTAGTAAAATAGGATCATAAATAGTGGTTGGAGAAACATATGGGGTAGGTAAGATACGTATTAGGAATAGTAGTCAGTAATATAGGCTCATAAATAGTGATTGGAGAAATATAGGGGGTAGGCAAGATAGGTATTAGAGGACTACTCTTAGGAAGGCTAAGCTTGATAATATTGTCTACCATGTATCATTGATAGAAGTGATAAAGATAATTAGGGAAAGTAGGTGGCTTTTCAAGGAGGGATGGTGGATAAAAATCAATCTTAGCATAATCTAGAGGATGTTAAGGTTAATAAAGACAATTATTCATGGTGAAAACCTCTCCATTAAGGGAAACTTCAATTCACTTGGTAGAAGTTAAGCATTGCATGATAGATATCTATGGAAGACCAAGCTTAAAAAGGAATTGATCATAGGTAGGAATGCCCTAAATAAAGGTAGTATATAGACACAACTACTAGAAAGAGTGACTCCAAGAGTGGTAGAACACTAAGGACGATAAAGAAAATTGTTAGAAGTTTGAATCCACAAAATAGATATGTCAGAGCTATGATTACAAAACCATTTGTTGAAAATATTCTCTTTAGTGATGAAATTCATAGAGAAAGAAGGATCAATAAAAACACCATGGGAGGAAATAAGAGAAACCCTAGAAGTAATGAAAACAAGACTATTCTGTGCCTTAAACATATTAGATCTAGTAAAGGTGATAGGTGGTGATTGTTTAGGATCAAGTGGAAATGAAATCATACGATGAGCTTGAGGACAAACAACATTAACCATATGATTAGCTTCTTTTATCTTATAATTTTAGTTGGTGTTATTGTCAAAGAAGAAGGGTAATTGATGATTTTTTTTAAATGTGAAGGGAAATGATTAGTGTAAATTTAAAAGAAATTATTAGAAGCTGTAATAAATTTATTCATTGTATTACCTTAACACCAATAGATATAGAAATATAATTAATAATCTTTGAAATAGCCAAATTCTTCAAAGCTGAAGAAATTTTAGCATCATGACCATGTTGATAATAGTATTGAAAAAAACCATTGGGGTTAAATGACTTAGGCATTGGTTTGTGTAAGAATCCTTCTTTTATGTATTGAATTTAAATCATAAGTTTTCCAATTAGTTCCTTGTTAAGGTTTAGAAAGACCTTTAGCATGTGAGATGTTGTTCTTTATTTGAGAAATAAGCAATAGCCTTCCTTGGGAATATTGTGAAGTCCCATACTATTTCTCCATGTAAAAATTTGTGATAACCTATTCGAGGATGAAATATAGTTTTTCACCTAATTTCATGACTCTCCATTTGGTTATATTAGGTTGATTTGAAAAAAATAGAATTTATTTGTCAAGGAATTGATGTGGCTATTTTAGAATATAATGGTAAAAACAAGTTTTGAAAGGACCCAAAACCCTTTACAAAAAACTAAAGATAAGCAATAAAGCACCACCAGGTTTTACAAGGACCTGAAACCTAAAGTTTAAAAACAACAAAGCTAGGTTTTATAGGGACTTGAAACAAAGAGTTTAAACCATAAAAAATGACCAAGTTTTACAAGGACCTAGAACCTAGTTTTTAAACAAGCTGGAAAGAAAAAAGAAAAAACAAGGAAAACCACCCAGGCTAGCGACCAACACACCCACAACATAGCCAACACCTACAAAAACTCTTTGATAATGTTTACCACCTATTTAGCTACTTCTACAGTACGCTAGATAATGTTCATTGAAGAAAAAATAGGAGCCTCAAGAGCCTCAGCAAAGTTTTTCCTTCTGCTCTACCTAGTTCTCTTACTAGGACCACCTAGACTCCCCATCCCAACATTACTAGGAGACATTATCTCCTCATTAATCTGTTAGAGTAAAGCATTGATTTAATTTCATTTATTAAATTTTCTTTATTTCCTTCTTAAGATTTTACTTTATGCACCTTTTGCATCTCTATTTAATAATTAATTAGTAATTATTAAATAGCTTTTCCTTTTTAGGTTATCCTTTTTTGGGTTTTGATCTCCTTTTATAAGGATTGATCTTTTGTAATTTTTATTATCTTTTCCATTTTTTAAAATACATTAGCATATTTTTTAGAGAAAAACCCTTTTCCTCCTCTTTTCTTTTTCTTCTATGACACATTTTTGCATGTAGGTATTCAAAGGCTTTGTGGATTTGTGTTGATCAAATGCTTCATGGTATCACAGCCAGATCTATTGTAGCTTGTTTGTTATTTGGAGAAAAAGGAGAACGAGGGTTTGTTAGAACAGATCTAGAAATTTTTAGGGTTTTTTTGAGAAAATAATGAGGTTACTAATTTTTGGAGTAGGTTGAGGCCAAACAGACGTCACAGATGGATCCAGAATGTGTGTAAACCCTCGGTTCCATATAAAATTTGTCTAATTTGGATAAAGTTGATCCAAGAGGCAAAATTATTTTGTCTACCAGGGCCGTATGGCCTCTACATGTATTACGAGGTGATCTTTTTATCAAAACAATTTTAAAATGGGCAAAATTTTTGTTTTTCAGCCCGCAGGCCCATTTTCGACATTGGCATTAAGTTTTCTAGCCGTTGCGCCATCATGTGGCACCACCTTGGCCTCACCTCCCCCTAGGCTGCACTCCATCACCATTCCTCCTCCACTTGGGCTATGCTCCACTCCTCCCGCACCCAGACCACCAGAGCTCCACTCTGCTATTGCCAGAGGTGTTTTTTTATTATTTAAAAAAAAATTATTATTAAAAATAATAATTTTTATTGCTTTTGGTGGTCCCTATCATTTTTTTGCGATAACTCTCACATATGTGGGGTCTTTTTCAGTTCAAAAAGAAGCATTGCAAAGCTGGTTCTGAGATAGAGATGATGGAGAAGGAATTTTTTGGATTTTTTTCTAGATTTATAACTATTTTGGTGTTTGACGTCTGTTGATGACTTCTATCTTCCGGGAGGCATAACTTCTCCATTATAGCTCCATTTTTCGATCCGAAAAAAGCACTAGAAAGATCTTTTCGAGAACTTTTCAGATTCTCAATATTTTCACTAGTATTTGGTACCAAGTATTTTTAATTCATATTTGAAGCTTTTTTGCTCTTATCTCATTTACACAATCTATTTGTAAGTTGGGGTTTAATTTATTGCATTGTGAGGGGCATTTTTATATTATTTTCTATTATCATATCAGTATATCAGAAATCAAAAAAAATCCTTTCTAAAAGAATGGTTGAGACCACTTCTTCTCTAGAACTTCTAACCCCTCATAATTATCACATCTGGAAGACCTCAATGACTCGGCTTCTCCAATCAAAAGGGTTGTGGTCATGTTTAGATGCCATTTAGCCTATTCTTTAGAGGCCTTTTGAGATCATGCAGCATCGAAACAAAATGGATGAGGCAATCAGATTGATTGCATCATAGGTATCATATAGTTTTTGTTTCATTTGGATGGGTGTAATACTCCTTTGGCTATGTGGACCAAGCTTGAGGGCTTGTTTGGTATTGTAAATGAATTTAGGGCACTTCAAATAGAGACAAAGCTTACAAAACTTGTACCAATTTTTTTTTCAACTATTCATGACTTCTCGATGAAGTTTACTCAATAGAGATCCTTGTTGCAGAGTTGTGGAAAGACACAGACTGATACTGAGTGCATCTATTTGATTCTCTCAAAGCTTCGAGGGAATTTTTAGATATTTTCTTCCACATTATATTCCACCAAAGATGCTTTGGGGAATCGATTTGTTATGCCTTCTTTTCAGTTCTTTTATGATCGCTTGATTAGAGAGCAGTCAAAACTCACATAGTTGGATACTATGACTGGTTCTAAGACAAAGACATTGGTAGCTCAAACATCTATAAGAAAGCTGATGTAGAAATTAAAGCATCAGATAGATTCAACAGGTAGTGAGAGTTCCTCCAAGCCTCCTCCCAAATTAGATGCTTCAAAACCCTCTTAGAAGGGTAATACTTCTAAGTTTGGTGAGTCTTCCTCCAAGACTAAGAAGTATATAGGTGAACCTTGTAGTTTTTGTGGTAAGGAAGGCCATCCAATTTCTACGTGTTGGAAATATCTCGAGGCATTAAAGGAGGCCATGCAATAGTCCATTATTTCTTCTTCAAAGCCTCCTTCTCCACCTATAGGGAAAGGACATGCTCTTACTGCACATGCATTGTCTTCTCCAACTTCTTGGATTCTTGATTTTGGAGCTTCACATCATACAACACACTCACCTAATTTGGTTACCTCACTTGCTCAGAGTGTTACTACATAGATTATAGTTGGTGATTCTTCTCAGCTTTTAGTCATAGGTTCAGGAACTATCTCTTTAGAGGGTGGTTCACTACAGGATGTTCTCTTGGTTCCAGCCATTTCTATGAACCTCCTGTCTGTCTTTCAGATTTGTCATTCAAGCTCTAGAAATACAATTGAGTTCTCACCACATGATGTAGTTATTCAAGACCTCCATGATCCTAATTTGGTTATTGCTATAGGGAGTTCTAATCTTCAGTCTCACTTATATTAGTTTGATGGCTTTGAGAGCTCCAATTCTACAGGTGTTTCTCTCATTGCTCATGTAGACATAGTGAGAAAAATTTGGCATTAGTATTTTGGCCATGTCAATTATAGATATCTATAGCCGATGAGTACACAGGAGCTAGTGATTGGGTTACCTCAGATCTCTTGTACTAATGGTGTGTGTCAAGGTTGTGCACTTGGAAAACATCATAGAGATCCTTTTCTGATAGGTATATCCACATGCGCTAAGGCACCACTAGAGTTGATACATAGTGATCTAATGTCATTTCCCACTCCATCTTTTTCTAGTGCTCGATATGTGCTCACCTTTATTGATGACTTCTCCAAATGCACATGGGTGAACTTTTTGAAGTACAAGTTTGATGTCTTTGATTAATTTTGAATCTTTAAGACTTTTGTGGAGAAGTAGTCTGGTCTTTCAATCAAGCATATCTGCACTAACAATGGGGGGGAATATGTGAATCAGTCTTTCAGAGATTTTTGTACTGAGCATGGTTTACAACATTAGTTCTTTGTTCCCCATACACCTTAGCAGAATGGGGTTGCTGTGAAAAAGAATAGGACATTATGGGAGATGGAAAATTGTATGATATAGTCTCATGCTATGAGTTCTTCATTTTGGGCTAAGGCTATCAATTGTGCCAACTATATTTAGAATCAGATTCCTCATAAGGCATTGCGACACATGACTCTTAAGGAGGCTTGGACTCATGTCAAGCTTGATGTTTCTACTTTCTACATTTTTGACAGTGGGGCTTGGGCATTTATTCCAAATGCTCAGCAAAAAGTCATGGAGAAGAAGAGCCAACCACTCATTTTTGTTGGCTACTATGAGGATGTGAAAGTGTACAGGTTGTTTGATCTTGATTCTAGAGATATCTTGTTTTGGCAAGATGTTCAGTTTGATGAGCATTATCCTTGTATGGATCCTCCACCTTTACCTTCTTCTTCACTACCCATTACTTCATCTACTCCTCTACAGGATTATGCCTCCTCTGAGAAAGATCTTGAGATTGATCCCCCTTTGCCTCCTCCATCAGATGTTCCACAAATTCCCAAGTGGGTTCATGATACTATTGATGCAATTGGACCTCTAGCAAGTGATCCTAGAGATGTTCGATGTAATCATTCTCAAACTGTAGGTACTGGCCTTTTGAGTCATGCCATTTTTTATGATCCACATAATTTTTTACAGGCGATAGGACACTTAGAGTGGGATAGGGCTATGGATGAGGAGTACTCTTCTTTGATGAAGAACCACATATGGGATCTTTGTCCTCTTCCAAAAGGAAGAAAGTTTGTTCAATGTCGTTGGGTGTACAATACCAAATATGTTGCAGATGGTTCTATAGATAGGTACAAGCCACGTCTTGTTGCAAAGGGTTTTTCATATGTTGATGGTATTGATTACTCTGAGACCTTTTCCCCTATTTCCAAGATCAATTCTATTCACCTTGTACTCTCTCTAGTAGCTTCACAGGGATGGACAGTTTTTCAGATGGATGTGAAGAGTGATTTTCTGCATGAAGACCTTCATGAGGAGATTTACATGGAACATCCTCATAGTGTTGTGCAGGACTCTTCATTGGTATGGTGGCTTAGGAGGCCTTTATATGGTCTCAAATAGGCTCCTAGGGCTTCGTATGAGAAGATGGATTCCTTCTTTCTTGCTTCACAGTTCACTCAATGTCATTCCAACTCTATAGTTTACACTAAGCATCATGGGGCTGACTTATTGATTCTTGTGCTTTATGTTGATGACCTCATCATCATAAGAAGCTTAGTCTCCATGATACAGAGTGTTCAACATGCATTGAGCGAGTAGTTTGAGATGACAGATCTTGGACTTTTGCACTATTTTTTGGGCATACAGGTTGTTTAGTCTTCAAATGGGATAGCCATACTCCAACAGAAGTATGCTCTTTATATGCTTTAGATATTAGACATGCTTGATTGCAAGCCTGCCCCTACACCTTTTCAGTCAAGTGTTGTTTTATCTACTACTTGCTCTACTCCTATAGTGGATTCCACTCTATACAGATAGCTTGTGGGTAGTTTGTTGTACTTCACACACACACATCCTGAGGTTGGACTTGTCTCTTGATTCTCCCATGATACTCATGAGAGTCATTGGAAAGCATCCAAATGTATCTTAAGGTATATTAGAGGTACAACATGTTATGTGATTCACTACACATTAGGGGATCCTCACATTGTTGGTTTCATAGATTCGGACTAGGCTAGTGACATTGATGATTGCAAGTCTACTTCTAGTTTTGTATTTTGTCTTGGTTCTGGTCCTATCACATGGTCTTGCAAAAAGTAGCATGCTCATGCATTATCATCTACAAAGGCAGAATACAGGGCAGTTGTATTAGCTAGTTAGGAGGTTTTGTGGCTTTGACAGTTGATGTTAAAGTTTGGATTTCCTCCTGATAATCCCACCTTTCTTTGGTGCGACAGTCAAAGTGTTATACACATTTCATGTAACCCTGTTGAGCATCAGTGGACCAAGCACATTGAGCTTCACATGCACTTCATTAGGTATCTCATTTAGGATGGTGCCTTGAGCTTGGAGTACATTCCTACTAATGAGCAGGTTGCAGACATCTTCACTAAACCTTTTGCATCCCCGTGGTATCTTCAGCTGCATTTTATGCTTGGGGTGAAGGAAGTTGTCCTTGGGGGGTCTCATTGATGAGTCCTTAATTCCTTCTTTTTACTACTATCTCTTTTTGGAGTAGAGTTTTTCCCACTGGGTTTTCTCTATTTCTCCATTTCATAGAGATTTAGTTGTTATTGGGTACCTCATTAGGCCTTCTTGCCAAGACCCAAGTTTGCTTTAAGCTTTACATTGTAGTTTCCTTGCTCTTTTTGCTTTGTTTCTAGCTGCATTGTTGCTCATCTTAAGGAGGGGTGTTAGAGTAAAGTGTTGATTTAATTTCATTTATTAAATTCACTTTATTCCTCTTGTCTTTTTCTTCTATGATAGGTTTTTGCATGTAGGTATTTGAAGGCTTTGTGGATTTGTGTTGATCAAATCCTTCATAATCTTCTTACCCAGACTAGCCACTCTAGCACAAAGACTAGAAGTGACCTATTCCATTTTTTGATCACTTTCCTTTATAAGGTAATGAAGCTCTTGCTCATATTCTTTAAGCTTATCAGGGATGTTACCAATTTGCAATTCCATTTGAATTCTCCTAGTGTGTTCAATGTTAGGATAAACCACGGACAGAAATAAAAACTACATGCAAATATAACCAATAACAGAAAATAATAGAACACACAGAAATGAACACAAGGCACTAAGATTTAACATGGTTCACCCAATCCCTGGGCTACGTCCACCAAACAGCAAGTCTGATCTTATTACAATCCAGTGATTACAACCTGATTACAATCTATAATCCCTTACAGCTCAATACCGCAGCAAGAACCAATTTTGTATCACCACACATAAAAAAATACCCAACCCTAAGCCCTTTTTATACAAGTATTAAACCGCTTTAGGGTTATAACATGTTGGCCATAATATGTCGGCTACCATGTCGGCTACTTCCTGATCAGTCACCACAATCTAACATTCAACATCCAATTCTTTCTGCATAACCCCATTTTCTTCTCGAGAACAATTATTTCGTTATACAACCAAGAATCACTCTAAAGAGAAGTTTTAAGTTTAGCAGTGTGAAGAAAGGAGAGCTTAGCATCCTGAGAGTCATCCCTCCCATCATCCACATCCTAATTGATGTGGTTGTTACTTTAACCTATATTAATTATATCACAATATCGCATTCTTACTTAGGGATAATCAATTTGGCTTGTTATTATGGTAGTACAAATTTATATTTATTTTAATGAGAATATTGTATTGTTAGATATCAAGCTATGATATTGTCATGAGCTTTGAGTAACTATGTTGAGATGAATATTATATGTTATATTCTTTATTTCAGTTATTATAGATTCTTTATCTCCTTATGGAAGATAGATTTAGATGATTAGGATAATATAAAATTTGAATCAATAATTTTATTTAATCATATGTGAAAATGAATTTAGATGCAATTGAATTATTAGAACTAATGGATTATGCAAATGTATATTAAATATATATAACCTAAATAGAAAAGTTATTTAATTTAATGCGTTAATCATAACGAATTTGATATTTTTATTATTTTCTTATGTATACTAGAATTTATGAGTATTATTTTTAGGTTACCCTGAACATTGGTTTTATGTACATCTCATATTGGACTACTCATAATTTTCATGAGTGTGCACATAAGAATAACCATGGATATTGTGGGGAAACTTTGATAGGTTAATTATTGTGCTATTACTTATGAAGCCAAGGTTGACCCTAAGGAGGGAAATAACATAATAATGATTTTATTTCATTTTTACTAGTGTGGAATGAAATGATTAATTTGTGAAATGTAATTGTGAATATTTGTGTTGGCATTCCTAGTGGTAGTAAATAACTTTGTGATCTTAGTTGACATGTTTTGTGATGTGGAATGCCAAGGAGAGTTGGGTTTTGTAGAAAACTAACCCATGAGTAACCATGTAGAAGTTCTAGGTGATATTTCTTCTTTGAAGACCAACTATGGTTGTCTCATTACCCAAATTCATAGGTGAACTTGTAATGAAAGTTTCTAGGGTACAATATAACCCTAGAAGATAGTTAAAGCTAAAAATGATTTGTCCCATTAGTATAGTATGGGTAGGTGATTTTTATAGGCTATTTGAAATTCAAAAACATAATTATCACCTCTAAAAAGTTCCTAAGAAGAGAGTGATGAATTTTGGGGCTTGAAAAAGATTTTTTTTTCCACCAAAATTAAGAAATATACCCTAATTATGAGGAGAAATGAGTGGAAGAAAACCATTCATTAGATCTCCAACCATGATGAGTGGTAGCTGAGCATGGTTGGAAGTCTTCTTAGATGGTTTTTAATTAAATTTTAGGCTAATACCCACTTTCCAAATTTTGGAGGTAACTTGTTGAGATAGTAAAATTTAGGATTTTTGGTAATTTGGCTAAGACAAGGAGAGGCTTTGGAGGAAGAGGAAAAAATTGGGTATGAGAGACCTCAAGTTAACCATTGTGAAATCCTAGATATAAGGTTGGTTCCCTTTCTATGTAAATTTGATTCTTATGGTAAAATATTGTAGAATTCTTCTTTATATTGTGTTGAATCACCTTGTTAGATCTTGTAAAATTGTGTATTATAAGTGTGTTTGTGGTGCTCTTAAATGTCTAGTATACATGTCAGTTTTCTTGATATATTTATTTGGTTTTACTAAGTCTTGTATGGGTGTTACATTATAATCCTTATAGATAACCTTATGAGTGAAGGCTATGGGAACACACTTGGGTGGAGAGTCTCTCCATGAAAAGGATAGGAAAATCATATGGGTATTATGGGGCCCATATGCCACTTTTTCCTTGGGGATGATAAGGTATGTGAATGGAAGCTTGGTGTAATGAGAAGGTCTATTTGAAAGCCTTGTGAGTGAAGGTTTTTGTTTTATTGCAATGCAATTATCCCCATTTCTTCATTTCCACCTTCACCCTATTCCTTGGATTAATAGTGATCATATGTGAAAGCCTTGAGTTTTCAAGTAATATGGAGTGTTGTGACATTTCAATCATTGTAAATATATTGTGTAATGTGTATGTGTCTATGGCTGTAAATTTTGTAAGTTAACTTCCTATTCCAATAGTGTGTTTCTCTTGGTAGATGTCATTTTTTGTATCAAAGTCACAGGAATCATGTGTCCTTGAAGACTTTCTCTAGTTGAAAATATTTCTAATTTGAATTCTTCAAGCTATTTCTCAATGTGTTAAACCATCACTATTAAGTGCAATGATGAGTGCACTCCTACCCTCTTTATGATGTGGTGGTCACCTTGAAAGATATATAGGAAACTACATTCCTGGTTTGAAAAGTACAACTCTAGACCTATGACTTTAAATATGAGTGTACATATATTTTACTAGAATAGAAAACTAAAGAAAAAACTAGCACCTATTTTTTTGGCCAAGGCTCACAGAACAAGTCGACTTGGTAAAAATATTTACAGACACTTTTTGATGAAGTCACCATCTTCCTTAGGCACTATCACTAGGTTGACATAGATGTTATAGAAATCATTCAATGAGTTGTTTCCTGGTCTATAACTACAAATTTCGTATCCTTCCCATGCACACAATAACTTTTGATTTTTGTTTTTGGGTACATGAGGGATTTCCTTGGTTGAGTCCTAGATCAAGGAATTAATCTTAAATTGAAAATATAAATGTGCATAAAGGAATCAATATAAACATAAATATTTACCTTGCTTGTAAACACCCATGTTAATAAGGATTTTGTTATGCTATATGCAATAGATATTAAACCTAGTATGTAAAATATAAGATGTCTCCATAAATTGTAGTGGATTACCAAAACCACACGATGAATCCATATATGTAAATATACATCAATGAAGAAGATGATGAATATGTCAATGTCAATATATTCCCTTGATGGCCAATAATATGCTAGATCTTGAAGAGGAAATGATCACAAATGATTCTTCAATGCTTGAACGAAAACTTTCTTGTTTGAATACTTCAATACCTTGAAATCTTGAACTTGAATGCTTTATTACTTTCTATGGCAGATAATGTATTGTGAATGAGTAAATGTGAAAATGAAAGCCCCAAGAATCCTTATATACCAGCTTTTAGGTAGGAAAATAATACAAGCCATCTAGGAAATGTAAAATTAATATTTGAAACCCCCCAAAAATTATGAGTACCATGCCTCCCAATCAATGGGGAGGAGGTTAACACTATTTATCTCTTTGACAACAGGTCAACTTGAAGACCACCTATTTTGGAACAAGTTGGCATGATTGATGTGTTCTTGGATAAGAGGGAAGGAAGTGTGTCCAAAAGTGTCGGAGGGAGTGTAGATAGATTCAAGAAAGCTAGACAAACATAGGAGAAAGAGTATATTGAGCACAAATCCATCCATGATCTAGGAAGTCACTATGAGATGGATGCTAAAAGGTTTCAAATGATGGATGCTTCCATTTCTAAATAGTATAACTTTGTTTACTATCAAATTCTTTCCATGCTTTAGTTTTTAGTTTTTTTTCATATAAATAGTCATCGATAGAAACATTATATTCCTATCGCTTTATGTTCTTGAGAATTTTGTATGCCGTATGAGGCATCTTTCTTTCATTTTGTCAAGGATGGTTTCTTGTACATTCCCTCCTTACTTTTATCTAAGTACCAAATTCCTTTAGTATAGTGCATTTATTGCTTATGTTACATTCTTTTATTATAAAAAATTGTTACATTAGCCAAAACTCTCTCTTACATACAAGATTTTTATGCACCGCTTCTTTGTTTTCTAAAATATGTCCCTTACAAGGTTTTTTTTAAATTTTACCATCCTTCATCAAGGATCCCTATTTAACCTAGAAATTGAAGGTTAAATGGGTGCAATAATGTTCATTGTGTCCATTAACTAATATCCCTAGGGCATTGGCTTAGTACCTCAAATGATATTAGTTTTCTTTTTTTTTTATTGTTAATACATGTGTATTATAATTATTCATAATATTTCTTATTTTCTAATTATATATTTCTCCTTATTTCTTATTGATTTGATTTGATGTATTTTAATTAATTATTATTGATTTTAAATATATATATATATATATATATATATATATATATTTTCATTTTAAGTATATTTTATATTTTATACTTTATTGTTTTTAAACTAATACTACTAAATTTTAATTTTGATATTATCTATTGTATAAATATTGTAATGGTAAAAGTATTTTACAATATTTTCATATTTATTTTGCCAAAAAATACTTATGAAATAAAAATTTAATATTTGAAACCTTTTTTTTAACTTATTCAAAATAATCTTATAATCTTATAGTTTAAAAAATTTTAAAATTATTTTAAAGAATTGATAATATTAGTCTTATAACTTTCAAGAACAAAAAGAAATATGAGATTTTTTAATTGATGTAAGTCAATTTATTTGACAATTTGTTGTATAATATCAAGAAAGATGATGTTTTTAAATTTATATAAGTCAATTTATTTGACAAAGTGTTGTATAATATTAGTTTTTAAAAACTTTTGTTGTATATAGTTTCAATATTATAGTAATCTTTTTATATACTGACTAATGTCATGGCTAGGGTTACAATTAGGTTTAGAGTTTGGGGTATGATCTTGTTTTAGGTTAGGATTTAATATTTTGGGTTAAGGTAGGGTTAGGACTAAGGTTAGGATTAGGGTTCTGAATAAGGTTTAATCATAATTAGTATTATGATTAGGGTAAGTCTTGAGGTAAGGATTGAGGTTACATTTAGGAATATGGTTAGATTTATTGTTAAAGTTAAGATGGTAGAGTAATTGTTGAAATAACGATTGAACATTTACAAATATGATTAATTTTATGGTTAAAATTATAAATTTATTAATTAACATTAGAATAATGAATTAACATTATTATATAAATAAATATTTATGAAATTAAGTTAATCTCAAATAACTTATATTCATATAGTACTAAAGGAACTAAATCTTAAAGAAATTGTAAAAGTTCCCACTGGTTTTTATATATATAAAAAAGCTGAATGAATGACAAATGAAAGAGCAGCAAATACGTTTATTGGAGACTCAAGCCCATGGGGGCTTAGTGTATGGTCTATATTAAAAATCAAATGCATACTAGAACGTCCAAATTCTATAATTAGTAGGAGGACTAGCTATGGCGTGATGGCTAGAGATTAGGAGATCATCTAAACCCCACCTATGTATAATTTTTTTATCAGGGTCATTGACATTTGTGTACAAGCAGTAAAATTTAAAATCCTCAAGAAATTACTGATCCGGTTAATGCGGAATTGGAGCGGATCCCAACTTACAACCATGTGACCACCTGTTACAATCAACGCTATCATTTCATCAAAATTTCCGCATAATTTATGAGTACATATTTGACTCGGATTTTGTAACGGCTAGTTGCAATAGTATATTTCAGCTCAAACAAACCCTGAGGGCCTAGTAAACGAAATTCCCATTAAAATCTGGAACCTCTAGACTGACATTTTCAATGATTCTCAGATCTCACTGCTTTAAAATATTGCATTCTATATATATACATATGTATTTTTTTATAAGGACCTTCTATACTATTGGTTTTGCAGTTTTATGTTTCTAATTCAAATAAGAGACCATAAAAACTATTTTATGGATTGAATACAATCTGAATATATAGACTGTGGGATTGATGTTTCTATGTTTATAGTCGTGTTATAATACATAAAAATCAATAAAATCATAAATGAAATGGTTCTTAAAAAATGGATTCTTACCAGATTCGAACATGAAACATCATTGCACCTTAATTGTCCTGGAATTCTGCGAGTTAAAGACTATTTGAATCATGCCAAAGATTTGATATCACATCTTTTGGTTTTATTTAAAATACTAGTTTCTGGAAGACAGCATAACAAATTATTTGATAGCTAAGCTTTTAAGCCATTATTTCCCTCCGTTATCATGACTGAAGAATAATATAATGACTTCTTGAAATTGAGACCTGGTCTTCAGAGTCAACATGAAAGTTGCCCTTTATGAACAACGCGACAGCTTTTGAGAAGTCTGTATATTAAAATATTTGAGAAATCATCAGTATTTGATTCACAGAATCAAAAGAAAGTGCAGTTTCACAAGTGATTGACATTCTTTTTCAAAAAGTATAATAGTAAACTAGAAAAAGTATAGATGAACATAAATAGGTTAAGCTTTGTCGTGACAATGGAAAATCAACAGCCGCTATGCAGCCATATGTGTAAAAAGAAAAAATAAAACATTGGAAGAATTGATTATTTAGTGTATTTCTTGTCAGGTTATAATCATTTGGAGGTATTAACTATTTAGTATTATTATTAATTTAGTTTCTATTTAATTAGAAATGTATTTATATAGTATGAACAAAATAACATACTAAGTTCAGATAATTGCATAACAAGAGTAAACTAAATGGTTAAATAAATAAATTTAAGTGTACACAAACAGTATGATAGAATCAAATAGCTCAATCATACAAAGATTGACTTGAAACATGGTGACAAAACAACTCAATCCTGCAACGACTGACTTGTAACATGGTGAGACAGATCTGAGATAGTTAGAATGTGACTCAAAACGTAAACATAATCTACATAATGCACCATGTTTTGAACATGATAGTTCTGTTTTCTTTTAACATAAGAGCCTAAGGTTAAAAGAAACATGTTATATGTAAAATATATGATGTAACGTGTTTCTTAACCTTTAGGCTCTTATGTTAAAATAAATAAAACTGAAAATAGAGCCTACGACTAACATATTCAATGATCATACGTAAAATATATGCAGAATCATGTTACATCATATTCAATAATAATGACTCTATATAATCTCTAATCTAGTGAATATTATAAGAATCTTCTATTATATATATAGTATATTACTAATGATTGTCCATATTTACAGCATAAAATTTACTTCAAATTATGCTTGTGCTGATGTCCTTGTGACTATCATCAAGCTGCTCCTTTCAGTTGCAATATTGTAGCATGAACTGGTATCTTTCAAAATTTATTTGAGAAGTGTTCATAGTTCTTAGAATAATAGAATTGAACATTAGATTTCGAAAAAATTATTTCACAGTTCGTAACTGTTGAAACGTTGATTTAATTCTCCTTTTAGATTTAGACTCCACTTTCTTATCATTGAAAATAGTCTCTTTCTCTTCCTTTAATTCTTAAGTTTCCTCTTGGTCTAATCCTTGACTGACAAACGTTATTTGTGTTTGAATAAATTCTCCAATGAAATACTATTACACTTGTTTAATCTGTCTTAGTGATTATCCAGTCACCCAAACTACTCATGTATAGACAATGTTGACAAATGGTTGGATTCTACAATTTCCACCAGAACATTACGCAACTTAATAGATAATATTGAGATAATCATTTCTAAACATGTTGATACGGTAACTCATCACCATTCATCCTTAATTGATTAACCAAATACTGATATTTGTTCTAATGAATTTTTTTTAAAAATTTACAGATCTTAATATTCTCTCCTATGTGCTTGTATTTTGGCAACTGCTAGCTCACTTGCACGTTGATTTACTAGCCTTTAAAATATCTCATGCTTATTTCGCAATAATAGGACATTTAATATTTCTAAAATTATTTGAGTTATCCAATGCTTGTCCAATCACCTGCAAAGCTCTCCTATTCTTTTGTCTCTTTTAATCAAGCAGTTTTTTCCTTCAGAAATCAATGTAGACTCATCTTGTATCACAACTATATTTCATTAAGTTAGATGAATCAAATACGTAGTTCATTGTAAAAGTCCAGTTTGGCCCAGAAAACTAAATACTTCAGTAAATAATGAAATAAACTCTAACTGGGCAAACACATATTAAAATAAACTCAACTACAGATCGTTCTCTGCGATACTCATACAATTGTAATGATTACGTTTGATTCAGATATACCTACGACTCTAAGAAAATCCTTTATTCTCTGGAAGATTCCACTGTCACTGCAAATTGTACTTACGATAAAGTTCAACGTTGTGTATCTTCCTTATATCATACAGATGAAGCGATTTCTTAAAATTTTTTAATATCTTTGAACGCTTTATTGGTCAATTTTTGGATGTGAAGCCAATTCACAACTCCCTACTTCCATGTTTCCCAATTTTCTAGTTGCGGCAATCTCTTAATAAATCTGATTGCTTCCTTTCAAGAACCCCTTATAAACAAAAATATTTTTCTCTTTCCTTAGAAGGAATTGTTGATCTGTATTTAATGACTCCCCAAACAGTAGAACAAAATACCGAAATCTCCTATCTCCTCTTGAACAAAGTGTCATGTATGCTAAGATTGTTAGAAGGCCATACGATGACTCCAAAGTTCCTTCAATGTCAGCGGATAAGCTTGGTGGTTGATGCGATTGGCTGATGATCATAAGGGACCTTACATATTTACTCAGATTCATTTTAAGCCATACTGGATATGGGAGCTATCTTAAGTTTTTGCAGAGAAGTACTTTTGGGGTTTTCACAAAATATGCATTGAAATGGGAAAGGGATTTAGAGATTCTAATCTATTCGTAAGGGAAGTGATGACAATAGATAGTACTGCAGTGGACAAATTCCTCAAATTATTGAGCTCCATTTTGCCAAGTCATACTACAATTACATGTAAACTGGTGCAATCTTCAAAGGCTATGCCAAAGATTTCATACCACCACATGCACCATCATAAATAACAATGTATATGAATGATAGAAGTTAACCATATGCATGAAAGGGTTCATGCTAACTTTACACGATGGTTTAGAATTACTAAAATGTCAAAAGCATGAACCAAAGGAATTCATCAAAACACCACTGCATTCTCCATTGCAATCAAAAAACTTTAGCTAACTAAACTTAATCTAAATGAGGGAATTTGAGAGAACAAGAAAGCACTAAGACACATCAAGTATTCACCAAGCTTCAATGAAAACTTTATTATCTTAGTAGTTCATAGCAACAATCTTAGAAAATGCTCTCTTTACAAATGAGGAGGCCTTTATATAGGTCATCAATTACAATGAATCACTAGG
This sequence comes from Cupressus sempervirens, assembly GCA_028749045.1. NCBI lineage: Eukaryota > Viridiplantae > Streptophyta > Pinopsida > Cupressales > Cupressaceae > Cupressus > Cupressus sempervirens. The sequence goes on along the minus strand of CM053786.1, from coordinate 267,425,148 downwards.
ATGATCACAATAACCATGGCCTAGATCGTGCCACATCATCAATAATTAGGGTTAGGGAAAATAAAAGAAATCTACATTAATGGAACAAGGAATCCACTACTATAGTGGGTAATAAGTTCCCACTATGCATGTACATTAATTGATAAATGCTTAGTCTTCCTAGAATAGATTATTCTTGATTCCATTCCCTAAATGTGTAGAAGTTTGACTTGGAGACCTCAACTCAATAATAAAGATAATTTGGTGCCACAAAATCATGATGGAGACCACATAGGTTTGATTCCTTTCCAAGTGAATCATTTTTTCAACTAAGATCCAACTTTCACTAACTTTTCTAGAAATCTATTCTTGAACATCCCATCTTTCATGTACTTACTCAGAAATTTATCTCCATGAAATGGATTGGAATTCATTGCTGATGATTATATCACTTTAGAATTTCTTTATATTGAACTTCAATTTCCATGTTCTTCTATTTTTAAATTTAAACTTTGATTATTAAACATTGAATCTTTAGGACTAAATCACTCAATATTTGGATGTCTTTGATGCTAGAACTAGAATTTGAGGTTTGAGCATCTTTCTTGAATGTGTTGAACTGAAGCTTTCTCCTCCTGTAAAATAGAAATTAACAATATAAGAATCATGCAAAAAAATTCAAAGTGAAAAATATAGACCAATTACATATTATCTATCTCTCTAGAAAGATATGTAGCCAAATTTTATCCACTACTTGTAATTTACTCCATGAATGAGACCTCTTCCAAAACTTAGCCATTTTCATTTTCTCATGAACAAGAAATTTCCAACTCTTAGTCATTTTTTCTTCCTTGAAGGGAGAATTTCTGACACAGCCATTTTTTCTGCCATGAAGGATAAACTTTTGACATAGCCAATTTTTCTTCCATTAAGGAGGAATTTCCAACATTTGGCCACTTTTTCTTCCATGAAGTAGATATTTCCAATAATTGGCCATTTTTTCTTCCATGAAGGAAGAATTTCCAACACTAAGCCCTTTTTTCTTCCATCAAGGAGAAATTTTCCAACACTTAGGCATTTTTTTCTTTAATGAAGGACAAATTTCTAATACTTGGCCATATTTTCCAAGATTTCTAGTATTCTTGTTGGCAGAAAGTTTTAGTGGTAATGGATTTTTTCCATGATGGACGAATTCCACAACAATCGTTTCTCTCCAAGGCTAGACATTTTGAGTGATCATGGATTTTGTCCATGATGGAAGAATTTCATAACAACCATTTTTTCCCAATGCTAGATTTTGTATATTTCAACAATGATTCTAGACTTAAATTTTTTATGTATAACTGACTTTCTTACTCATTCTTTTGGATATGAAAATTGATACCCTTTTGTCTCCCTATCAACTAGAGCTCACTTGTTGCCAAAATTGACCTGCCAAAAATAGTATGTTGTTCCAAAGTCAAATTAGTGTCAATCCAACAAGAAATTAAATTTACTAAATATAGAATTACTAGAAATAGAATTTCTAAAATTAGTAAGTTGTCCCAATGTCAAAATAAGGTCAACCCAATAGGTAGTGAAATTTACTAAAAATAGACTTACTAAAAATAGTAGGAATGTGAAGACATTCAATTTTGAGACAAGAAAATAGTTTCCATTCTAGGAGCCACATGGACAATCCTTTTCAAAGTTGACAAATTTTACTAATTCTCATTCAAAAGAGGAGATGTTAAAACACCGAGCCAAGGACTACTAATAACTAAGACCAAAAGGACAAGACCAATATACAAAAGGGAGATTGTTGAAAATTGGTTATATGTAGATATGTAAATATTGTCATTAATGGCAATAAATGATGTACATCCTTGTAGAAAACCTTAGAAAAAAAAGATACTAAACTTTTTGGCACTCAGAAAATTGTCTAAGTATGAAAATGGTTTACAAAAGTGTATTGTTTTGTATGCAACTTGTTGCTGACATCATACTATGACTAGCAAGGCTACATAGAGGAAGAATGAAATGAGTTGAACATGTGGTTAATGTTTCTTGCAAGAATACTAGCTTTGACACTTGTTATTCAAGTTCTAGTGAATGCAGTTATGTGTTTATCAGACAAGAACATAGAACAATATTTAAAGTATAACTTGTTTATATGATGATATTTTTGAGAGAGAGAGGTTATATGGAAATATTATACATGTTGATGATGATGTGTATAACCATGGACATCAATACAAACAATATGTAAAAGAGATATTTAAGATTTATCAGTGTACACAATAGCAGAATGAAAGGTAAAAGAATTATTTTGTTTACAAAATAATTACTTGACCAATTAGGGACAACATCCTAAATGTTTACTCTAAGTTGGACAATTTATTTTAGTCCTAGTTGACCTAGAAATAATTTGTGAAAGGACATGGTATTTATACAAAGATATCTTGATAGATTATTGAAAAGTTATGTATGAAAGTTATGAATGCAAAGTTTTGTATCATATGAAAAAAGAAAGTTTTTAATATCCTAATTTTGTGATCTAAGATTAAGCTGAGGTTAGAGATCAATTGAAAAGATGTTACAACATCTATACTTCTATATTTGAGGAACTTAAAGGATAAATTCCTTGTTTGGGCAGTGAGCTTTTCTTGTAATTGAAAGTCTATGTTTGGGTAGTGAACTCTTGTTGCATATAGTGTACCACAACTTCTAAGAGGATTGGAATCTCATAAAAAGGATTTAAAGTCTCCTAATATGGACTCTTATGTACTAAATGTGTTTATAGACTCCTGCTAGGGTCCATCCTCTAACAAAGAATATATATTCTAGTATATCTTTGTCGGCATCATTTGTACTAGGTTTTTCCCTTGGCCAAGTTTCCCTAGTTAACAAAATATGGTGTTGTGAGTTCTCTTTGTGCATAGTTACTCTTACTATTCAACATTACTTGTTTACTTTCTTAATCATGGTTCAAAGTAATAAATAATAAAGTTTTTAGAATATTGATTCACCCACCCCTCCACCCCCCTGCCCTCCCTTAGTATTCCTTATTTCTAACAATTGGTATGAGAGCACAGTTACTTAGAAGAGGCTTAACAACTTGAGTAAGATCCCTATGGATATGGAATAGTTAATGAAGAACCTTGAAGAGGGACACAAAAAAATTGATTTCCTTAGCAAAGGAAAAGATAATTTGATAAATAGATATGAATATTTCAAAGTGTACATTGGACAACTAAAGAACAAGATTGAACATCTCAAATCCAATCCTGAATCTACTAAATCTGAAATTAGTGATGACGAATATTCATAGTTGAAAATAGAGTGCAAGATCTTGAAGCATGAATTGAAGATTACCAATCTAAAGTTGAGTTTGAAGAATGATCCTAGCAAAGTTGAATTTGATTTGAAGACTAAAAATTCAGATCTTAGAGCCAATCTAGCAAAGAGGACATCTGCACTTGAAACATTAAAAGTAGATCATGAAGAACTTCAAAAGTTCAACACTATTTTCAAAGTAAGGTACAAATTGAAAAAATTTATTCTAGTAGAGAAAATATTAATGAATAGATGTCAATAAAAAGACATACCTATGATAAGGTTGGTCTTGGTTATCTATTTAGCATGTCTGTAAAGAAACCTGAAAGTGGATTAGATCTAAAAGAAAATGATAAATATGATGATAAGATTAAATATAGTCAATCTTATAATAAATCTAAGGAAGTTAGACAAGACAAGGAAATAGATAAATTGAATGAACCTAAGAAAGTTGAATCTCCTAAAGAAACTAGGTATGAATTTGGAGGCAAGTATTTTTTCATGTAATGAAATAGGTCATATGTGAAGACATTGTACAAATAAGTCATCTAGTTATGTTACAAATTTTTATTGTCATAATTGTCATGGTATTAATCATAAAGGAATTGATTGTAAGAAACCTAAATAGGATAATGATAAAAGGAATAGTAGAATGTTTGGAAATGCTAGCCCTACAGATAGAAGAAGATCTAATGAGAGGACATCAAGAGAAAGATGACCTTATGAAGAAAGAAAGAAGAACGTGTGTTATAAGTCAAACAGTTCTTTGGACACATAGCCTAGAATTTTCAACCACCTATTGATTACCAAAACCCTAGAAGTAGAACACTAGTATGTCAGTTATGCAACAACTTTGGTCATATAGTGAAGTATTGTAGAATGGATAGAAGGAACAATAGAAGAAACTTTGGAAATAGAAAGAACAATGGAAGAAACTTTAAAAATGATGGAAAGAACTTCAAAACTAATAAAGATAAATATGGTCAAAGAAATGTGGTTAGCTAACTTCAAGAAGAAGACATTTGTAAAGGGATTAACTATTGGATCTAAGGAAAATTTGGATGATGTAGAGAAAGGAAGATTGAAGTCAATAATTGAGTTTGATTCAACCAAGATGAATAAAGGTTGTTCATAGAACTAAGATTGGAAACTTCATTTAGAGATCAAACTATGAGTAAAGAGCTTGGGAAAAGATGAATCTAGATGATTTTAGATGGTAGCTAAGCTCACTTGTAATTTGGAGCTTATTGGAAGAATTTTGTGGATGATTTTAGATGTTTTCATAGCAAATTTCATGGAGTAAAGTTTTGTGGAGAATTTTCATGATGAAAGGACACTATGGTTAACCTTGGGTAGCATTTGAAGATCGGATAGATAATTTTGAGCAAATATTTGATTTCAGAATGAAATTAATAGCTTTTTCAATTTAGCAAACTATGCAATTAATGCAATTTCAATTTGGATAAATAAATGGAGTACAAACTTAATTATTTCCACATTGGGATCATCTTAGAAGATTAGAGAACCCAAAAGTGATCTGTCCAAGCAATTTCAAGTAAAACCCTACTTCAAAAAAGGTATTTATCTTTGTTCATTCAAAATTTGTTCAATAAATTTCTATTTATTGAAATCATGGTTATGATAGTAGTTTACAATGTTGAGAATGTTGAGAGATTGAAATTGAAGGTTGTCCCTATGAAACCCTTACAAGGAAACCTGAATTTCGCTCTATCAATAACTCTAAGCAACATAGTTTACTTGGAAGATGTAGGAAGTTACTTCTCTAGCAAGTTTGAAACTATTGGAGGTGAACTAATGAACAAGGATATGGAAATTGTTTTCAACCATGATATGACTCTAAAGTTTGGATTTGGAAATATAAAAGATTTAGACCTTTCATATATTACTGTTAGAATTCTTTAGAATAACTGAGAGGAGGGGAGGGGGGGTGGTGAATCAGTTATTCAAGGTCCAAATGCCCTAATAATACTTTTTCTCTACTTTTAATGAATCCATTCACTTTTCATCCATCCAAACTTATATAAACCATATTAGCAAGTTACAGTAAATCAACATGTAGACAAAAAACATGAAAGATCAACACATGGCACAATGATTTACGTGGAAACCCAATTTGGGAAAAGCCACCAGTAACATGCTACTTAATTTTCACTCTTCTGAAGTGATTCCCTGTTAAAAGCCTGCCCTATTAAAGGCTTAGAACACACTATTAAATGTGACCTTGTTAGAGGATTTCACCAAACTGTTAGGAATGGGCCTGGTTAAAGGACTTTTGAACATTCACTTGGAATGTCACCCTATTAAAGGATTTACCTCATGGCTATTAAACCAACCTAAGTCCATAGCATTTAAACTATCTGTTACAATTGCTAGAGAGTAACAATAATGGCTTTTTGATTTGATACAAATTACAACATACTTTGCAGATTTCATATCACACTTCAATTCTATCCTTTTGCTTGGCTTTAATCACTTCAGCTCTAACTACTTGTCTTCTTCTCAAGCTTCGTCTCCTTGAGTCTTCCTACTCATCGTACCAATGCATCCATATCTGGGGTCTTCTTATTGAAACAAAGTAACTATTCTCTCTTTCCTCCTTAGCATCTCCTTTAGTATTTTATCCTTTCATGCTTGACCACCTCTCTCTATCTCTTCTTCATGAACTTATGTCTCCTTAAATAGAAATCTGATTTGCCTTTTCCACTCAATTCTCCCTCTCCAATTTTAGGGTTTTGAATGGATTAGGTAGGATACAATGTATCTATCCGATATCTTGTACTTATTAAAACTTCATTAGTTGTATCTTTTAAAAATGTTCTACATGGTGTTCTGTGCCACCAGCTCATCATTCTTATCTTCCATTTAATTTAAAAACTTCTAGATAACAACCTTGTCGGCTTAGATCTGGCAAATCTTCAATTTTCAAAATAATGCAGCAACTCGGCATTATTGATTTACTAGTGCTCGAAACCTCTATGTTACTCGGCACTATTGGTTTTCTGATGCTTGGCATCTATTTCTTAGATAACTCGGCACCTGAAGTTTACTTGGCACTTTATAAATTCTTTATCACTCAGCATCTGAAGTTTACTAAAGCACTTGATAAATTCTGTATCACTCGGCATCTGAAGTTTACTCAGTACTTGATAAATTTTGTATCACTCGGCATCTGAAGTTTACTCGGCACTTGAAGTTGAACTTGCTCGACTTCAACTAGGAATCTCTTTGGCACCTACTAGCTTGGTCGGCTCCTTCTCTCTAATGAACTTTAGTTAGGCTTTACAAATGTCTTAGCTAAAAACCTTACATCTTTTATATGTTTCAACGTGCCCATTCTCTGTGTCTTATAGTATGTCATCAACACACTTTTTCATCAATGGCTTAGCCGATCCTTGTACTTCATTACAACATCATAACTTCAACCTTTCTCTTGTTGTACTAGTTACATCTTATTGATTTCCTCCTTCTTGTCAATCAACTAACTGACAGTATTTGGATGACTAAAGCAATTGTCATTCCTACAAGTAGCAAGTTTGACATCAACGAAAAAACAATGATTGAGAACATTCTTTACTAGTTCCATATGATCATTCTAACAACTTTCCTCATGATCTTTTCAATCATTTCCAACAATCTCCCTCTTTGGCATTGATGGCAAAACCAAATTGATCAATTGTTCAACTTAGTTACCACCAAGATTGTATACGTTGTCTACTACTTTTCTTGGTTGTTGCATCACTGCTGCATCTTTACTACTGATCTCCCTCTTTCTTTGTATTGATCAAGTTTCTGCATATTTCTTCCTCTTTGACATAAATGCCAAAGATGTAGCATCTTTATCATGCAAAATATAAGCTTTGGCTTCTTGTTGGTTTTTCTCCCTCTGTCACCATGCTTGTGACTGATTTGGAGTTTTTGCTCCTACTTTCATCCTCTACATCATTCTTCTGATATTTCAATGATTAATTGATAGTGATGCAGGGTAGCTTTCTTGTTGCTTTAAACTACTTGAGTTAGGGGTATTACCCCCAACTTGCCTCTAAGATATTCATAAGAATCCTTTGGCAATGGTTTGGTGAAGATATCTGGAGTTTGTTCCTTTGTGTGAATGTATTCCAACTTTACTTGTTTGTCTTCTACCAGTTCTCTGACATAATGATACTTGATTGCGATGTTCTTGGTTTTTGCATGCATTACGATATTTTTGGACATGTTTATAGAAGTTGTGTTATCAGAATACAATATCATAGGTTTTGTTACCTCTTCTTTCATTCCTTTCAATAGATGTGTGAGCCACACAATGTTTGTGCAATTGACTACTACTGCCACATATTCTGATTCTGCAGTGGACTGGGATGTGCATGTTTGTTTCTTGCTAGTCTAGGTAACTAGCCTTTTGCCTAGAAATAATGCACCTCCACTTGTGCTTTTACTATCATCAATGTTGCCTCCCCAATCTGCATTTGTATATGCATTGAGCTCAAATTTTCCATTCTTCTTATAGTATAGACCAAAGTTATTAGTTCCTTTAAGATATCTCATTATTCTTTTTACTACTATGAGATGATTTTCTTTGGGATTAGCAGAGAATCTAGCCACTATTCCAACTGCTAATGCTATGTCTAGTCTACTATGTACAACATATTGTAGTTTTCTAATCATGGATCTGTACATTGTTTGATTGACTTCAGCTGATTCATCATTTTTGGATAGCTTATTCTTTATTGACATTGGTGTGCTGACTAGTTTGGACTCCTCCAATCCAAATGTTTTAAGAATCTCTTTGATGTACTTTTATTGTGTCACAAATATACCATTTTTTAGTTGATGTACTTGCAATCCAACAAAAAATTTGATTTCTCCAAACATAGACATTTCAAATTCATGTTTCATTTTGTCAGCAAAGCCTTTGCAAAGCACTTCCTTTCCACCAAACACTATGTCATCCACAAATATTTTAGATACAATAATATCCTTACCTTCTTCTGCTTTGATGTACATGTTGCTACTATCACCAGTTCTTTCAAATCCTATTTGCACTAGATACTTGTGAAGTCTCTCATCCAATGCTCTAGGTGCTTGTTTCAAACCATAGATTGCTTTATGTAGCTTACAAACCATATCCCTGTTGTTGTCATCAACAAATCCTTCTGGTTGTTCAATGTAGACTTCTTCTTCTAGTATACCATTTTAAAAAGCAGACTTTACATCCATCTGATAGACTTTAAAATCTTTATATGCAGCATATGCAAGTAAAGTTCTTACTCCTTCCATTCTAGCAACAAGGGCAAATGTTTCCCCATAGTGTAGTCCTTCTTCTTGAGCATAACCCTTGCATACTAGTTTAGCTTTATTTCTGGTAATCTCACCATTCTCATCTAGCTTGTTTCTAAATACCCATTTGGTGCCAATCATGTTCTTGTGAACTGGTCTCGGAACCAAACTCCAAGTTTTGTTCTTCTTTATTTGATCAATCTCTTCTTCCATAGCTTTATACTAGTCATCATCTTGTAATGCACCATATACTGTCTTAGGTTCAGATTTTCTAATCAAACATGATTCATGTCTTAGTATGTTCCTTGTCATTGGTCCTACATCTTTGTCACCAATTATCTGTTCAGCAGGGTGATGTCTTTTTACATATTTGGATAATCTTGCTTCTATCCTTGTTTCCATGTTTGATATTTCTAATTCAAGGTCACTATGTACTAAGTTTTCAGGTTGTTCTTCATCTCTTTCATATGTACTAACTTCAGAATCATTTCCTTCATTCTGCAACTTGGCTTCTGAATGCAACTCGGCATTCACTGGTTGTGAGTTGGCTGAAACTAAAACTTGTTGTTGAGTTTCATTTTGATTGACATCATCCTCATCAGTCATTCCTTCATAAGAATACACAAAAGTTTTGTATTCATCCATTCTTTTTGGTTCTTTAGCTTGGACTTCTATATGTTCATCAAAGTTTATATTTGCACTTTCCATGATTTTATTAGTGTTAGTATTCAAACACTTGGATGCCTTACTTCTAGTGGAATAACCAAGGAACATGCCTTCATCTCCTTTTGCATCAAATTTTCCATTTTTAGCATCTTTAAGGATAAAGCATTTGCAACCAAATACTTTGAAATGTTTTACATTGGGTGAGTGACCATACCATAATTCAAAAGGTGTTGTATTTGTACCTTTCTTGACTTGTACTTGGTTCAATGTATGAACAGCTACACTTACAGCTTCTCTCCAGTATTTTAGAGCAACAATCTTTTCCATCATTAATTTTTTGGCACAGTCAATCACATATCTATTTCTTCTTTCAGAAATTCCATTCTGTGGGGGAGTTCTAGGAGCTGATGTTTGTCTTTTGATTCCTTTATCATTACAAAATATCTCAAATTCATTTGATGTGAATTCACCACCTCTGTCTGATCTTAGGCATTTCAAGCTCTTTCCTATTTCCTTTTCAACTCTAGCCACATACCACTTAAACATTTGAAAAGCATCAGATTTTTGCTTTAAGAACATAACAGTCATCATCCTGGAATAGTCATCAACAAACAACATTATGTACTTATCTCCCTTATAGCTTTGTACTTCCATTGCACCACATAAGTCAGTATGAACTAGTTCAAGTATTTCTTTGGATGTATAGTTTTTGCTTTCGAAACTTGACTTTATCATCTTTCCTAGCCGAGATTGTTTGCACATGATATTATCAGGCTTCTTCAATTTTGGTAAACCTCTGACTTTCTTCATTTTACTGATCTTGACCAAATTTTCAAAGTTGACATGCAATAGCCTTCTATGCCATAACCATTCATCATCAAATTTTGCAATAAAACAAGAAACGTCATCCATATCAAGGTAAAACAGATTACTCCTTGTTTGATCTCCTTTTCCTATCAGTTTACCATCAGTATCATAGATTTTTGTAATTTTGTTTCCAAATTCTACTTTGCAACCTATATTGCCTAACTGTGAGACACTCAGCAAATTGTAGTTTAATCCTTCAACATAGTATGCATTATCATGTGAAATTTTCTTTGTGAGCTTAATAGAACATTTTTCTTTGATTTGACATGGAGCATCATTACCGAATCTAACACTATTTCCATCATACTGAGTAAAGTTAAAAAACTTACTTTTGTCTCCTGTCATGTGATGTGAGCATCCACTGTCTATGATCCACCTATCATTCTTCTTCATACATGTTACCAGTGATGTGGGCTCTTCTTCATCAAATTGGTCCTTCATGGCTACATAAACAACTTCATCATCATTATACTCATAATTTTCTTCAAAAATATAACACGTATTACCTTTGTCTTTGTAATCTCTCCTGTCATCATCTCTTCTGAATTTTTTTTTGTTGCCTTGTAATCTTTTTTCTGTGTACATCTAGCAACAATATGACCTACTTCATTGCAATTGAAACAAATGATAGGCATCTTACTTTTGAATTTTCCTTTGCCTCTATGAAATCTTCTAGCAAGCAATGCTTCCAATTGTTCCACGTCTTCCTCATCAGTGCTACTGTCACTGGATACATATTTCATTTTTCTTCCTTTCTTTGATTTCACCTATTCAGTATCTTTTAGTGATAGCTTGGCCTTAAATGTAGATTCAACATTCTCAAATTTGTAGTTGTCAAAGTTAGATAACTCAAATGTAGTGAGTCTACGTATTATACCTTCAAAACTTAGATTGTTTCCTGGTACACATCTTAGTTCTTGTATTGCTAATACTCTAATAGCATTGATAGGGAGCAAGGTTCTTAAGAACTTACTATTAATAGTATCTTCATCCAATTGACCACTCAAGCATCTTATTGCACTTACCACTTCCTTTATTCTTGCACCATACTAAGCAGCATTCTCATTTTCCCCCATTTTCATATCATCAAACTTTCCTCTGAGACTTTCTCTTTTTGCTCTCTGTACATTTTGCTCTCCTAGAAAGATGTCTAATAGGGCTTTCCACATTTTGAATGTAGTGTCACATCCTTTGATATCATCAAATTCAGCATAGTTGAGTGTAGAGGCAATCTCCAACATTGTCTAATTGTGTTCCTGCTTGTTTTTCATGTCTTCTACAGTAAGAGTACCAGTTGGATCTACATGTTTAGTGACAATTGAATTTTGGGCATAATCTCCTATGGATCCAAGATGTAGCTTCATCAAACTTTTCCATGCAACAAAGTTGTCTTTGTTGAGCTTGGGAACTTCTCTCTTAGGCATTTTGATCTTTTCTGCTTATAGTCCCTTTAAACTGAATTAGCAGTTTAGCTCTGATACCAATTGTTAGAATTCTTTAGAATAACTGAGAGGGGGGGGGGGGGGGGGGGTGTTGAATCAATTATTCAAGGTCCAAATTCCCTAATAGTTCTTTTTCTCTACTTTTAATGAATCCATACACTTTTCATCCATCCAAACTTAAATCAACCATATTAGCAAGTTATAGTAAATCAACATGTAGAGATAAAACATGAAAGATCAACACATGACACAATGATTTACGTGGAAACCCAATTTGGGAAAAACCACTAGTAACATGCTACTTGATTTTCACTCTTCTAAAGTGATGCCTTGTTAAAAACCTGCCCTATTAAAGGCTTACAACACACTGTTAAATGTGACCTTTTTAGAGGATTTCACCAAACTGTTAGGAATGGGCCTGGTTAAAGGACTTTTGAACATTCACTTGGAATGTCACCCTGTTAAAGGATTTACCTCATGTCTATTAAACCAACCTAAGTCCATAGGATTTAAACTATCTGTTACAATTGCTAGAGAGTAACAATAATGACGTTTTGATCTGATACAACTTACAACATACTTTGTAAATTTAATATCATACTTCAGTTCTATCCTTTTTCTTGCCTTTAATCACTTCAGCTCTAACTGCTTGTCTTCTTCTGAAGCTTCATTTCCTTGAGTCTTCCTACTCATCATACCAATGCATCCATATCTGGGGTCTTCTTATTGAAATAGAGTAACTATGCTCTCTTTCCTCCTTAGCACCTCCTTTAACATTTTATGCTTTCATGCTTGACCACCTCTCTCTATCTCTTCTTCATGAACTTATGTCTCCTTAAATAGAAATCTGATTTGCCTTTTTCACTCAATTCTCCCTCTCTAATTCTAGGGTTTCAAATGGATTAGGTAGGATACAATGTATCTATCCCATATCTTGTTCTTATTAAAAATTTGTCAGTTGTATCTTTTAAAAATGCTCTACATGGTGTTCTATGCCACTGGCTCATCATTCTTATCTTCTATTTAATTTACAAACTTCTAGATAACAACCTTGTCGGCTTAGATCTGGCAAATCTTCGATTTTCAAAATGATGCAACAACTCGGCATTATTGATTTGCTGGTGCTTAGCACCTTTGTATTACTCAACACTATTGGTTTTTGATGCTTGGCAATTATTTCTTGGATAGCTCAGCTCCTAAATAAAACTGTATCGCTCAACACCTGAAATTTACTCAGCACTTGATAAATTTTGTATCACTCGGCATCTGAAGTTTACTCGACACTTGATAAATTTTGTATCACTCGACATCTAAAGTTTACTCAGAACTTGATAAATTTTGTATCACTCGGCATCTGAAGTTTACTTGGCACTTGAAGTTGAACTTGCTTGGCTTCAACTAGGAATCTATTCAGCACCTACTAGCTTGCTTGGCTCCTTCTCTCTAATGAACTTTAGTTAGGCTGTATAGATGTCTTAGCTAAAAAACTTACATCTTTGATATGTTTCAGTGTGCCCATTCTCTGTGTCTTATAGTATGTCATCAACACACTTTTTCATCAATGGCTTAGCTGATCCTTGTACTTCATTACAACATCATAACTTCAACCTTTCTCTTGGTGTACTAGTTACATCTTATTGATTGCCCCCTTCTTGTCAATCAACTAACTGATAGTATTTGGATCAATAAAGAAATTGTCATTCTTGCAAGTAGCAAGTTTGAAATAAATGACAAAACAATGATTGAGAACATTCTTTACCAGTTCCATATGAGCATTCTAACAACTTTCCTCATGATCTTTTCAATAATTTCCAACCATTACTTCTATCATGAACTTGAGAATGAAGAATGGGCTCAAATTATATTATGTGGAGTTCATAATGGGAGGTTTTGGATGGGAGAAAATGTAGTTGACATATCTACCGACCTCATTCAGGAGGTTACTAGTCTTAGGAAACGAGGTAGTGTACCCATTGGTGAGCAATTAGTCAAGAAAAAGGTTGAACTCAATAATAAAGTAGTTTATAATGGCAAGGCAATTGTGACTAGCACCATTAGACAACATGATATGAGATTCTTTAGAAGAATCATTAAATCTTCTATTTTTTGTAACTTCTAAGAATAATAAGTTGTTAGTAGGCTCTATCTATGTAGCCTACAAGATTTGTATTAAGAAAGAACAAGTAAATTTGAGTGATATTTTGAGAGTGCAACTCCTTGAGAATCTAAAGAACATGAAGAGAACTAAGAACAATGTATTTAGATTTTAGTCACTAATCATTCATATTTTATTTCTCATACTTAAAAGATTCCCATTTTTATTTGCTATAGAGTCATTAGCAGTGAAAGATATACTATGGATAAGATAACAAATGTATGCAGAAGGCATCCTATAGATAAAATCTTGAATAGTGGAAATTTGGTTATTAGAACATTCCAGAATGAAATGAAAAAAAGATTCAGAATTGAACCATAAATTGTTGATAGATTTAAGGATAACATATGCTTTATGCTAGATACAAACCTAACTTATGTTGAAGCAATAGAACCAAGGGAAACATTTCTTGAACCCTTAGGTTATGAATTGAGTGATAATGTAGCTATTGGTTACATTGATTTATTGTTGAACTCTAGAAAGGACAAAGCCTCATACAAATTTGGAACATATGAAGAGATAACTTAGTCAGCTTACCAGGCATCCTTAGAAAAGCATCTCATAAGAATATTGAGACTATGATGAAGAAAGCATTGGTTGAAACCAGTATGATAGAAAGATAATCACAAGTAGTCATAGAAATAATCTCCAGACTGAAACAAACTGGTGAACAAGGTAAAATATATGTGCCACCTCTAACGGTTGGCCAAGCATCCATTGTATCCATTACAACAACTCCTACATAGAAAAGCATTACATATGTTGTTGTATCAGTTGATAACCCTAGTGAACCCAAAAGGAAGTCTAAAAGGCTAGTAGAAGTTGAGACTCGCAAGTCAAAAAGAGTGAAGAAACAAGATACTAGACCTAGGAAATGGAAGAAAATATTATTGAGAAATGAAGATTCTAGTGAGGAAGAAGAAGAGGAACAAGAATTCAAACAACCTAAAAAGATTGTTGCTTCTAAGTAGCCAATAGGTAAAACAAGGAAACCCTGAAAATATAAGATAGAAAAGATTAACATAGCTATTGTCAATGAGGGAAACTTTGTGCAAATGGATAAGTTTTATGATTTATACAATGATATTGAGAGAGAGTAGATTAATGTCTCTACTATGAGTCATATGATTCTTAACAATTTACAACTTGAACACATTAAAGGCATTGTGAATTACAAAGTCTATAATAGACTTATAGCAAAGAAGCCTCGAGTTCATGAAGAAGACATGGAACTTTAGAAATCCATGATTATAACTATGTGCAAATAGGACGATGAAAAAGAAATCAAGAAATTGATGGAAAAACTAGCACCTTACTTACAAAGTAATGTGAGGCCATTTCTGTTATGGGAGGTGAGAAGAATGTCATGAGAAGTGAAAAAGCTACAATCATCAACAACATGATGTTTGAGTTAACAAAAAAACCTACCACTGTAGGGAAAACTTTGGAAGTGTCAATACATGGTGATACAATGAAAATTGATCAAACAAATGTTACTATTAATATTGATGATGATCCTTTTGTAAATTTTGATCAGCCTAAGTTGCATTCTGAAAACATTCAAGATCAGTTAAAACTAATTGAAGAGGAGAAAAGGTAGTTAGAAGAGGAAAACAAAAGGGTTAAAGAAGCCAAGATTAAGTTTCTTGAGGAGGAAAAGAAGTAGAAAGATGGAAAGAAGAGGATAGAGGAGGAAGAAGATAAGAAGTTAGAAGAAGAAAAGAAAGAAAAGGAAAGGAAGGAAAAAGAGGAGAAGGAAGAAGAAGAGAGAAAAATAAGGGAGACAATAGAGAAGAAACAAAAGGAAGATGAGACTAAAGCATCTAGCTCATCCACTCCACTATCTCTTGCCAACCTTATAGGTGATGATGATGATCAATATGACTTGATCTCATCTATGGCCAAGTTGATTAAGAAGAATAAGAAATTCAAGAGTCTACAAAGGACATTAATGAAGGTGACTAATAGATTGCATAGTGTTCTTGTATACAAACATATAGAAGTAGACCCTGAACAAAGAGCCAAAGTAGTAGTAAAATCTTTTGATGATGAATTTATAAATTTTTTAAGTGTTCAGAGTCTAAGGCTCAAATTACTCATGATGCTAATCTTTTTAGCATTCTTTGTCAAAACATAAAGAATGATTTGTTGAGTCTTGATACTTATATCAAGGAACTCTAAAGATGTCAACAAGATGGCAAGGTGCTATACATCAAATATAGTTTATCTCACAAGTTGACTAAATATTTTGATAATAAGATCAAAGGGAAGCTGAGTGAGCTAGAAGCTAAGACAAGTCAGTTATAGGAACCCTCAAGCAAAGTTGATGATTTTGAAGGACAAGTTGCGAGTGTTCACATTGACGTCAATAAACTACAACTTGAAAAAAAGAAAATTTTGAGAAGATTATCAAATTTTAGAGAACCTAAAGCTCTGAAACTATGATCCATTGAGAGACAATTGGAGGAATGTGTTAAACCAAAGGATACTTATTCCAATTTCATATATTATGATCTTAAAGCATTTGAGATTGTATCATATGCCTTATGTGCAATTCTCACTACTACTAAAGTAGTGAAGGACACATGGGAGAAAGGCATATGGATAGTATAAAGAAATTTTTTTATGACTGTATGAAGATGATATCAACTTGAGGTAGCAAGACAAAAAATTTTACAAAGTTTTGATAGTTTTCAACAATAGTTAGACAAAAAAAATTGACAGTTTTTTTGGACATTCTGACCTTTTTCATTGATGTCAAAGGGGGAGAATTTGTATGAAAAAATTGTAAGTTATGCATTTTTAGTCATATCAAAATGGGGAGCATTTGTAATAAATGAATATGGAGTATTTGTAATAGATGGTAAGTGTAGTAATGTTGTAAATTTTGGTAAAGTTTTGATACTTAGCCAATTTTCACTACTTTTTTCCCATCAATGCCAAAGGGAGAGATTGTTGAAAATTTATGTATGCAACTTGTTTCTGACATCATACTATGACTAGCAAGGTTACATGGAGGAAGAATAAAGAGAATTGGAACATGTGGTTAAGATTGCTTAGAATAATACTAAATCTGACACTTGTAATTCAAGTTCTAGTGAATGTAGTTATGTGTTTATTAGATATGAACAAAGAATAGTATTTGAAGAATAAATTTTTTATATGATGATATTTTTGAGAGAGAGGTTATATGGAAATAGTATACATAATGATGATGATGTGTATAACTGTAAACATCATATGAAATATATAGAAAAGAGATATTTAAGATTTACCAATATAACTATGCATAGAACTATGGAATGAAATGTAAAAGAATTTTTTTTTTTGAAAAATAATTACTTGACCAATTAGGGATGACATCCTAGATGTTTACTCTAATTTGGAAAGTTTACTTTCATCCTAGCCAAAATAGCAACAATTTGTTAAAGACACAATATTTATGCAAAGACATCTTGCGAGGTTATTTGAAAGCTATGTATGAAAGTTATGAAGCTTTTAGTAGTTTGTGATTGAAGCAATTAGATATTGTTGAAGAGGGAGGTGTTGAACAAAATTCTTTTTCTTTATCAATGTAGAGATTTAGGTAAATGTTGACATCATCAAACTTAGAAATTATTAAAAACATTTCTTCATTAGTAAAATATGTAACATAGGGCTTTGGTGGGAGAGATTTTAGATTTTAAATGAAACTAAGATATAATTTAAGTGTTTACTTTGTGCAATATTGTCCAAGGATGGATATTCTCATTACCTCAACTCATTTTTGCATTCCTTCATAGATCTACCAAGTGTCGTTTAGATTCTCGATTTTAATGTTAATGCATTTTTTTCTTTATTCCTATTAGCCTAGAGAGATTTTTTTTCATTTATAAAAAATCTAATTTTTTTTAGTTAAAAAAAAATTAAGTTAAATTGAAGGGTTTAATTTTTATTTAGAAACTAATAGAAAAAAAAAACACTACCAGTAGGTGAACCTTGATCAATCTTTAGAATACGAAATGCAATGAAAACATTTTGTATTTTAATTTTACTTGCTAAATAGAAAATTTATTATTTAACTAGTTATATTGATATTGTATTGTGTATAATATATATAGAGAAAGCCAAGATATATCAAGGCGGTAATTTTTAATATTAGATATTTTACTAAAGTAAATTAAAGCCTTAATATCTATAGGGGTTGTCTATATATATTATATACAATATATTATAAATATTGGTAATAGCATTAGCAGTGGTGAATCCTAATAATTATATTACATAACTACAAATTTAAAAGAAATACTTCACTAATAAATTTTTTACCATTATTTTGAACCATAGTTGGTTTAGTTTTTAAGTATGATTAGGGTTTGTCCATGAAAAAATTTTGGGTTCAATTTTTTTTAGTGTTAAGGTTAGGGTTAATTTTAATTAGAGATTTGGATTTAATTTGATTTAGGGTTACTTTTTTTTAAACATGAGGTTGATGGTTATTGTTTGGTTATCATTGATGTAAATATGGTTGTTATTAGTGACAACATCCTCATTCAAACCTTTTGTTTTTCATTAGTTGTAAACCGATTGCTTTCTACTAATTGAGGTGTAATAATTGAGGTCATTGTAAATTAATTGGTTTCACTGATAACTTGTGCTTCCCATCTTAGACACTAATGTTGGTTTAGAATTGAATGTTCTCTCATTTCATGCCTCACTGATTATCTAAATCATCTTGGTGATATTATGAAGCTTATGTTTTGGGTAAATACTTTGTTAAGCATTTGGATAGATATGGTTTCGTCATGACTTTTTTTTATATGTAAAACTATTTCAAGTTGTATGAATAAACATGAGAATGTAAATAATAAAATGCATTTATATCTATAATGAAAGTGTGAACTAATCAAACAAGTTGATTGGGGAAGTGCATATGGTTCTTAACTAAATGTTTTAGAGACCAAGTACTATAATATATTTTCATTTTGTTTATCACTATTTTGGTAGTGATACTTTTTGCTGATAGTGATCCTTTATATATTTTAGGACACAATTATTTTCAAAAATTTGTGAGCCTTTACCTAATGTTTTTTTATTAGACAACATTTTTTCCCCTTAGAATAAAAAATATCTTCCCTAGGGCCAAGCATCTACCACATTATTGACATGTCTCTTACACTACCACTATTTAACCAATTATTTTGTATTTTGGGCTTTAGGACACGTGTCATGATTTAAGGAAGAATTATAATTTATGTTATAATTTTTAAATTAGGCCCAAAGTAGAGTTGATTCTATTGATATGTCTTTCATCTATGGTTTAGATAAATTCCTTTCACAATAACAATGATAATATGCAAAGTGATTGTTGGTGTTTTTTCAACTATTGAACAACAAAGGCTCAATACCAAGATAATAATACTCACAAATCTAAGGACTAGATATGTCTCATTAGAAATTATGTTTGCATATCATTTGAAACCAACTTCAAGAAAACTAGGAATAGTTTTCTACTCTTTAGGCTCTGGAAAACTAAGGTGAGTATACCTAGGGGATGATTCAAATGAATTCTATTGTATGAAAATTATATTAGTTTCATTTTGATTCTCATCTTCTATCTCTGACATATACATATTTTATCCATTCCTTGACATTTTTAGATGATATACATCCCTTATAAGTAGATTTGGTCAGAATTCTTCTCAAATTAAAGCAAACAGATTTCCACAATCCATGAATATTGAAATGATTTCTGGGGAAGATTGTGTGAGAGTTTTTTCATCAACGTTTCGGATCATACTGTATGATCCATCATCAGGATGCCACTGAGTCACTGAGAGCAAAAAAAAATGTTGCTTCCTTGACATTTTTTTTTGCTCTCAGTGACTCAGTGGCATCCTGATGATGGATCATACAGTATGATCCGAAACGTTGATGAAAAAACTCTCACACAATCTTCCCCAGAAATCATTTCAATCTTCTCAAATTTGCAAGCATTTCCAGCAATAGCAACTAACTAAAGCTAAAATATTACATGTAAACAAGTTCTAACCATATTTAAAACTCTTCAAATAGTAAAATAAAGTTGATTTTGAATTTAGAGTTAGTTCTTTTTCATGATCTACCTATCTATAGACTAGATTAACTAGATCAATGCCTATTCCATTGGGATTCAGAGTCTACTCCAATTCATGGATTTAATTGATTGCATTACAAGAAATACTATCAAAAATTCTTACTAGAATCCATTCTTATAGATATCCTTCTTATTACCTTATCAATCCTATCAAATTCACTAAAGCATTTACTTAATTCATTAAATCAATAGCAATAATGAATTGACATACAACCTAAAAGAATTGCATTCATTTAGACAAGCTTTGCTCACACAACATTAGAATAACCAAGTAACAATAATGAAGATAGAATTCAATAAGAAAAAATATGGGACAAAACAATTTTGTATTAATTTTCCTTGAAAATTGTGTACAGTTGTAATAAAACTCAGAATGACTCTAGAAAAGACACAAGCATCATGTAACATCAATGTATTCTTAGAAAAATTTGTAGAGAAGATAGATGATAAAGTTTGCTATCATAACTGGACCAACCAATATTCAATGTAAACTAAAATTGTATTAGAAATCATACCCTTCTCTAGCCTTGGAATCTCACTTATATAGAGTGAGATGCAACAATCTTCTAGCATCGAGAATTGACAGGTGTCCTTTACAAAAGATATTTACCTCTAGCTATCACAAAAGGATAGAATTGTGTCTAATAGAAAGACTTATACATCATAATATTCTTTTGGTAGGCCCCTCTTCTGTTACATCATTTGGAATACTATAAATTCCATGATTTGATCCTTTATTAATCTAATTCTTTGGAGTATATGGCTATCAGGCTTATGAGTGATGTGTCATGTTCCGTTACCTACAAGCTTTCCCTGGCTCAGGGGTTCTCATTGTCTTCATCATGAATTTTTAAAGTAATAGCTACCTATGTATCTTCTTCTACCCCATCATCTTTTGCCATCTATTCTATAGACATAAATTTCTCTTTCCATTCATTGAAAATAGTGTCATTAGGCCAATCAATGTTTATGATTTCCCTCTCCACTTTTATTACAGAATTTCCAACTACTTCTATTTCAATGAGATCTTTCATAATAATATTGTAAAATAATTGCACTTTGACCAACTCTTCATTGGTCATTTCCCATAGTAGATGTCCATTTTCAATTACAACATTATTCATTCTTTGAAAAAATATTTCATCCAATTCCTTTTTGCATTCTTCCTTTTCTTTTATTCTATCAACCTTTTGGGAGCACTAGGAAAATGTTTAAATTTCTCAATCATATACTTGGAGAAGAAAATTGTTATTATTTTCTAAATAGAATCTTATTTTCCGTCAAAATCCTCTAGTTTATTAAGCAAATAAAAAATCTTTTCTATTTAATGACATGGCAGCTGGATGACTGATATACACATAGTAGTAATGTCATTATTCCTTTCGCTCTACTTCTATACAATGGGTATCAATTTACCCTCATCTCCTTTTATTTCATAAGAAATAGCTACAATTCTTGCCAACTAATAATAAATTATTGGCCATTCAATTCTATCTATTAAATGGATTATAACTTGCTTTCTTTTCTCTTCATATTGATTATTCAATTCCACATGCATTGCATGTAATTTATTCTTTTCTTCTTCAAATTCCTCTGTGGTGTAGAAATTAGGCCTCTATGGGGTGTTTTGTATTTCAATTGGTAGCTATGGATATATAATTTTTGGCTTGCTGGATTCTCCCATCCTTCTCGTCCCCAATTGCTTGTCCATTTGAACTACCTGATTTTCTAGCAATTGTATCTGTTTTCCCCTTTCCTCATAGGCTTTCAAAACTTCTTCAAATTTAGCATTAAGTTCTAAGAACTTATCCTATTCTTTTGCATACACCACATTCTACAATTTTACCATTTCTGAAGCCATTCCCAAAATTTTTTGGCTACTCACTTTATCAGCCCTATATACTGTAAGAGTACCAGCATGTTCTGAACTAGAAATTTCTTGCATTCTAGTTTTATCTCTTTTCACAATTGATCAAATTACTAGGGCTTGATCTTCATCACTAAATATAATTCCCATATGTGCCTGTAGTATTTCCTCCTCATTTTTATACTCCACATTTTTCTCTTTCCTAATTGAGTCAAAGATCATAGCATTATCTATAACCTACTCAGGAAAAATTAGGACCCCTAACTCCTTAAGTAACTACCCCTTGACCTCAGGTGTTAACTAGGCAAAATCACTCAAAAATTTGGATTTTAACTTCTTCTAAAATGGAGTCTAGTTTGTCAGGTTGCTCTATCTTTATTTTCTTACATACTTTCTCAAAATTTCCTATATTCTTTCTCCACAAAATTTGTACAAAAACCCTAAATTTAACAAAATTTTCATCATTTATAAACTTTTAAGAAGCTGCAGGAATGATGAGATGTATCTCCTTACCTTTATAATCAATAATTCTGAGGTCTAAGAAGGGCGCAAAAGGCTCTTAAGGCACTCGTCTTTCCATGTCTGCAGATTTAGCAATTACATCCCCTTCTCCACCTATTTGTCTTAGCTTCTATCTTAAGGATGCTTCATCCACTATTTTCATTGGGGATTGACTTGGGGAGTACTCTTCTACACAAGAAGATAATCCTTGTTCCAATTTTTTCCTCTTTCGGGTGCTAGCTGTAGGTGGGCTCTCTGGCCTTGGTCTTCTACGAGGGTGAACTTGTATGTTCTGCACTACTATGTACCCCGCCCTCTTCTGCAGTGTGTACTAACTTGGAGCAACTATCATTCTACTGTTTATTCTTCTTTCCACCTCTACTACTCTGGCAAGATAGGTTTTGACATATGTAACCTTCTTCTTATTCATAGCTTGCATTATTGTAGCAAAATTATTCATTAATACATGTATTTTAGCTCCCCAATATTTCTTGCCTTTCAATGGACCATAATCAAAGTCAAATTCATTAATGAATTCCAAAACTTTGTTGAATACTATCCATTTCTCTTTCCTTACCTCTTGTTCCTATAAGGAGAAAATATTCCTAATAACATATTTAGGGAAATACACCTACTATATGATATGAGTGGCTCTTGTCTTTTCTATCAAAAGATCAAAGAATCCCTTTCGGTCAATGTACCTAGCATGGGATTTTTCCATGTTGTACTTATTCAAAAATAAACTAAGGTGTCTCCATCCCTTCCTCACAAAAAAAAAATCATGTGCCAAAGTAACAACTGCGAAGAAAGTGCCCTTACCCTTACCAATTATATCTCTCTCCTCAATGGTCCCAATCTACCACAACAATTCTATTATCCCTATCATCAATGGCACATGGAAAGGTAGGACATGAGGCTTCCCTGAAAAACCATATACTCTAATTATTGTAGAAACATTATATCCCCCCAATTTTAACTAACAAAGAGCCCTTTTGCATGACCTTTGGGTCTGATCAATTCTAACAATGACTATGGGATTCTAGGGCTATCCCCTCTCAAAAGCAATCTAAGTTTGGATGCAAAATACCTGCTAAATTTTATAGAGCTAGAATTCATGCCCTCCCAAGTCATATCAGCACTCCACAATCAGACTGGATTCTTTTCACCATCCCTTGTCAATTCTAGTTCCATAACTTTAGAGAAAAAGGTAGCTCCCTTAAAACAACATATATGCATGAGCAGGGAGTACCAACAAAAAGGTTTTTTTACCTCTCATTTTTCTATTCCTAGCAAACCATTGTGTATTTCTTCTGCTAGAAAAGAGGCAAAATCCAAAATATTGCTCATTCCAAATTGCAATGTTTGAGCCATGATAAGAACAATAGATTCTGGGATGAAATCCCCTTCATCCATTACAAAAATTTGACAGAGGTAAAAGTACAAAGCCTAAGCTCTAGGATTGAAAAATTTCCTCATCAGTGGCTCTAGGGTATTGGGTGTAACTAAATGTAATGTTTTTGAGAGGCCTTTCTCTTAAGTGCACTCTCTATGCATCATACCTTGCTTGAAGGTCATCCATATCATTAATCTTGTACATAACACAGTTAGGGTTGAGGTTGAAAACCTCATGGATCATCTCTAGAGAAACCCTAAATAAATTATCACCAGCATATTTCTTCACATACCTAGTAATTAGATCATATTTCTTAGCTAGGTCAACCAATAAATTAGTGTCAAAGAAAACCCCACGGACTACTAAGTTTCCAATATCAAACTCCCAAACATTACTTAAAGGGGTATCTAATTTTCTTTTAGCAAACCATTTCTTGAACAACTCTAAACCTCCCACAGAAATCTGAGCATCTTTGTAATCATTTGCCTTATCATAGAAACCCTCAACAGCCACTAACCTAGGGTTCTTTAGAATGAAATCCCTACCAGTTGTAATTTCATGCACAAATTGGGGAAATTACTGAAGAAAATCATCATGGATAGACCTCTTGAGATAGTCAGTGTGTCAATAGAATTCCTTTCATGGAGGCATGTTTTTAAAAACTTCAAATTTTACACAACACAAATTCCTTGACTTTAAGAGGATGCAAAGGACTTACCCATTGAATTGTGTCTCTGTCTTGTTGAAATTTGTTGTAACTCACTAAACACGTGGTAAAATTCAGCACCCTACCTCTAAAAATTGCTGCGCTCTAATAAACTTTCATGATTTTGTGATTCAATTATGGTGGATTTGCAGATTATACTCATGCATTAAGGTCAAACGAATGAGCTTTGTGTGAAATTAACTTTCATTAGCTGTTATTTGCATGTTGCACTCAAATTTGAATCTTATCCATTGATCTCATAACATTGGATGTCACTATTTCAAAAAAACAAAACTACTTTATGGCTTTAAAGATTTGGCCACATGCCAAACATGCACTTCCCTGCATTTCTTAAAATTCTTACATCTTGACAATGCGGGAAAGCATTTTTCATTGATCTTCCCTCAAATTGATGGTCAAGAAAATAAAACATCTTTGTAGTACAACTTTTACTATTTGGATTCCACTGGCATTATGCTCTAGCATCTCTTTCCAGCCTAGCACAACTTAGTATATATCTATCACAGTTGGTCCCACCTTGCCACACATTAGATTAGCACTTCCCCACATTCTTTAAATGTCATGCAACTTCATCTTGTAGACAAGAACTGACCCTTCAATCTTACAATTGTTAGCATCGATGGTTTATCTCATGAAGTGCAACACTGACATCATTATAGACACACGTCCACAAGCCACTTCCCCACTTTGTCTAAAATTCATGCAACTTCATCAAGAGGGTAAGCGTTGTCTGCCAATCTATCCAGGATCAATGGTGCATCACAATTGATCACAAAGCAATAACTTCATTAAAGAGCCAACCAATAACATTGCAGGAAATTTAAACATGCGCTGACAGGCATTGACAACTCTATGAAAAGTGTCTAACAAATTCTGATAGGCTACCGACTTTGTGGCGTACTAAGGTTCCACCGTTAGTAAGGGCTACATGGTGCAAAGACACTTTCCTACACTATTTAAAGTTTGTGCATTTTCTTAATGTAGGGAAGCACTCTCCATTGGTCTTACTAAGATTAATGGTGAATCAAAATCTTTACTACAGTTAAGGGTTTTAAATAAAACATTCAAAATACTAATTGTGATTCAAAACTAGGTTAGCAAAAGTTTATAATATAAATATATATGGCAATGCTTGCAACATGAAACTTTAGGGTAAATTTTGTCTTCCCTAAATTCTTTTTAAAATATTATTATTTTTAGAAAAATTTCAAGGCCTTGGGAAAAATAGAATAAGGCTTTAGGGTTTTTCACTACTAAATGTAATAAAACAAGAATGGTGAGAAACTAGGCCAATAGTGGCTTTATCTAGGGACAATGAATAAGAAAAATTCATATGAGGGCTTAGAATCCCTGGGGGAAGTAGACCATAAACTTGACCTTTTACTACTAACAACTTTGAGAGAGCAACAATAGAGAACAAAAAATATACAAGAGCTATAAAAAAGACAAAAAGATTTTACAAATATACAAGGGAGCCTAGACTACTATTCATGGAAGAAACAATTCAAGAACTATCCATGAACTAGCACTTCAAGAATGTTACCTTAAAAATCTTTGAGAATATAAGAGTTCTCTCCCCATGAAGTTTCAATTAGATAAGGTCATAACTATATAGGATCAAACTTATCATGTTTTCCTTTATCCTCAATCTTGGAATTCCACATGAGGACTAAATCTCCATTTTCAAATTTCTTTCTCACTATCGTTTTTATCATAGGGTGCTTTGACTTGTAGTTGCAACTTCTGATCCCTAATTGTTGCCTCTCTTCTAGTTTCTACTAGTCCTACAAGATCATCTAACCTTTCTTGCATATCATCAATAATATCTTTTTCATACATTTGAATATAGTTATACAAACCCAGTAGGTTATTTTGATACATCGTTACTTGAATTCCATATACCACATCAAATGGGGATACACTAGTGGCTTTCTTCATAGCCACCCTGTCAACCCATGTTACTAACTGCAACTTGGAATCCCAGGCCTTCTTATTATCATCCAAGGTTCTCTTAATAACCTTTAAAAAGTTTTATTTTTGGATTCGGCTTGTCCATTTCCTTGTGGATGATAGGGAGAAGATGTTAATCTTTTTATTCCATATTTATCACAAAATTTTATAAATTCCTCAAATTTGAACCACATTGCATTATTTGTCACAATTTTCTATGGACAACCAAATCTTGAAATGATGTTATTAAGAAGAAAATTATTTACAACTTTACTACTTTCATTTCTTGTTGGAATTGCTTCTACCCATTTTGTGAAGTACTTAGTAGCAACTAAAATCAAGGAATAACTAGTGCTAGATTTAGGAGAGATCTCACCTATGAATTCCACACCCCATTTCTGAAATGGTGCTTGAACCTCAACTAGATTTAATGGAGTACTACCTAAGAATTTCAATTTTCTAGAAAACCTTTGACAAGCATTGAACATTTTCTAACCATGATCTGAGCATCCTTAAAAAGGGATGGCAACTAGAATCCAACTCTCATTACCTTGTGTGCAGTGGTCTTGGCTATATAATGTCCTCCACAAACTCCAGCATGCATTTCATTCAACACTTCTTCAAACTTTTCTTGGTCAACACATTTTAATATTACTCCCTCAAACTTTCTCCACCATACATTTTTCCTAACAATAATATACCTGATGGCTTGTAACTTAGTACTCCACTTCTCATTTTCAGTCAAATGGGAGGGAGCTTCCATGTGTTGTAGATAATGGATAACATTAGCATACCACTCATAGTGATCCATGTCACATAATTTAGATTTGAGGTCATTTGTTACCATATTTATTTGATTAGCATCCAAATTAGACTGAGCCATAAGTTTAGCTAGTCCTTGACCTCTTACCAATTTTTTTATCTATATTTCAATGTTAAATTCTTGGATCCTATTAATCCACCTACATCTTCTACTAGATACTTCTTGTTGAGAAAAAATGTCCTTTACAAAAACACTTGGTACAAATGCAATGACAATGGTACCTACCAAATAACATGTGAGGCCTCGCCCCGACCCATCGTAGCATAGTGATACATTACTATTATTTTGATATTCACGACTCAAGATGTCGATACATTATCTGATGCTTAGAACATACTTTATTATTTCATGTTGTGTGATGTTACTTTTAGATATATTTTATGATTGTCATTTAATGTTTCATGTATATGTATGTTGATGAAATTAGTAAATGTAGGATTGAGACTTTAATTTAAGAGATTTTAAATGATTAAGAATTAAGCAAGATGAAGAAACCCTTATTGATGTATGTTTAATTTATTTGAATTTTTGATACATATACAATTATGTAAATGTGATTTTACGGGACTACTGATGTGTGCAATGAGTGTGCAGATATTTAGCCAAGAAACCCTATGGAGGAACATAATTGATCTCCTTGTGCTAATTTTGGAGACCTTGTTGTTTGTAATTCACGTATTATCTTGTGAGATATATGTATGTATCTTCATTGTTTAGTGAATGTTAATGTTTGTAATTATGTTCTTTTAGTGTCACTTGACACTCGTAAAATGTTTATGTGCTTTAGTGTGCTATTTAGGGTTAGTTGTTTAACCTTTGGACCCAAGTTGGTTTAGTTGGTGTCAGTTCGCTAATTGGGTACTTAATCAAGGTTAGTCATCCCTTAATTCAGATTAGTGCTTAATTTGCATGTTAGAGTAGTTATTGCTCCTTTTGGGTGGTTGAGTTGGAGGCTTATTTAGACGCCCTTCTTGGACTTGTGGAGGTTGTTACCCAATCTCTACATTTAGAGAGGAGTTCTTGAAGATTGAAACAAGGAAGGGGAAACTCTACTCAAACTTGTTCATTTGCCATTACTTCTTCTGAAGGTAGGAAATTCTCATGTCCCTTATTCAGTTTCCATGTTTGTTTCATGCTTATGCTACCTTGTTGTTGTTTCAATGTTTGTATGTTTGTGGGTATGTTGGGAAGTTTTAAAAACCATGTTATTTTGGATGTTTTCCTTTCATGTTTATGTTTCCAATTTTGAGATTTTTCTTGCATGGGTGTTTTGGTATTACTCACCCTTGGAGAGGGCAGAAGTGACCAATTTTGGGAAAGGTCTATTTAGTTGGACTCCAACCAGTGTAGAGTCTCTTCTCAGGATGAGAAGAGGGAGAAAGGGTAGGTGTTATGGGCCCCTACCCGTCAGCACAAACCTCGTATGAGTATGGCATTTTTAAATGGAAGAATGGAAGTTCTTGGTTAATAGCCTCGATTGGGCATCTGATTTGGTGTTGTGCTTGACTTCTCCTAGTTGGAAGAATCCACCTTTCCCTAGTGTTGGTTTATTGTAGATCTTGTTGTAAAAAATAAATAAATAAATAAAAAACCTTGTATCAATATGCATGTTTTGAATTGTTCTTGGTCATGCTTTTGATCACTTAATCAGATTCTGTTCCCTCCATGGTTCTAGAAATGAGTTGCAGAAAACATTATAAATCCCTTGATTATGATCATGAAGAAAATTTGATTAAATTTTTGAAATTTGGGATTGAGATCCTATTGTAAATTGTATTTTTTAAACCTTGTTGTAATTGGCAACAAAGTTGGGTTTTCTTCCTGATTCTTTCCCGACTGAGCCTTTGAATCAGGTTTACCAATAAAATTGGTGTTGAGTATAATTGCTTGTCATTTGATTTAATTTTTTAAACTTTATTTTGGATGGATGCACATCAAAATAAGATGGAAATGGTGTTGATTAATTAGGCAAATTTCAAGTTTACTTCTATGTTGGAAACGAAAATTATATCATGGATGTAGACTCAGTTGGATTGAGCAAATTTTCAAGTTCTTTATATGTTCCTTATATGTTCAAATGATAACTATGTTCAGGAAAGGACTTAACATCTATGGTTGTTTTATTGCAATGCAAGTTACATAGGAGTTCATATTATATATGGTGTTATATACTTTAAACTATTGTATCAATGTTTAAAGCCTTTCAAAAAAATATACAGCTTAACAATATATATATATATATATATATATATATATATATATATATATATATATATATAGCTTGCCTTGTAAATTCTATACTTACAATAATTTCCAAAAAAATATATATATATACACACCCAGGAGCAAAATTGCTCACTGGAAATTGTATGGGAGGCCTTTTAAATTTGAAAGGGAGCAAC
Source organism: Cupressus sempervirens (assembly GCA_028749045.1). Lineage (NCBI taxonomy): Eukaryota > Viridiplantae > Streptophyta > Pinopsida > Cupressales > Cupressaceae > Cupressus > Cupressus sempervirens. The sequence continues at coordinate 267,395,651 of CM053786.1, read as the reverse complement.
AGAGAATATTCTCTTAAATATCCTTTTCATTTAAATTTTGTGATTAAATCAAATCAAGTTAGGCATAATATACTTGATAAATTTACAATGAAATTCAAAAAAAAATTATACTTAACATAATATCTAAACTTACCTACAAAACATTATAACATCAATGCTTACCTTGGATGTCAGTTTTTGGAGAGGGCAATTTTAAAAAAAAAATGTTTTATTCCTTGCAAAGTCAAATGTCATCATAGTGATGATGTCACCCTTATCACATCCACAATTTCTGCAGACCATGGAAAAGATTTTGTTATGTTTTTGGAACTTTGTTTTACCACCTCCCTAGCAGATTTGGGCATCACTTATGCACTGGCCTGCAAGTCTGGCCTTGGGCAGAGCGCTTACCCATGGCCAGTGCTTGACCTTGGGAAGCCCTTGCCCAAGGACCAAGTAGGAAATAGGGTAGTGTATAGGGAGATAGGGTAGTGTAAGAGGTTAGTAGGTAGGTTTGTTTTATTATTATTATTTTATTATAGTTTAGTTTGTTCTTAAGTATTAGTTGTTAGTTTGATTGTGTTTAGTTATGTTATGTTGTTAGTATTAGTATTAAGTTTAGATTTAGATAGTTTTAGTATTATTTAGTTAGTTGTTTAATTATGTTTGTTTAAGTTTTAATGTAATATAGTTTAGGTTTTAATTAGTTAGTATTTTTAAATAGATATTTATTTTAATATAGTTTAGTAGCAATTATAGTTTCAATTTGGCGTTAATTGAATGGTGATCTTATTAGAACTTAAAGGATAAGTTTAATTTTGTTATAAATTATGCATCATGCTAAATTATAGGTTCTATCATCATTTAACTTGTGGAACTATAGTTCTCTTCTAATATGTTTTTTTTTTAAAAACTAGTTTTAATGTATTATTGATTTATATTTAGTTAGTACGTATTAGATTTAGTTTTTTGTTAGTAAATGAAATTTAAATTTAGTAAGATTAGATAGTTGAAATGTTTAAAGTTAATAAATTATGTGTGTGTGTGTGTGTGTGTATATATATATATATATATATATATATATATTCAGTTTTTATTTTAGTTAATTGTTTTTCTTAAAAGTGACTTTACAATATTAGTTAGATAGTCAATCAATATTTGTCAAAGAGATTTACAATTTATTTTGATTTAGATATCTTTCAATTAATCTAAATTTTGAATACATTTACATTATCATTTAAATAATTGTTTCACATTGTTGTAAGCTAATAAAATAACGTATCTTATGATCGATATCAATCTTAACGATGTATTCCTCCACTAGAGTTTTAAACTTAAGATGAATTGTAGCAAACCTTTACTTCTCTTGTAGAAATAAGATTAAAACGTTGAGCACTCTAATTATTATAATTTAAAAAAATATATATTGTGTGTTTTTTCCCTCGTAGTTTGGGCATGACATAACATCTAAAAGCCTTAACAACTTTCACCAAAGCATATGCTTGTTTCTCACTTATCTCATATTTCAGTTTAGTAGGATATAATGAATTATTGAATAAGGCAGTAGGTTGTTCATATCGTTCCTCATTTTTCTACAATAAGACTGGAGCTACATTATGGAAAGATACAAAAGAGAATATGTGCATTAGTTTCGTGTGATCTAGAGTCCTAAGGACTGGAGTATTCCTTATGGTAGTTTTAATATCCTAAAATTCCTATGAAGGCTCACCATCCCAACTGATAGTAGCTCCTTTCTTATGCATTTTTGAAATAGGTCTATTAATCTCAGAAAATTTAGTAACAAATCTCCTTAGAAAGTTAACTTTCCCAAAGAAAGATTGTATTCCCTTCACATTCTTTGGCTTGGGGACCTCATCAATGGCTGCCACTCTCTTAAGATCTATCTTTACTCCATCCTTTGATACTATATGTCCCAATAGTTTGCATTCAATTACCCCAAACATACATTTCTTTGGGTTTAATGACACTTCATATTCCAATGCTTTAATAAAAATCTTTTGCAAATGCCTACAGTGGTCTTTATCTTGTTTGGAATAATTGTAAGGTCATCCTAATATACAACCATAAACTTGTTGATTCATTCATCGAAAGCTACATCCATAGCCCTTTGAAAAGTGGCACCAACATTAATCAATCCAAATGGCATTCTCACATATACATAGGTTCATCATGGAGTTCTGAATGTTGTCTTAAACTACTCTTCTTCTTTCATCAGCACTTGGTTATACCCTGAGAACCCATCCATCATGGACATAAGTTCAGAACTAGTCACTTGTTCTAAAGTAGCCTCCATATTTAGCAACCCATAATTATCTTTTAAAGAAGCAATGTTTAGGTTTCTAAAATCCACACATATTCTAATGTCTCCATTATTTTTCTTGATAGGTACTAGATTTGAAACCCAAGTCAAATGTCTAATAGGTTTAATTATCCCTACATCTCTTAACTTCATCAATTTCTCTTGCATTTTAGGGGTGAGAGTAGGATTGACTAGTCTCTGTTTCTGCCTAAAAGGTTTTACATTATCTTTCAATGGTATGACATGTTGAAAAATATATTTTCTATGAGCCTTTAAGTCATCATACGACCATGTAAAAACATGTCTATATTTTCTTAGTAGGTCAATCAAAGGCTTTCTAATTTTAGCTGATAAATTTTTACCAATATAGACCTTCTTGGGGTCTTCATTAGTACCCAAATTTATCTTTTCTAACTCTTGAGGTTTACAATCTTTAGCTACTGGCCTTACCCTATCTTTGTTATCAAACATATTCTTCAAAACAACCAAACCCTTAGGTACTTTATTAGTCTTTAATTATATGACCTCTTGAACAAAAAATGTTTCCTTCCCATCTATGGTTTCAACTAAGTCACTACAGTCCAATTCCTAACCATGCTACTTACCTTCATTCAACAAAAAATTCACAATGTCTTTGTCATCTTAAAATACTTGCCAATTTTCAATATTATTAGGTAGGAAAGGTCTATTCTAGACCTTAATCTATGAAATTCCTACAAATGACGCATCCTTTGGTTTAATTGCTACATTTTCTAACAAGTCAACCATTTTATTTTGAGTTCCATCTCTCCATGAAATACCTAATGCTACAAAGAGTTCTATCTGGTCCTAGATAACATTTTTATATTGTTTCAATATTTATTTTTTAGAGGCATATATCCCTCTTATCTATGAGATAATTAATTCAAAATCACCTATGACATGCAACCTTTTAATTCCATGGTGGGTAGCTACCTTTAGTCCCAATAATAGAGCCTCATATTTAGCTATATTGTTGGTGCATGAAAATTTTAGGGTGAAGGAGTATCTAAAAGTGTTCTTCTCTGGAGAGACAAACACTACTCCTATCCCTGCACCTTCTTTCAAGCTAGCCCCATCAAAGAACACAGTACATAATATTGGTGAATCCATACAACACTCAACTTCATGCTCAATCACAATAGACAACTACTCAACTTCTTGGATAATTAACTCAGCTTTGAATGCATTCACACCTATGTCTAAAAAAAAGTAGCGTATTTGTCAATTTCTTCTCCCAAAATATGATTGACCCTTGGCTCTCTGTCTACTTTTATAGCCTTATCTCCTAAGTTAGGTCACATTTTAGGCTACCTCCCACAACAGCACTCCATTTTCTAGAGAGAAACATTCGATAATGTGGAGGAATATCAACTACAAGGACTAACATAATCAACTCTACCTCAAGGTATACAACTAGTTTAAATGGTAAAGCATTAATATTACCTATAACTGGGACTTCTCTAGCATGCATACCTCTACATTTGCCTTGCTTAGTATCTACATTCAACTCTAGGGCTTCCATTACTTTGAGGGACATGATGTATTAGAGGCTCCAAAATCTATCATGCAAGTTTTTAGGGTTTTTCCTTTTATAATCAAGTTGAGAAAGAATGGGTCAATGTCTTCTATATATCCTACTAATGAATCATATAGGAACATTTCGAGAATTTGAGATATAATACCACTATCTTCTACTACCAATGGGTTTTGATGGATGATATTTTGTTCTGTAATATTGCCATTATTTCCTATCCCTCCCAACTATGATAAGACTTTACTTTTATACTCTTCAATTCTAAATAATTCAGATTAGGGTACTTTAACAATAATTTGTGACAACATAGATATCATGTCAATAGGATTAGCTATAATGGGTTTCACAATCATAACTAGAGTAGGAACCTTTTGAACAATAGGCACTATCATTTGCTTAATAGTATCAGATCCTGATCCCTTTTCTTGCACAATTTCTTTTGTTGTCTCATTTGTTTGGAATTGAACCTTCTTCTTGGGTTCCTATTTCTTAATTCTACTATCTTTAACTTGATTGTCTCTACATTAGCCTCCTTATTTTCATCCTTCATCTTATGTGTAATATCCTAGATGAATATACTAGAAGGCTTCCCAACAACATTATTAATTTCTTTTCTTCTCAAATTGTAATTGCTATGTACTTAGGAGATCATCTCCATAGTGATTCTATCGATCTCTTCTTTAGAGGGCATTCTCAAATTTACATGACCAACTTTAGAAGATGTAGTACATACTTTATTTTCATCATACACTTCATTGTCTGAGAACACTTATTGATGATGTAATTGATTGGCAATTTTCTTATTTTCAAGATTACTTTCAATTTCTTTCAAATCAGAATCCACACAATCATTACACATGCTCACCATATTACAAGGGTAAGTGCAAGAAGTTGGGTCTCACTTTTGGGCAAAAAGTGGAAGTGTTTTTCCTATTTTTGAAATTTCTTATCAATTGATGTCAAAATTTAAGACATTTAGATATTGAATATAAAAAAAACTTCAAAAAATAAATTTTTTTGTGTTTGGAATCTAGTTTTCGAATATGTAATTTATTTGTATACTCATAATAGATTTTTTTTTTGGTATGGATCTTTAAAAAACCACTTTTTGAAAATGTTTGTTTCAGGACCATACCACACTCTTGTATGGACACCATAATTTGACACAAATAAATGAATTTTCATAAATCTTTTTAAAGGGAGTTACCTAATACACCTAAGATTGATGACAATACTTTTTCTTAATTGTTTATTGAATAATTTTATTATTATTAATTATTAATTGGCTATAAAGGTAAAATTTAAAACATCTCATGTACGAACACCATAATTTGATCAAAATTTCACTTTTTTCAAAAATTCTTTTTTTAAACCTCAAAAGAATTGTATTTAGATTGATGACATATAAACTAATTTAAGAAAAATTATAAAATAAAAAAGTTATTAAAGTTTTAGTGGACTTCACTATTTTACATTTAGGTACCACCTTGCATTAAAAAATAATGCAAAAATAGTAAATAAAATCATAGCACTATAAAATTTATATTTCTGAAATAAAGATGGTTAGAGCTCTAATGGGTTTTTGTTTCATAAAAAATTTGATCAGGAAGACCCTCTAAAAATTATGGCAAGGTGTAAATTTGTTAGTTCAATGACTTAGCCAAATCTTGAGAGGTCAAGGCATAGGCTTGGCCTCACCAAGCCTATCTTGAACCAAAATCCGAGGTAGGAGAAAAAAATCTGCATAATGTTTTAAGAAATGGTACTGATTATTTAAATTCAAAAAAGGATACCCATTTCTAAAAAATACAATTTTTTTGTGTTTTCAAAAACGGGTACCCATTTTTTGAAAATTAAAAATGGGTACCTGATTTTTAAAAATTGGGTGCCTATTTTTTAAATTTTGGCTCAGGTGCCTGAGTGTAAAATGGGTACCCATTTCTAAAATAGTACGATCTCAATCCAAAAACTTCTATGGAATTGAGACCCAACTCCTTGCTTCTACCCATATGTTACATCATCATGGCCTTTTTCTTCTTCTTCCTCCTCATTCTGTGCACTATGATCTAAAATAAATGACTGAGCAACTGCACAATACTCTGAAGAGTGAGGTGACTAACAAATGATGCACCATGGCACATTGTCATTCATATTAATAGAACTCATTTGCACAAGATCTGGTGCACCCTTGTCTTTTACATTCTAGGTTTGGTTACGAATTTTCTTCCTATCCTTCCATTGAGTGGTATAAGGGTAGTTCTACATTCTAGGTTGTCTATTGAAATTATTGCTATTTAGAAGGGCCTTCTCACAAACCCTTGGCTTATGTGTATTGAAAGTAGTTGGGTTCATCTTTTTTAAAAAGTCCAACACTTGACCTATTGTGGGTTCTTCGGGCTTCTTTCCTATAGGTGTTTTATCAACTTCCCTTTTGTTTTTATTCTTGGGATTGGACAACTTTGGATCATCTCTCCTACCAAGCTTGTTAGATGCTTTCCCTATTATTTTCAATATTCACTACAATCTTATAAGTGTCGCTCAAAGTTCTAGGATCTTTATCCCTCAACTCGTAAGCCATCTTGTTGTCAAAAGCATTCAAATAGATTGTAGGAAAAACATCCTCATTTAATCTCATAACATGAAACAATTTGTACATACCCTTTTGGAATCTTACACTAAAATCAAATGTAGACTCATTAGGGTTCTTCTTGATATTATTAAAATCATTTGACATAAACCCAACATTAGTATTATCTCCATATTGTTCTATGAACAATTTCTCCAAATCACTCCATGAACTAATGCTATCATCAAGTAATCTTCTAAAGCAATCCCTTACATCTTTAGTTAGTGAATGAATAAATAACTTCATCACCACATATTCATGTTCAACTTCAAAGTCATTTAGCATATCTATGAAAACTCTTAAGTTCTCTTCACTAGTAACAACATTATTCTGAGAGAACTTGATAACTTTATCTCTTAAATCAAAAGTATAGGGGGTGGAGTACCAAGAATACCTAAAAATGAAATTTTTCTATAATTTTCCATGTAGATGGGCTTCTTTTAAAAACTAGCAACATTTGAGGTGCTTGCTACATTGGATTGGTTGAGAATAACACTTTGAGATTGTTGAGGTTGGATGATAGAGGCTTGAGTACTAATGGTGAATGATGAGGTAGGGGCAAATTGAGATATTCCCTAAGCTAAAATTATTGGTCCACAAGCCAAGAAAGAATTTGAAGCTAGGGTAGACAAATTTGGCCATGAAGCCAATGCAGAATTAGACTTTATGAACTAGATTTTTCTCCTAGTTTCTACTGTTTGGACTTCATTGTCAACCTTCTCAAGCTCTTTTGAAAGATCTTCCTTCTCCTTTCTAGGCTACTCCAAATCTAGATCTAACTTTTACATGGGAGGTTTTATGGATTTTCTTATTAGAGCTTGGGGTTCATTCATTTGGATTCCTATAGTTTTTCCCTTTCCTTTATCCATAGCTTTCACAGTAGGTTCTATAGGGTCTACTTGGATAGGCTTGTAAGCTTGGACTTGACTAATGACAGGTTCTTGCCTTTGGCTCATGAGTTTTTCTTGTTTTAGAACCTTAGATCTTAAAGTATCTATATCTCCAAACACATCAGCATGAAGGACTAAGGTCATTTATTCAAGCTACTTGTTTTGTTCTTTCAATGTAGCCATCCTTCTAAGCAAATTATATCTTTCAACAATGGAATTTAAAGTGGCTTGGTCTCTTTGTTTCTTCAAACGAACATGCTTAATCTCTTCTTCTACAACCTATTTCTTTAGAACTTCCATTCCTAAACATACTTCCCTAGGATTTGTAGTAGTAGTTTCTAAATTAGTAGGATCATCCAAATCTATAAGATTAGTTTTGATGTAGGGAGCAGCTCTAGGATTAAAAGGATTTTTAAAAGAATTCTTGTACCCTAACCTATGGCTCATCTCTAATATGAGATCTACCTTGGTGATGCATTCCCTAATTGAGACACATTCTTGTCCTGATAGACATTGTCATCTAGTAATGAGGTACTAAATATTCCTCCTAAGAGTCTTGTTGTTTCTGATTCAGAGCTAAGTGAAGAAGACTCTCTATTACTAGTTGGTATTGAGAATTAATTGATGCACTATGTCTTGGCTTCAAGGTAGGATTTGGGTCTACCTTTTTCTTTTTTAGGTTCTTCCTACCAGCTTGAGGTAAGTCAATATACATTGGTACATTAGGATTGGCTCTTGTGTAAGCTCTTGTGCTTTTTCTCTTGTCAACCATATTTACTATTTATCAAACAAGCACTAGCTTCAAAACCTTGACTATGTCACCACCCTATTCTAGGGGAAAATACAACACTTAAAATTACTCCCGACTTTAAGGAAAGGACACAAAATAATATAGAAATATCTGATATACAGATGAACCAATCATAAGCCTACAAGTCTTGCTTGATAGACAAGACACTTGGAAGGGTTGTGTATGTCAGTACACATTTGTGGCATTTGGTTTTCTTTTTCTTTTTCTTTTTCTTTTTTAAATTCTCAATTTTTGTCACTTAAACATGTCCACTATAGCCATGAGCCATGCCAAATGATCTGACAAAAATGTACACAACAAAACCAAAGACACTATAGTACTTCTAACACTTGTCTTGGACAACTCCTAGCAAAGTCAACATTTTAATTGGTATTTTTTCAATTATTGAACAAAAAAGGCTCAATACCAAGATAATAATACTCACAAATCTAAGGAATAGGTATGTCCCATTAATAATTATGTTTGCAAATCATTTGGAACCACCTTCAAAAAAAACTAGGAATGGTTTTCTACTCTTTAGGCTCTACAAAACCAAGGTGGGTATACCTAGGGGATGATTCAAATGAATTCTATTGTATGAGAATTATATTAGTTTCATTCTGATTCTCATCTTCTATCTCTAACATATACATATTTTATCCATTCCTTGACATTTTTAGATAATATACATCCCTTATAAGTAGATTTGGTCACAATTCTTCTCAGATTTGCAAGTATTTCCAGCAATAGCAGCTAACTAAAGCTAAAATATTTCATCCAAACAAGTGCTGAAAATCATTGGAACTCTTCAAATAGTAAAGTAAATTTGATTTTGATATTAGACTTAGTGCTTATTCATGATCTACTAATCTACAGACTGGATTAACTAGAACAATGCCTATTCCATTGGGATTCAGAGTCTACTCCAATTCATGGATCTAATTGATTGCATTACAACCAATACTATCAGCATTTCTTACTAGAATCCATTCTAAAAAATATCCTTTTGATTACCTTAGTAATGATGTCAAATTCACTAAGGCATTTACTTAATTCATTGAATCAATAGCAATAATGAATTGCATTCAAATGGACAGGCTTTACTCACACAACATCAGAATAACCAAGTAACAAAAATGTAGGTAGAATTCAACAAGAACAGATACAGAGAGAGCTCAATTTTGTATTAATTTTCCTTGGAAATCATATACAATTGTAATAAAACTTACAATGACTCTAGAAAATGCACAAGCATCATGGAACATCAATGTATTCTTAGAAGAATTTGCAAAGAAGATACATCATAAAGTTTTCTATCATAACTGGACCAACCAATATTTAATGTAAACAAAAATTGCATTAGAAATTAGACCCTTCTCTAGCCTTGGAATCTCACTTATATAGAGTGAGATGCAACAAGCTTTAGGCATCAAGAATTGACAGGTGTCCTTTACAAAAGATATTTACATACAACTATTACAAAAAGACAAAATTGTGTGTAATAGAAAGACTTATACATCATAATACTCTTTTGGTAGGCCTTTCTTCTGTTACATCTTTAGGAATACTATAAAATCCATGATTTGATCCTTTATTAACCTGATTGTTCAAAGTATGTGACTATTAGGCTTCTGAGTGATATGTCCTATTCTATTACCTAAAAGCTTACCTCAACTTGGGGGTTCTCATTGTCATTATCATGAACTGTTAAAGTAACAGTTACCTCTACATCTTCTTCTACCCCATCATCTTTTGTCATCTGTTCTGCAGACATAAATTCCTCTTTCAATTCATTGAAAATAGTGTCATCAAGCCAAACAAAGTATATGATTTCCCTCTACACTTTTATTACAGAATTGCTAGTTGCTTCTATTTCAATGAGATCTTTCCTAATAATATTGTAAAATAATTGAACTTTTACCAACTCTTCATTGGTCATTGCCCATAGTAGATGTTCATTTTCATTTAAAACATTATTCATTCTTTGAAAAAATATTTCGTCCAATTCCTTTTTCCATTCTTCCTTTTCTTTTGTTCTATCAACCTTTTTGAGATAGATCACAGTTCTTTCCATGTCTGCAAAAGTAACAATCACATCCCCTTCTCCACCCATTTGTCTTAGCTTCTCTCATAAGAATGCTTCATCCTCTATTTTGATTGGGGTTTGACATGGGGAGTACTCTTCTACATGAAAAATGGATGCTTGATCCAATTTCTACCTCTTTTGGGTACTAGCTGCAGGTGGGCTCTCTAGCCCTAGTCTTCTATGAGGGAGAACCTATTCTATGTTCTGCACTACTATGTACCCTACCCTCTTCTAAAGTGTATATTTCCTTGGAGTAATTATCATTCTATTTTTTATTCTTCTTTCCACCTCTACTACTCTATAATTATAGGCTTTGACATATGTAGCCTTCTTCTCATTCATTGCTTGCATTATTACAGCAAAATTATGCATCAATACATTCATTTTAGCTCCCTAATATTTCTTGCCTTTTAATGGATCATAATCAAAGTCAAATGCATTAATGAATTCCAAAAAAATTTCGAATACTATTCATTTCTCTTTCCTTACCTCTTGTTTCTATAAGGAGAAAAAATTCCTAATAACATCTTCAGGGAAATACACCTGCTGTATGATATGAGTGGCTCTTGTCCTTTCTCTTAGAAGATCAAAGAATCCCTCTAGGTTAATGTACCTAGCACGGGATTCTGTCATGTCATACTTATTCAAAAATAGACTAAGGTGTTTCCATCCCTTCCTCACAAAAAAAAAAAATCATCTTGTAGAGTAACAATTGGGAAGAAAGTCCCTTACCCTTACAAATAATATCTCTCTCCTTAATGGTCCTGGTCTACCACAACAATTATGCTATCCCTATCTTCAATGGCACATGGAAAGGTAGGGCATGATGCTTCCCCAAAAAACCATATACTCTAAATACTATAGAAACATTATATGGGATTATATCCCCCCAATTATGACTAACCAAGAGCCCTTTTGCATGATATTTGGGTCTTATAAATTCTAACAATGACTGTGGGATTCTAGGGTTGTCCCCTCTCAAAAGAAATCTAAGCCCAGATGCAAAATACTTGTCAAATCTTACAAAATTGGCATTCCCAACCTCCCAAGTCATATCAATGCTCCACAGTTGGAATGGTTTCTTTTCACCATCCCTTGTAAATTCTAGTTCCATACCTTTAGAGAAAAAGGTAGCTCCCTTAAAAAGACATATATGCATGAGCAGGGAGTACCAACAAAAAGGTTTGTTTACATTTCCTTTTGCTATTCCTACCTAACCATTGTGTATTTCTTCTGCTAGGAAATAGGAAAAATCCAAAATACTACTCATTCCAAACTATAATATTTGAGCTATGATAAGAACAATAGATATTGGGATTTAATCCCCTCCATCCATTCCAAAAATTTGACAGAGGGAAAAGTACAAAGCCCAAGTCCTAGGATTGAAAAAATTCCTCATTAGTGGCTCCGAGGGATTGGGTGTATTTAAAGGTAATGTTCCAATTACAGTGAAATATTGTTGGAGAGGTCCTTCTCTTAGGTACACTCTTTGTGAATCATACCTTTCTTGAAGGTCATCCATATCAGTAATCTCATGTACAACATGGTTGGGGTTGAGGTTGAAAACCTCATGAATCATCTCAAGAGAAACCCTAAATAAATTATCACCAGCATAATTCTTCATGCCTGGTAATTGGATCATATTTCTTAGCTAGGTCAACTAGTAAATCATTGTCAAAGAAAACTCTAGGGACTACTAATTTTCCAATATCAAACTCCCAGACATTGCTTAAAGGGGTATCTAATTTTCTTTCAACAAACCATTTCTTGAACAACTCTAGACCTCCCACATAAATCTAAGCATCTTTGTAATCATTTTCCTTATCATAAAAACCCTCAACAACCACTAAGCTAGGGTTCTTTGGAATGAAATCCCTACCAATTGTTATTTCATGCATAGATGGGGGAAATTGCTCAAGAAAATCATCATGGATAGCCCTCTTGAGATAGCCAGTGTGTCCAAAGAATTCCATTTGTGGAGGCATATTTTTGAAAGCTTCAAATTTCACACAACATGCATTCCTTGACTTTAAGAGGATGTGAAGCACTTACCTGCTGAATTGTGTTGCTTTGTTTTTCAAATTTTTTGTAACTCACTGAACACTAGGTAAAATTCTATGCCCTGGGTCTGAAAATCTTTGCACTCTAATAACCTTTTGTGATTTTGTAATTCAATTATGGCAGATTTGCAAATTATACTCATGCATTAAGATCACATGAATGAGCTCTGAGTGACATTAACTGTTATTAGCCATTATTTCCATGTTGCACTCAAATTTGAATTTTATTTGTCGATCTCATAACATTAGATAGCTCTATTTCAAAAAGCAAAACTCCTTAATGGCTTTAAAGATCTGGTCATGTGTCAAACAGGTGCTTTCCCACATTTCTTAAAATTCTTACATCTTGACAATGTGTGAAAGCATTGTTAATTGATCTTCCCTCAAATTGACGGTCAAGAAAATAAAACATCTTTGAAGTACAACCTTTACTATTTGGATCCAACTGGCATTACACTCCAACATCTATTTCTAGCCTAGCACAACTTAGTACATATCTACCATAGTTGGTTCCACCTCCCCACTCATCAAATCAAGTTTTTCTCGCATTATTTAAATGTCATGAAACTTCATAATATGGGAAAATACTTGCCCTTCAATCTTGTACAAATCAATGATCACAAAATTTTGTGTCCTCATATCATCTAGTCAGCTAACTTGACCAATAAGATATCACCTTTCAAACCAATGTGCTCTGACAAGTCTAACTGCAATATTAACTCTTAGAAATTTTGTGCCCATGACATCATCATTTCAACTTGGCATATACATGTCATGTTCCATCAATGAATGCATTATAATTCAACAAGGCTTTACCACTTGGCATGACTGAGTAGCCTTCTCAAAGCTTGGTCTCATTGTGCCGCATGGTGCATTGGTGCTTGTCCACATTATTGACAGTTCATGTATTTTCTTAATGTGGGGAAGCCCTCTCCATCAATTTTGTTAAGATCAACAGTGAATTAGAAAATTTTCCCTTGTAGAATCTAGTCAGCCAAGTCAACCAATGAAATACTTTCTTTATACTCCATCTCATCTGACAACTACCATGAAGAACATCATTACTATCTTCTACTAGGGTGGATCCATAACGTCATCCTTTGTCATGTGTCAAATAGGTGCTTTCCCACTTTACATATCTATCTATCATCTTCACAATGTGGGGAAGTGCTCTCTGTTGATGTTTGAAAGTTCAATGACAAAAAAATCTGAGCGTTTGGGTAGTATGGAATAAAAGAAATGACATCAATATGGACACATGTCACTAAGGCACTTCCTCACTTTGTCTAAAATTTGTGCAACTTCATCAAGCAGGAAAGCGTTGCTTGTTGATTGATCCAATATCAATAGTGGATCAATTTTAATCTTATGGAAGACCATGTCAAAATATCAAACCAATAGAATTATTACACCTGTAGTATGGAAAGAGAAGAACTGTTAGCATCTATGGTTTATCTCATGAAGCGTGGTGCTGACATCATCATGGACACGTGTCCACAAGGTGCTTCCCTACTTTGTCTAAAATTTGTGCAACTTCATCAAGCATGCAAGTGCTATTTGTCAATCTATTCAAGATTAATGGTGCATCACAATTGATTGCAAAGTAAAAAAATTCATTAAATAACTAACCCATAACATTGCAAGAAATTTGAATTTGTATTGATGGGCATTGAAAACTCTATGAAAAGGGTCTGACAATTTCTAATAGACTATGAACTTTGTAGTGTATTGAGGTTCCATTGTCAGAAAGGGCTACATGGTGCAAAGGCACTTACCTACATTATTTAAAGTTTGTGTATTTTCTTAATGTGGGGAAGTGCTCTTGGTTGATCTTACTATGATCAATGGTGAATCAAAATCCTTACTATAGTTAAGGCTTTTAAATAAAACATTCAAAATACTAATTGCGATTCAAAATTGGGTTAGCAAAGGTTTATAACGTAAATATATATGGCAATCCTTGCAACATGAAACTTTAGAGTAAATTTTGTCCCACCTAAATTCTTTTTGAAATATTATTATTTTTAGAAAAATTTCAACGGCTGGGGCAAAATAGAATAAGGCTTTAAGGTTTTCCACTACTAAATGCAATAAAACAAGAATGGTGAAAAACTAGGCCAACAGTGATGATGACCAATTTCACAAAAAAAAGGGACTCGTGATTAATTGAATCTAAATGGATTGGTAGACTACAAGTACATTGTATAATGTACACTTGGAATATGGGCTATGAACCACCAGTGACACTAAATTCACCAAAGAATTAATTAATCTCTCTATAGAAAACAACATATTATCCAACTATATTAATATTTTGCACCATATGATACAATTGATTCGCCTATATTTATTTAGTTACCATTTATTTTTAAAAATTCCACAGTTATTACTCAATTTTGATATGGAAAGGAAAACTTTTTGAATAAAAAATTATTTTCTCCCCTAACTCGAACAAAATGTTTCCATCGATTAGAAATTTTTCCTATACATCAATCGTTGAATTCACTAGCATTTTATAAATTTTGCTTGTGAAGGTTTCAAAAAGACCTCTCTCTCTCTCTCTCTCTCTCTCTCTCTCTCTCTCTCTCTCTCTCTCTCTCTCTCTCTCTCTCTCTCTCTCTCTCTCTCACACACACACACACACACACACACACACACACACACACACAAAAAAAAAAAAAAAACATCTTTATCTATTTGATTCCTAATTATTCTACTTCACATGTTTTTTAAT